>JAZGUH010000972.1:0-617819 GCA_037893225.1 Hippasteria phrygiana | reverse complement strand
AATAAGTCTCCATGTTTTAAGAGCTGGATGCCGATTACGTTCTTGTAAACAGGTTGGAATCAAGGAGAAATGTTTTGGAAAGTTTTTGCAGTGGTTAAGAATATCGTAATGCATTATGGGTAATCATAAAAAAACAACTAATTAGCATACAGCGGAGAATTCTTCCCTGTGTATGCAAATAAAAAATACCCATTACCAGTGTGTGGGATATCGTTGTATTCAGCAGGGTAGCAGCTAAATACACCTGTTGGATTTTGTCATATTAAGGAGGGTGGAAGCAGACTTCTTGTAAAATTTCAGTTGGATTTTGTTGGATTTGGCAGGGCTCTTACAAATACCTGTTGTATTTTGTTGGATTCAGCAGGGTAGCTGCAAATTGCCAAGGCTGGCATGGTGGTACACTGCAGAATCCAACCAAATTTACTGTTGGATTTTGTTGTATTTAGCAGGCTTCTCATTTCAGTTTCGTTGGAAATTGTTGGATCGTGTAAAGCACTGGTGATAACAACTGCATGTAGATGTACAGAGCGACTTATGAAACTGTTGATGGATGGAAACTGACAGACAAACAAACAGAGACAATGACCAACAGACAGAGATCGTGGCTGGTACCTGTGTGAAGTGCTGCAGCTGAAGTAGCTTCTCTAAGAAGGGTTGCATGTGACTGGATCGACACTGGACGAAGATCTCGGGATCAAACATCAACTCCTTGCCCTGTGTAACAAACAGATGCCACACTTACGAGAATGTGTCTCTCATTAGCATGCGGTCACTCTCACATGACAACATTCACAGAATTTTGTAGGTTAGGGAGTTTTGTAATCAAGATTTTTATGACTAGCATGGCCCTCCTCCTCCTCCCTCCTCCTCCTCCTCCTCCCCCCTCCTCCCCCCTCCTCCCCCCCTCCCCCCCCTCCCCCCCTCCCCCCCTCCCCCCCCCTCCCCCCCTCCCCCCCCCCCCCACCCACCTCCGACCGAACAAAGACATTGACAATAAGCCAGTTCGGTATTCCAACTACGCATGTGCACATCACGATTTGACAATTATTTCTTTTTGTGAGAAACATTTCATCGTATGCGGGTACCAGCATATTTAATGAGATCGTCGTGTTCTGAAGTAACATTTTTCAATAAAAACGCTTAGACAGCGAAGTGTTTTCAGGGGTCTTGTGTGTCCAAACTTTTGTTCTAACAAAAGTTTCCATCGTCTTTTCAATTGCACGAAAAATTGCACAGAATGCAGATTTGGTTACCACGCACCCCATAGCCTTGTGTGCATTTATCTACCACATCGAATCTTGTTGTGCATATGCGCAGTTGCAATACCGAACTGGCTTATTTGGAAGACAGCCAACATAGGGCAAGAGAGCTCAGTTGATAGAGTGTGTATAGAGAGATTTGTATTTATCTTAATTCAATCTCTTTTTGTCAATAACAAAAAAATGAAACCAGTAACTTACCGTCTTGATCCTGACAGCCTCCCTGTAGCCTCCCAATAGGTAGACAAGAACCTTGAGAAAGGACCTGGCTATCCCATCGCCGTATTGCAACTCGTCATTTTTCAGATTCTTCTTCAGCTGACTCACCTGCCGGATGAACCGATTATTGATTAAACTCTTGAATACGGGCAGTCAGTTTTTGTTAGAAACTGTTGGATTTAATAGCAGGACCATATGAAAAATACTGAAGGGGTTAGAGTTAAACAAAGAGTTCAACTTGTGGAAGTGCCGTGGCCTAGTGGTTTGGAGCACTGAATTCGTGATCTGCCGGTAATTCTGCAGGTTGTGGGTTCGAGCCCGGTCCTGGGCTAAGACACTTCTACGTCTAATATGGGTGGAGGCATTATTAATGCCTTGCAGTGGACTAGTTACCCACCCCATCCCTATATTCACACTGTGAAGAGATCAGATTATCTTGTCTTGTTTCAGTGTGAGGGGCTGGTTCTTCCACACTTTCCTCTGTAGCCCACACCTCGAGTGCCCTTTGGGCTTGTGATGGGCGATTTGCGTAAAAAAAAGAAGAAAAAAAAGGGATTTAAACTTGCCCACATGACTGGCTTTCAACCAATGGGAATAGTGAAACTGTCTGACGTATTTATGAATGATTTATATTATTTGCTACGCATTCATAATCAAACCGATTGCGAGGAGAGCCACATGCTTACCGACTCTGAGGGTAACGTTTGTAGATCTTCAAAGGGCGTCTCTAATATGTTAGTGTCCACGTTGAGAATGACAACTTCGTCTAGAGCCATCTTCTTTACTTGCTGAAATCCAATAAAATGACAGATATTTGCATTCAAAGTTCCTTGATACTAATCTGTATACAGGTGTGGTGTGCATTTCACATCAGAATCTCTGAAGTGAAATTCCAAATTTATTTGCATCGCTTCTTTTTTTTCGTTTTTTGATATTAGTCTGATTTTTTTGGTTTCAGCATTTTGTTGCTTACATGCAACTGATTTTCAGATTGGCTTAATGATCTTGCTTGAAATGAAAACATGTTGGTAAGTCAGGTTACATTTTCAAAATGTCCCAAAATATTGCTCCTTCTCACATGTATACAGGGAGTTTTGCACACTTTAAAGGAAACACGATTTATGATTTATATTGCATTATTCCTGCTTAAAACAATAAAGTATTATCTTGACAATGATAGTCTGTGTCCAGAGACAATGATTTCTCATATTTAATCTGGGAAATAATTGTCTCTGGACACAAAAATGCAATATAAATCCTAAATCATGTTTCCTTTAAAGTAAAAGTTGCGTGCGAAATGCGAATGGGAATTATTTCAAATTTTTCACTGCAATTCGTTAACTTTCAATTGCAACGTACTGTAAGTTTTTATCAATTAATAAAATAAAAAGATTAAGTTTTTTCTTATGGATTCATAATTGTTTCTCAACCATTCATAGCATTTTTCTCATTTGGATTCTGAGCAATACAGCACTGGACATACAACTGCTGTCCACACTGTATGAAAGCAAATTGGCCCAGGAGATTTATAACTGAACATACGTGTATGCAGCAATTATTTGGGGGAGGTGAGATGGTCTCACCGACAGTTACCCCGCCTGGGTCTATAGGTCTGAAAACTGGGATGTCTCTGGGATCTGTTGAAGATTTATCCTCTGGACCCAGGAAAACTGTAAGGGTGGTGGGGCTGGCAAACTAAAATGTGGCTAACCCTACCACCTCTGATTTTAGCCTTGTATAGGATGATTTCAATAAAATAAAAAATAAAAAAAGCATGTGCTTACCGGCATAAAAGATGAATGCACACCGACAAGGAATGGCATAGGAGCGCAACAGTAGTCAATGAGGTGGGCCGGCATGACTGGAATGTAGATGTGCTGCCAATAGAGGGGGTACAGCAAGGCTGCGGCGCTGTGAACACATGCTGCTAACTATATTAAACAGGATTACAACAGGAGTCCGATGACAACAGCACGATCCAAAAAACACGAAAACATCCAGAAATCTAGAGAAAAGCTTCCACGGCTGAAGGATTGCAGTGACGGAAAACGCTGCTATACATGTAGGTCTATAGGTCTGCGAATTGGGATAATTTCTTTGGTATCTGTCAAAGTTTTATCCTCTATTTAGATCTGGACCCAGGAAAACTAAGGGTGGTAGGGCTGGCAACCTAAAATGTGGCCAACCCCACCACCTCTGTTGTAGCCCTTTACCTAGAGTGGCTTTTAGCCTTGTTTTGATCGACTTCCATAAAAAAGAGGCAGCCACATTTTATTCTCTGTTTTCCAAATTTTTCTAAGTAGGGTCAATCCGTGAAGAAGAAAAAAACCCAGTAATTGTACATTGCTTCTTGCTATGTTGTCTTGCACAGGAAACCAGACATTTATTTGGTGCATTTTTAGAAAGTAGCCTTCGATATCGCCGAAGTTTATTTTTTGGGGGGTGGGGTTAAACATGGGGGGGGGGGGGGTTTAAACAGGGTTGGCGGCCCAAAAAGGTCAGTCAGAAATGAGATACATTGAAATTAATAGTGGTATAGCAATCCATTTTTAAAATTCTGTTCTTCATTTACACAAAATGTTGGGTTGGGTTGGGTTGGGTTGGGTTGGGTTGGGTTGGGTTGGGTTTGTATATGCCGGCAATCGTGGACCTAGGACAAAAGAATTTGGGCGTAGACAAAGGGTCCACATTTAACCGAACGTCCATGATTGAAAATCGTGTACAAAACCAATAGGAGGTCTTCCGAAAAAGTTAGAGTATAAACAATAAGAGGAACAATAGGAGGTCCACGATTGCACCCGTTTAAGCCTGGTTTCCATATAATCGCAATGAACGCCAACAGCACGCAAGATGGCAAGTCGCAGACGTCGGGGCAGAGATGGTTCTGACGTCATTCGGCAAAAATTTTTCAACAAAATGGCGTCCGAATGCTCGAAAATATCTCACTGAAATGGCGTTTTTTGGTACTTCACGCTTTTCTGAAAGCTGAACTGATATTTCATTTCAAAAGATTTCAATTACGGGCAGCTATTTTACTTACATTGATGCTCATATTTCTTGGTCAAAGGATAAAATGGGTCAAATTTGTGGAACTCAAGCGGTGAGAGACATCGTTTAATGCACGGCATGCCAGTACGTGTATTTGAATGGGCCTACTCTCACGACGCGACGGCGACAGTCGACAAAGTTGAACTTGGTTCATCTTTGCCGACTGTCGCCGTCCATGTTGGGAAAGTCCCCGATGAAGCGTTTCCATTTATCGGCGTTGCATCGGGGACTTTTCGGCGACGCTGTCGGCGATTATAACGACTATATGGAAACCAGGCTTTACATGACTGTCTGGGTTGGGTTGGGTTGGGTTGGGTTGGGTTGGGTTGGGTTGGGTTGGGTTGGGTTGGGTTGGGTTGGGTTGGGTTGGGTTGGGTTGGGTTGGGTTGGGTTGGGTTGGGTTGGGTTGGGTTGGGTTGGGTTGGGTTGGGTTGGGTTGGGTTGGGTTGGGTTGGGTTGGGTTGGGTTGGGTTGGGTTGGGTTGGGTTGGGTTGGGTTGGGTTGGGTTGGGTTGGGTTGGGTTGGGTTGGGTTGGGTTGGGTTCCAAGTAACATTATTACAATAATAAACCATTCAAACTATGTTGGTCATGTTGTAACACAGCTACATACATTAAAGACAGGAACAACTGACTCACCCTACTGAGTTTATTTGATGTGATCAGAACTCTTCTCTCATACAGGAGACTGCAAAGTTTGACAAACAAAAACAGAATTTTATAATAATTCTTATATAATTGATTGGAAAGGTGCCCAATACTAGTACTGGTACAAACTGAAGATTTCGAAATCCGAGTACTGAATTTTTTTCCAAATATAATATTGAATAATCGTCATAGTATGGCATTATCGTACTAAGTGCAGAAACGTAGGAAATGAATGAGTGTATCTCACCTGACAAATAATATCATCATGTTGGTGGAGTTGACTGCGCTGAAGTACTCCGCAATGTCCCTCTGTCGTGGAAGGTATACACCAATCACATCATGAAATGACGCACAGAATATATTCCGATCCAGTCCCTCAGATTAGGAAGTTAATCTCAATACTCTTACAAGTTTAATTTCACACTCAAATATGGTGCAGTTAAGCACGGCTTCCACCCTAAAATTATATTTACCAGCTGGCTAAAACTATCTTTTATAAATTTCTCAGTTCATTTTAAAAACAATTTTAAAAGTGATCAAAGAAAGCTGGCAGGAGAGATTCGAACCTGTGATCTCCAGAATACCGTACCGGTGCTCTTCCGACTGATCTAGCTTGCCCTATGTTGGCAGTCTCCAAGTTTATAAAACAGTTAAGTGGCAGAAGTCTCTTATTACGCGAATGCCCATTCTGATTGAATTTTAACACGTGCACGTTGTGCGACCACCTTTTGCGTTCACACGCGCGCGTTAGGTCACGCGGGTCATTTGGGATAAAATGTCATTGTGCGCATGCGCAGTTGAAATACCGAACTGGCTTATTAGGAGTGTCCCGCTGCAATTCCAAATTTGAAGATTATCACATCTGTTACTTATCAGGGGCCAATTATTTGGAGGAACGTCTCAATGGAAAGCCCATAACTAATATCTGATACTAACAAATTAGCAATTCAATTTGAACATTTATTTGTCGAGTTGCCACGCCCAAAACGCACAGCTACAGCATCTTTAACCCTCCTACTGTTATAACTATCATAACCTGTCAAAAAACCTAAGCCCTTCCTCTCCAACAGCTTGTGCGTTTCAACCTGAAACTCGATAGGTTTTGATGGGTAGGGTAGTTGGCTCCATTTTGGCACCAAGAGAGGGAGGGTTAATCAACAAAGATATTGACAAACTGGGAGATGGCCAACATAGGCGAGGGTAGTGCCGATACAGTGACTCCGAGGTTGCAGGTTCAAATCCTACTCATTTTTCAATCTTCTTTAAATGGTTCTCTCTAAAAACAGTTTCTAACAAGTTACTTCAAGACTGCATCAAGTCAATTGTGACTCCTTTGTGATAATGAAAATCACTTTAATATTTCAAAGCAATTACTTCATCAATCTGCTTACATTGTCAGGTATTCTGGGCAGCGACGTGCTGTCTGGACCGGTGAAGGCGATCTCCTGCATCAACAGCCAAAACGACAAGCATTAAAATTTAGGGCTGTATATATCAGCTTTCTGACGAGACATTGTCTGCACTGATAACATAAATTTCACATAAACTTCTTTTGCCCATCATCTTTGATGACGGGTGACACAGGGGGTGGGTGAATTGGTCTCACTGACGGTGGAAGTTACCCCCCGCCTGGGTCTATAGGTCTGAAAATTGGGATAATTTCTCTGGAATCTGTTGAAGAATTATCTTCTATTTAGATCTAGGCAAAGGAAAACTATAAGGGTGGTAGGGTTGGCAATTTAAAATGTCCCCAACCCTACCACCTCTGATTGTAACCCTTTACCGAGAGTGGCTCTTAGCGTTATAATGGGTGATTTCAATTCTAGGGAAAAAAACAGCCACGCCCCTCCTCGGCTTTTGATGACCAGTACAGACTAAGTCAGTAGAATTGTTTAAATCTGACTTACCACGGGTGATTCATCTTTCACTGGTACGGATATCTGGAACTGCTGATATGCATGGGGGATGTCAGCCTCGTATAGCTTGGCTATCAATTGCTGAGATATACCCTCCTTGAATGTCAGAACAGTTCAAACAATATTAGTATCCCACTGCTGCAACTAGCAATGGGAAAATTGGATTTTCTTTACCATACGGCTAAAATAGTAGTGACATATATGTGACCGGATCCCACAAAATGAGTCTTAACCCTAACCCTCCAGGGTATTTTGGCTAGAAACCCTGCCAGACGCATCAGATTGCATACTTTGTCACATTGACTTGTGTGCAGAGTGCAGCAAAGTGGAACTGTCAGCACAGATGCACTGTGCTGCGTCTGGCAGGGTTAGGGTTAAGGACATTTTTTTTTTTACTTTTGTCAGAAATTGTTGGGGTTAGGGACAAAAAAAAGGCAAATTCAGGTTCTTTGTAAGAAAACTCCAAGAGAATGTCTGAGAGGATGCGCACATAAGGACACTGCCCGGCCTACATGTACCATCAAGAACCCTGGTGGCTAGTAACAACATTGTTCATGCAAGTAATCCAAACTTGTACCCACTACTGATCTCTATGTAATGGAGAGCGCATCGGCTGTTCGAGTTGAAGCCATCGTCCGCCATATTACCACTCCCAAAACAACATGTTCACCAACCTTGGCCCCAGGGTCTACTTTAATCCTTGTTTTCTTTTACATAGAGATCAGTGGTAAAATGGGAGTAGTAATATGGTGGCTACTGGCTTCAGTGGCCAATGAGCTATCTACAAATATAGTTCACATAGAGATCAGTGGTACCACCTACATTTTGTAGTCCTGTAAAATTTGTATGATCACGGCAAGATGCCGGAGATGTGCACAGGTACATTACCTGGTGTTGAAGATTTTCCTCAGCTATCTTGTTGAGAATCTTGTAGAATATATCATACCATGGCAAGTAACTGTACGGCAAAGAGACACATGGCAATATACATGAAGCAAATCTTTCGGTGAGATTACTTTTCATTTGCACAATGGGGTTTAACTGCACAGCCCGGAGGTCAGCTCATGTCAAAACACAGCACAACATGGGTGTTGGATTTTAGCGGATTTTGGGACGGTGAGGGTTAAATCATTGTTTCAGAGCCATTTGTGACCCACTCTGCAAAAAGGGCACATAAGTCGCTGTATGCTTTTACGAGTAATGGGCTGTTCTATGTGAAGAGGGTGAAACATTCTTCAAACAAGTGATTTTTAAGGGTGGGAATTTTTTGCATCTTTGATACATATATTATTCTATTTCATAACCAAAATCTTTGATTTCAGTGAATAAAGTTGGAAAAAAGAATGTGTTTGTGTCGAGTGCTTCCATCTATTGCTTTGCTTTTTGTTTTTTTAAATGGCTTGTTTATCCTTAAGTCATTTCAAGAAATTCCTGAAAACAAACATGCAAATTTCCAAATATCTCGCGAATGCAAAATGCTACAGGCCTCAGAAATATGAAAGCCTATAAAACCATATGAAAGCCTATAAAATGGCCTTTCCATCTATGTATAAAACACTATTTTCAAATTTTGCAACATAATTGCCCTTTTTGCAGAGCGGGTCACATTTATAGTATTTTTTCCCCATTTTGATTAACGTAAACCTGTAAGACCCACCTGAGTATACAGAGGCACTTTGCCGCTCCCGGTGGATGTCTGCAGAAACCAAATCTCTGTTTGTGGTCCAAGCCAGTTAGCACAAACGTGAAGAACTGGCCTGCTATATTATAGCTGGTGAGGGAGAAAGTAGTTTGAAATATATGATCAAGTTTGAAAAAAAAAAAAAATTGTGTGTTTAAAGAATCGCATGTTAAATGTCACAAACTTCAATCCATTAAAACCCCTGAATGTATTTTATCAATTGGTAAAATTGTGAACTGCAAATAGTTGGACAGAAAAAAACAACATTGAACTGAATTTATCTTCACTTTCGTATTTTTGTACTTTTGGTGGTACCGGGACATGGACTGCAATAAAAAGGCTGCTTTGTAGTATCATTTATTTGATTTCAAAGCTAATTGAGTGTCACTTACAGGCTAGAGATGAAACTAGGCAAATCCTCTAAACCAACAAATTGACACTTCATTTGCCAAATTCACTGCTGACTACTGAAATCCATCACATTCCAACACAGCTGGTTTTAGAGGATTTTTGAGTGATTCAGCCCTCCATAGTGCAGAAACTAAACCAAGTTTCAAAATCTGCTAGAAAGTGTTCATTCCACTTATCCTCAGTAGGACAAACATGTATGTGACCTGCCACCACAAAATAAGCTTACAAAGTCGCACTGTGGCTTATTGAGTTACAAGCAGAAACAGCAATTTTTCACTGAACAGTCAATTT
Source organism: Hippasteria phrygiana (assembly GCA_037893225.1). Lineage (NCBI taxonomy): Eukaryota > Metazoa > Echinodermata > Asteroidea > Valvatida > Goniasteridae > Hippasteria > Hippasteria phrygiana. Next base: position 608,348 of record JAZGUH010000972.1, on the reverse strand, counting down.
TGGAATTTTAACAACTGTATATTTAAAAAACCCTATTCTATCATATCCCAAAGTTTTAAAACTGAATCGATTCTCAAAATATTTTTTTTTTTAGGGGAATTCTTTTTTGAACTTGGGTTAAGGTGTGCACAGATCACAAACTTTGAGCTTCATTTTCTCAAAACAAGGGGTTAAGAATCTGCTAACTCTAAACAGTTGTATCGGGGGCTAAAAATGAGATACCGCAACAAACTATATATCAATTTAAAGCTCTTAACCTGTACTTTCAGGAAATTCCATACTCTTGATTTTCAAATTTTGCTACTTTACGTCCATTTTGTGGTAACGGGTCACATATGTGTATTAAGTCCCAAACTGATGGAATTTGATGGAATGAGTGCCTTTCTCCTGTGTGCAATTGGAACTGACTGCTTCAATGCATGGGTCCTAATTCTGTTGTTGGACTTTGATGGGTTCCTGCTTGGCCCATGTTCCCAACAGAAAATGGCCAATGGACAGCCCTTGTCACTGTCAATCTGTATTTGTTATGACAAAATAATTCCGGGGATGACTAATGAAATCCGAGTCAACCTACGTGCTAAGGTCACACGGGAAACAAAACTTAGGCAGCTCTTTGGTAACGGCGATGTCGTCAAAATCGGCCGGGAACTTGGACACAATCTGTGGCGCTAGAGTTTGGAAAAACAATAAATGTCAAAGCAGTTGAGCGAGTCAGCTATAGAAATAAACACAGGGGCAAAAACACACACACGGAAAGGTCAAACAAGGGTGCGATAAAGCTTGTATTACAACATGTGTGGAATTAACATTTTTTGGCAGAACTTGAAAAGCCACGTTTACAGTAACACCCAGAGGGGGCGAGTTTAAGAATGAATAGGATTTTGGCATGAGTCACATACATGTACATGTACACCGTGCATACAGAGCAATAATAATGCACAGAAACCATCCCCTGGATATCCTGTGACACCCGCACGGGCATTACACCACAGACTATGGGACTTCCTGAATGGTGCGATCTTCATGAATGAAGATTGAACTAATAAGGCAGTACTGGAAACGTGTGCAAGCTGCAAGTTTCCATAGAGCTACGTGTATAGTTCCATAGACTCTATACATGCAGCTCTATAGAGGCTCCCATGATGGGAGCTATGTACATGTACACGTATACAGCTCTACGGAAGCTGCCTGTAGAGCAATTTCACCTGAGCACCTACACATGTACATTAGTGTTGGGCAGTTCCAGAATTTCTGGAGCCGGTTCCGGTTCGTTAAAAAGAACCAGTTCAGAGTCTGAACCGGCTCCCGGAAAATTCAATGAAAAACATAAGCCCTTGAAATTATATGTAAACGGTGTCACCTTGTGAGGTCCGTGCTCTGTTGATTTCGACGTGCAATACATGTTATTCCACTACATATTTGGTTTCAAATGTATGTCCTTTTCCTGTCAAACTATGCAGATTGTGTTATTAAAAGCAAACGTAGCGTTTATTACTTTATTTCCTGTTCCTTGCCTATGATTTTTATATTTATCGTGACGACTGCCAACCATGTAGAATATTCAACTATTCGGCCGAGTTTGGGATTAACAAAGTTTGTACAGAGGCAGTCTAATTAACGGACGAAACTGCTCATTATAATCATTATAATAAATTCTCACTTTCATGACTATCGCCAGCACCAAGGAATCATTAAGTCAAGGTGTAGCACACGCGCAAAAATGCAAAAATGATTTAAATTTTCCGACAAAAAGTACATTTATCAGGTACATTCAATACATGTACATTATCTGTTTGTAAAATACAGTTATTTGGACAGGAACCAGTCACGAAGCCATGGATGCAATTTCGTTAAAAAATTCCCCTTTTTATAGAGTACCGAAGTCTGACGTCAGTTGCCACGGCAACTGGTTCCAAATGCATGCAGTTTATAATGTATTCTGGTTCAAAAACATTGCATTGATTGACGTCATCACTTCGGTACTCTATATTCCTTAGCACTTCACCTTCTATTTGAACTCAAATATTCAAATATTTGATGATCGATTGAATATTCAAATATTTGGTACGTCCCGAATTGCTAGAAAGTGTAGAATGGTTTAGACCAGATGCCTTGGCAGAAATCGAAATATCCACTGGACCGCTGGGCCGAGTCCAGTGATTTGAGTGTTGGTCTAGTGAACTCTTGACTCAACTAGTCCGGTGGTCTAGTGATGTTTTTTTCATACACTGCTTGAAATGCTATCACTAAAGTTCATTTTTTTCTAAATCTGGTGAACTGAAAAAGCCCCGTAATTTCTGGAATAGCCATTTTTAGTTTTGAGGCAGGGAGTTTCAATCAAAACAGCATTCTTAACCCCTTCCCCAACAAGGTCGGCAAAGGGGAAAAAATCAAAACAGCAGACTCATTCAAAAAACTGTCTTCTTATTTTTCCCATTGGTCTTGTGAAATACCTTCTGGTCTATTAAAAGTTGTGTGCTACTAGCCCAGCTGTCCAGTATATTCACCTGAAATTTGACCCCTGCTTGGATTTTGAGAGGTTTATCTATCCTTCTGGGGCAAATACGGCTCAATTTGTATGCATTTGGAAAGAAAGTAACAATTTGAGCTACATGTATCAACTACATTGTAGAACAAGTACCGTTCTGACGAAATGAGTCTTAAGGCCATTATGACTGGTAAATTTTTTGCTTGCATTAAAAAGGGCATACAACTGTACGTAGTCACTCAGTTTGACATCCTGATATGGATATATGCATGTGGGTGAAAACCTTGACAATTACCACTTATTTCTATTGTATAAAGGCCGGTTCATACTTTACGCGAATGCGAAAGCGAAGTAAAGGAAGTCATGAGCCATTCATGGCGAAGATTTGGACAAGTTGAAATGGGTTCAACTTTGCAAATTCGCCGCGCGAATATTCGGCGCTATCATGAATTCGCTTTGCACTCGCATCACATATATGAACCAGCCTTTAGTCGTGTTAAAGGGCCTGGAACTCAAAAGCAGCTCTGACGACTTGTGACTCATTTTGCTCGGTTGGGTCACATTTGTTTGCCCTAGTTTTGGGGTTAACTACATGTACAGTACATTTTGAAAGTTAACCTGGGAATGGGGAATTTCTCTTAACACTTTTTCTTTTCCCAGAGAATTTCAAAATGTGAAAAATGTGAAAATATTTTCCCACAGGGGAGAAACATTTTCACGCCTCTTCACATACAATGTAAGTGGAAAAATATTTTCATACCTTATCACCACAAGTGGGAAAATATTTTCATACCGTTTTTCAAAAGTGTGAAAAAAACTTCCAACTTGAATTTGCAGGGGGGGGGAAAGTTGCATGCGAAATGCGAAATTCAAATGCGACTGCAAATTCAGTGTGTTAACTTTCAATTGTACTGTACTGTAGTAAAGTCTATCTGTGTGTCTATTTGTCCCACCTTGGATAAATACATTTTACTATACCTGATTCTTTATCAACTGGAGCAGCTACTTCAAAGAATGCCACAAAGATTCTTTCAGGATTTTCTCTGTAAATAAAAACAAAAATAAACAGGAAGTACATTCATTACAATTTGTGCCGTCCTTTAACCCCTTGCGTACGGTTGACACAAATACGAGCAGATTGAAACTTTTCACCAGGCCGGTTGACTTCTATTTGTGTCAATCTCTGCACTTTCAATCCATTATTGGGGTATTGTGTACGTTATGCTTGGCTGCACAAGCCTCTTGTTTCCGTTTTGCTTGGCTGCACAACCCGACCTGGTGCCCTGGCGCCTCCATCTAAAACCCGAGGTCAAGGGGTTAACACTAAGGTTACCAAGGGATGGCCGATGTCTACTGCACAATGTAGTACATACGTGCACATTGGCATTCCTTGTTTTGGAAGCTCCACCCCTCCCATAATCTCTCACCCATTCCAAGGCTAGGTTCAGTTTAACACAGACATTATCAATGATGGCCCTGGAGCAGGTCCAGGGAATGTATCCCCCTTGGGGTACTGGCACTGTGCCAGACATAAACATTAGTATTCCGGGGTGTATTTTGTCTAGTACAGATAATTGAATGACATTTTGTTCATCACATTCAGAATTGACCCCCAAGGAGAAGGCAACCTTTCCTGACCTACATGTACGTACAATATAAACAGCTACTTCTGGTATCAAATCAAATATAAACAAATCATAAAAATTAATACAGAATCACATACAGAAACAGAAACTACATGTAGGTTCCATGAATGATGAATGCACCTTTATGCTTGCAAAAGACATACACGATGTACATTATGCGCTTGGATAAAAAAACTAGGAAGTACATGTACAGTGCATGTGTGTACATGTAGCACTGCCTACTAAAATCCACAACAATATTGCAAATATTGTACAACAACTAACAGTGCATAGACTTTTTCCTCATGTCTCCATAAATATTACACATTATGGTAGAATTATGACACTCAGACCTTGGTAATAGGTTAGGTATGGTACTTCTGAAACAGTACTTCAGTGCAATGTGTGCCTCTAAAGGTTGTCCCATACACGATTCGCTTTTGCTGTAATTTGCAGAAATAAATGGATTTGGGGTTCATACATTGTATTTTATAGTGTGCTAGCAAATACTGTATTACACTGACCTGTTTAACGTTTTGTGTGCATAGATGCTGGGAAAACAGAGAGAACAAAAATTATGTTTTAGTAGTCTGGTTTCCTGACCATACTTTAGACAAAATGGAGCAATTTATAGATGTCAGGGAATTATCAGGTGGGAGAACTAGACTATTTCCAATGATTGTCGGCCGACAATCATTGGGAAAATGATATTGGCCTTAATTTCCACTTTTCTTGAAAACAACAGCACCTGGCATTGATTTCACAGGATGCTTGAAACTGCTATTTACTTACATTCTAGTACGGTATTTCATAGTAAACTAGTAATTCAGTAGTTTGTTTGTTGATGTTTGCAAATGATGTACATGTTTGCTTCCACCTTGCTAAATACCGGGGTTGTTAGATTTAAATCATTGATTTAAGTCATGATTTAAATCACTGGAAAAAAATATATAAAAATCACTAATAAAAATCACATTTAGATTTTTTTTAAATTTCTGTTATTTGTTTGGTAACAGGTCAACTCGTACCTTGGACAACTCGTACCTTGGCCAACTCAGACTTTCAACTCGACAACATCATGCCAACTCGTACCTTTGCCAACTCGTACCTCCAGTTAGGACAACTCGTACCTTCACGCGAAAGTCAAGTCGTACCGTCAATGTTCTGAAATACTTCGGGCCGTAACTGATTGATGTGCTTTGATATAATATACTATTATAGGCCTACTTTTCGGTTATTTTAGACGTTGCTAGAAAAGGAATGTAAAGTGAAATGTATTTTTTTTTCTGATTGAAAGTGGATTTTATTTATATAAAACAATTTACCGGTTTATAATTTAATATGTTCGTGTTTATGTATAGGGTATACAACTTGTGTTATACTTTTTTGTTTATTTTAGACCGCATTCATGTTAATTGTACTTTTGCTATTTTAGACTTCGATGGAAAAGGAACGTAGGAATTCATTTGTTTACCGTAGTACTTTGTTGAGAAGTGATATTTTTAAAGATGACCGTGCGCCCCGTGCCTGCTTTTCGTCTTAACTTTTCAGTTTAACTTGTAGTTCATTAATTAGCTGTTACTTTTGATAGGAAATTCGTTCTGAATTTATTGAAGGTAAGTACGTGGCTGGCACGTACTTTGTTGTGGAATTAATTAATAAATCGTCTGAAGTTTGCCCATTGTCATATTCTATAGTTCGGCCTAATTCTGTGGTCTTTTGCGGTGCCGTAGCCAAACTCAGGCTCTTAGCATTGAGCACGCGCTTGCCGTTTTAACTTGATTTGATACTGGTGATGCGCGCATTTATTGCAGAAGCTTAGCATGGCGCACCATTGGTTTTGTCCAAGTCGTGAAAAGGATTTAAGTTAATATGATCTCGCCGTAGGCCTACTTCCAATCGAATATTATTATTTTTAAAATGAGGTAATTTGGCATGAATTTTAATGCATACGGCACCGCGCGAATCCTGTCACGCGGTACGAGTTGTCTTAATTAGAGGTACGAGTTGGCAAAGGTACGAGTTGGCAAAGGTACGAGTTGGCAAAGGTACGAGTTGGCAAAGGTACGAGTTGACTCGAAAGCATTTGTTTAATGTAAAAACAGTTTCTGTTATTCAAACCTGACTGTCATTAACTTTAAATCGCTTATACCCACTCTAAAGGGATGTATAAGGCCAGTTTTCTGAAAGAGTACTACATTTATCTTGTGTACAATACATATGATTGTGAAGTACATTGTGTGTGTAATGTACTACCTGCATGTATGATACAGTATTCCTCTCTTACATGTATGTACATACCCGTAGGTTTAAGTAACTCATGCATGTAATGCGCCTATCAATTGATACCCCTCGACCTGACCTGACCTGACCCCTCGACCTGACCTGACCCCCCCCCCCCCCAACCTGACCTGACCCCCCGCCCCGCCCATCCCCACTCCTCCCGCCCCGACCATCCCCACTCCCCCTCCCCCACCCCAAGTGGCGATTTTTATCCAGGCATTAAGGACTTTCTGCCGAGTTGTATAAAAATGAATTAAAAACAGCTGCAAATGCAAAATGATGCCGAAGGACAATATTTCCACCGCAAAAATCGTAAAAACTTTTACGGGATCAAAATAAGGACAGTGCCTTTAAAAAAATGCTTAAATACTGCATTAAATAGTTTTATTCCACCATGGCTGTGTGTAGAGAGAAGGGGGGGTTCCCGTTATCAACTTGGATGAAAAATGTGCAGTATGATGGTGATGCTGTAACAGAGATTTTAAGACAAACTTTGTATTCTAGAAAAGAATATGATTAATAAATCTTTCGTACTATTTAAAAGGTCAAAATCAGTCAAAATTTCCTTCCACCTCCCCTGCTATACTTTTACACAGACATGATCAGATTACATGTGGTTTTGTACTATGGCAGGAGGGTCAAAAACAATCACCTTGACTGATTTTGACCCATACAACAACATGGCTCAGAATGTATGTTTGCATAGGAGGGTTTTAATGAAAGGGATTTCAGTACTGATTTCATGAACAATTGTGTGTGGTTATACTCGACTTTCAATGATGGTCATTTAAATTGACTTATTTGAAACAAATGTTTTATGGCAATGGTACGATGGTAAAAAAAAAATCGATTTAAATAAAAAAATCTGATTTAAATTTTAAAAATCTGATTTTTTGATTTTTTATTTAAATCGTGATTTTTATCAACCCTGCTAAATACGACAAAAACTAATAGGTACATGTATACGTAGTTTCCAGCCTGCTACATTAGCTTCCAGCCTGCTGTACATTTGTATAAACAACAGCCAACAGGTATATTTATAGCTGCTAACCTGCTGAATACAATATCCAATTGTAGTCTGTGTTGACTGCTAAATCCAACAACTTACAATACACAGGTGGCACAAATAGCAACATCTACATGGATCTATTAACCCAGCACCATCGTTAGCTGCACTAGTGTGAAACAGGCTGCATTGTCTTTACATTTTTTATCATAAAACCGAACAGGAAAATCAGTTAGTCATTATGCATGACTGACATTTGGCACAAGTCCATGAAAAAAAGCCTTGACCCTCTGCTGCCCAATGGCCACAAAATTTACCCCAAGCTGAGATCTTGTAGGCGTGTGTTGGTACCCTGTACATGTTTCCAATACCTCCATCCATGGTTTCTCTCACTATACCATCCGCGTAGGCAAGAGGGGAGAATAAGGGAAACTACCCTTTCACAACTTTAGGGCCAAATAAATTTTTTGTATATAAGTTTATCATCCTCACCAGCATCATTATCAGTCATTCCTGACATATCAATCAAACACCCACAAAACTGACTTTTGATCACATTGCCCGGTGATCAACTAAACATGTTTTTATGTGGCCTACTTGAATTTAGTGTACCAAAATCAAATACTGGAAAGGCAGTACAAGACTCACGGATTTTTTGAACTGTGTAATTCCCCCCAAAATAGTTGTGCTTCCGATTACATAGGGTAGGTAGGGAATTTTTATTTGTTGGCAATTTTTGTGCTGATCATATGTAGGTAGTCAAGGTTTACCTGTACAAGTAGTATTTATGTTCTTTTTAATACTTTTTTCCCCCCAAAGAAATTAGGGTCGGGGCCGTTAAAATAGGGTAGGTACATTGTAGGGTAACCGCTGTCATGGAGTTCAAATCGTGACCCCTCGACCTTATGACGTCACCCCTGCGCGGGTGCACGACAAGCAGTATTCCGACTGTTTCACGTTAATTGTACCATTCATAAAACAGTCGCCGGAATACGGCTTGTCGCGCATGCGTGCGTGCACCCGCACAGGGGTTGACGTCATAAGGTCGAGGGGTCACGATTTGAACTCCATGACAGCGAAAAGACATGTCTTACGGGTGTGTCTGTGAATTGAACGGTAAACTTCACTTTTTATCCAGATGGTAAGTGAACCTTAGTACCTCCATCCAATCATGGAACTCCACTTGTTCCGCAGGTGGCGTATCTAGTATTTTGGGTGGTCGTTTTAAGGGTGAAATCGTATGTTTTTGTTGGGATTTCAGACATATTTTTGAAATCACCGCACGACCACTGCAGACTTCCTTGGACCCGACTATCGCCAGATCATGTCCAAATGTTTAAAAAGGCGATAGAGGGTCCAAGTTACTCGGACTACAGTAACTGGTACTCTGAGAGGGATTCCCCAATTGGAAAGATTTTACTTTAATACCCCCCACCAAAATTGGTAAGGAACAGCAAAATATTGGAAAATAACCAACCCTCCTTGATAACAACTGTCTAAACATGTGGCACAAGCTGCTATTTCAAGATTTATGTCAGCAAAATCTGGAAAAAATTTGGCAGAAATCAACATGTATGTGAACACTTTGAGTGACTATACATGTATAGTCGGACTCCCTATAATCGCGGCAACTCTATTATCGCGGCATCGGAAATTTCTCCTTTTTTGCGATGCAAAAACTCCTTCGTGTGGCGATTTTTCATCCAGTTCATCAGGCATTAAGGACTTCCTGCTGAGTTGTATAAAAATTACGATTATAAAATGTTGTGTCGGGACTTTTAATGATTTTTCATAAATATTCACGTTTTCCAAAACTTCTAAATTTTGCCTCACCGTGTCTGCTAAAAGTACTGTCTATAATTTAACATAAATCTTTAATGGTGGTCTGTCCATGAAAGTTCCATTGTCTGGTTCCCATTCTACAGCTGCAAACGCAAAATGACGCCGAAGGACGATATTTCCACCGCGAAATCGTAAAAACTTTTACAGGATCAAAAAAAGGACAGTGCGGTAAAAAATAAAACGACACACCGTGTAAAGTGAATGGCGCCCCCAATCGTCAATTAGTAGACTTGTCTCAGTGAATTTTGTCGCCTTCGAGGGGGGACAGGGTGTTAAAGAAATCATCCTGCAGGCCTAATCGCCTTTAACCCTAACCCTGCCAGATGCAGCACAGTGCATCTGTGGTGACAGCTTGACCTTGCTGCACTCTGCACACAAGTCAATGTGACAAAGTATGCAATCTAATGCGTCTGGCAGAGTTTCTAGCCAAAATACCCTGGAGGGTTAGGGTTATAATCAACTTGAACTTTACAGGGAAAATATCCTACTTTATTCAGGGGATGTTTTGGTCAAACATTAACTGTGAATAAAAAAGTTGAGATCATTGTAAAAACCACTTCCCACATACCGCGATAATACAGAGTCTGTACTCCACCGAGGAACGACGAGCATGTCTATTTTCACAGGCATTGCATGGGAATAAACCAAACCACTGTCGGATATTTTGATGTCAGTGTAAAAAAGCAAGAGTTATACAACACAAAAGACAGGACAATTCGGGAAGGTTGGTGAGCAATCTCTATTCCGATCGGGAATTGTGATAAGTACCGCGATAATACAGCGTCCCGTCCTACATGGTGCCTAGTCCGAGTAACTTGGACCTTTTTATCGCCTTTTTTAACATTTGGACATGATCTAGCGATAGTAGGCTCCAAGGCAATTGCGCGATAGAGAATGGCTTCTAATTCAATCCAAACAAAAATTCAAAATTCAACCTTACAATGGCCACCAAAATACTAGATACGCCACCATCTGAAGTGGAGTTCCATGATCAGATGAATGTACCAAGGTTTACTTAACAACCAAATAAAAAGTGAAATTTTACCGTTCAATTTCCAGAGACCCCCGCAGAACATGTCTTTTCGCTTTCTTGGACTTGGAGTTCAAATAGTGACTCCTCGACCTTGCATGACGTACGTCACCCTGATGCACAGCGCCCGCATGCACCACCGCGCGACAACCTGTTTATGCCGGCGACTGTTTCGTGAAGAATCCCCTTCCCCCATGACGCGCGTGCAACCTCGAATCGATATACTACATGTATCTACACAGGAACACGTACCGCGACCGTTATACCACTCACGAAACAGTCGCCGGCATAAACAGGTTGTCGCACGGCGGTGCATGCGGCCGCGGGCGCTGCGCATCAGGGTGACGTCATGCAAGGTCGAGGAGTCACTATTCGAACTCTAAGAAAGCGAAAAGACATGTTCTGCGGGGGTCTCTGGGAATTAAACGGTAAAATTTCACTTTTTATTTGGATGTTAAGTAAACCTTGGTACATTCATCTGATCATGGAACTCCACTTGTTCAGATGGTGGCGTATCTAGTATTTTGGTGGCTGTTGTAAGGTTGAATTTTGAATTTTTTGTTTGGATTGAATTAGAAGCCATTCTCTATCGCGCAATTGCCTTGGACCCTACTATCGCCAGATCATGTCCAAATGTTAAAAAAGGCGATAAAGGGTCCAAGTTACTCGGACTACATGGTGCCAAGAACATCTAACACAGAAAACACAAACTTTCTTCCCCTATATTGCACTAAAAATTCCAAACTAAATCTCAAAATTAAATGTTGTGCCAAGTGTTTATGCAATTCTGAACACAAATGGATAGCTATTTTCAAATATTTTGCTGTTCCTTACCAATTTTGGTGGGGGGGTATTAAACTAAAATCTTTCCGATGTGAAAAGAGTATCTCTCAACTCATATGACAGATATTTAGCATAAAATTATTTTTTGGACTGGTTGACGTCAGTGCCATAGACTTTAAATGGTTTGTTTGGCCTCCATACCCACAATGCATTGAGAAAGTCAAAAAGCAAAAGGTTTATTCAAGTGACATTATTTTACGTCATACGTGTAAACTGCATTGGAATGCATGTTGCATGCGCAGGTTTGCGAAACTGCACCTTGTACCTTGTCATTGCACTTGTTGTGGTGCGCACAAAATTCGGACGGGGCAGCTGCCCGTTGCCTTGGCCTACGCCTACAAAATGTTAGCCTACAGCATGGAGGAAGGATATCCTTCCTCCATGCCTACAGCTACACGTTTTAAGCCTACACGCACAGGCTACATGCCATCATCATATCAATTGCGTATATTAAGTGCACACATGATATCGGGTTGCTTGGTTCCTCCATGCTTGGTTGGTCCATGGATGCTTGGTCATCATTCTAAAATGGGAAAGTTACAATTAAGACCACTTAGCATTCATGACAGTGCAAACCGATAGTATTCATAACGACTATTTACATGACAGTCAACTTACTTGATTCTGCTGCCCATGTTGGCGTTCGGGAGAAATTAAATTTCCAACTTCCTTTTGCCATTTGCGTTCTACTTCTTTTCCGCACTGCTGTCAGCCATTTTGTGTGCCCAATAATGGTAGGGTCCAGAGTAGGGGTGTTGAAGAAAGATATTAATTTCTCACTCCCTAGTTGCAGCTCACGTGTTCTTTGAATTCTCTCGTCATTTCGTTGAAATTGTAATCATCGATATCTTAAATTAAAATAGCATTGCATGCAATAAAGATAATTGAGCGGAATATTTGCTCTTAGTACAATGTACAATATATCACACCCGCTTGCAAATGGTACAGTACTGCTGAACTTTGTGCGCAATCTGCTGTAATGTTTATTATTGTTAAAAAATCGTCAGGAGAAGTTGAAAGTCATAAACATCAGTGGAAATTCACAGACGTGCGCATACAGCCGGGAAATAATGCCCGGATCTATTGTTTTCAAGTTATGTCCATCGAAGCAATGAGATCTCATTACTATGTCATTGTTTGAATTTGATGTTGCATATGCCTATATTTATAATACACTACATTACTTCATGAAGCTAAAAAGGATTACTTTATAGTACTCTTTACATGCAGTTGATGATGATGATGTGTTAAATATGCAAGCTCTCTACAATAAGCACATTCAGATTTCTCTACATCGTTTGGTTGGAATACCTTTGCAAAGATGGTGCTCTGCCAACTGGAGTGATCATATTATTACTATACCTACTGGAAGTTTTCAAAAGACAGCTTTATGTCAGGGTAATAATACTATGCCATGTTGTACCACTAGTACTAGTACTAGTAGTCCTAGGCCCGCCCACCTTGGAGAAAAGCTACTGCAGATTTTCAGGATAAACTTGGGTTGTACTTGCACAAGGATGTCTTCCAGCACAGAAAGTCGTCTGGATGTGGGAAGTAGCGAAGACAAACTCGCAGGACAGAAGGAAAATGGACGAGATGGGATGAGGAACGAAGAGGACTCATCATCGTCATCAATGCCTTTGTCTACTTTGGTGAAGGAAGAGTTGGTAGCAATGGACAAACTCACATCAGGGGAACGGGAGATTTACAGATTGCATCATGAGGCATGCAAAGTATGTTGAAGTGTGTGCAGCTACAACCTGTAGCCCCCATAATATGGCTAGTCTACCGTGTCCCCATATCCTGGGCCACAGCCCTCGTGTACAAAAGAAATTTAATTATTTTTTAAAGAAACAAGCAGGCCTTGCACTAACTTTTTTCCTGGCTAGCCCACTGGGCTAGCTAACTACCGGTATAGAGTCTTAAACATTTTTGTATGTATTCTTTTTCCTTTTACACCAAGTTCTACTTGGCACACCAGACATGAAGTTAATAGTTTGGAAAATAAAAGGCATGCCATTATATGTGACCCGCTCCAGAAAAAGGTGATATAAGTCGCGCTATGCATTTACGTGTAATGGCCCTTTAAACGTTGATAGGGTGAAATTTTTGATCAAAATTCATTTTTTGTTTTTTGGGTTTTAATGACATCTTAAATCTAAAGTTTCAGGTTTGGTGCACAACAATGTTGATTTCAGTGAATAAAATGAAAAAATAACCTTTTTAGAGTGCATTGTTGCATTGCATTGTATTAGAACTAGCTATTTCAAAGCCTGTTTTCTCTGTTGTGCAATTTGAACTCCATAGAACTAATTAATATGCAAAAATGCGATATCTCCAGAATGGAAAGGGCTTTGGAGCTCTACCATGTACCAAATGAAAGCTTACATTGCGGGCTTTCCAAACATACATCAAACTCATTTTTCATATTTTGCGACATAATATACCTTTTTCCAGAGCGGGTCACATATACTCTACTAGTTTAGACCAAGAAAAAAAACATGTTTAGCATCCGGGGGTTTAAAAAACAAGGTGGTTCTCGAACCACACGTCTCGCCTGCTTTTGTGATTACCCGAGAAGAATGCAGGGGGAATGATAACGGTTGAAGGAGCAAGGGTTTATAGTGTAAAAAGAGAATGAAATGGCAAGTTATCAAAAGCAAGAACCGATGAGCATGCCTAAAACAATGGTAGGTGACAAAAGCAATGTGGAAGGAAAATGTCCAAAGTTATGGAAGTTTGAGTGGGGTGTGAAGGCTAGAGTGGATGAAAGCATGGAGATTACTGACACGACCATCATATAGAGGTTGCAATATTGAATGCATGACCCAAGTTTGCAATTTGACTTCCACTTTGCATATAAGATCAATTTTACAATTCTAGCCTATTGTACAACTCCCACCTCAAATGACCTTTGACACAAGCATCATATAAAGGTTGCAATATTGAATGCATGAGCCAAGTTTGATTGCAATTGGACTTCCACTTTGCATATAAGACCAATTTTACAATTCCAGCCTATTTTACAACTTGACCTCAAATGACCTATGACCGGAATTGCCTCAGATTGCACCACAGAGCATATAGAATCAAATTTTTTTTGCGGGCCCCTTAAGCGGACCCCACGCCATTAGGACTTTGTGCTCCGCGTTCACATTGTCCATCCTTGAGCAAAATGCCCCTATGCGTTAATTTCACCCTGGCTATAACATAATACATACATTGTGTGATGATGTGGTCTATTGAAACACCCACCAAAGTGCAATTTGGCAGTACGTCCAAGCATTCCTGAATGTTTTGTTCTCTCGTAATTTGTTATAAAAAAAATTTACAGCAGGATTACAAGGCCTTCGGGCATGCCCAACAAATTACTGCTTGCATGGACATTATCAAGAACTGTCAGACTGTACAATGTACATGTTTGTTTCTGCACCTTCACTTATCCCCCTCTATCATGCTCCCCCCCCCCCCCTGCATTCAGGATGGCCGGAGTTCCTACATAGATCCATCTACAGGGTATGTTGTATTGACACAGCATTATCACATCACAAGGGGCAAGTGCTGTGGGAATTGCTGTAGGCATGTAAGTGTTCCAGGAATGTTTTAATTTCAGACCAAGAACATCTCATGATCTGAGGTTTTTGTTGCCATATATATGGCTGCCTAATTTCACAATTGTCAAGATGACTCATTCAACCTGTGCTGTGAAACTTTTGAAATGCAAATTAATCATAAACAAATTCTAAATAAATGTTCAAAGTGAGCAAAGAAAACTGGCAGGTGCGGGATTTGAACCTGCTACCTCCAGAATACCGTACCAGAGCTCTACCAATCAAGCTATCTTGCCCTATGTTGGCGGTTGCCCTATATTTTGATATAAAGACACTGTCTTTGTTCAGGGGCGCTAGTCAGAAGTCATAAACCCATAAGGCGAAGTACAAAAATACCAGTTGATCATCCAGGTTTTTTCAAAGAGGATGAGGGCCTTTCTATTTATTATTTTTTTTCCAAGATGGCCGCCAAGCATTTAAATTCAAAATGGTTGCCAAACTTTCAGTTCAAAATTACCGCCAGCTTGTTATTAGCTATTCTACTAGTTAGTTGAGTCAAAATATCCATGTTAAACAGTGTTCTGTGTATTTTATTAAAGTGCCAATGATTTTCCGTTTTAGTGGAAACCAAACGGAATTGGCCTCTTTCATTGTGCATTCATTTACATGTATGAAATAATGTCAAATGGAAATGAAACAGATTTTTGTACACTGTTCTAATGGGCGAAACGGAAATGAAGATTTGTCAAAACGGAAAATCATTGGCTCTACCAATTGTTTATGCATTTTCACTTCAACAAACTATTCAGCTCGCATATCGCGAATGCCAGTGAACTACCGCCCTTGCTGACTTTATAGAAGTCTGAAATTGATCCTCGAAAGAATGGTGCCAAGATAAATGTAAAATCTAGCTTTTTGGGAGGGAAAAATATATATTTTTTAAAGGGTGCGGCTTCAAAAAAGGATGCGGGCGGGGTCACACCATTAATTTTACGATACAGCATAGGAAGCGACATTGTGGGGATCACTCAATGAGGATACGACTTTTACTGGTTTATTTTTTGGCAATGTCTGACATCCTTTTTTGTTTCTTTATTCATTTCAGTGCCCCTACGGACATGCCAACGTTCTGGAGAAATATCGCACCAAGACCTTCAACACAGCTTTCTACGTCTGACACATTTTGGAAGTACTTGTAGACACTAGATTGAAAACTTATTCCTGTTTGTATACTCTCAATCGCATTGCAAAAACATTACACCATTAAAAAATGTGACAGTCCCATATTTTGAGTTAACAATATGATAGAATGAAACAGAAATCACTGTTTTGTATATACGATTATAACTTAACCCCTTGAGTACGGTATTTTACGGGAGACGTCGGGGTGCTGCGGCGGCTCTGGCAGCCAAGCGAACCGCTACAATGTGTTTGTGCAGTCAAGCGTAACCTATACACAATAATCCAACAATGGATTGAAACTGCACAAACGGCGGACAATTGCGTCATCCGGCCTGGTGGCACTGTTTTTTTGCGCATATTTGCGGCATCCGTACGCAAGGGGTTAAGTACCTTGAAAAGCGGGTAAGGTTTCTTAACAGCGTCAAAATGATTTTGTGTGGTCTCACTTCAAAAATTATGAATTTTCTTTTTTCTTGAGTGTTCTACAGTTTAATACATGTATGATAGTGGATATTCATGCATGCACCTGTGTAGAATTCAAATTGCCTAGAGTACAGAAGTGCATTGTCAATTTGGTTGGAGAAGAGTTGGTAGAGCCAATCTGTACAATCACTCTCTCACCGTAGATCTGTCCGACTCTTAGTCTGTTCTACAGATATTTTCATGGTAAATGTTCCACCGGCTTGTCCGGTTAGAGTGTTTGAGCATGAAACTCTGTTTTCTGCCTGTTGGCTAACAATTATTGGAAAACGATAGCACATGATTTCACAGGATGCTTGAGACTGCTATTTACTTACAATCTAGTACGGTATTTAGTAATAATTCAGTAGTTTTGTTTCTTGATGTTTGCAAATGTTGTATACGCCAGAGCTCGAAATTCCCAAAAAAATGTACTTGCGCTAACAAAATTTAACTTGCACTAATTTGTGTAATTCAATGTATGTATGACATATGAAATACAGGCAAAGCTTCGGATGCCGGCCGCTTACTTTTGAAGAAAGAGAGCAGACTTTTCTGCTTCGGTGGTGAACGTTTCATGATGATCAAAAACCCCAAAATGCAAGAAAAAAATGTCACAAAATATCTCACTTCTCCGTCATTTAAAAGCCGATCAGTGCGCGAAACGATGTCAACAACGTTTACGTGTAAAATCCCTGCTCCACGCAACGCACGCTCGCACCCGGCGGTTTTAGTTACATTCAACGACTGACTTGTATGAATGGGAGCGAGGTTACACATCGCCTAGCAGCATGTTTGGTCCCCAACGCAAGACATGCATAAAAAGGCAATGATGTACTGTACGTGCAGTCTGCACCGTTCTATGTACATTAACATTGCACGGATTTCGTTCCGATCTGCATGCAGGGATTTTGCGAGCGCTATGATCATGAGTAGCTGCTGGGCCGGGACAGACAGACAGAAAAGCTACAGTAAAACATGTTTGTTAAACTTATTGTTTTAATCAAATCATACAGGTTATCATTGTGAAATATCAGTAGACAAAAACCGGTACTTTTCCAACTTGCGCAAAATGCAAGCTTGAGTCGAGGATAACTTGCGTTCGGTTATTTTTCACTTGCGTTGCGCAAGCACTACAATGGTCATTTCGAGCCCTGTACGCACATTGGCATCCCTGAACCAAATTATTTTTTGCCTACAATTTTTAAAACAGAGAACACCGTCCCCAGAGAAGGACTGTTTTAATCTACGCACGCAGCATACAATGAAACTATTTATTTTACGAAGACCAAATACAGTGCACATTCTAATCAGTGCTTTTTAGGTCAAAAGAATTAATTTTTCTTCCAAAAAGCCATTCGTAGGGGAAAAATTTAAACTTTATCAGCCGGACATGGCAGCTTCTGGCTGGCCTAACGCTTATGTAGAACCAATGGCGGTGGTATAGTTCCGGGCGAGGTGCTAAACCTCACTGGTTGGTTTCGGATAAGAGTTCCAAACCTACCCTTTGAATGGGAAATTCATTGTCCGGTTCCTTGTCCAATACTAGCGAGTTTCTGTAACAAAGTTCTCTGTTGCTCCCCGTCCAACTTCTGATTGGTCAAGCGGTCAAGGATTTCTCTCTGATACGTCCATTCGGCCTCGAGTTTGTTCTCTGATGTCGTTGCCGGTTTTACCTCTTCCATCTGTGACAAATACTCCAGGGTCAGTACGAAGACCTGGTCTTTCGGATCTTCCGTGGGGAGGGAGCCGATGACATCACAGGCATGGCAAAAGAACTGGCCAATCACAAACAGACAGCCTGGGGCATTCACGAGGTCAGAGTTCAAAATGTCGGAGGCTAGTTTCTGTAATAACAACAAAAGAAGTTATTGCCATTAACATTGAGTTGGTTATTGTTTTTATTCAAAATGAATGGGAACACTTGCAGGCTTTATTGTAATTGGGGCATGGTCCCTGGATATACAGCATTATGGGTTTAGGACTTCTGACTGGTGCCTCCTGAACAAATAAATTGACAAAATTGGGAGCCCGCCAACACACATAGGACAAGATAATGGTAAGGGTAAGGTAATGGTAGAGAGCAGGTACAGTAAGTGACCAAGAGGTCCCAGATTCAGGTGCTGCCAGTGCAGTATTCAGGTTTTGGGTCCAGGGGTGACAAAATCAGACATTTTTCTTCAAAAGTGACTAAAAAATTTTCGCCCTGAAAAATGTTTTGAAAAATGGGGAGGCGGAAGGAGGGGGATGGGTTAATTGCGAAGCAGCAGCACTTGTAAAGTGGATTTTAAAAGAAAAGAAAAAATAGGAAACCAAAATGACGCCAATACATCAATACACTGTATACACCATTGAGTCCTGCCTTGACCTCAAAAATCCACCCTTAAGGCCCAGGCCAAGATCTACCTTGAGACACACTGCTGAAGACCCGACATTTCTCACCTGCATGCTGTTGACATAGCAACGAGTCACGTGATAAAGCAACGGCGGGGATGCCCAGTCTCGGCAGCAGGGGCTCGTGAGAAGCTGCATCACAGACAGTAGGAGCAGCGACAGGCCAAGAGGCATTCGAAATTCTGCAAAGTTAAACATTTAAAAAAGGCTGAAAACCTTAATTAGAAAACACAACTTTCCTTTGCTGATGTGCACACTGGTTTACAAATATTCAATGTCATGAATGCGGAGTCAAATCCAAATAATTAAACATTGACAGTACGGGAGTGACCTTGGCAATTTTCGTGGTGCTTGGTACAGATCCAGTGGAGATCGAGAAGTTTATAATATAAGTTAGACGAGATAAATGAGGCTCAGTGAGGCTCAGAGCGTCGGACATGAAGGGGTTCCAGGGAAGATGCCAAGTCCTGACCAACCAGATTTGAAACACGGCGCTAAATCTTATCAGAGAGGGACAAATATCAAGCCGGAGCACCAGCCCAGATGTGGCTGCAGTATTACAGGACAGGACAGGTATGGTTGTCTTATATACATGTAGGTGGAGATGGAAGAAAATAATCAATATTTTTGATGTTGGTTTCCAGGAGTCATTGTAGATCACATGATCATGCACCCATGCCTCTATACATTTATTTCAATAATTATGCGGGAAACACAGACTCACCAAAAATTTTAAATGCTAATAAAGTTAAACAACAAAGTTAAAACAATTACTTCTTTATACAAGCACGGCTCATTGGACAAGCTGAAGTTGTCGGTTAAAATAAACATGCATTACCCGAAATATCGACCATGGGAAGCTCAGTCACGTAGCGTGCGCTGCACGGCACCACGAGGACCCCATCGGCCAGTAGTTGCTTCAGCATTCCCAGGATGCACTGCCACTCTCCCATAATGCTGTGGGGCAGAACTTGGACAAGAGCCAATGTGAGAGCCTCCCGGAAACTGTCACTTGACGTTCCCTCTGCCACCCGGATGCTCTGACGAAATCGAGAAGGAAATTTGATTTCATTAAATTAACAGGTCGCATTCAAATGTTCCTAACAAAATCACGTCATAACAAGCCGAGGGTGGAGATTTTGTTTTTGGGGGGCGGGGGGGGGGGGGGGGGGGGGTGCTATTTTTTTGCAGTTTATGGATGCATACTTAACATTTCCATTGTTCTTTGGAAATATTGAGGACAGGACACATTGAGTGATCCATAAAACTTATGAAGGTGATCCTTGGCTAAATGGTAATATGGGTTTATGATTTCTAACAATTTTTTTTTACATTTTCAAAGTGAACAAAGAAAACTGACAGGAGCGGGATTTGAACCTGCGACCTCCGGAATACCGTACCGGCGCTCTATCAACTGAGCTCTCTTGCCCTATGTTGGCGGTCTCCCAAATTGTCAGTATTTTTGGTTGCTTCCCAGGTTGCATCCTAAACTTGGGCGTGATCCCTGGCTATACGGCATTCTGGGTTTATGACTTCTGACTAGCGCCCACCCGAACAAAGATACTGAGAATTTGGGAGACCGCCAAAATAGGGCAAGATAGCTTAGTTGGTAGAGCGTCGGTACGGTATTCCGGAGGTGGCAGGTTCGAATCCCACTCCTGACAGTTTTCTTTGCTCACTTTGAAATAGTTTTTTTTATGCACATTCACCCTAAACAAAGGCTAAAGGCCACTCGAGGTACAGAGCTACAAAAAGAAAAAGAATCAAAGATTCAAGAGGTAAGAATGAATATTCCTCTTGAAGCAGGAAAGATCGTAAGATGAAAGGAAACATGTACCAAGGCAAAAAATTCCATCGATACAGAACGTGCCCCCTAAACAAGGATAATTACACAATTGGAAGACAGCTCAGTTAGTAAAGTGCCAATACAGTATTCCGGAGGTTGGCGGTTCAAGTCCCACTTTTGTCGATCTTCATTGTTTACTCTAAAACTAACTAAAAACATACAACTGTGAATATCATTAAACAAACCCAAAGGGAAAATGACTAGGTAATAACTTTACTTGATTTTTCAGAGTAATGAAAGAAAACTGAAAAATCATCTTTCTGCTTGAGTGGTTTTATGCTTGACTGAACAAAGAATGTGGTACTGGGGGAAGGGAAGATAAGCCAATAAACAATGTGGTACTAAAAGGGTTAAAAAAAATAAAATATTATAGGCAGTCCGTTGGTATCACCTCCTACGATATTCAATACCACTATCTTTAATGACTACGTAATCCAGTCCGTTTGTTTTTTAGATAATTACCAATGATATGATCTACTGTTTTGCAGCTACATTCTACGCCATTAACTTTAAAACAATTTTTTCCAACTTGGTATCTTAAACCAACCTTGGTCAAAATGGCAGCAAGATCATTGGATATCCGACAGCAAAGCAGCAAGTCTGTAAGCTGGCCAGACAAAGATGGACTTCCTATAACGGAGGAAAATATTGCAATAAAAGATCTCACACTTTAATTTATGTATTCTATGTACAATATTAACAATTAGAAAGTGTTTTACTTTCCGGTCATAAGGGGTGGGTTTGGGTGACCTGTTCTTTACTCAAGAACAACTTGTGTCTTCGTTCGTGACTCAGCTGCTCAAACGTCCAAGAACATCAGATAACTATGAGTGCCATCTGTCACTGGCAACCATGTCGGGGCGGCCTGTGCAGCCGAGCGAAACGGCCACAATGTGCTTGTGCAGTCAGTCAAGCGTAACATACACAATAATTCAACAATGGATTAAAACTGCACAAATAGCGGCTGTAGGCGTCATCCGGCCTGGTGGCACTGTTTTTTGCACCATTTGGCCTCATCCGTACGCAAGGGGTTAAGTTGTGAATTTCAGATGCAAAAATAACTAATAGAAGCGTAATGTTTAGAATATTTTTTTTTATAGTCTGTTCTTTTTATAGTCTGTTCAGAAAAAGCTATTTTTCAAAACGTTTGGAAGGGAATTTTACGCCACATTACGTATGCTTTGTCTTGATCAACCGCCTTCTTTGCTGTTTGTATGTTGCGTTAAATCACGTCATGTTATTGTAAACTCCCGACTGGTGAGTGGTGTGTGATCTTGTTCCGAGTGCAATATTCTTGGGTCGCGTTCCTGCCGTTTGGGTGCATGAACAGTGAACTCGTGTTAAGAACGGACTGCCCAAACTCTGAGCCTATGACACACACATACAAAGACAAACATTTATATTTTATGGGTATCGCTCAGCACGAGGCCAAAATGCCACTCAAGGTGCGGGCTACAAAAGACAAGAAAAGACAGAAATCACAGGGATAGAAGGTATCTATTCACATTTCGTTTGAATTGTGAAAGATTAAAGGTGGGAGGGAAGCAGGTGACAGGTAAGAAGTTTAATGAGAGGCAGTACGAGGAAAACAAACTTGAAGAGTATCTCACAATACTAGCCTTTGGAACAACAGTGAAAGGATGTGATGAGACAGCCAGGCGAGTAGAGTGCCTGAAAGTTTGGACAGGGGGAACTAATGATGAAAGGCCACTGGAACACCTTCCATGACATTATCAAAAGAGGTTCAATGAAGCAACAGAGTGTCGGACATGAAGGGGTTCCAGGGAAGATGCCAGGACCAACCAACAACGCTGAATCTTATCAAAGAGGGACAAAATGTCAAAAAACCATACTCTGAAAATGACATCTCACAGTGACTTACTCTGTTGACTTTCCTGATATGGTATGACAGACCACACGGAATCTGGCAAACTGCAGATGTTGAATAAAGAGACAGGAACAAGCTACGAAGGGAATAAAAACAAAACAATTTTTGACTGTATTACTGCCAGTTTGGTGTTTGAGTCACCAATCCCGAGTCATGCATAATGAAGGATAAATTTTGAGAAAATTTCACTGTAAATTTTTTCCCCCATAGATTTGAGACTTTGTTTCCTAAACTTGGTCACGGTGTACACAGAGTCTATATACAGGGCGAGTACAAAAAAAGTACACTGGAATAATAGACTCTGCGGTGTGCCGTGGCACTGTTTTGTTAAGTAGGTCACCATGGTGTTACAGTGCGTGTATATTGTCATGGCACAACGCAGGGTTAAGCCTAACCCACCTCAATCCTCCAAAATCCTCCTTGCAGTTTTGGAGGATTTTGGAGGATTGAGGATGAATGGTATTTTTCTAAAAGAAGATTTTGGAGGATTGAGGATGAATGGTATTCTTTTTTAAAAAGAGGATTTTGGAGGATTGAGGATGAATGGTGTTTCAAGCAGAGGATTTTGGAGGATTGAGGATGAACGGTGTTTAAAGCACATAAGGATTTTGGAGGATTGAGGAGGATTGCATTTTTTGGGGCAGGGTAATCGGAGGATTTTGGAGGATTGAGGATGGTTCCTAGCAAAAAGGGTCTAGGGGATTAGGGTTAAAGAATGTGTCCTGAATTGCAAAATCTTCTACATGTCACTTTGTAACAGGGACACAAAAATGTCACACTTTTGGACCCCAAATTTATGGAATGACCCACATGGGCTATATGGGGCCAATTTCATAGAGCTGTTAAGCACAAAAATGTGCTTAGCATGAAAATGTCTTGCTTATTAGTAAAAACAAGTTACCAGCCAAAAGTCCATGTAATTTTCATGCCAAGCAAACAACAGCTGAATACCAGTCAAAACAATATTCCACACATGGAAATCTGGTTGGTAATCCAGTTTTTATCAAGGAAGCATTTGCATGCTAAGCAAAATTTTCTGCTTAACAGCTTTATGAAATTGGCCCCTGGTCTCATGTATTGTATCAAAGAGAAGAACGTTTTTGTTTGTGTATTTTTTTATGGAAGTCACCCAATACAAGGCTGAAAGCCAATCTAGGTAAAGGGCTACAACAGAGGTGGTGGGGGTTGACCACATTTTAGGTTGCTAGCCCCATCAGGATAAATTCTCAATAGATACCAACGAAATAATCCCAATTTTCAGACCTATAGACCCAGGCCGGGTAACTTCCACCCGTTGGTGAGACCAACTCACCTCCCCCGTGAATGCCGCATAAGAAGTGTAAACTGCACTTGGGGGGGGGGGGGGGGGGGGAGTTATAGTTGTCATGGTTACCTTCTCTTTGTGTTTTTCAGAGTCTGGTAATATTTCCTTCAAGGAGAGTGCCGTTGCCCAGTGCATTGTTGTAGTGACACGATTGGTGAGCCATGATATCCCATGCTCAACTTCTGCACTATCTGCAACAACAAAAATCAATCAGAATTCTATTAAATATTTGGTACATTTCAAGATTAATGGAGGGTTTGTTGTGTCACTATGACATGTAGTGTTACGTCCAACAATATGCTATGCGTTGAATATGAAAGACAAACTCTTGGACTTCACTTTGACCCCAATTCATAAATACCCAAGACAGTTTACCCATCACATGGGTGGTTTTAAACTGCCGATAAACACTTTTAAACTTTTAAACACTTTCTCCGGTGTCACACAAAATTTAGAGTCCTACGAAATCTGGTCCATTTTATTGGTTGAACGCTCGAGCGACCAGTCACTCTCCTAATAACGCACTTCTGCATTCTGCACCACCTGGCAAGCGCGTTGCGCGCATCAATTTCCATATAAGGAAACACTTAGCACTACTCGCGTGTGGCACGAACCATTAAATAGCTAAAGGGGTGTTTCACAAACCAAGGTAAAACAATTGAACAAAATCATTGGAAATTTATAATTTTCAGAGGTTTTTGCTGAATTATACAAAAAGGTATTTTATGAATGGGAATAAATATGTGCTGGGCCGGTTTTAAACGTACGTTTAAAAACCGCCTTGGGGCCTGGACGCTTGATAATGATCCAACAAAATCCAAGAAAAGGAAAGTGTAAAGCCTGCTAATTCCAGCAGCTGAAACAAAAGATCATTTGTTCTAGCTTGGTTCCTCCAGTTAGGGTGTTTGAGAGGAAACTCGGCTTTCCGCCTGTTCCCACCAATATACTCTATCTGTACCTAGATGCAGAAAAAAAGTATATGCCAATGGCTTTTTCCCTCATTCTGTATCTGTATGGAATTATTTGCCTGGTGCATGTTTCCTTTCATCTTACGATCTTTCCTGCTTCAAGAGGAATCACAATTCCTACCTCTTGTATCTTTGATTCTTTTTCTTTTTTGTAGCTCTGTACCTTGGGTGGCTTGTGGTTTGTGGTTAATTGACCAAAAAAAAAAAAAAACGTACTGCGGTTAACCTTGCCACTGTTACATCTTACCAAGCATCGTCAATACCAGCCTCCCTATCCTTCCCAGGAGGCTGAGCACAGTTTCCTTGACTTCCGTTTTCTGGATTGCCGTGGCAACATCATCCCACAACAGATGACAGCTGTCGAGGATCTCGCACAGGGAAAGCATGATGGGGAACCGGGAAACCTCCGAAATGGAAAGGTTGCTCTTTCGCCTCCAAACGTCTTCCGCGTTGATTACTTCGCTGAGGAATTTCAGGGCCAACAGGAGATGGTTTCGACCGCTTGTCTGAGGCGGGCTGGCGAGAAGATACGGTAACACACAGACTTGGGTAACTCCTTGGGCCGGGAGGACGGGTGGAATCCAGAATGGACACTTCGGATCCAAGAAGGATTTGTAGGGCTGCAAAGTAGGAAGTACACATTGTCACTTTACGCAAAGTAATAACACTCCGTGTATTAACCCTAAACCCTCAGAGCTAAGTCCAGCTAAGTCCAACAAAATCCAACAAAATCCAACAAAATCCAGCTAAATCCAACAAAATCCAACAAAATCCAACAAAATCCAACAATGACAATGATAAAAAAAAGAAGCTGTTTTTGCCATATTTAGCAGGTTATTTAAGTTGTTTACTTAGCACCGACAGCCTCACTTTCAAACCTGGAAGTGCGCGGATCGGTGTTACTTTTCGTCAATTCGGGATTCAACTTTTCCAGGGTCCCTGGAACTGATGGATACCAGTGAAGAACTCCCATCCAGCCTTACCTGCAGCAGTGTGGTTACCAGCTGTAGGAGGTTGGCCTCTTCACTTGGCGTGAGGGTCAGTGTTTCCATGGTAGCCTGGATGAGGTGACAAAGTAGAGGCCACTGATGGCCTTGTAGTTTGAAGGTGGCCAGAGATGGCATGGCCTGTAAAACCTTACAAAATTGAAAAGAAAAAAACAGTGCAGAAAGGATTAAAATTGGATGAGGATGTAAATTTAGGGAGTTTAACCCTTTCATTTAATAGCTAGGTCAAGTTTAGTCCTCAACAAGCCACAGGGACCCCTGCTGCTTACCAATGTCATTCATAGATCCTTATAGCTTGTTCAGATCTTTCTAATGGGGCTTTTAAATTCATGTGTCACCATTGTAATATTGGATTGGATTAGGTTCAACAAGCTATACACTTTGGTGTTATTGGATTCTGTTGGATTCAGCAGGTTGGACATTAGTGTTATTGGATTTTGTTGGATTAAGCAGGCTACACACTGCTGTTATTAGATTATGTTGGATTAAGCAGGCTACACACTGCTGTTATTGGATTCTGTTGGATTAAGCAGGCTACACACTTTGCAGTTATTGGATTCTGTTGGATTAAGCAGGCTACACACTTTGCAGTTATTGGATTCTGTTGGATTAAGCAGGCTACACACTGCTGTTATTGGATTCTGTTGGATTAAGCAGGCTACACACTGCTGTTATTGGATTCTGTTGGATTAAGCAGGCTACACACTTTGCAGTTATTGGATTCTGTTGGATTAAGCAGGCTACACACTTTGCAGTTATTGGATTCTGTTGGATTAAGCAGGCTACACACTTTGCAGTTATTGGATTCTGTTGGATTAAGCAGGCTACACACTTTGCAGTTATTGGATTCTGTTGGATTAAGCAGGCTACACACTGCTGTTATTTGATTCTGTTGGATTAAGCAGGCTACACACTACTGTTATTGGATTCTGTTGGATTAAGCAGGCTACACACTGCTGTTATTGGATTCTGTTGGATTAAGCAGGCTACACACTTTGCAGTTATTGGATTCTGTTTGATTAAGCAGGCTACACACTGCTGTTATTGGATTCTGTTGGATTAAGCAGGCTACACACTTTGCAGTTATTGGATTCTGTTGGATTAAGCAGGCTACACACTGCAGTTATTGGATTCTGTTGGATTAAGCAGGCTACACTTTACTGTTATTGGATTCTGTTGGATTGAGCAGGCTACACACTGCTGTTATTGGATTCTGTTGGATTGAGCAGGCTACACACTTTGCAGTTATTGGATTCTGTTGGATTAAGCAGGCTACACACTTTACCATTATTGGATTTTGTTGGATTCGGCAGGGTGCCTAGGGGAAACTCTACCTGACATACAGCTTGGCACACCGCAGTGTTGGACACTGCCCGGCTGACTGCCTGCTGGAGAGTTTGGGCTGGAAATTGCAAAGCCAAGCAGGACAGGGATGTCAGGACCTGGTAGAGAGATAATCGGGGAAGACTTTGATTTGGATATATTTCGCTGGCCATGCATCACTGACTTCCATTGTCTTGCAAATGGTCCTTAAAAACTCACTCAGGACAGTTTGGTGTTACACATTATGAGCACATCCAGACAAAAGACAATCTAATTAGATCAAGGGTCATTGTACTCATGAAAACATGAAGAAAATACAATTAAACTTATGGAAACACTGAATAATCTAAGACAATAACTTAATTCACAACCCAACCTAATCATCATGATGTCCAAACCAAGCTAACAATTAGTTTCACATGCTGGTCTAAGGACATTTTTACATACCATTTTCATAGTGGAAGTCATGATGCATGACCAGAGAAATGCATCCAATGGAAAGCTTTTTACCTCTACATGTATAGTTTATCATAAAAACCATAATAACAGTCACTACATACATAGGTTGGTCATATTCCCCTTGTTCGTGAATTACCCTTTTGGGGACACCCTGTATAGTACGTTTATGTCTCAAAGTGCCTCACAATTATTACCCCTGATCATCAGGCCATGGGGTCAATTATGCAGCAGTTCGAGATCAGCGCAATCCCATACTCCCGGGTGGAGAGAGGCAAATTGTAGCCAAAACGTGTCTTGCTCAAGCACACAAGCACCATAATCCCCCGGCGGGATTCGCAAATGAGTCAGACACGGTAACCCAATAAATACGGATGACGGCCATAGCCTCGGATTGAAAAACAAATAAACACCTGGACGGTCGACGTCTATATGCACATTCCTGCACATATTCAATCCATTGTTCGCCTATTGTGTGCGTTACACTTGGCTGCACAAACCTATATTGGCATACCAGCACCCCATTAATAACAGCTGGAACGCTGGGTGAAAATTAAGAAAAGTCTTTAACAGGATGTGAAGACTGACCTCTGTGTTTTCCTGGCCCTGTGCCAGAGTGACCAGCCTGTTGAAAGCGGAGGTGGAACCCTGATCAAAACCGCCCACACTGTGTCTGGCAAAGACAGACACTCCATTCGGATAGCTCCACAGGTGATCGCGGAGCTGGTTCTGTAGAAGGAACGGCAGGGCTGAGAAGCTGGCAAGCAGGACCTGTTTGCGTCACACGGGGAAAGAACCAATAAAGTGGACGTTTCAGTTTGGAAATCTAAATCCTGTAAGAAAATAATATAGAGTTTGTTGCATCATTGAAAAACAAGTAGATGCTAGGGGTGTGCATCGGAACCGGGTACCCGAGTGCCTGACCGTTTATGTCTAAAACCGGTTCCAGATTATGGAATCGAGTACCCGTACAACTTTATATTATCACATAGTAACTTCCCAGACAATGAAAAAGGGAATTTTCAAAATTAAAACCCGACTACATGGGAAAGCAGCACAGATTTCACATTTATGACGCTCACCTAAGTTGACAACAAAGGGAATTTACTGGTCTGGGTATGGATAAAGAGCCTCGACGAGACATAATAGCATGCCTTATTCCACAATAAATACAACTGTATAAAGCTTCCGGACAACCGTCTTTTGTGATATGCCGGCGCATGCATGTGCCGGCACACGCAAAGGTGGAGAAGTGATCATGTTTACTGGACAGCTATGAGATTTTTCAGACTTTTGTCTGAAATCAGACTTTTTGAATCTCAGAGAAAGACATTATTACAACTTCTGGGATTGGAAGTTTTGGGTTGAGTTTTTTTTAACGGGTACCCGGGTACCCATATTTTTTTCAATCGGGTACCGGGTTCTTTTACTACCCGTAAATGCACACCCCTAGTACATGCAAGACATAATAAATCTCATCCTGAAAATATGATCATCTCTATCAAGGAATGTGTATTTAAGCCCAAATCTGCCAGTGTGAAAACCGCATTAAAATATGAGAAAAATCCGTCCCCAAACCATCTCCCCAGTCCCCACCCTACATAAATGCTTCAAACTGAAAGAACGATTACTGCAGAGAGACCACATAACTGTATTACTCTGCTTCAGAAATTACTCAGGGGGAGGTGAGTTGGTCTCACCAACGTTGAAAGTTACCCCACCTGGGTCTATAGGTCTGAAAATTAATTTCTCTGTGAATCTGTTGAAGATTTATCTTCTATTTAGATCTGGAACCAGGAAAACCGTAAGGGTAGTCGGGCTGGCAACCTAAAATGTTGCCAACCCCACCACCTCTGTTGTAGCCATTTACCCAGAGTGTCTTTTAACCTTGGATTGGGCAACTTTCGTTTAAAAAAAAAGTCCAAAAAAAAATACTAAAAAATCTGGCACTACAATAGCCTGTTGGATGGGCTGTGGCAGGTTCAGTACATTCCCATAATGTGTGCAATCATTGGTTGTTGGAGTTTGATTGGTTTGGGGATAAGTATACTGCAAGTATGTACACCAACCTTTATAACTCTCTGGAGTAGGACCTCCTTGTGCACTTCACTCTCATCCATTGCCATGGCAACACCCATCAGCTGCTTCACAAATCTGTTTCAGGTATTTCAAATGGACCAATTACAATTGAAAAATGCACGTCTATTACATTAAAAAAAAAAGGAAAAACACACAGAATGTATCAACCGGGTAAGTACTCACCCTGGAAGAGCCAAAGCCGGGGCATTTCTCTCAAGACATTCTATCCATGGATCATCCTCCCACTGGTCAATGGATGACAGCAGCTGACCAAGATCATCTTGAAAAATACAGAGGAAAGAAAGGAAATTCAGCAAAGACAAATTTATAATAATGGAGACTCGTCAAAACACATTTTGGTACCAGAAGTGTCAATCAAGGAGACAAAGCTAGCCATTGTTTGTCAAAGGCATGGTAAGATATGGTAACATTGTTACTGTATGGTAATATATTTACAATAATTACTCATTTTCGTCTGGGGAATAGAAGACTTTGGAGACGCTGATGGCAGCAGACAACTAGTTGTTTTTGCTAGTTCTGAGCATGCTCACATTGTTCGGAGCGTGCGCATGACTGGTGAGAACAATAAAGGACCGGTATATCTGCTGCTACCAGTATCTCAAACATCTTCCCTTAGACAAGACTTTTGAGCACGGTTGACGATTCTTTCTTTCTGTTCCATTGATTCAACACTGATCTTGCTAAAGACAATGTTGATGGTAAAATGAATTTCTAGAAAAAAAATTGCTTTTACAATGGGTTGCTCTATCAACAATAGGTTGAACCATAACAATTATAACACAAGCACAGCGAGCTTCCCAAAATGACGGGAGTAAACTTTGGACAAACCTTCATATCCCTCAAGTCTCGCATCAACTCTACCGACGGCCTCCCGAAGCCAGATGTGTTCTCTCTGGCTATTGGTTTCTTGATCCATTTCCATGGCAACTGTTAGCTTCTCAGCCAATGCCGCGCCATTATCTACAAAATCCACTTGATCAAGTATTTCGGACAAAAACACTGCCAGGTCTTTGGACTTCTGTTGCAATACTTCAGTGTCATTCGGGACGTGCCCTACTGAAGAAATTGTCGAGATTAAGTTGAGACACTGGTGAAGTCTGTGAAGAACCCTCAAATTATTCTTGGCAATTACTGCATGCACTTGCACGTCTTTGCCAGTTTCAGTGTTCTCCGGAGCAATGCCGTCTTCCAGTTCAGGAGCATTAGAGTTCAATGCATTCGTGAAGAAGTCTGCCCGGTCTACTGTCAGAAGTGCATGGAGGACGAGTACTAACTCTGTTACTGCTACAAGTAAAAGTTCCCTCTTCTGAATGGTGCTTGCGTCTGTTTTACCAGAGTGTGTTCGGTTGTCTAGCAGAGGTTCAACCTTATCTATTCTGTGGCCACGATGCGCTGAGCTGAGGAGATGCAATTTGTAAATTTCACTGGTGAAATTCTGATCATTTTGAGGGTTTCTCGGAGATGAAACTTCAAGGGCGTTTTCCCACTGATTAAATTCATCCCAATTCAACTGGATGTCTGAATTCATTTCACTAGACTGAAGATCCAATATCAGGTAGTTGAGGCACACCGCCATGGCTTGGATCACTTTAAACATCTGGTTTCCGGCCTTGATTTCAAAACTGGCCTTGAGAAGCTGCTCACAGGACGATACGACCAGTCGGTAGCAGTGCGTGGCTGTACTTTGTCCAGCAGCATTGGATGGCTTTGTTGTTACAGGATTTAGCAGATGACTACCACAGAGAGCCTGTCTCTGACTGGTTGGAGTATTTCCACCAGTTCTGTTACGTGTACATTTAGATGGCACTTGCAGCACTCCGGTCAGAATATCGATGAGAAGATCCATGTGATTTTCAATGATACATTCTGCAGTGATATCTTTCAGCAGGTCCTGTGTTACTT
The DNA here is from genome assembly GCA_037893225.1 of Hippasteria phrygiana. Classification (NCBI taxonomy): domain Eukaryota; kingdom Metazoa; phylum Echinodermata; class Asteroidea; order Valvatida; family Goniasteridae; genus Hippasteria; species Hippasteria phrygiana. The sequence continues at coordinate 576,831 of JAZGUH010000972.1, read as the reverse complement.
TAGGGTCGAGAGAACTCAGAACCTGCAACGTGCAAATTAAAATTTAAAAATAAGGACATAATTTTTAAGTTTTACGTTTTAAGCTTTGTGTTCATTTGCATATACTTTCTCCGTCACATAAATAATAATTTTTAAATCAGTAATGATGTCCAGTTATAATACATGTAAAGTTAGTTATATTTGCTATATACTAAAGCTTTTTGCGACGATTAAAATAAAAGCAAATGAAACAGATATGTACAGGTCTATCAAAATTGTTTCCCCCACCTCACCATAAATGTGGGGTTTCCATAATAAGGGACCAATTCTGTATCCCTGGGGATTCATCTTGTAAAAAAAATGTAAAAAAAAAAAAGAAAAAAAAAAAAGAAATTGGTATATGGCCAATTTATATTTCCAATCCAAAAAAGGTGAAGGTCCCATGGAAAGAGTTCCATATCCGGACATTACTTATACCTCGTGCACAAAGTCTATGGGCCATGACAGAAAAAGTCAAAGTATTTTCAAAGAATAAGTTGAAAATTTGTTCCTCCTAAATTTGTGTTTCTTCATCAGATTTACACTTTTTGGTAGTTTTTAAGTCATATTAAGGGAAAATAAGTGATGTCCAGATATGGAACTCTTTCCGGTTTGGATTTATGAGGGAAATTATGGGGTAAAACGGCAACGTCTCTGACTGCAAAAAAAGTAGGAAGAAAGTCACATTTTCTTTGAAAGTGCATTTCAAAATTACAACAAACATGAGTTAATCTGATGAAAAAAAGACTGCTTTAGCCTGCAAAAGTCACTTTGGTACTGTAAAGTCATCTGCAAAAGTCAGTTTTGAACGAAACTCGTAAAAAAATAGAGGTGTCCTAAAAGGTAACGATTACCGAAAATGTGCCCGAAAGTACTGCATGTTACAGTTCATCTTCATCAAACAACACTGCCGCTTTTTATATACCTGGGCACAAAATGGTCCCCATTCACAAGTGTTGGCCACATCAAGGTACACATTGAGATTGACATCATCAGGTAACGCCCTTGACACGCCCTCAAAATATCTCAGCCAACAATCACTGTCTTCAGATTTCATCACCCCCGGTGGCGGTGATATTTCCCCAGAATTGTCTTCTTCACTTTTTCTCCTCCTCTCAAGCAACTTCAAGAACAAAATGGCGTGGAGTTTGAAATTCCAGTGATGTTTCTCAGCTTCGCATCGGTCATATTCAAGGCCGCGAACTATCTCCCTTATTGCGTGACAGATCGCAGTGACATTTTTCTGCTGTTGTTCAGAGAAGTGTGTTTTGGTTTGGCTGTCCAACTCCAAGTCAGTTTGGGGGCAGTAAAAGCTGCCTTGAAAAAGGGCAATTTCTGACTCGAAATTCATTTCAATTCACGAAAATGTAACAGAATATAAATCTTTGATACTAGAAAAATATTAATTGGTGATTTTGTTGACAACTGTACTCAATCAACTTATTCAAAACATGATCGAATTTTGCTACAGATTGTTCGCACTTCAACTCCATGGACTAATGGAGGCCGCCATCTTGAATGGGTTATGCGGTTTTTAAACGCTAGAGGGCGCTATTCTAAGAGACCGTAAACGTTAAAAACCTTCCTTGACGACAAGTTCTTGAAGTAACGAGAGCGATCGGGTTGTGAATAAAGGATTACAATTTTAGCTCAAAATCAAATGAAAATACCTGCCGATTTATCTGAAATGTAGATCCAGGTGCGTGCTGTATATTTATTATTATTTTTTATTTGATTTTGTATGAAACTATTCGTGGAATGGAACGTAAAATGGTTCCAAAGTTGTTTGGTTGTCCAGTCTGCGTGTATCATTCGATTGTGTACCATGCATGCAGTGTCTTTATATAGAGAGTCCGGTGTTGTTGTTTTTTTTAGCCATTTGTAACAAATTTGATATCAATGGAAAGGGAATTGCAAGACAAATTGGGTCTGCTTAAAAGCCTGATCTTTATCGAACAGAAACATCTTGAAGTGCTGGCAACTTTTAACAGCAGCAGAGTTCAAGAGCAATCTGTACTGGCATATATATCACGACACAGAGCCTGAATCAGTAACCTCCCTCCCCTGCTCGATCAGAGTGATACCCACAGAAATCAACAAAGTTATCTTGATTCTTTTTCATTGTAGATAAGAAACTGAACAAAAGCATGCTGAAATAACACGGTAACCCTGCATACAATTGTAGCGGAGCAGTCGACCTACTGAAATGACGACCGCCGTCACCGCAATGCCTGAAATGGCCAACGTGGGCGGGAGAGAGCCCAGTCCCCCCGTTGAACCCAGAGAGGAGGGCAAGGATAGCCCCACACTGAGGAAGACACGGGTGCTTGTTGCCAAAAGTGAAGGTAAGATGTCAAATGGGTGTCAAATACAATTATACCCTTAAATTCTGTACGCATTGTACATATAAACTGCAACACAGTGCATTGCAAAATGTACAGTATATTTATCTTTGTTTATCTTTGAATTTGCAAAAGATTTTTCCCTTGTCCCGCAGTAGCTTAAAATTGACCTCTGACCCCTATTGATGACAGACATTAACATCACCCCTCCTTCCAAAGGTCAAGATGTGGCCACCTTGCCAGACCTCCGATCCAGCAATAAGGACATCGATAGGACCAAGCCCCTGCCAACCTCGCTCCAAAGCGAGTTTATTCCGGAGGAGATCCTGAATGCACTGACTAACATCCCGATCCCTGGGGTCAAGGAGAAGATGAAACAGAAGAGCGTCCAGAAGGCGAAGTCCAAGGTGAGTCAAGGAGTCAATTTGAATATTTTCAGATCGAACAAAAAAATTGACGAGAGCGGGATCTGACTTGTGGAACAATATGGTGATGTCGTATTATCTTCAAGCAAACTTGAATCCTTGATCCTGATTGGTCGATTCATGGCAACAACAGTTTGATACCACACTATATATTACACAGTCCATATCACACTCCGTGCGTTGCGCTGTTCAATTAACTCCGCATATTACGCAATACGCAAAACGCAGTGCTGCACAATCCACTAGAAATTCAAAAGCTGCGCGTTTGCGTGCCATGTGGATCATCACGTCTGTTGCGACACACACTTATTAAGTTTTCCGGATCGCTTTCAATTTCTCCTGTTTTCAGAATAGCGTATGTAAAGAGGTCTGTCAATAAAGTTCCAGTTGTTTTGAAACGTTTTGCAAGTTACTCAGCTGCAGTTATTGATGCGCGCGTGTAGGTGGTACATTCTAGTTTCACGCACAGCGCCGTGCGTGTTCCATCTTTAATTACGGCGCGTTTTCTTGAAGATAAATTCGTTATCCCTCTTGCGCTCGTGGAACACGGAAAATGTAGTGCATCTGTCGGTATTAATGAACTTTTGTTTCTTTACTAAATATAGAAATTATTTTCTTATTTCAAATTTAAGTGAAAGTGTTCTTACATTTTTAAGACTGATTCTCATTCTTGTAACAATTTCTGCTGTTTTTGAAGTATGCAGATATTCCTCAAGATAATCAATCATTTCCATCCCTTTTTTTTTATTCATCCCAGGTTCCCAAGGGAGGTGCCCCGGCCGCCAACATGTGGAACTTCCCCAACCGCAGAAGACGATTCCAGCACCTGACAGACCATCCCATCTCTATGACGGGGGCTGGAAAGTAAAATATCCAAAATAGAAACTCTTCTGTAAATATAAAATGTTCTCAGTTAAACGTTTCGTCCTTACGACTGACAGATGTCTCAATCTTGAAAGATTGTGTTGGATACCAATATTGTAAGAAAAAAAAGGAAGTTTGTATAATAATGTTAGAAACACAAAACCATCATATATTGTGTAACAGTGGAAAAAAATCCAATATTATTTTTGTTATAGTCAATCACAGGAGAGAAGTGTTACGCGCACAGTGTAAAGTATACCAGAGATGTAGTCAAGTCCATCACAAGTCCCTGCAAGTCCATCACAAGCCCTCCAGTCCTAATCCCAATCACAAGCTATTCAAATGAGCTTTGACAAAGGCATTCCTTTGTCATTGTTCATCCAGTTACTTGTGACCGGCTTTATGAAAGGACTTCTGACTGGGCTTGCAAAAGTACTTGTGAATGTACTTGCAGGGACTCGACTCCAACTCTGTATATCAATAGATATTGGTTCAAAACATAAATATACCAAAATTCGTCGGGGTAGGATAAGGGAAAGTGGGGTTAGACTTCACGAAAGTTGAAAAAACGCGTCTATAGCAATGTCTCCCAAGTGACCCATTCCCAGTAATTGCTGTTATTATAATTACATTATTCAGCTAAAACAACAATACATATATATGACAGAAAATTACAAATAGCAAAGATAAGTAACACATGACCGCATTGACACGGGCCAGCAATATAAAAAAAAAATACTATGGTCCTGGGACCTGCTGACCCAGATGTGATCATAGGAATAAAAGAATACAATATAAATTTGTTAGTATTACAATCTTTTAACATTCAATTTGGCCAATGGCCTCTTCATGTCCTCAGTTCCTGCTACTCTCCCCTATGCGTAATTGTATAAACGTGTATTTTTATGTTCGACACAGAGATATCTCATTCCTGTACGATGTTGCCTTTGCTGATAAGGTCCCAGGGAAGGTGGACCAGGCCCAGGATCCTAGTTCAGTCAGAGCCTCAGCCAAACAAGCAGATCAAGACAAGGTAAGGGAAGATTTCACATTATCTGTAAGCGGTATTGATTGCGGTACCAGCATTAACGTTCAGCTGGCTGATATAATGAGCTTATTTTATACAGGTCAGTGCACACAGGCAGTTTTGTCATAGAAATATTCATGAGAAGTGTGTGGTCCGATGGCCGCCAGTGCTTTTAGGGAGCACTGCCTAACTCATAGTCGTGCCAGGCCATTGAAAAGCCTGGCCAAGCCCCGGGAACGCCCGGGCCTTCGGGCTTCTATAATCCCCAGGTTGTATACAATAAAATGCTCACTAATGCTCGAGTCCAGCCAGCTCCCATTGTTCACCCAGACTTGATCTCTTTTGCCCGTGAATGGAATGATAACAAAAACAATCACTACGGATTAGTGTGGGAGGGGCCACAGCCAGGCCTAGCCTGGCAGAGGCCAGGCTTTATCAATTGTTAGGTGATTTGTGGCTCACAATAGGAAGACAAAAAGCCAGAAGGCCCAGGCGTAGCCAGGCTTTTCAACGGCCTGGCCCGACCATGGGATAGGCAGCGTTCCCTTACAAAGAATCCAGTTGCGGCTCTCTGGCTAATCCGTCTCGGTGGGGGGGGGGGGGGGGGGGGGTTAAAGTATTTCAAGCCAGACCTATTACTGCAGCGTTGCAAGACCTTCTCTAACAGGGTTCTTTGTCCATGGTCTGGTTCATGTCTATTCAGCATTTAATGACCGCTGCAAACAGGAAATCTTTGACAATCCGATTGGGCCGTAATGAGCTCCAATCTCTAATTCTGACCTCATGATTATTCAGTTATTCAAGCCGGCTGGCTTCCCATTCATCAGCTAGGTGTGCGGTACGGAATGCGGCACCGCAGAGAAAAACAGCGGTGCCGCAATCAATACCGCACATGGACAGTATGAAATGCTCCCTAAGGAATGGGGTCCGTAAAACTCTCTACTAAAACAATAAGAGAAACAGCAAGGAAATCAGCTCAGCATGTTGGCTATTATGTTCTGTAAGTCATCAGGAGACTTGGTCTCTGAGTGGTGAATTAACCTCTTGAATACGGTTGACTTCTATAGGCGCATTCCTGCACATACTCAATCCATGTTTCAACTATATTGTTCTTGAAGGGGAGTGTAATGAATAGATGGAGCTTTTTTCAAACAAAGCTTTCATTCACACGAAATGTGGGCTCTGAGTGCGATGAATAGGACCACTCTATTCAGTGTGGTGCCTGTTGATTGCATTTACGCTCAGCTTTCATAACCCTGTTGTTGGTATAGCAACACCCAATCAATAACAGTCGGAGGCAAGGGATTAAGTTTTGAAATTATTTACAAAAAAATTGCAGCAACAAAATTTGATTTCCTTTCCTCGTTCAGGTTTTTTTGGTTACCATTGGTAGGTTTGATCAGCGGTAATTGCAACAAGGATTTGTTTGTCTCTGTGATATAAACAGTGAACCTTTTGCAATTATTGCTGTCTGTCACAGAGTGCTTTTCTCTTCGATTCCACAACCTTTGTTTCTCTGTGTAGGGCATGAGGGTTCCAGATTCGTTGATTCCGTCCGAGTACCACGTGGTCAAAGTTAAAGGGGTACAGCATCTGGAATTCGAGGAAGAGTAAGTCCCACTTTGTGAATCATTTTTTTAATAACTCAGTCCTCCACATAGCCTTAATAATAGCCGCAATCCTCCACAATCCTCTAAACTACCTGCTTGATTTTAGAGGATTATTAGGATTATTAGTCTATTCAGGATACTAGGGAGACATTTAGTAGTTCATAATCATCACTTAGGGAGACAAGGGTACTTAGGGAGACATTTTCATGTCTCCCTAAGTACCCAGCCCCCTTAAGGAGTGAGAATTTTACTGTCGGAAGTGAGTTATATCGATAGAGAATGGTCCAAAACATTAGTATAGCAAAATTCGTGGGGGTAGGATAGGGGATATTTGGGTTAGGTTACATCAAAGTCGGAAAACATGTTGTGCACAAATCTATGGGAATGTCTCCCAACTGTCCCATCTAGGGTTATGATTATTATTATTATTATTATTTTTATTATTTCTTTACTGTTTAGGTGATACGGTTAGCCCTTTGCCTAGAGTGACTTTTACCTTAAAACAAGCGAAAAGCTTCTGTCATAAAGTGGTTTCAATGCTATAGGAAATATAGCATTGGAAATGCTGCACAAACGGGCATCAGCAAAAAAAATCCTTAATGATCTATATGCGAAAATTGTTGGACTAAATTTTCTTCTTTTGTAAGTATCGATTTCCAAGCTTGAATTTTTCCTTCACCCTTTCCTTACCGATGCCAAGTTTACTCCACGGGCCACAGCACCCCTCTTGCTTACCAATGTCAAGTTTACTCGACAAGGAAACCACACACCAGAGTATCCAAACAACAGATATATTCACCATGTTTCAACAAACTGTAGGGCTTGTGTTTTTCACTGTCCATATATATATGATCCTTATATCAACAGAAAGAGCTTTTTAGATCTTTCTAACGGTGCTATCAAATTGATGTGTCACCATTAAAATATTTTAAGAAAACTCTGTCCGAAACTTTCCCTGTGCCATTTGTTCATTAAACAAACAAGTTTCCTGTTTGATAAAATGGGCCAGAAGAGAAAACAGCCGTAACTTTGCTATTTTAGCAGTTATGACTTTCATTTTGACACCATATGAAAGATAAATTTTCATGGAACAAATGTTGCGCACACCATTTTCCTTTGCACTGAACAAGGGTGCTGGGGGAAGATAAGTGAATAAAGAGTGTGGTACTGAAAGGGATAAACTAGCTGGATTCAGAGGGTTTATTCCTGCTAATTGATACTTGGTATTTTAATTTTATCACTGGTTGATTCTGTGTATTATTTCTTCTCCCTCTACAGCAAATACACAACCAAGCTTATGGACCCAGACCAGAATCAAGTGGCTTTCCCCTCATTGTAAGTTCAAATCTCGATTCGGTAGTCAAATATTTGTTTGAAGCATAATATACATTTCTTAACCACTTAAACCCGGCCGACATCTGTAGACGCGGTTTGAAAATTGCCACCTGGCCGGTTGACAGCTATACATGCATTCTCTGCATTTTCAATCCATTGTTGAGTTAAGCCTGGTTTCCATATAGTCGTTATAATCGCCGACAGCGTCGCCGAAGAGTCCCCGATGCAACGGCGATAAATGGAAACGCTTCATTGGGGACTTTCCCAACATGGACGGCGACAGTCGGCAAAGATCAACCAAGTTCAACTTTGCCGACTGTCGCCGTCGCGTCGTGAGAGTAGGCCCATTCAAATACACGTACTGGCATGCCGTGCATTCAACGATGTCTCTCACCGCTTGAGTGCCACAAATTTGACCCATTTTATCCTTTGACCAAGAAATGTGAACATGAATGTATAAAGTAAAATAGCTGCCCGTAATTAAAATCTATCGAAATGAAATATCATTTCAGCTTTCAGAAAAGTGTGAAGTACCAAAAAAAGCCATTTCAGTGAGACACTTTCAAGCATTCGGATGCCATTTTGTTGAAAATGTTCAGCCGAATGACGTCCAGAACTGTCTCTGCCCGGACGTCAGCGACTTGCCATCTTGCGTGCTGTCGGCGTTCATTGCGATTATATGGAAACCAGGCTTTATTGTGTGTGTTACGCTTTGCTGCACAAGCCTCTTGTGACTGTTTCGCTTGGCTGCACAAGCCAGCATGGCACCCCGGTGCCCCATTATCAACACCCGGACTGAAGGGGTTAATATACATCTTTATTTGTTTAACCCCTTGTGTCCGGCTGTTATTGATGGGGGGCTGGTATGTCATGAACGGGCTGCGCAGCCAAGCGTAAATGCAAACAATAGACACCACACGGGGTCCTCATTATTGTACTTCGAGCCCCCCCTTTCGTGTGAATGAAAGCTTTGTTTGAAAAAGCTCCATCAATTCATTACACTCTCATTCAAGAACAATATAGTTGAAGTATGAATGGATTGAGTGTGCGCAGGAATGTGCGTATAGATGACAACCGGCCAGGTGTTGTTTTTTTTTAAACCACGACTATGGCCGTCATCCGTATTCAAGAGGTTAGGGAAAAACACCGTGCAGACTCATTGTCACACATCGAGACCTGTCAACGTTCTCATGGTACTCGTCAATCTGCATACCAATTGTGAACCAACCCAACAAAATGAGTCACCAGAGTTACTTTTGAGTTACAGGCCCTTAAACATGACTTATACAGTGGAAATCAATAGGAACTGTCAAAGTTTTCAACCACATAATGTCCATATTTATCAGGATATCAAACTGAGAGATATATCAGAATGAAGAGCCAAGTATGCCCTATCCAATGTAAGTAAAAAACTAGCAAGTCACAAAAATGACCTTAAGACTCATTTTGTAGGATCCGGTCACAATTGACCTATCGCCGTTTACAAGTTAACCACACCCCTTAGACAACCCAATGGGAATTTTGTGTGGTAATTTTTGTTTGTCTCAGATTTTGTGCGTTCCGCGTCGATTTATAATTCATATGATTGGACAGTATTTCACAAGCTGCGTTGACGCGATTCTACCGCGATAGGCCAATTGTAAGAAAACTTCATGATATTACTGACCATTTAATGGGTGCATCTGTTGTTGATGGTTGCCTAGGAAACCAGCTAGTCGCTTTGAAGTCCTGCAGCTCATGGAGACCATGGACATCATGTTGGACAAAGCGGGAATAGATGACGAGGAAGTAGAAATCAAAGGACCAACGCAGGTGCGTCTGTCTGTTTGTCGAGCTGTCTATCTGTGTCTGTCTGTCTCTCAACTTATGGATTGTCTTTGCTTGTTTGTGCTTTTATATCTCCCTCAAATGAGCCTCTTGATATTGCATACATACATTTTTGTACTGTGCTAATTGAAGAAAAAGTGGGGTGAAAAAGCTTTGCATTTGGTTTTCTTATTTTTACAAGGGATCTTTCAATACTTTTTTCATAAAAAGGTATTTTCTGAATGGGGATAATAACCTTTGAGGATTGTGGTACCTCGCCTTCGGCTCGTTCCATTAATTAACAGTGGTCACACCCCTCCTCGGTTATTATTGATGTTGTAAAGACTGGTTCATCATGCGCATGCCGCTAATCTCCATGGAGATCATGCATTAAATTTTGCACTTGCCCCGTCTTAATAAGATGGCGGTCTCAAGCAAAGATGGCAGTATCGGCGAAACGTCTTATGATATTAAACAAGGTTACGTTTTCTGTTGTAGTACACCGCACCTGCCTTTTTGCTGGCTCTGATTAAAGTTGTTGGCAAATATTCATTGCTGTTTGGGTGCGGTTTCTTTTTTGCTTTTCTGTAGATGCACAATCTCCTTGAGCTAATTAAGAAGGAGCAAAATATCTACAACCTCATCTTCCATGAGCTCATCAGACAGGTCAGTTTATTGTCATTTTTTTTTATTTGTAAAAATGTTTTGTATTAACTTATTTTTGGTATTAACTTTTTTTATTCTTTTTTGTTTATTAACTTTTGTTTTTATTAACTTTTTTTTTTATTAACTTTTTTTTTTATTAACTTGCTAGCTTGCAGATTTGTGAGTTGTCTTTAATACTGGCTTGCTCCGTGGGTTGGGTTCCTTCAGCTTCGTTGGGTCGGATGGAATTAATTGACCTATCGGCATTCGTAAGAATTAGCCATTCATAGCATCTGTTGGATGTCACATGACATTCTAAATCTTGGACAAACAAAAGACATCCAGCCGCTGCAAGTGCCCGCATGTGCAATATATATGCAGAATGTGTGCGCACGTCAAACGCAAATGTGAGTGTACTATACGGGCCTGTATGTGGACCATAGTAAATTCCTATGCCTGTAAATACTATGAGCAAAGTTGTCTTGGACAAATCCAAGACAATTCTGGTCAGAGATACAGGCAACAAATGCTTTAACGTACAGGTTCAGTATCGGTGTTGTAGTCGAGACCATTTCAAGACCAGGCACAAGACCATGCAAAAGACCATTCACAAGACCAGCACAAGACCATGCACAAGACCATTCACAAGACCATTCACAAGACCAGCCACAAGACCAGCCACAAGACCAGCTTGTAACAGGCACAAACCATGACTTGGGTTAAGACTGCTGGTCTTGTGCTGGTCTTGTGCTGGTCTTGTGCTGGTCTTGTGCTGGTCTTGTGCTGGTCTTGTGCTGGTCTTGTGCTGGTCTTGTGCTGGTCTTGTGCTGGTCTTGACTACAACACTGTTCTGTATATACGTTCGAGGACAAGAGGAGAAAGAAAATACAAAGGAACCTTTCTTGTCCTCGCAAGTCGGTCTTTTTGTTGAAATCCGTCCACGGATGTAAAAATACGTGCCTAGTCTATGGGGTTGGGTTATATTAAAGGAACAATAGGAAACACAAAGCATTGTCCTCGGAAGTATTGGGAAAGTACGACTGTGTGCGCGCACGCTTGTGTTATGCGGGTGCCGTTATACACTATATTCTGTGTGCTGCTCGTGGGCAGAGTTGTCCAAGAACTCACGAGCGGCGATAGGTTAATTGAGCAAGGTTAGCTTTGGTGATAATAGAAAATGTTGTCGTGAAGATTTTGTCAAAGTTTTGCTTTTTTTACGAAGCATGATATTTCAGACATTTAATTACAAACACCAGTCCAGCTCTGTTGTGATACAATGCAGTACGCAATCTGTTTTTTTTCTCTTAACCTTTTCATCGGCAGGTCAGCGTCGAATGCGCCGAGAGGGGGGAGCTGTTGGCTAACCTCAGACAGAGATACAGTAAACTACTGGACAAGGTGCCTAGACAAGTCAAAAGGTTTGTGTGGGGAAACACTTGCAAAAGGAATTGGCTTTGGGGAGAAAAGTGCATATTTAACCCCTTGTGTCTGGCTGTTATTGATGGGGGGGCTGGTATGCCAAGAACAGGCTGTGCAGCCAAGCGTAAATGCAAACAATAGGCACCACACTGAATAGAGTGGTCTTATTCATCGCACTCGGAGCCCTCTTCATGTCAGTGAAAACTTTGTTTGAAAAAGCTCCATCAATTTATTACACTTCCATTCAAGAACAATATAGTTGAAACATGAATAGATTGAGCACATGCAGAAATGCACGTATAGACGACAAACGGCCGGGTGGCCTTTTTCGGCTCATTTTGTGGAGTCATGTCAGGTTTGAAGTACATGAAGAATGTAGAATGTACAATGTAGAATGAAGTCTTATTTGATATCCTATATTTCCTTGTCGTTTCGTATTAAGTGATGTTTTTGTTACCACTGTTTTTACATTGTATTGTCATCTCAATTCGGCATCTGACGCCACGATGATTTATTCAATAAACCAATCTATCTATCTATACTTGCATTGCTTTACCTTTTTAGTTTGCACCAGGAAGTGATGGCCCAGAGAGCCCTGGACAGGAGGTTGACGGAGGAGCTGTTCCGCTTCAAGACCTCTATATCACAGCTCACCAAGTAAGTCTGGAAATAACAAGTTTGATCGGGGACTTTAATCCCTCCTATGCAGCTGTTATTGATGGAGTGCTGGAAGGCCAAGACAGACTTGGGCAGGCAAACGTAATGCAAACAGTAGGCAAAGAATGGATTGAGTATGTGCAGTTTGATACATTAGGCCAGCTAATTTTGTTTAAAAGATATTTGAGATTTAAAAAGTCTCTGGGTTTCTTTGTGAAATTGTTAGTGTTTCAGTCCTCAACCATCACTAAGCAGGCACGGATCCAGAGGGGGGTTTTAGGGGTCGAAACACCCCCCCCTCCCCCCCCCCCCCCCCCCCCCCCCCGCTCGTTGCCAATTTTTTATTTATTTTTTACTTGTAAGGGCCTACGCCTAGTTACCGCAGCAAACCACGGCAGAAAAGAAAAGCAAACCCCGTAAAGGTCTTATTTTGCGTGTACGGGTAAGAATAATACAAAGAGGTTAAATGGTGCCACCAACGTTGAGAAACATTTTGGGCAAATGTACGGAAATAAATTTTAGGAAACCCCCCCCCCCTCCCCCCTGCAAACAATCCTGGATCCGCCCCTCTTAGGGTAAAGCAGAGAATCTGAATCAGGAGGTTAAGAGTCCATGTGTGGCAACTCTCACAGTTTCTTTTCCTGGACTGTTCTGCAGACTTTTTTGTCAATGGAGAATATGATTTTTAGTAGCACTAAATAGAGGTTTTTTTCTTCTTTCTTCCAGTGAGTTGTCAGATGTGAGAGAGCATGATAAGGTCGTGACCTCACAGGCCAAACAGGCACAACATGAGGTAAAGTCCTGATCGATTATGTAGCCTGTCGTATATTTTGTTGCCCTCAAAACTTGTATGCCGAAACACCCTTTCGGATTTATTTTCGTGGATTTTTACAATGATATTTTTCCCCTTGTTCGTTTCTTGCTAATAAATCTAGCTCTGACAAAATAAGATTGAATGTAAAATCTGATCAGTGATATAACAACAATGAATACTAACTGCATAAAGATGGGCTGTTCTTTTTCTTTCTTTTTTAAGTAATCCCTTTTCCAATAAAATTTTTGTATTAATATATCCATCATATCACCTAATACAAGGCTAAAAACCACTCTAGGTAAAGGGTTACGATCAGACGGTGTAGGGTTGGCCACATTTTGAATTGCAAACTCTACTACCCTCACGGTTTTCTGGGTCTAGATCTAAATAGAGGATAATTCTTCAACAGATTCCAGAGAAATTATCCCAATTTTCAGACCTATAGACCCAGACGGGATAATTTCCACCATCATTGAGACCAATACACGTCCCCCCCACTGAAAAAAGGAGTAAATAAACAAAATTTGGGGGGGGGGGGGAAATATTCGCTTTCCCAAAATATATTATTGATGTCATTTGTGCATACTTCAGAATGGCAATTACATGTATCCCCAACCACCCCCCCCCCCCCCCCCCCCAATGTGGCAGGGTATTAAAATGGGGCGCTGGTATGCCAGATGGGATTGTGCAGCCAAGCGAAGCACACACAAGAGGCTTGTGCAGCCATGTGTAACGACCACAATAACCAAACAATGGATTGAATATGCAGAAAATGCGGGTATAGCTGTCAACCGACCATGTGGTCTTTTACAAACTGCAACTATAGACTAATCCAACTAGCAAAATTAGAAGCCATCTTTGAGTACCCAATCGGACGGTACTGCACTCGCGCGCGCGTCATACGCGTTCTTACTTTTGAGGCGCGTGTTTACTTTGGCAATCCTATTGGTCAAAGGCGCAATGAGTGCGCGCGTATGACTAGCGCGCGTGTATGGCTCCGCTCGATTGGGTACCCAAAGATGGCTTCTAATTTTACTCGTCGGATTGGTCTATAGCCCAGGGGTGAGATTTGTCAGGATTTTTCCTGATTTCAGGATTTTTTTTGGGGGGGGGGGGACTTCAGAATTTTTAAAGAATCTCTTTTGCAATCTAGAATTCCTGAGGTGTTGTCCTGAAGGTGTTTTTACCTGTAAAAGTGGATACAGACTAATACAAATGGATATTTTAAGGAGGTGCCTTTAGGCAAATACAAACTATATGTTGATATGGAGTCCTCGTGGATTTTTCGTGGATTTTTCGTGGATTTTTTGGGGGATTTCGTTGGATTTTCATTTTTGGCCAATCTCACCGCTGATAGCCGTCATCCGGGCTCAAGGGGTTAAACTGTAATCTGTAAAGCTGATAAATTTATTTTGTTTTTTGCAGCTTGCAGCGGCATTGGCTGAGTCGGAAAAGAATGCTGGGTAAGAACGGCTAACACCTCTCTGAAAAGAGTGTCCCTATTCATCACACTCAAACCCCCCCCCCCTTTCATGTGAATGAAAGCTTTGTTTAAAAAAGCCCCATCTATTCATTATGCTCCCATTCAAGAACAATACAGTTGAATAATTAATGAATTGTGTATGAGCAGGAATGCGGCTATTCATGTCAACTGGCCCAGGTGTCTTGCCTCACGAATGTGTAACCAATTGCCAAACAAAATACGGACTAACTAAAGTAGGTAAATTGGAAGCAGAATTTGAAGGAAAAAAAAATTCCACTTTTCTTGAAAATGACAGTACACCGGGTACCATGATTTCACAGGAGGCTTGAGACTATTATTTACTTACAGTCAAGTAAAGGTATTTCATCATAATTCAGTAGTTTTTTTATGTTTGCAAATGTTGTATATTGCCATTAACAGCTCCAATAAATGTGACCCACTCTGCAAAAAAGGCAATTTATGTTGCACAATTTGAAAATAGTGTTTTATATATAGCTGGAAAGGCCATTTTATAAGCTTTCATATGGTATATGTCTGAGGCCTGTAGCATTTTGCTTTCACGATATATTCGGAAATTTGCATGTTTGTTTTCAGGAATTTCTTGAAAAGACTTAACCATTTGAAAAAGTAAAAAGCAAAGCAATAAATAGAAGCACTCGACACAAACACATTCTTTTTCCAACTTTATTCACTGAAATCAAAGAGTTTGGTTATGAACTAGAATAATATAGGTATCAAAGATGCAAAAAATTCCCTCCTTTAAAATCACTTGTTTGTGAAGAATTTTTCACCCTCTTCACATAGAACGGCCACATTATGTGTAAAAGCATACAGCAACTTATGTGCCCTTTTTGCAGAGCAGGTCATCACAAATGTGCCCGTAGAGTACACTGAGAGTTTGGGATTTGGGGGTTGTTTGTCAAAAGACTCCGTTTTTGGCATTGCTACCATTAAGTCCCTCTCTAATTCACAGACTATTGGCCGAGTACCATGAGTTGTATGAGTTGCAGCGAGCACGACTTGAGACACAAGTCATCGCCGTGTCCAGGGAAAAGGAACTGTGGAGTGGGGCAGCCTACAACCTGGCACTTAAGGTAAAAAAAAAGCATTTCGAGTAATAAACACTAACTTATTATGTAGTCCGTCAAACAAACCATCAGGGAAACTGAGTAGGTAAATTTGAATACATTTTCAAAGTGAACAAAGAAAACTGGCAGGAGCGGGTTTCGAACCTGCGACCTCCGGAATCCCGCTCCTGCCAGTTTTCCTTGTTCACTTTGAAAATGTACACATTTTTTTGAAGTTTTTATATTTTCCTAAAGGCTCTTGGAAAGCACAGAGCATACAGTGCTTCATACACTACGTTGGGAAATTGCAAAAATCTCTCTTATACATCATCTCCGACGCAAAATTCCATCGTCTCACTGATTCTTATTTATTTATTTTTTTATACACGATCCAATCCCTCCAGCTATGGTCAACCATATGAGAAATAATCTGAGTGGAGAGCCACAGCTAAAAATAAAAGACTAACTATGAGAATATGGTTAGCAGTATAAATATAGGCTTTCAAGTATTTCTACTTTTTAATAAAATGTTTTACATTGGCCTGTTTAGACCTAATAGTATGAAGCCAATGCATCGCTTTGATGGCTTTGAGTAAAACTTAACCCCACTGCGGCCAGCTGTTATTGATGGGGTGCTGGTATGCCAAGACGGTCTGATGCAGCTAAGCGTAATAAAAACAATATGCAAGCAATGGACTGAGTATGCACAGGAATGTGCGAATGGAGGACATCCGGTCAGGTGGTATTTTTCAAACCGTGGCTATGGCTGTCCGTATTCAAGAGATTAACCTCTGCCCTTCTCAACCTGATCAGGTCACGGAAGCTAACGCCCTGGCCACTGCCCGCCGGCTCCACGTCAACGAGCGGCTCTGGTCCAAGCTGGCCAACCACTTCGCCATCGTCCTGAGTGACCGCGACACGGAGGAGCTGTCCAGGCTGCAGGGGTACATCACCACCCACCGGCAGCTGACCGTCAAGTTCTCCGAGGAGCTGAGGGCCGGAGACGAGAGGTCCCACAGCCGGCTACAAACCATCGGGAGGGGGATTGAGAGGTGGATCACGGAGTTTGATCAGTTTGTGGTGTAAGTATGAGATGAGAAGGCCTTGTCCGAATTACTTGGCTACGGCTTGAAATTACACACGAGTCTATGTGATGTGGCTGCAGTCACATCACATAGACTTGTGTGTAATTTCAAGCCGTAGCCAAGTAATTCGGACACGGCCTAATATGGCTATGTATATACACAGGGCTTTAACTTCATACAGTATCTACTACACTTTTGGGCTAGTATTTCAAGTGCTTGACTCAACCTGATTTTTTTTTTTTCAAGACCACATAAGTACAGTGTATCAAAATTCACAGAGGCATGTTAACTACATTTTACAATTGGAGTCCCATCTTGTTATTAAAGGGAGCATTTCATATTGTCCAGGTTGGTTATTGATCGCGGTACCGCTGTTTTTCTTTGTGGTGCCGCATTCCTTACCTCAAATCTAGCTGATGAATGGGAAGCCACTCACAGAGGCTGATTCAGAGGGGGGTTTGTGTGGTAAAGAAAAACACTGTCTTTTTACCCTTTTTTCTTACTCTTTTCTCACTTCTTTTTGCTTTAAAGTGTAAAATCCTGTCACGCTGGACCCACCCATGTTTTTCAGGCTTTAACCCCTTGCCACCGGTTGACACAAATATGTTGAAAATTGCCACCTGGCCGGTTGACGTCTATGTGTGCCAATCTCTGCATTTTCAATGCATTATTGGGGTATTCTGTACGTTATGCTTGGCTGCACAAGCCTCTTGTTTCCGTTTCATTTGGCTGCACACCCGACCTGGCGCCCCCCATGGAACACCAGGTGGCAAGGGGTTAAGGGGTACAGAAATTTGAACCCTAGCTTGTAGGGGTAAACAGTTCAAAGCGGTGGACCTAAAATTACTGGAATCCCGAGCTATAGGGATTTGAAAAATTATCCCGGTTTTATCGGGACCTTCATTGTGCATCCAAATTTACAGTTGAATTTCATTGCAAAATGTCATGGTTCTAATCAGAACGATTCATTCCTAACCTTCGCAAATTCTGATCCTGATCGCAAGCTTTCAAACGGAGGGCAGTGTGACATCGGACGCTACCAGCGTGAGGGAATCAAGGTGACGTTGCGTGCTACTCATGTTACACTCCTTCATCGATTGCAGTGATTTCCCACACAATGCCGTTATTACATTTCCCTTTTTCAACACTGGAATCATCAGTGTTGTAGTCCAGTGCAGTTCTGAGTTCAAGGCAGTACAGTGGAACGCCGCTATAACGAACACCGCTATACCGAACATTCGGCTATACCAAACACCACCCTTGGCTCCCAAATTTTGTGTACAAAACTTACCGAACATTGTTGTTGAAAAAAAGGCAACGGATTTTTAAAAATGTACCGGGTATTTGGGCTGTTTGTATTTCCCAAACGGCCGCAGCTTTATGTTGAAGAGTGACAGGTGGCTATTATTTCCCCAAGGAATAGAAGGGAAAAGCCAACTGTTGCTTTAGAATTCGGTAAGCTTAGAAAGTATGAACATGTAATTACATGATTCAATGGCCGGCACATGTTAATTTACAATCAAAAGAGGGCGCACTTTAAATACAACACAAGAGGGCGCTATTTAAAAGAATGGACGCCATGTTGGCGGACTGGCGGCTGAAAATCGCTATACCGAACGATCGCTATAACGAACAAAATCTGTAGATCCCGCGATGTTCGTTATAGCGGCATTCTACTGTAATGGCAGAGTTACAGTCAACAGACTCAACAGACAGACTCAACAGATCCAAATCCGGACTTGACTTGAGCGCTGGTTCAAGCCCAGACTTGACCCTCAACTCCAGCATACATTTTTAACATCTTAACCTCTTTGAATACAGATGACAGCCATGGCCATTTTTCGAAAAAGACCCCGTGGTCGGTTGTCGTCTATGCACGCATTCCTGTGTGTACTCGATCCATTGTTTGCCTACTGTTTGCATTACGCTTGGCTGCACAAGCCAATCTTGACATACCAGCACCCCATTATAAACAGTCGGCCAGAAGGGGATTAATGGTCTTCAACACATGTCCAGACTCGCCGAGTCCAGGCATGATTTCAAGACCATTATGACGTAGTAACTATTAATTAAAGTGCTTTGGAATCAACACCAACTTTATGTTTGAATCTGTGGGTCTTGTCAAGTCCAGATTTCATCAATCTTTAAAAGTTTTGGACTTGCACTTGTTTACTGTTTTGACATTGACATTGGACTCTGATCTGGACCCAACTACAACAACTCGAACACTCGAATGTTTTTCCTGCGCATAAAAATGCCTAGTGATAACCCCTTGTTAACCAGGGACGATGGCCATAGCCGCGGTGTGAGGCAAGACACCTCAGTGGCCCGGTTGACGTGAATAGCCACACTCCTGCTCATACACAATCCATTCCTAAAAATATATAGATGGGGCTTTTTCAAAGCTTTAATTACCACAAAAGGGTTGGGGGGGGGGCTCATCAGCGTGCGATAAATATGGCCACTCTTTTCAGTGTGGTGCCTGTTGTTTGCATGTTATGCTCGGCTGCAAAGCCCTTTTAGTGAGAACCAGTGTTGTAGTCGAGACCATAACAAGACCAGGCACAATATCATGCACAAGACCATTCACAAGACCAGCTTGTAACAGGCACAAGTAACAGGCATAAACCATGACAATTGAATGCTTTTGTTACAGTTCATTTGAATAGCTTAAGACTTGGATTAAGACTGCTGGTCTTGTGCTGGTCTTGTGCTGGTCTTGCAGGGTCTTTTTTATTATTATTATTATTATTATTTATTCGGCATAAAACAAGAACAACAATGATACAGAATACAAGCAAACTTTAAAAACATTACAATATAAATAATGAATATACACTATAATATAATTAACAATTCGCTGAACATACATTAAAAAATATAAAAATTAGACAGTCACAGTATACAAGGACAAAGCCAGTGATATATGCCAGGAATTGAAAAAGTTAACTAAATAACTGTGACCCAAAGGCCTTCAATTCCAATTACCGCTTGCTGGAATACATAAAACAGATAATCATATGTTTTTAAATTAAAATAAATAAATAAATAAAGCAAATTAGTATACACAAGTATATATATATATATTTATATAAATATACATATATACTACGCCCTTTTCCAGCATAGGGCGACCGGTCTATGGGCATTCTGCATTAAAAAATATGTAACCTAACCCTATCTCTTCCTATTGCTTTTACCTTAAGGCGACCGGTAATCGGTCGCCCCAAGCCGGTCGGTCGCCCCATGCCCATAGAAATACGGTGACCGGTCGCCTTATGCTGGAAAACGTCAGTATATGCAAATAATAAGAATAAATAAGGAAATAAGCAAAAAGAAATAAAAAAGTAAACAAATAAACAAATAATATAAGTAAACAACTAGGTAAATAAATATGTAGGGGAGCTGGAATAAAAGAAAAATGGGTAAATAGGAATACAGTGTACACTGTCTTGTGTGGTCTTGTGATGGTCTTGACTACAACACTGGTGAGAACCTGGGCTTCGCGGCATTTAATCAGTAGCCGCCAACCGCAAGGGGTTATTAGAATTGGGCCACTGTTTCTTCATATTCATACCTGAAAGGCAGTGTGTGATTTGTTTTCTATGAAGCCAAGTGCATAGAGTTGTTTACCTCTAAAACACGTACAACGGCCACAGCCGGTTGCCATCTATACGTTCATTCTTGCGCGTACTCAATCCATCATTTGCCTATTGTTTGCATTATGCTTAGTTGCACAAGCCCATATTGGCATATAGTCCAGTCCCTGCTAGTCCTTTCACAAGTCCTTTCGCAAGTCCAGTCATAAGTCCTTTCATAAAGCTGGTCACAAGTAACTGGATGAACAATGACAAAGGAATGCCTTTGTCAAAGCTCACTTGAATAGCTTGTGATTGGGATTAGGACTGGAGGGTTTGTGATGGACTTGCAGGGACTTGCAGGGACTTGTGATGGACTTGTGATGGACTTGTGATGGACTCGACTACATCCCTGCATATCATATGGCTAATAATAACAGATGGCCTGGGGCCAATTTCATAGAGCTGTTGAGCACAAACATTTGCTTAGCATGAAAATGTCTTGCTTAGTAAAAACAGGTTACCAGCCAAAAGTCCATGTAATTTTCATGTTAAGCAAAAACAACAGCTGAATGCCAGTCAAAAGCAATATCCCACACATGGAAGTCTGGTTGGTAATCCAGTTTTTATCAAGGAAGCATTTTCATGCTAAGCAAATGTTTGTGCTTAACAGCTTTATGAAATTGGCCCCAGGTGTTAAGCAGAAAAAAAATTGCTAAGCAGAACAAAAATTGCTAAGAAATGTATTTTGTCTATGTAGCATCAAGGCGCTGACCACCTGTAAGCACCTTTCTGGTTGTGAAATTACAAGAAATTGGCTTGTGACCCTCGAGCAGGCTAAGCATTATTACTTAGTATATTTCTCTTCTTAGCAGCTCATGGCATGGGCTGCTTCCACATTTCATGTTTAGTGTGACTGTGTCATCTTTTTCTTCACGGACTCTCACTCATCTTGTGTTCAGTTTTTGCTCCAGTATTTGTTGCCGTGATGCACTACCAGAGCAAGCATATTCAGAAATTGCTTCATTCATTTTTTTCTCTCAAATCACCGTGTTCCACATTAACATGTGTTTTGTACATATGAGTTTCACATCATTCAACGTGTGGTAATTGTAGTCTTAGATAATTGTGCGATCAGTTTGACAGATGCCCCGGGTTCTTTTGCCTGCACTGATCCTATAGAGCACACGGGTCCTCCAGCTTAATGTCCCATCCGAAGGACCTGACCCTTTTTGCCTGTCATGCCCCGGACCAATGCACTGATCATTAACAGGCACGCTGATGCAACCAATACGTGGTGTGGTTTCCCATCCAAGTATTGCCTGCAGTCAATGTTGCTTAACTTCAGTAGGCCGTTGCGCCACTTGCTCTTCCACTGAGCCAACCGTCTGGCTACGGCATGCTAATGCTGATTATTCTCCATTTCTGTTACGCACTTCAGGGCTAGTCATGGGAACATCCAGACCGTCGTCCAGGCACCACCCATGGAGATGATGCAGAAATTGTACGACGACATCCGCTCCTGGGAAGAGGTTTGCTGCAGATGTTGACATGATTTCCTAGCTTTTAAGTGACACGATTTTTATGTTTGTGGAGAGAGTTTTATTTGATGTGAAGTGACTCATTTTTAAAAGTATCTTTCTGAGAAGAACTAGAGGTATATCAACCTGATCAAACTTGTTTGTTCTAGAACATATGAACATATTTTGAAGCATTTCAATACAGTGGAATAGCAGGGGGCAGGACTACCCTCCCCTTTTCCCCCAGCTGGAACACTTTTTCCCCCTCTCCTTAATTTCCCCCTCGACCCCTCCCTCCCCCGTAAATTTGGGTGTCTTTTATAAAAGAAATCCTAATTGTAATCAGCAGCTATATTAATAACAACCAGTATTTAGAATGTTTTTTTTTAAGTTAAACTTAATCACAACATTTGCATTAATATTACCCCTGCTCATCAGGCCTATTAATCATTCCTGAAACCTCAGCTCCCTGATGGGGAGTATACAGTCCCGGCTGCAAGTTAAGTGCTAATCAAACACATAACCATCACTGCCCTCACATGTACCCATTTACTCCTGGGTGGAGAGAAGCAACTTGTGACAAAGTCTCTTGCTCAAGGACACAAGCACTGTGAACCTGTTGGTCTCGAACCCACAATCTGTAGCATCGCCAAGATCTTGAGTCTGGTACACGAGACAATGAGGCCATGCACTCCACGAGCTATTATCCCTATCTGTGATTTGGTCCACAGCTGTTAGTTGCAAATTTTCAATATTCTTTTGACAACTTCTCAAAATTTGTGATTATTCCGCCGTACAGCAACTGAATAAAGAAGTGGAGAAGTATGGCGGGGACATCCTCCTTGGCTTCGAGGAGAGCATGTACAGCATCAAGAAGCAGGTGGAGATGTGGACGGAGGTGGCGCTGCACATCTTCAACCGTCACCGACCGGAGGATGGATCGGACTACCCTGAGCATGAGAGACTATTGCAGATGAACAAGGTCGGTGAAAATACACAGACTCTTTTACCAAAAACTCTGCAATTGCTGTTAGTTTTGGAATAACAATACACTACAGTTTTTAAACTGAATCTTTTCTCTAAATATTTTTGGGGGATTTTTTTTTTGAAAAAATACTCGGATAACTCTAAAAGGTTGTATCGGGGGCTAAGAATGAGATACATGTACCCCAACACACAAACTCACACCCATTTTGTGGGAACAAAAATGGGTGTAAAGTTCCCAGAAAATGGGCGTAAAGCAGCAAATTATATATACTATCTGTGCTAGCGTATTTCTAGACTTGTCAGTTTCTGGATTTGTATCGTTTAGCTTGAGAAAGATTACTTTTACAGTTTGGTCAGAAGTTTAACTTTGATTACAGCACAAAGAAAGAACTAAGTTGTAGGCAATTCCTTTCTGTCGCCCACATTTACGAGTAAGTTTGCTGTTGATAACCAGCACAGCCATGCTCTGGACGTAGATTAGTTGATTCCAAAAGGATGGTGTTGACCAGCAAAGGTTCAGACATTAGTTCAACCATTGCCAAGTTGCTCCTAGCAGTAGTGCAAGTGCTTTTGCCATTATCAGGCTGGTAAACATTCTTAAAATCCTGCTTAAAGGTAGTGTACACGATTGGTAATCCTCCAATTTTCTTCTTTACTAAGGGAGGAGTTGTTAATCTGTGGTCGGGCCAGGCCTTTGAAAAGCCCAGCCATGCCCGGGCCTTCGGGCTTTTACTCTTACTATTGTGAGCCACAAATCACCTAACAATAGAGCATCAACTAATCAATAAAGCCTGGCCTCTGCCAGGCCAGGCCTGGTTTTAGCCCCTCCCACACTAATCTGTACCCATTCACGGTGGGATCAAAAGATGCTGTCAGTCAAGTCTGGGTGAACAATGGGAGCCGGCTGGGCTCCAGAGTGAATGGCAGTTTATTGTGTACAATCAGAGGATTATAGAAGCCCGAAGGCCCAGGCTTTCCAGGGGCTTGGCCAGGCTTTTCAATGGCCTGGCCCGACCACAGATTAACCACTCCACCCTAAATTATTACGAAATACCTTACTAGACTTTAAGTTAATAGGAGTCTCAATCATCCTGTGAAGTGATGGCACCAGGTGTGCTGTCTTTTTCAAGAAAAGTGAACATTTATATTGTTTAAATACTGCCCTGTATTGACTGAATATAGTTAGTCCGCATTGTGTCTAAAATGGGTTAACAATCCAAAAACAGACGTACACGTGACAAAAGGGAATAACAGCAATTATTGAAGATTGGTTGAGTCCTATGATGATTTGAAGAAAAAAATTGCTTCAAATTTGCACTGATGCATTGATTTTTTTACTTTGTGCAACATATCCTTATATTTGTATCTTTATTTTGCATTTTTTGTTCTTGAAATTTCCGGCCGCTGCAGTTAACAAAGGTAAAGGCATGTTGGAATGGGTTTGATGTGTAAATTCACATTTTCTGCCGTACAAAGAGATTGATTTTTCAAATGACTTCATATCAACATCCATTGTACTACTGCATGTTTAATACAGAAATCATCTTTTAGTGCAGACATTTTGACAATATTTTTTCATTAGAAGCAATAGGAAATCAAATTGTAAATTCTTAGAAACATACTGCGCTAGACACAGTCATGCTAGTGATGCTGCACACTATTCCATCATGACATTACAGCAGAAGATTTGAAAAATAATGCCTTTTGCGCAACTGTGCGGAAAAGCCAGTGAACACAGAAATTGATCGAGCACATCAATTTGCATTATAAAATCTAGACAGCGCGATTATGGTGTCGCACGTTTTGACAGAAACCATAACGTGGGCTGGACATTATTGAATGAGTACATCTGGATATTTAATTTGCATTCTACCTACCCACTTTGAATGCTATACTTTTGAACTATAATGTGTATGCATGCAAAGCCAGCCACATATAGCGTGCATGCACAGGATAGCACTCATCACACCCTCTAAATTGTATAATATAACTCTATTATCAAGCGGTATCTTGCCAAGTGCTACAAAAAATCCAAAGTGCTGCACAAAAAACATAGAATTTGTCTGCAAAATCTGATTAAAGTTTCAAGACTTCTCATTATTAATTTTACTAGTGCGCATAGAGATATTGTAGAGATAGTTATATCTTTCTCAAAGCACATGTAGCTAACAGAGATTGCAGTGGACTTTTTTAATAAGAGGAGTGTTTCAGGTGCTTTGAACGTCTGGTTGAAATGCTGTGTAAATTTTGTCATCAGGCCAAAAAAAAAACTTGCGTTGCCCTTAAATGGAAAAAATCAGGATGGAGGGTCGGTAGGTCAATTTTTTTTTTCGGGAGGAGGCAAAAAGTATGGTTATTTAAAAGTGAGATGGCAAAAAACACAATTGTGCTGTCGTAGCTGTATTTAAAGACAATGATTTTATTAAAACTTGTTTATTTTGAGATTTTGAAACTTTCTTTAATTAAAAAAAAAAAAAAAAAACCCGACCGGACTTTTGTGACTTTAGGATCGGTTGTGGAGGGCAACGCAACAAATGTTTTTTTTTGGGGGGGGGGGGGGGGCCTTATCTTTTTTATTATTATTATTATTATTATTGCTTTGCATTTCATTGTTTTGCATTGAATGGAATGATTTGCATGAATCCACCTTGCGTTTGTAGAAAATTTGTATGCATGTTCTCCTTAACTGGTACTTTTGTTTACACTGCATGCTCTCTACTTCAGGATGTGAAAAAGATAAACACTGAAAAAAGAACTTGCTTAAAGTTGGAAACGTTAGGTCAGCTAATTATGTTGATTCGTACAGTGCGCCACTGACGAGTTAGTCGCAGAGAGGCCATTGTGCACTGTTCACGTCTGTCTACACAGTAGGCCTATGTGTCATCTTGCTTGAAGTGAACAAAACCGGTACAGTAATTCACACAAACTTTGACATTTTTGGGAGGTGGTTATTGCTTATGTAAAATTTCAAATGCTTTTTAATATTACTATCCTAAATGGGAGATATTTGAGATGCTGGCGGCAGCAGACATACCGGTCCTTTTCATGAGCATGCGCAAGTAGTTCTGAGCATGCTCATGTAGTTCTAAGCATGCGCGTGTAGTTCTGAGCATGCGCACCTAGTTCTGAGCATGCGCACCTAGTTCTGAGCATGCGTGCGTAGTTCTGAGCATGCGCGCGTAGTTCTGAGCATGCGCGCGTAGTTCTGAGCATGCGCGCGTAGTTCTGAGCATGCGCGCGTAGTTCTGAGCATGCGCGCGCAGTTCTGAGCATGCGCGCGCAGTTCTGAGCTTGAGCTCAACTGGTGAGAACAATGGAAAAGGACCGGTATGTCTGCTGCCGCCAGTGTCTTAAAAGTCTCCCGTTATCCTGAGAAATAGCCTTGGATAAATGAGGTGATCTGAGTAACTTGTCGACCACATAATTAGAAAATGGCCTCCTCTGTGTAACCGCTTGGCTGCGCCTTTGTATTGTAAGTCGTCCCAATCGCTGTTCCACACTTACACTTGTTCTTAAAAAAAGTAATGTGCTTCACCTTTATTTTGCATTTATGTGCAGGACTGTGACACACTGCATAAACTGTTCCAGATACGAGTCAATGGAGAGAATGGTAAGTAGGCAACATTTCATATTGTCCAGGTATGGTATTGATTGCAGTACCCCTGTTTTTCTTTGTGGTTCCACATTCTGTACCTCAAACCTAGCTGATGAATGACAAGTCAGGTGGCTTGAATAAATGAATAATAATGGATCAAAACTGGAGCTTGCTGAATAGGCATGGGCCAGACAATGAACCCCCTTTACCCTTTACCCTTTTGAAAAAGTACCATGGTAAAGACTATGGTAAATCCAGGGTAAATTCGCTCTGGTATTACCATGGATTCACCACATGGATTAAAACCACAGTAAACATCAGTTTACAGTCAAAACCATTGTAAAACTGAGGTAAAAGCATGGTAACCATCATTAACATGGTAAAACCATGGTTTTTTTTTATAGCATGGTTTTACTATTGATATACCACAGATACCACCATATCACTATGCTATACTGTGGTTATATCATGGTACTTTTTTTATAAGGGTTTGGACGCCCATTGACAAAATCACATTGTCCTATTTAAATCTCGGATATCCAAGGGATTCACGATGTAATGGGACAAATACCTTTGAGTCACGGTGTTCATAAGATAGCCCCATGGTTTTAAAGATTAACCTTTTAGTTCCCT
This sequence comes from Hippasteria phrygiana, assembly GCA_037893225.1. Taxonomy (NCBI): domain Eukaryota; kingdom Metazoa; phylum Echinodermata; class Asteroidea; order Valvatida; family Goniasteridae; genus Hippasteria; species Hippasteria phrygiana. Next base: position 549,921 of record JAZGUH010000972.1, on the reverse strand, counting down.
GACAAAAATTCCATATATATCAAGGCGAATTTTATTTATTTTTTTTTTTTTTTTTTTCGTGACACAGGCTCGGCGAAGGGTTTTATCCAGATTGCCAATGCTCTGGAGAGTTGGGATACCAAGCTAAACTCCATCCTGAACGGGGGCGCCATGCCCATCGACAGCGAGTGGATGCGGCTGTATGACCTGTTCAGTGATTGGTTGGTGACTATTGACGAGACGGCTGGGTGTATCGGCAGCACGCGGAGAGAGGAAGCCAAGGCAGAGGAGAAACCACATGAACCGTAAGACCACCCCCCCCCTCAAAAAAAGAAAAGTTTTAGCTTGATCATGCCCATTTTTAAGAAGGAAATAGGCCCTTTTTATTTAGTGGCCTGGGGCTAATGAATCACAAAAATTTGCTTAGCATGAAAAGTTTTCCTCTGTAAAAGCATGATTACTTACACATTGTTTTACCACACAACCTTTTTTCAAATGAAATTCATTCATGTGAGTAGTATTCCTACTTTTCCTACTTTTTTCCTGGAAATTACAATTTTTCCACTTTTTTAAAACTTTTTGTCCTACAACTCCGAAAAATGAAATCTCGTTGAAAATTTTTCCTGACAGTGTGTTACACACTGTCATATGAAAATCACACAATAAAGAGCTTGGGTGCAGGAGTACTGCAACTTTACTTCCAAGAGCTTAATAGTTGAAGATACAGCACCAATGTGAGTACAGAACATGCCAAATGAGGCTTGTGATGCTGTGGACATGGGTGAGTGTCAACGGATGCTACTCCTGAAAGCCTGCAAAGGTCCGACATTTATCATGATTTTGTCCTCCAAAGTCCTGTTTTTTGGGGGGGGGGGCGTTTTTTTGGAAATGTTGACCGTACTTTCTCACCAGGGCCTGCTTGAAAGCCTGCGTGAGTCGTAATATGCGAACTTACAGCATTTTGAAGTTTAAAGCAGTTTAGAGTTTGTTGCAACTTTCAGTCGAAGTTAACGCATATGTTTTCTGCATCATGTCTGTACAGCCTGTCCATGGACGATGTCTTCCGTAGCACACAGAAGTGGCTTGCTAGCACTACCCATGGGATTGACAGTGAAGATTCCAAATTAGTGGAACAGGTATGGTAGACTGGGTATAACTATGCCATGTTGTGGTTTGATTGCTTTCATCGTATTGTTGACTCTGAGGCATTCCAACATTTATCAGATTCCTCATCACAAAACCTATAGGTATGGCAATAGTGCAATTCCCTTCCTGACAAAATTTTTAAACCAGATTTCTTAACCAGCAATAATTATTTTTATGGACCCCTTTTTTAAATCTTGTATTGTAAATCTTATTTATTTTTTAATTCCATTTATTACTTGTGTTTAATTTTCTTCTTTTAAATTCATGTAATAACCATGTAATTCAGCTTTCAGCTGCGAATTGGTTTAATTAATATGAATGAATGAATGAATGAATGAATAAATAAGTTTATATTTTGATGCTGTTAGTTTTTGGGGTTTTTTTGTGGGTTTTTTTTGGGGGGGGTCCTTATTGTCTTGTGTTATTGTTTGAGTAAAGAAGAATTTCAGAATTTTAGTTTACCTGGTCTGCAAATCTTTTAACAAAAAAGGCAGTGTGAAAAAGGAGATGTGTTTCTTTTTATGGGAAAGTTATTTTCAGTTAGTACAATATAGTCTAGAAAAGTGCCAAAGGAGAAATTTAAACTTTAATCCCCTGATCCCGGGTATTATATGGGGGGCAACTGGGTGCCATGCCGGCTTGTTGCAGCCAAGCGAAACGGAAACAAGAGACTTGTGCAGCCAAGCATAACATACACAATAGCCCAATAGTGGATTGAAAATGCAGAGATTGGCTTGTATAGATGTCAACCAGCCAGGTGGTATTTTTAAATCTTCTCTATAGAGGTCATCCGGGCTCAGTGGGTTACATGTTAAAGGATTGGACATGACAAAGTGTACTCAGAAACTGGAGGACTTTAATTCACCGAGTTTAACCCTCTGAATACAAGTCTAAAAGGGCTACAACAGAGGTGGTGGGGTTGGCCACATCTTAGGTTGCCAGCCCTACCACCCTCAGCTTATGGTTTTCCTGGGTCCAGATCTAAATAGAGAATAAATCTTCAATAGATACCAAAGAAATTATCCTAATTTTCAGACCTATAGGCCCAGGCGGGGTAACTTCCATCGTTAGTGAGACCAACTCTCACTTCCACTAGTGACTACCGCAAAACAGTAAACCAGTTCTACTCACTGAATTGGTGTTGATATGTTAATGCACAGGTAGCAGTGCTGCATGCCGAAATGGTGCACTGGATCATACAAGTGCTGCTGCGTCTGGCACCTGACCAACCCAATAGCCCAGCGGAGGCTGTGGAGAGTAGTATGGCGACCACAGACACCATTCCCCAGATCCAGGAGAAGGCAGCAGTCATGTTTGACAAGCTGACCAGATTCTCGAACTACATCACAGGGTGAGAGGCTAACAGGCAGGGATGTATTCGAGTCCATCACAAGTCCCTGCAAGTCCATCACAAGCCCTCCAGTCCTAATCCCAATCACAAGCTATTCAAACGAGCTTTGACAAAGGCATTCCTTTGTCGTTGTTCATCCAGTTACTTGTGACCGGCTTTATGAAAGGACTTCTGACTGGATTTGCGAAAGGACTTGTGAAAGGACTTGCCGGGACTCGACTACAGCTCTGCTAACTGGCTTTCAAGAATTCCTACTTTTTCTTAATTTTTTGTTCCACAACTCCGAAAAATGAAATCTCATTGAAAAAATTTTCATAGCAGTGTTTACACACTGTTGTATGAAAATCTCACAATAATGAGCTTGGGTGCAGGAGTACTGCAACTTTACTTCCAAGAGCTTAGTTAAGGATGGAACACACGTGTTGCGAGTACAGAACATGCTTGTGATGCTGTGGACAGGGATGAGTATCAACGTAAACAACTCCTGAAAGCCTGTAAAGTCCTACTTTTGTCCAGATTTTGTCCTCCAAAGTCTGACATTTGTCCTTTTTTTGAAATTTGATCTTACTATATATTCTCCTGCTTTTTCATCTGGGTCTGCTTACAAGCCTGTGCTAATAAAGAGCAAATGGTCCAATGGTTTACCGTGCGATGGTATGTGGGTTCGAACCCCGCCGGAGGGATATTATATGGTGCTCATGTGCTTCGGCAAGACACTTTTAATATTACAATTACCACTTTCCACCCGGGACTATAAATTGGCATATGTACCTGTAAGGGTAGAGAATAGACTGCTGCATAGAACTGATCTCATGGCCTGATGACCAGGGGTAATAATTGTGAAGCGCTTTGAGACATTTGAATAAAGCGCCATAGAAGCACCACATCATTATTATATGATATTATTCAGTGCCTGCCGGAATCTGTGTGTTTTCCCTGGAATACTTCTGCCACTACTAAATCTGAACTTTTCTTCTCCGTCTTCTCTTCACAAGCTCTTCGGGGTTTCCGATTCAAGCTGGTGCCGTATGCAACTTGGAGGAATCCTCGGTTTCATTATTAACCCCTTGCGTACGGATGACGCAAATATGCGGAAAAAAACAGTGCCACCAGGCCGGATGACGCAATTGGCCGCCGTTTGTGCAGTTTCAATCCATTGTTGGATTAAACAGTGCCACTAGGCCGGATGACGCCATTGGCCGCTGGTTGTGCAGTTTCAATCCATTGTTGGATTATTGTGTATAGGTTACGCTTGACTGCACAAACACATTGTAGCGGTTCACTTGGCTGCCAGAGCCGCCGCGGCACCCCGACGTCTCCCGTAAAATACCGTACTCAAGGTGTTAATGAACAATAAGCTTCTTTACTCCTCAGATGCTGTGCCAACATCGTCGCTAAGGAAGTACAGAGGAGGCAGGACGAGGGTGCAGACGATGCAGATCATGAACTACGTGATCTTAAAAAACTCAAGGTAAAATGATCTCCTCCGAAGCATTTAACAAAAAAAATTATAGCAAATACAAGCAGTGTCTTTTTGTATTTACCAATGCTGTCATTTTGTGTGTTGGGGGTATATATGCTCGGCATTTTTTGTGTCCTACATGTACATCTCAATAAATAAATAAAACACTAAACTCTAATGTATTTTCTAATGTATAAACCTTTTGAATGCAAACAATGGCAATAGCCGCGGTTTGAAAAAGACCACTTTGATAGTTGATGTCTATAGGCGCATTCCTGCACTTACTCAATCCATTTATTTTGGAACGATATTATTCTTGAATGGGAGTGTAATGAATGGATGGAGATTTTTCAAACAAAGCTTTCATTCACACAAAAGGGGGCTCCAAGTGCGATGAATAGTACCACTCTATTCAGTGTGGTGTCTATTGTTTGCATTTACGCTAGACTGCACAGCCCCCGATCTTGGCATACCAGCCCTTTATCAATGACAGCAGGACACAGGGGGTTAATCACTGTTTCAGAGTCTCTTTAGCATTTTGCCTACCTTAATTTTTGTGAACCTATAATGAATTATTTCTGGGGTCTCATTAAAGCCAGTGCAGGTGAGTATTCACGCAGGCGACATTTTAATTTCTGGCCGGTTTTATCCGCAGAGCGAGTGTGCCGATTGGATCCACACCGCGACCATACTCATTGAGGACCTTAAATGTCTGGATCCCAACTACTTACCCATCATGGCCCCCACTCCCATGGCTGGTGAGGCCAGCTTAGACACTGCCATGACAACACCTGCACAAACACCTCAAGACCCTGACAGTGCCGAGGTCAGTATCAAGTTGGCTATTTTAGGACCTATGACTCGTTTTTTCACCATATGAAAGAGTAATTTTCATGGAGCAAACTTCACACACAGCATTTTCTTTTTCAATCAGCTCTTGAGGGTGAAATGTGTGGTTGGAAATACAACCATTTAGGAAGCAGTCGGCTGGTTTTTTCTGCTTGAGTGGTTTACGCTTGAATAAACAAGGCATGGGGAACGTGTCATAAAACGTACCTTAGGAAAACCAATTAAAGTGCACTGTGTAATATGTGATGGTTTTTTTTCATTCAAAAATAATACAGTTTTCTGTAATTCGACAGGTGGAAATTTTCCTCAATTGCCGGTTGGGGCGACACATAATGCTACAAAAGAGTGGGTTCGGGCGACGTGGTCGAATAGGGCGACACATAACTGTCACCCTATTGTGAAAGTCGCCCCTTTGGAGTGTTTTTTAGTAAGGCGCGTTGGGAAAGTGCTCTAAATGGGCGACTCGCGCGTTGCCCTTTTGGGGTTATTTCTGGCAGAGTCGCCCGTTTGCCGCATGCACAGGAATTTTAAATACTAATTATTATTATTTTCCTCAATTGCCGGATAGGGCGACACATAATCCTGGAAAAGAGTGGGTTAGGGTGACCTGGTCGAATAGGGCGACACATAACTGTCTCCCTATTGTGAAAGTCGCCCCTTTGGAGTGTTTTTTAGTAGGGCGCGTGGGGAAAGTGCTCTAAATGGGCGATACTCGTGTCGCCCCAATAAGGTTATTTCGGGAAGAGTCGCCCATTTGCCGCATCCAGGAGATTTATAATTTTCCTCAATTGCCGGATAGGGCAACACATAATCCTGGAAAAGAGTGGGTTAGGGTGACCTGGTCGAATAGAGCGACAATTTGGTGTCGCCCTATTGTTAAAGTCGCCCCTTTGGAGTGTTTTTTAGTAAGGTGCGTTGGGAAAGTGCTCTAAAAGGTCGCCCCAATAAGGTTATTTCGGGAAGAGTCGCCCATTTGCCGCATCCAGGAGATTTCTAATTATTATTATTATTATTATTATTATTATTTATTCGGCATAAAAAATGACATATACTACAAAAAAACCAATGATAAAGCCAGAGGCATATGCCTGGAATTGAAAAAAGTTTACCAAAAAACTGTGGCCCGAAGGTCTTCAATTCCAATACCTCTGGCTAAAAATTATATAAAAATAAAAAAAATATATATATTCTCATTATGTTTAAACATTAAAAGTTTAAAAAGGTCCACATTAAACATTAATAGACTATGAATAAAAAGAAGAATAAGAAACTAAAAAACAAAATAGGAAAACAAAATTGAGAGAAAAAAGGACACCCCCTTGCCTATTATCGTGGACAACCAACTAAATCCATTATTTAAAAAAGATGAAATTTTCAGTCAGAAAACGAACTTTGCAGCTTTAAATATATGTGCTGTACATTGCAGTAGGTGTTGATATAGTATCTAAAGATAGCAATGGTGCTGTGTCAGTGGTACTTAGTGAACCATAAGGTTTACCTCTTGAAAAAGACCCCCTGGCCGGTTGATTTCTATAGCCGCATTCCTGTGTGTACTTGATCCATTCATGTTTCAACTGTATTGTTCTTGAATGGAAGTGTAATGATGAATAGATGGAGCTTTTTCAAACAAAGCTTTTATTCACACAAAAGGGGGATCCAAGTACGATGAATAGAACCACTCTGTGGTGTCTATTGTTTGTGATTACGCTTGGCTGCACAGCCTGTTCTTGGCATACCAGCCCCCCACCAATAACAGCCAGATGCAAGGGGTTTAAGCAAATCTTAAATGCTTAAAGGCATCTGCCTTTGAGAAAGAATTTGCTTTAAGTTCGAAACATTAGGTTAGCTAATTTTGTTGACTAAAAGAAATTTCTTGATTTTTGATTATGCCTTGACTTGAAGCTTGTTGGATCTGAGATGACTCCAGAGCAGACCCCAGCACCGACCGTCTTGTCCGACACACAGAAAGAGACCCCTTCACCAACGAAGGAGACGCCTGCTCCTAGCGAAAAGGTTTGCAAAATCTTCAGACTTTTCCCATTTTCTAGTTGCAGCTGAGGCCACTTCCTAATGTGAACAATGACTGAATAATTATATTGCTGAGGTATGCCAAGTCCATTGCATTTAAATAATGGTTTGCAGACATGTGGCCAAAAGAAACCTGACAACCACTGGAGTTCATTATCTCGACAGGGAAAAAAATACAACAGACATGGCAATAAATCTGCTCTTTAAATTGCCATTATTTCTGTGTTTTGTCCGAGTATTTTGCATATTAAGGTTGTTTCACGTTCCAATTGCGCATGCTTAGTAAAGCGCCCTCTGTAGGCCACATTAACCAGAGGGGAACAGCATACCCGTTCTAGCACATGTCGTGCAGTTTGTTCCCCATAGCTGTAGTGCTGAGTTCAAGATAAGAAACTCCCTCATTATTGGCAAAAAATAAAAAATGGTCGTGTTGCCCTCCGCGACCGACCCTAAAAGTCACAAAAGTCCAGCCACGATTTGTTTTTATTTATTTAATTTATTTTTTGAAATATTTCAAAATCTCACTTTTTTCCACACAAAATGAACAAGTTTGATTAAAGTCGTATCCTTATTGAGTGATTCCCGACAATGTCACTTCCCAGCTTGCATTGTAAAATTAGGTGTGATCCTTGGCTATACGGCATGGGTTTATGACTTCTGACTAGCGCCCACCCGAACAAAGATACTGACAATTTGGGGGACCACCAACATAGGGCAAGATAGCTCAGTTGGTAGAGCACCGGTACTGTATGCCTGAGGTCGCAGGTTCAAATCCCACTCCTGCCAGTTTTCTTTGTTCACTTTGAAAAAGTTTTATTAAAATTATTTTCTTTAAATACAGCTACGATTTCGCCATCTCACTTTTTAATAAGCTTACTTTTTGCCTCCCGACTTCCGAGTTATACGACATGTAGTATTGTTTTCATGGATGGTTAGAAAAAAAAATCCACAGACCCTTCATCCCGATTTAAGGGCAACACAATTTTTTTGGGGGCCTAATTCTGCTACATATATAAGATATTTTACAGGAAGTTACAAACTTACCGTTGCTAAGTACTTAGTCTCGTAAGTAGGTCACAGAGTGTCCTCGAGTTTTGTGCATGGAAAAAAACTATCAAGCATTCAGGCAACTTTCTTGGTTCTTGGATTTCAGGAAGAGGTTTCCATGCCCGCGACCCCAGCTGGGAGAGATGAGTCGTCGGAAGTTAAAGACGAGGTCGACATGAGCGAGATGCAAGCAATAGGGGACGATGACAACGTCCGGACGCTGTCGCTCGAAGAACCCATACAACCACCCACAAAAGTAAGCCAATTCAAAAAATACAAAAAAAAACAAAATATTGTCCCAAGTCAATAACCCAGTTAATCCCAAAAGTTCCCAAGCACTGATGATGCCATCTTTTAATTGTTTTCGGCTTGTCACTTTTAGCTAGTGACGGTCAAAACTCCCAAATTGCCTTATATTGATATCAGTAGCAAAGCGCCGAGCTTACATTATCATAATGCTCCAAAAACCGTGAAAACCATACGCAGTTCATTATCCCTAACCCCTGTGGCACTTTTACTGGGAAAGTGTTCTGAACCTGTCAAAATGTGTACTGCACAGTGTTGGCACTGTGCAGTACACTGGCACATTCGTTATAAGTAGACAAATTGGGGCATCATAGCTCCATGTAAAGTAATGGTGCCAAGGTTCTACAGTCCTGAACCCATCAAAATATAACACAACATGGTGTTGGATTTTGGTGGATTTAGGATGGTAGGGTTCGTGAAAAGTTCATGAAAACAAGGTCAAAAAAAAACCAAAAAAGGAAAAACACTACAATAAGGAATACATAAGAAATAAAAATGTTGATGTTTATTTATTGTTTTTAATAAAAGCTCAGAACAGAAACAAATCATAGAGCTTGCCCCCGCCTACAATAAATAGCACTTTTTGGGTGTGGCATCATAAGCAGTATTAAGCATTGCTTGTCACGCCTCTGATGTCGGAGCTGTGTTCACTTCATGTGTGCATGGGCGTCACAAGCAATGTTTTTAATGTCAATGACATCACAGCCAAAAGTTCATAATTTTTTTGTCAGGTTTGCTGTCATTGTTCCATCTCGCTTGCTACATATTAAACTATCAGTAGAAAATATTTTAAAAATCAGATATCAAGATGTCTTGCCTAATTGTTGTGTGTTATTTGTTTGATATTTGCGTCAGGTGCAGCCACGTCTTGCTGCTCTGCAAGCAGAAGTCGGACAGGGCACTCCAACCCCAGACCCAGAAAAGGCCTACGAAGCGCTGTCAGCAGTCAAGACACTGCAGTCCCAACTTCTGTGAGTTTACTCGTTTGGTCTGTTGTACTTTAAGAAAAAGAGAATTTCTGGTTTAGGTAACCTATTCGGTTTTGAAGGTTCACTTGCGCATGCTTTAATTGGCCTACTCATTGATGTCAATTTGACAAAATAGTTGCCACCAACCGGCCTCAAATATTTGTGATGCAGCAGTCATACAAAATGGGTCTGAAGTCACTTAAGTTGTAATCCTCTGAGCCTTAATAAAAAAACTAAAGTTATTACCTTTTTGATCAGAAATCAGCAAGTTCAAATCCTTTTTGGCCTGAAGTCACTGAAGTTAAAATCCTTTTGGTCATATCCCATAAGTTTCTTATTGTTACATTAAGGACCTGTTTGTTTCACACAGATCTGGATCCCGATCAGTGATCCAACCACTGGTTCCCTTCATTCATTAAGCAGGATCTCGGTGTGTAAATCAACTAGGGCTGTGCATCCGAACCAGGTACCCGAGTACCTGACCGCTAATGTTAGGAACCGGTTCCAGATTAAGGAATCGAGGACCCGTAACCGAATTAACCATGTTACTAAGTAATTTCTCAGACAATGCAAAAAGGAAGTTTTTGCATGTCATTTGTGGAGAATTTTCAAAAGGAAAACCAAGGTACATGGAAAAACAAAGCAGATTAACCCTTTGCGTACGGAAGACGCCATATGGCATAAAAAAAAAGTGCCACCAGGCCGGATGACGCCATTTGCCGCTGTTTGTGCAGTTTCAATCCATTGATGGATTATTGTTTATGTTACGCTTGACTGCACAAACACATTGTAGCAGTTCGCTTGGCTGCCAGAACCGACGCGACACCCCGACGTCTTCCGTAAAAACCCGTACTCAAGGGGTTAATGTTTATGACGCTTGCAAAAATGCAATTTTACACTGCAAAGCTTTAGAATTCACTGTACACTGCAATTTCCTAAATTTAATTTTTGTGATTGGCCTCTTCAACGGGTACCCGGGTACCGTACTACCCGTAAATGCACACCCCTAAAACCAACGCAGGTATCACTGATAGAGATCCGGATCTTTGTGAAACAAACAGGCCTGTAAATAGACCCAAGACGTAATGACGTCACGCTTTGTTTACATGTGCGCTTTCCTATGGGAGCCAGGTCAGGGTACCAGACAAGGTAGGGACATAGGAAAGCGCACATGTAAACAAAGCGTGACGTCATTACGTCTTGGGTCTATTGAGAGATAAGAGCTTTTGGGATGTAAATTGATTCCAAAATTTAGTCATGGAATTTTTCTGAAAGTATCGTTAAGCAAATCCTGACTTTTTGCAGGTATTCAACCTCTTGAATATGGATGACAGCCATGGCTGCAGTTTGAAAAAAAAGACCACCTGGCTGGTTGTCATCTATATGTGCATTCCTGCGTGTACTCAATATATTGTTTGCCTGTTGTTTGCGTTACGTTTGGCTGCACCAGCACCCCATTTAATAAGAGCCGGCCAGAATGGTTAAATGAAGGAAAACAAGTTCCACAAGGCTTCAAAATTTGCTGAGTTAGTTTGGAAACCATTTAGATCACTAATGCCCCAGATTGTATGGTCCCTTAAATTTTAGATATTAACTCTTATCCCTAAAGGGCCGGTCAAACTGGCTATGATAACGACGACGAAAACGAAAACGGTGAGAATAAATGGCATTGATTGGTGGAATTGTCGCACGTGTAATACGCGTGCGTTCTATCCACCAATAGGTACGGTTTATTCGCATCGTTTTCATTTTCGTTATCGTGGCCAGTGTGACCGGCCCTTAAGCCTGCTAAATCCAACAATGTTGACATGAGTTTGCGTGCACCCAACGGGGTTAAGGTTAATAATAATGTGAATTTATAATGAGCAGATATCCATCAACATGTTGCTGAAGGTGCTCATTATTACCCCTGCTCATCAGGCCCTTGCATCATTCCCTAGCTCCCTTGGGAGGCTACAACCCTAATGATGCTTTTCAGCACAAAAGAAGTCAAATTCTGTGATCCATCATTGAGGATGTGGATATTTTTCTCCCCTCGCCAAACAGCTCAACCGAGGAGCGCGCTCAGATAGCCGAGGACCAGGTGGCTGAATTGCAGCAAGAGCTCAAGGAGACGCAGGAAAAGCTGCGAGCCCTAGAGAGGAAGAGCGCCACGCCCCACCCCTCGGAGAGAGAAGCCGACGCCTCAAGCACAAAAGAGTCCAAGGCCACACCCACCCCTGACAAGCCCGGCACCTCGGCTTCGGCCACTCCGCCTTCCCCTGGTACTCCTCACCAAGCTGGTGCACAGGAGACGCCACCCTCTACATCAGGACGCAGGCCCCACTCCCAGCAGCAGCAGCAGGCTCGACCATCGTCCCAGGTTTCATCCAGGTCAGGCTTAGGGTCGCGAGGCTCCACACGGTCAAAGAAGGGAAAGTGATTGAGTGGTCTGATGTACATTAGTGCCTGTCCGTTGGCTTTCTGAGGTACAAGCAAGAATTGTTCACTGAAAAGCCAGTTTTTGGATTTTTAACATTTGAAAAACCCTATTCTAAGGGATCCCAAAGTTTTAAAACTAAACTCAGTCTCAAAATATTTTTGAAAAAAGGTTACAGTGTGCTCAGGTGTTTGATGAGCATCATTTAATCAAAACAAGGAGTCAAGATTCTGACAACTTCAAAAGGTTTCTGCGGGGTCCAGGAATGAGCTACAGCAACACTCAACACATCAAATTAAAACTTATTAAAACATTTTCAGGAAATAAAATAAGGCAAAAAAATCAATATTTGTTGTGTTGCCCTCTGCGACCGACCGTAAAAGTCACAAAAGTCGGGTCACATTTTTAAAATTTTTATTTTTAAAGGAATTTTCAAAATCTCACCTTTTCCCGCAGAAAATGAAAAAGTTTTATTAAAATTATTGTCTTTAAATACAGCTACGAGGGAACAACCGTGCATTTCGCCATCTCACTTTTAAATAAGCTTACTTTTTGCCTTCCGAGTTTAATTACACAACATTATAGTATTGTTTTGATGTTTTCATGGATGGTTAAAAAAAATGTAATTCACCGACCGACCCTCCCTCCCGATTTTTTCCATTTAAGGGCAACACAAGTTGTTTTATTTTTGGCCTAATCTCAGTATTCAACTATTAATACTTTTAAGCTGTGTCGTAAGCCAGGTCATATAAACAAGTTAATACTTTTCTTAACAATGTTAAAAGGGGGGACCCTAATAAGCCATTTGTGAGTTAAAGACACTGTTGCTATATCACATGATTCGGGGCAAGCTCTTGCATAGTTACATAAGAGACGCTTAGCACCAATACATTGTTCACAATGGGTGAGAATGGCACAAAGACACCAGACCATTCCGGAGCTGGGGGTTGCTAGCATAAGGCTTGCCCCGAATCACGTGATATAGTAACAGTCTCTTTGGTCTGGAGAATTCAAAGTTAAAATGTGCAAAGCATTTGGAGCACGTCAGTGTACCAGATGTAATTCAAATTTAACTCGCAAATTGCTTATTGTCCCAAGTCCGCCAAAATTCAACACCAGGTTGTGTTTGTATTTTGATGGGTTCCTCGGGGCTTGGCACTTTTACATGGAGCTATGATGCCCCAATTCGTCCAAGTCCAAAGAATGTGCCATAGGTTTACTGCACAGTGTTGGATTTTGACAGGTTTATCCGGACACTTCCCAGTAAAAGTGCCACAGGGGTTAGGGTCCGTTAAAGGAACTATGCAAAACAAAATACAGTTTAACTTGTTTTTATACATGTAACCATACCTTACAACAATACCAGCATGGTGCTAATGCATGCTTCCATTTGAAGTTGAAAGAAAGTAATGGTTTTCAATTCTTTAAAAATCTTTCCAATTTAGTCATGCAAGACGGCGCTTTGTTTTGTTGAAGAATAGAAAAAGCTCCCTGTCCAAAGAACATAATAACAGTATAAACACAGTCCAAAATATCCTGTCAACAACGTTTTGAAAGATTGTTGATTAGAAATGGATTTTAATCAAGCCACTTAAATAACATGGATATCATCTATAATGAGGAGCATTCTCCAAAACAATTTACAAAACATTTTATAGTTTTTTTAAACAATGCTATGAATACACCATTGTGTTTCTTTTGGCAGGAAACAGCAGTTGGGTCTTTATGTTGGTTGAAAACATTAAAAGTTGTTCTCAGTTAACTGGTGGGTAGCCATGTTTAGGCAGTTACATATGGAAAAGTTACAGCACTTTAATGACTGACTAGGGTACAACTTTGCATAAGCTTTTGTAGCAACAACTGCTTCATCAGATGAAATGAAGAATAAAGCTTATGCAAAGTGTTACCCTAAAGTGCTACATAACTTTTCCATGTAGTTTTGTTTTTCAAGTCACTTAAGGACAGACTCGTTAGAAAATTCATGGAAAGTGCTATTGAATTGAAAAGAATGTTTTACTCTTGTCAAAGTCACTTGGTCTCAGTGGTATTAAATGAAAGTATTTGGCCATGGTGTGCAAAATATCAACTTGTTCTGGTGATATTTTTGGAGAAAAAAAAATTGGGATGTCATGTGATGCCTTCGCATTGAATTCAATCTTGCATTGTCAGGACAATGCAGTATGCTTGTAAGTTTAATGTCTTGGGTTTTTTTTCTGGTCAATTTCAGTGCCTCAATTAAGAACGTACCATCGGTGATTTATTTCGTGATTTTAAATTGTAAATATTGTGGAGAGTTGTTTTGTTAGCATTGATGTGTATAAGGGAATACCTTGCTGGATAATGTACAATGTGCAGAAAGGGTTTTTTTCATGTACAGTGCATTTTAATGTGATTTCCTGTGTGCAGTACAGTGTACTTCACAGTTGATTATGCCAGATCTTAAATTTAAACCTCTGTTTTAATAATGAAAGTACTGTTAACACTTTCATATTTAACTGTCATTTTCAACAGTTATGTTCAATTGTGACCCGCTCCAGAAAAAGGTGATATAAGTCGCGCTATGCATTTACGTGTAATGGCCCTTTCAACATTGAGAGGGTAACATTTTTCGTCAAAATTCATTTTTTGTTTTTTGTCTTTAATGACATCTTAAATATCTAAAGTTTTAGGTTTGTCGCACAACAATGTTGATTTCAGTGAATAAAGTGAAAAAATTACCTTTTTAGAGTTGCATTGTTCCATTGCATTGTATTATAACTATAGCTATTTCAAAGCCTGTTTTCTCTGTTGTGCAATTTGAACTCCATAGAATTAATTAATATGCAAAAACGCGATATCTCAAGAAGGGAAAGGGTTTTGGAGCTCTTTCATGTACCAAATGAAAGCTTACATTACGGGCTTTCCAAACATACATAAAACTAATTTTTCATATTTTGCGACATAATATACCTTTTTCCAGAGTGGGTCACAATTTGAAAGTTACCCATGGTTTTTGCATACATATCATGGGGCCATATTGCAGGCTATATAGCAGATAATAAATTTTAAGTTTTTTTAATATCAATATCACAAGTATAGCCCAATGTCATCTATCTAAAAAGGGCAAAGATGAAAATTGACAGTCAAAAATGCATGTGTTTATAATAGGTATGTTAAAAAGTGTGTTGATTACCAATCTGAGATCCGTCCTTTCAAAGATTCCACTTTAAGAATTTCAGTGAATTCCATCCATTATTTCAAGTAAACAATAGGCTTTGTGCCGTCTGTTACTAGTGTCTGTTGATGCTATAATAGTTTTATTTGATAATATATGTGGAGAGAATTGTGAATTAATAAAAAGTGACACAAAATGTTAAAACGAAGGCATGAGACATGTTGGACCTGATTGTTCGGATCCAGAACATTTGGCTTTTGTAATAAAACTGTTTTTTATGAAATAAATTCTGTAAATGGATATTTCCAAGCAAATCTAGTTTCTGTTTTCATTTCAGTACAAGTTTCTGCTGGGTGTTTTTTTGAGTTTTTGTTTTTTTACGCGATAAATTATCTCTCATCAGCAGCTTAAATTTCGAAAAGAAAAAGAGAAAACTCGTTACACCACGAGAGGGCGCCATTTCTTTTCCTACCTCCATGGTCTAATAAACACTTTGCATGACAACGGCAGCGATCATGTTTCCCTTGAAGTTTACCGTCACGGCATTTTCGCTGTCACTATTTGGAATAAAAACTTGATAATGAGTTGCAAAAATGAGTGTACAGTCTCCTCAGGGTAGAAGGAATTCTGGTATAAAGCTGGATCCAATTGGAAAGACGGAGTTATTACAACGTACTTTTCAAAACAACGAAAGTAAATCCGACGTCACATGCACAGTTCACGCGGTGCCACCCATCGGACGAGCCAACACGACCCTCCATCCCAACAGCAATGTGGAGCCTTCTCCGGAGTGGATCACGGCCAAACACGGTGCCACTCCACCCCCTCCCCGGCTACAGACCCCGGAGGTGGTGGACGGCAGCCCCTATCAGTCACCAACCAGCCTCAAGAAGAAGCCGCGAGGTAGACGGAGGAGGCCTGTCAAGCCTTGTCTGACAGTGCAGATGTCCAAAGCCAGATCGGGGGCAGAAGTGCTGCGAATCAGCCTGGATGAACTTGGCTGGCGGTGGAGAGAGGTACGTAGCTGACCAAGAGTTGGTTTTCACCACAGACAACCGTATCTAGTGATGACCAATTGCTGTAAATGTTGAACAATCTTGAGTTCTGGACTAAGAAACATGTTACATTTTGTTTAATATATTTTAAAAGTTTCACAATTCTCCAAGGAATCTTTTCCTATCTATTCTTGACTACAATATATGTTACCATTGGGAATTTTTGGTTTTGGTTTTGGTTTTGGTTTTGGTTATTGAAAAAAGATACAACATGTACCAGGCAAAATTGGGGGGGGGGGGGGGTGGCCAACAAAACCCAGCAAATTTTGGAAAGATTTTACTTTGGTACCCCCACCAAAATGGGTATATTAAGGAACAGAAAATTATCTGCGTCAAGCTAGCACCACATTCGGCACCACATTCAATCGTCAAGTGAGCCCGAAATTCAACACCGCATTCAGCGCCGCATTCGCTACTACGGTGCTCCGGAACGGACATCGGCTTAAAATAAAAAATAAAAACCAGGAAATTGTTTGCTAATATTCGGTTGTTAATTCTGTTTCCTATTGATATTATTAAGTAGGACCGACGACGATTGTCTGTATGATAATTAACTTTGTGGACGGATATTTAACTTGTGAAAACAATCAGCTTTGTTTTTCTGTAAATCAAATGGTAGTGCATTAGCGATGCATACACGTGTACATTTCACGGCCAATACAAACTGGACGGGGTATATGTTGGATTAAAGTGCCTCTCATTTTTAAACCGATTGTAAAGCCACCCTGAACTTTGGATAAATCTGAGGAGAGAATCCACTGAAGATGCTATGTTAATCTCATTCAGTTTCTATTTGTAGATTTTCCACTAAAAGTCGGGGAACTCCAGCCCCACATTCAAAATGTATATAGCGGTAAAAGCACACCCAATAGCGCCTACGTGAAATTTAATGTGGGGGACCCACTTGCAAATTGACCTGTCATTTTCAAACCCATTTCGATGCCACCCTGACTCTTTGATATCCACTAGATTGGGAATATATTTGGATCTTTTAAAATATATTTTGAACTTTCTATGCATAGTTTTCCTATAATTTATCGTCAAATCACGGATCAAAATTAGGGCGGCGATACGATTACCGTATACAAACGCACACAGCCTTTTGTGTACAAGCCATCAATACAATGGTACATTACACTATAGCACGTAGCCTATGGTGGACGGGGTATGTTCTTGAAAGTGCCTCTCATTTTTAAACCGATTGTGATGCCACCCTGAACTTTAGAGAAATTGGAGGAGAGAATCCACTGAAGATGCTATGTTAATCTCATTCAGTTTCTATGTGTAGTTTTTCTACATGAACTCCAGCAGCACATTCAAAATGTATACGTGCAGCGCTAAAAGTCACATATGCATCAGCGCCAACGTATAATATGGGGGACCCCGCCTGCAAATTGACCTGTAATTTCCAAATGCATTACAATGCCACCCTGGGACTTTCCCAACTACTAGACGAGGAATAGATTATGACGATCTGTCAATTTCTTGCACTTTCTATGCATAGTTTTAACACAGTTTATCGTCAAAATGTGGTATCAATTTGGGACATTGATACGATGACCGCATACAATATACACGTGTTTACACCGGCCAACACGCCCAATACAAACTGTATGTTCGATTAAGTGCCTCTCATTTTTAAACCGATTGTGATGCCACCCTGAACTTTGGAGAAATTGGAGGAGAGCATCCACTGAAGATGCTATGTTAATTTAATTTAGTTTCTATGTGTAGTTTTTCCACCTGAACTCCAGCACCACATTCAAGATGTATACGTGCAGCGCTGAAAGTCACATGCATCAGCGCCAACGTATAATATGGGGGACCCCGCTTGCAAATTGACCTGTAATTTCCAAATGCATTACGATGCCACCCTGGGACTTTCCCAACTACTAGACGAGAAATAGATTATGACGATTTTTAAATTTCTTGCACTTTCTATGCATAGTTTTAACACAGTTTATCGTCAAAATGTGGTATTAATTTGGGACATTGATACGATGACCGCATACAATATACACGTGTATACACCGGCCAACACGCCCAATACAAACTGTATGTTCGATTAAGTGCCTCTCATTTTTAAACCGATTGTGATGCCACCCTGAACTTTAGAGACATTGGAGGAGGGAATCCACTGAAGATGCTATGTCAATTTCATTTAGTTTCTATGTGTAGTTTTTCCACCTGAACTCCAGCACCACATTCAAGATGTATACGTGCAGCGCTGAAAGTCACATGCATCAGCGCCAACGTATAATATGGGGGACCCTGCTTGCAAATTGACCTGTAATTTCCAAATCCATTACGATGCCATCACCATGGGACTTTCCCAACTACTAGACGAGGAATAGATTATTACGATTTTTACATTTCTTGCACTTTCTATATATAGTTTTAACACAGTTTATCGTCAAAATGTGGTATCAATTTGGGACATTGATACGATGACCGCATACAATATACACGTGTATACACCGGCCAACACGCCCAATACAAACTGTATGTTCGATTAAGTGCCTCTCATTTTTAAACCGATTGTGATGCCACCCTGAACTTTAGAGAAATTGGAGGAGAGAATCCACTGAAGATGCTATGTTAATCTCATTCAGTTTCTATGTGTAGTTTTTCTACATGAACTCCAGCAGCACATTCAAAATGTATACGTGCAGCGCTGAAAGTCACATATGCATCAGCGCCAACGTATAATATGGGGGACCCCGCTTGCAAATTGACCTGTAATTTCCAAATGCATTACGATGCCACCCTGGGACTTTCCCAACTACTAGACGAGAAATAGATTATGACGATTTTTAAATTTCTTGCACTTTCTATACATAGTTTTAACACAGTTTATCGTCAAAATGTGGTATTAATTTGGGACATTGATACGATGACCGCATACAATATACACGTGTATACACCGGCCAACACGCCCAATACAAACTGTATGTTCGATTAAGTGCCTCTCATTTTTAAACCGATTGTGATGCCACCCTGAACTTTGGAGAAATTGGAGGAGGGAATCCACTGAAGATGCTATGTTAATTTAATTTAGTTTCTATGTGTAGTTTTTCCACCTGAACTCCAGCACCACATTCAAGATGTATACGTACAGCGCTGAAAGTCACATGCATCAGCGCCAACGTATAATATGGGGGACCCCGCTTGCAAATTGACCTGTAATTTCCAAATCCATTACGATGCCACCCTGGGACTTTCCCAACTACTAGACGAGAAATAGATTATGACGATTTTTAAATTTCTTGCACTTTCTATGCATAGTTTTAACACAGTTTATCGTCAAAATGTGGTATCAATTTGGGACATTGACACGATGACCGCATACAAACTACACGTGTACATTACACCGGCCAACACGGCCAATACTGGACGGGGTGTATGTTCGAGTAAGTGCCTCTGGTTTTGAAACTGATTGCGACGCCACCCTGAACTTTTGATAAATTATAGGAGAGAATCTACTGAAGATGCTATGTTAATCTCATTCAGTTTCTATATGTAGTTTTTCCACTAAAAGTCGGGGAACTCCAGCACCACATTTAAAATGTATATTGCGGTAAAAGCACACCCAATAGCGTCTACGTGAAATTTAATGTGAGGGACCCACTTGCAAATTGACCTGTCATTTTCAAACCCATTTCGATGCCACCCTGACTCTTTGACATCCACTAGATGGGGAATATATTGAGATCTTTTCAAATATATTTTGAACTTTCTATGCATAGTTTTCCTATAAGTTATCGTCAAATCACGGATCAAAATTAGGGCGGCGATACGATTACCGTATACAAACGCACACAGCCATCAATACACGGGTACATTACACTATAGCACGTAGCCTATGGTGGACGGGGTATGTTCTTGAAAGTGCCTCTCATTTTTAAACCGATTGTAATGCCACCCTGAACTTTGGAGAAATTGGAGGAGAGAATCCACTGAAGATGCTATGTTAATCTCATTCAGTTTCTATGTGTAGTTTTTCCACCTGAACTCCAGCACCACATTCAAAATGTATAGGCCTACGTGCAGCGCTGAAAGTCACATGCATCAGCGCCAACGTATAATATGGGGGACCCAGCTTGCAAATTGACCTGTAATTTCCAAATGCATTACGATGCCACCCTGGGACTTTCCCAACTACTAGACGAGAAATAGATTATGACGATTTTTAAATTTCTTGCACTTTCTATGCATAGTTTTAACACAGTTTATCGTCAAAATGTGGTATTAATTTGGGACATTGATACGATGACCGCATACAATATACACGTGTATACACCGGCCAACACGCCCAATACAAACTGTATGTTCGATTAAGTGCCTCTCATTTTTAAACCGATTGTGATGCCACCCTGAACTTTAGAGAAATTGGAGGAGAGAATCCACTGAAGATGCTATGTTAATCTCATTCAGTTTCTATGTGTAGTTTTTCTACATGAACTCCAGCAGCACATTCAAAATGTATACGTGCAGCGCTGAAAGTCACATATGCATCAGCGCCAACGTATAATATGGGGGACCCCGCTTGCAAATTGACCTGTAATTTCCAAATGCATTACGATGCCACCCTGGGACTTTCCCAACTACTAGACGAGAAATAGATTATGACGATTTTTAAATTTCTTGCACTTTCTATACATAGTTTTAACACAGTTTATCGTCAAAATGTGGTATTAATTTGGGACATTGATACGATGACCGCATACAATATACACGTGTATACACCGGCCAACACGCCCAATACAAACTGTATGTTCGATTAAGTGCCTCTCATTTTTAAACCGATTGTGATGCCACCCTGAACTTTGGAGAAATTGGAGGAGGGAATCCACTGAAGATGCTATGTTAATTTAATTTAGTTTCTATGTGTAGTTTTTCCACCTGAACTCCAGCACCACATTCAAAATGTATACGTGCAACGCTAAAAGTCACATACATCAGCGCCAACTTATAATATGGGGGACCCCGCTTGCAAATTGACCTGTAATTTCCAAATGCATTACGATGCCACCCTGGGACTTTCCCAACTACTAGACGAGGAATAGATTATTACGATTTTTACATTTCTTGCACTTTCTATACATAGTTTTAACACAGTTTATCGTCAAAATGTGGTATCAATTTGGGACACGATCGAGGCATAATGATTATCTCAGAACCATGCTCATACTGAAATAATATCAAAATTAGACAAAATAGACGGGAAAACGGAGGAGTTAGGTCGACAAAAACTCTTCAGCAGCATCAACTCCACGTACGTACATGCATAGTGTTTGGCTGTAGCATCAACCGACTCTACACGTGTACGTCACGGGGTCACGTACATACATTTAACATACATAATGAGCTTTCGCGAAACAGGATAAATGGTTCAGAATAACAACCCTTTTTTTAAATAAAAAAATTCCTCTCGTCTGCAAACTAATCTCCATCAGTTAAAAGAGTATTTAAACTGTCGGAAAAGTAAAAAAAGTCAAACAAAAAATTGGCGTTTTAGTTCCTCTTTAACTTTGGACAATTACATTTCCGGAGGAATGTATTCCTATGTAAGAAATGGAATCAAAAGAAGTGTTACAAGAAAATTATTGATTTAGAATGCTCCATGGGTCACCTCAGCTGAGGAGGCTAGTTTTACTACACCACTTGAAGCAGTAAATATTTGTATAATATATATGTCTTCAAGCAAAATTCACGCGCAGTAAAGATGAAACACGCGCGCACGGCGCTGTGTGCGAAACAAGTTGCTGGTGCGTTCCGGAAAACGTAACAAGTGTGCGTCGAAACAGACGTGACGATCAACATGGGACGCAAACGCGCAGCTTTTGAATTACAAATGGATTGTGCAGCACTGCGTTTTGCGTATCGCGCAATACGCGGAATTAGAACAGCGCAACACACGGAGTGTGATATTGGCCGTGCAATATGCAAGTTGCCATGGATCGACCAATCCTGATCGAGGATTCAAGTTTGCTTGAAGATATTGCATGTGATGACTTTAGCACTCCACGAATACATTTTGAATGTGGTGCTGGAGTTCCTCGACTTTTGGTGGAAAATCTACACATAGAAACTTCAGTGGATTATCTCCTCCAATTTATCCAAAGTTATCAGGGTGGCATCGCAATAAGTTTAACAACTAGATGCACTTATTCGAACATATACCTCGTCCAGTTTGTATAGAGGAATTTCACATTAGCCTCCTAGGCCTTCGGCGCACTTCCGGGTTGAAAGCGAGAATGGCAGTGGCAAACAAAACAAAACAACGCTTTTCAGCACATTCATTCATGCCTGAATTAATCAGGCCATATAAGGCAGCGCAGGCGCACGATCAGCATGAAGTTGTTTACTGTGACATTGAGATCCTCGTTTTCAAACGCGGAAGTGCGCAGATCGGCGCTAAACTCGTCGTTGTGGGATTCATCTATTCGTCGTGTTGGCCGGTGTAATGTATACGTGTATATTGTATGCAGGCATCGTATCAATGTCCCAAACTGATACCACATTTTGACGATAAACTGTGTCAAAACTATGCATATAAGAAAT
This sequence comes from Hippasteria phrygiana, assembly GCA_037893225.1. NCBI lineage: Eukaryota > Metazoa > Echinodermata > Asteroidea > Valvatida > Goniasteridae > Hippasteria > Hippasteria phrygiana. The sequence goes on along the minus strand of JAZGUH010000972.1, from coordinate 527,593 downwards.
TAAAAATCGTCATAACCTATTCCTCGTCTAGTACCTGTAAAAGTGCCAGGGTGGCATCGCAATGGATTTGGAAATTACAGGTCAATTTGCAAGCGGGGTCCCCCATATTATACGTTGGCGCTGATGCATGTGACTTTCAGCGCTGCACGTATACATTTTGAATGTGGTGCTGGAGTTCATGTAGAAAAACTACACATAGAAACTGAATGAGATTAACATAGCATCTTCAGTGGATTTTCTCCTCCAATTTCTTCAAAGTTCAGGGTGGCATCACAATCGGTTTGAAAATGAGAGGCACTTAATCGAAATACAGTTTGTATTGGGCGTGTTGGCCGGTGTAAACACGTGTATATTGTATGCGGTCCTCGTATCAATGGCCCAAATGGATACCACATTTTGACGATAAACTGTGTTAAAACTATGCATAGAAAGTGCAAGAAATTTAAAAATCGTCTTAATCTATTCCTCGTCTAGTAGTTGGGAAAGTCCCAGGGTGGCATCGTAATGCATTTGGAAATTACAGGTCAATTTGCAAGCGGGGTCCCCCATATTATACGTTGGCGCTGATGTATGTGACTTTTAGCGTTGCACGTATACATTTTGAATGTGGTGCTGGAGTTCAGGTGGAAAAACTACACATAGAAACTGAATGAGATTAACATAGCATCTTCAGTGGATTCTCTCCTCCAATTTCTCCAAAGTTCAGGGTGGCACCACAATCGGTTTAAAAATGAGAGGCACTTAATCGAACATACAGTTTGTATTGGGCGTGTTGGCCGGTGTATACACGTGTATATTGTATGCGGTCATCGTATCAATGTCCCAAATTGATACCACATTTTGACGATAAACTGTGTTAAAACTATGCATAGAAAATGCAAGAAATTTAAAAATCGTAATAATCTATTCCTCGTCTAGTAGTTGGGAAAGTCCCAGGGTGGCATCGTAATGCATTTGGAAATTACAGGTCAATTTGCAAGCTGGGTCCCCCATATTATACGTTGGCGCTGATGCATGTGACTTTCAGCGCTGCACGTAGGCCTATACATTTTGAATGTGGTGCTGGAGTTCAGGTGGAAAAACTACACATAGAAACTGAATGAGATTAACATAGCATCTTCAGTGGATTCTCTCCTCCAATTTCTCCAAAGTTCAGGGTGGCATTACAATCGGTTTAAAAATGAGAGGCACTTTCAAGAACATACCCCGTCCACCATAGGCTACGTGCTATAGTGTAATGTACCCGTGTATTGATGGCTGTGTGCGTTTGTATACGGTAATCGTATCGCCGCCCTAATTTTGATCCGTGATTTGACGATAACTTATAGGAAAACTATGCATAGAAAGTTCAAAATATATTTGAAAAGATCTAAATATATTCCCCATCTAGTGGATGTCAAAGAGTCAGGGTGGCATCGAAATGGGTTTGAAAATGACAGGTCAATTTGCAAGTGGGTCCCCCACATTAAATTTCACGTAGACGCTATTGGGTGTGCTTTTACCGCTATATATATTTTGAATGTGGTGCTGGAGTTCCCCGACTTTTAGTGGAAAAACTACAAATAGAAACTGAATGAGATTAACATAGCATCTTCAGTGGATTCTCTCCTCAGATTTATCCAAAGTTCAGGGAGGCATTACAATCGGTTTAAAAATGAGAGGCACTTTACTCCAACATATACCCCGCGCGTCCAGTTTGTATTGGCTGTTAAATGTACACGTGTATGCATCGCTGATGCACTACCATTTGATTTACACAAAAACGAAGCTCATTGTTTTCACAAGTTAAATATCCGTCTACAAAGTTAATTATCATACAGACAATCGTCGTCGGTCCTACTTAATAATATGAATAGGAAACAGAATTAACAACAGCATATTAGCAAACAATTTCCTGGTTTTGATTTTCTATTTTAAGCCGATGTCCGTTCCGGAGCACCGTAGTAGCGAATGCGGCGCTGAATGCGGTGTTGAATTTCGGGCTCACTTGACGATTGAATGTGGTGCCGAATGTGGTGCTAGCTTGACGCAGATCAGAAAATTCTCTCAGAATAGCCATCCATTTGTGTTTAGAAATGTTTAGAAACAGTTTGACACTTTTATCGGGAAATTGTTGTGTAATTTGGGGGAAGAAAGTTTGTGTTTAGTGAGTTATATCTTCTTTGAACTGTGTGTGATCACTCAAAGTGTTCACACACATGTTGATTTCTGCCTCATTTTTTGGCAGGATTTTGCTGACATAAATCTTGAAATAACAGGTTGTGCCACATGTTTAGAGTTGCTATCAACTATTTTCTCATTGTCGTTGGGCAGGTTTGTGGAGCTCGTAAGAACCCTTGTGATCTCTATTGGCACAGTACTTCCTTCTACGACAATAGTGGTGGTCTCTACTCAGGAATGGTCAACAAATACCCAGGTTAGCATTACAGGTCATTTGTGCTTTTCTGATATGGATAGACAGACAGACGGACGGACAGATGGCCTCACTTACTTTAATATGGATGATGGATGAGCAGATGGATCTGTGCATTAGCAATAGCACTGTTTTCCCTCGGTGCCCAGTTTGAATTAATATAAGGCAACAAAGGAAATTTAAGTTTTAGTAGTGGGAGGAATACCCCAGAACAAATATTCTTGGGGAAAACACATCAGGTAGGGACTGAAAAGCCAATCCACATAGTGCACCTGGATGGGAATCGAACCAGGGTCACCAGAGGTACTACTTCAAGAGGGTTGTCGGTCACTTCGCCCAAAAACCACATCGCCCTCAACCACTTCGCCCTCAAGCTCAACCACTTTGCCCAAACGCCACTTCGCCCAAATCCCACTTCGCCCAATCACCCCTTCGCCCAAACGCCACTTCGCCCAAAAACCACTTCGCCCAATTACTACTTCGCCTAAAAACCACTTCGCCCAAAAACCACTTCGCCCAATTTTGAAGCACCCAAGATTTTGTTCCCAATGTGTTCGTTTTCGTTTTCTATTTCGTTTTGATGGTGCATTGAAAACTTTATTTGCGTTGTGACATCCTTTTTGTGACCATGCTTTTCTTTTCTTATTAGTTTATAGGCAATTGACCTGTCGCCGTTTACGAGTTAACCACGCCCCTTAGACAACCCTATGGGATTTTTGTGTGGTAATTTTTGTTTGTCTCAGATTTTGCGCGTTCCACGTGGAATTTTAATTGATGTGATTGGACAATAATTCATAAGCTGCGTTGACGCGATTCCACCGCGATAGGTCAATTATTTTTATAAAAGTGGTCATTCAAATTATTACGATTTTATGACTTCTGACTAGCGCCCACCCAAACAAAGATACTGACAATTTGGGAGACCGCCAACATAGGGCAAGATAGCTCATTAGTTGGTAGTATAGAGCGCTGGTACGGTATTCCGGAGGTTTTTATAAAAAATTCGTAAAATTTATAACGTAATTTTTTTACAAACATTTATATTCTAACATCTTAACTGATATGAGGGATGATGTACAATTTATGTAACAAACTAATGAAATGAAAAAAGGGCATACGGATCGGGCATGGGCGAAGTGGTTTCTGGGCGAAGTGGATTTTGGGCGAAGTGGCATTTGGGCGAAGTGGCGTTTGGGCGAAGTGGCGTTTGGGCGAAGTGGCGTTTGGGCGAAGTGGCGTTTGGGCGAAGTGGCGTTTGGGCGAAGTGGTTGAGGGCGAAGTGGTTGAGGGCGATGTGGTTGAGGGCGAAGTGGTTGAGGGCGATGTGGTTTTTGGGCGAAGTGACTGTAAAGCCTTCAAGAGTAGTACAAAGGCAACTGCTGCAGACATGTACTTCATTGCCTCTGTCAGGGTGTGCCATGGGCTGCTCATTTGTTTAACATCACCAACAGTGCCAAGCATTAGAAATGAGGGGGCATCGTACTCTGGTAGCTATGATTTCTATTAAACCCTAACCCCTTGGGTAACTTGACTAGAAAGTATCCTGAATCCGCCAAAATCCACCTATTTTGTCATGCACAAAAAGTTGGTTTTTGGTGACTGCTCAATATGGAGGTATCCTGAATCCATCAAAATCCTGCAGTACCGCTAGGCTTACAATCCTCAATCCATCAAAATCCCCCAGTTTTCAATATGGAGGTCTCCTGAATCCGCCGAAATCCTCCAAAACAGGGTTTGGATTTTGATGGATTAAGGTAGGTTTATGGTTAAATAAAAAGCAGAATACAAATGCTGGTTTCACGATTTCATTTCTGATTAAACTTCTCATCATCCAGGCCTACTGGAACTTGTACGCAAGGCCCAACTCAGCAAGCTTCTCCACCAGATGTACCAGCTCTTCCCAGACGAGTACAACTTCTACCCCCGCACCTGGCTCCTGCCGGAGCAGTACCATCATTTCTGCGCTGACGTGGCCATCATGCAGCAGACGGACCCCCACGGCAAGCCGGTCTTCATCGTGAAGCCGGACGAGGGTTCCCAGGGGGATGGTATCTACTTGATCACCAAGCCCCACCACATGGGCTCGGTCGGGCTGGTTCGCCGGGCCATCGTCCAGGAGTACCTGGCCAAGCCCCTACTGCTGGAGAGGACCAAGTTTGACCTGAGAGTCTACGTGCTGCTGGTGTCCATCGCCCCGCTGCGCATCCATATCTGCCGGGAGGGGATGGCGCGCTTCTGCACCGTCAAGTACCAGCTGCCGAGCAGTCGCAACATCCACCAGGTCTTCATGCACCTGACCAACTACTCGCTGAACAAGAAGAGCGACACGTTCATCCACACGGACAGCACGGACCGGGGGAGCAAACGGACGATGAGCAGCACGTTTGTGGCGTTGGCCTCGCGCGGCCACAACACCATAACGCTGTGGGAGGACATCCAGGCTATCGTGGTCAAGACGATCACGGCGATGCTGCCGGATCTCCTGGTGGAGCTGGAAGCCGAGCTGCCGGCACGGAAGCCTGCCCCGTCTTGTTTCCAGGTGAAGTTCATTCCAATGTTTCTTTGAGTTCTTACGTGATGGCATGTCACTGCAGAGAATGTTTTTTTCTTTTTTGGGGTAAACATTAAGAAGGTCTGATATTTTAATCCTTGTCTCAGAGGCAACAACGTCAGGCCCTCTGTATGAATTGTATATTTCAGGTTAGGCTCTGTCAGTATTAGTACTTTTGATAAGCGATATATATCAACCACTTTTGATATATCGATTGCTTTCCTGTTAATGTCAAATTCTGGAACTGAACGAAGTGCTTCACATTAACCTAACCCCCTAATGGTTCACCAGGACTACCCTGCCATATCTATTAAACAGAGTCCAACGGTGACTCATATGAGTTTCCTGCTCAGTCCAACACAGTCCAACATGCCAAGTTGCTGGGTACCTAAAAATAAAAAATGACTTGCCTGCTAAATCCAACAGTACCCAACTGTGTCTTATGTTTCTGTTGCCTGCTGAATCCAACAGGATTGTAGCACTATGAGTTAGCTGCTCAATCCAACAGCGTTCAACGGGAATATCAAATAGTTGGATCCTGTTGGATTCAGCAGGGTTAGGGTTAGGGTTAAGGAAGCAATAAAGAATGATTACCACATAATTAGCCACTTTGAGGCTTATAATCTACCGCACCTGGGATCTGCTAAGTTTTTCACAAGGAGTGCAAGTGATCCATCGGGCCATTGTAATTTTTTTCAAGACCCGTGCCCAACAGAACTCACTATGAACATTCTGTGAAGTTGTGCTGTTGACGATTGCAAATAAGTAAAAAATTGTCAAGTGACAAGGAAGAATCTATGCATTCAAAGTGTGAAATCTGAAATTTATTCAAAAGGTGTGGTTATCTGAAATAATTATCACCAATCCACTGGCTTAGTTTGGGTTTGAAGTCTGCCAGACCAATGCCTAAATTAGCCCAGTGCAAATTTCAAACCCTGATGAAATTTTCAAACGGCCTTCGCACCGTGTGGCGAGTCATCCGAATTATATTATGCTAGCTACCCTGGCTAGGATTTTATCCACTTTCTGGCACACAACTTTGATCTTTGGCTGAAACTTAATCACTCAAGCAGAATGCCCAGCATGCCCAACAAGTTTTCTGATTTTGTTTACCCATCCCCCCCGCCCACCTCCACCTGCCAGATCTTGGGTTTTGACATCCTGGTGACAGAGGGCCTAAAACCCATCCTGTTGGAGGTGAATGCCAACCCGAGTCTGCGGCTGGACTATGAGAGGGAGGTGGGGCAGGGCCTTGTGGAGTCCCAACCCAGCCCTGTGGATGAGGAGATTAAAATACCACTGATCAAAGACACACTCAGGCTGCTTAAGCCGGGGAGAGCTGGGCGGGAGGCGAGAGCAAGGTGAGTATAAGGAGGTGACAGTTGGTCTCACCGACGATGGAAGTTACCCCGCCTGGGTCTATAGGTCTGAAAATTGGGATTATTTCTGTGGAATCTGTTGAAGAATTACAGCCTCTATGTAGATCGGGGCCTCAGGAAAACCGTAAGGGCAGTAGGGTTGGCAATTCAAAACTCAACAACCTTGCCACCTCTGATTGTAACCTTTTACCTAGAGTGGCTTTTAGCTTGGGTGTCAGTCTGATGTATTGTGTGTTGCTGTAGTGTTTTTTTTCTAACTCGTGTTACAACCTTTTGAAGTAAAACATTCTTTGCAATGTCTCTGCACACACGCACACTGTATTTTTCTGTTTCAGAATCAATTACAGCATTTTCTATATTTTGATTTCTTTAACCTCTTGAGGCCGGTTATTATTGATGCGGGAAGGCTTTCAAGTATTCCTACTTTTCCTACTTTTCCCTATTTTGTTTTACCTTGCTCCTACTTTTCCTTTTGTCTTGAAATTCCTAGTTTTTCCTACTTTTTTGTCCCACAACTGTGAAAAATGAAATCTCATTGAATATTTTACGTAACAGTGTGTTACACACTGTCATATAAAAATCACACAATGAAGGGCTTGGGTGCAGGTGTACTGCAACTTTACTTCCAAGAGCTTAGTTAAGGAAGGAGCACAAGTGTTGTGAGTACAGAACATGCCAAATGCCGCGGCTTGTGATGCTGTGGACTTGGGTGAGTATCAACGAAAAGTACTCCTGAAAGGCCGCAAAAGTCCTACTTTTTGATCCTACTATTCTCCTACATTTTCACCTGGGTCTGCTTGAAAGCCTGTGGGGGGCTGGTATGCCAATAATGAGCTGTGCAGCCAAGCGTAAACGCAAACAATAGGCACCACACTGAATAGAGTGGTCCTATTCATCGCGCTTGGAGCCCCCCTTTCGTGTGAATAGAAACTCTGTTTGAAAAAGCTCCATCTATTCATTACACTCCCATTCAAGAACAATATAGTTGAAACATGAATGGATTGAGTAGGCGCAGGAATGTGCGCATAGATGACAACCGGCCAGGTGATCTTATTTCAAACCGGGGCTATGGTTGCTGTGTACTTAAGAGGTAAAGCTTTGGAAGCACAGTGTGCTGGAATCCTATGGAACAGTCGTGTCGAAAGCAGACCTAGAATGGGGACCACCTTATAATGAAGAAACCCAGCGGAATACCCATTACCAATTTTTGGTTTTTTTACCTTCTCTCGTCCTTTGTTGTCTCCTCCCCGAGGCGTGCATCGGTAAAAGCCGACAAAACCCACCTACTCGACAGCCGAGCGCCCAGACCCGATACGCCCACCTCGGACAAGCCCGCCTCCGAGGAGGAAGAAGATGAGGAGGAGGGGGAGAGAGGGGGCGGGGCCGAGGAGGGCAAGGTGGCGGAGTCCTGCCTGGAGGAGATCTGGCCACGGAGGTTCGGCGAGTGCTACAGCCACCTGCGGGTGATGGAGCACGTGGCGGGGCTGTTCAATCGCTTCCTGGGGGTCAGGGGAGCCCACAGGATGGGGGCGACTGGGTTCAGGATGTTTAGCAGGTAGGAACTGCTGGGTGACTGGGTGACTGGGTGACTGGGTGGTGGATGGGAACAGTAGGGATAGTATACAATATCGTAATATAGTCATTTGCTTTTGCTGTAATTTTCAGAAATGAATTAATGTGGGGGTTAGTATTGTTAAAGCAAATACACTCACCTGTTTTGTTTTGTGTGTGCATAGATGATGGGAAAACAAAGAGAAAAAAAAATGCTGTTCTTGTCTGGTTCCCCGACCCTACATTAGACTAACGGAGCAATTTATTAGACATCAGGGAATTGTCAGGTCAGGGAACTAGACTAGCCGACTTGCACCTGTTCATGAATGTGTAACCAATTGCCAAACAAAATGTGTAAAGTTCGTAAATTGGGGGCAGTATTTGAAAAAGTCAATGTATTTCATGAACATCAAGTATCGTGTAGTTTGGAATGATGCCCCAAGAATGCAATACACTGTGAACAATACAGTTTGAATGGGGAAAGTTGCAGATGGTCTCAAGTTAACAGATGGTCTTAAGTAACCTCGCCTGGGTCTATAGGTCTGAAAATTGGGATCATTTCTCTGGAATCTGTTGAATTATCCTCTATTTAGATCTGGGCCCAGGAAAACCGTCAGGCTGCTAGGGTTGGTAAATTCAAAATGTTGCCAACCCTACCACCACTGATTGTAACCCTTTACCTAGAGTGGCTTTTAGCCTTGTATTGGGCGATTTCAAGACTAGGAAATGGTAGGTGGGTGTTATTTCTTCGCTCAATATATTATTTTATTTTTTGGAAGACAGACTCCATGGTTGCACTACGTTTTGGCACGATAAAGTAGGCTGAATAAACAGGATATGTTTAGGCGTGTCCACCCCTCTTACCCCCCCCCCCCCCCACCCCACCCCACCCCACCCCAATTGGAGTCACAGAGTTAGCTATTAGAGTTCATGGCTTTTTGTGTTCCTTATCTTGTAGAAAGTGCAAGTTGTGTACCAATGGTATCACCATGGCCGGCATCGATATCATGTACATCGACATCGCACGGCGCTGGAACCTAGACAATCTGGAGGGCTATGGTGGCGGTATGTGCTTCGGTGCGTTCCTGGAAGCTTTCTTCTCGCTGGCGCAGCGCAAGTTCCGCAGCAGCTCCCTCCTGGAGAAGGTTAGCGCCCTCGTCGAGGTATGCGAGTGCAATCTGAGTGATGTGGCGGGGCTGGGGGCGCTATGCCCTGCCCCGCACAGGTCACACCCCAGGCGACTGCGCAGGCCGGAGATGGTGAAACGCAGGGTGGCCAGATGGCCGATGACGGGCGAAGATTGAAACACTACAGACTTTTGTTTTGTGCCGAGAGATTACGAAACCACGCACGGACACAACTCGTAGGAACTCCATAGAAAGCTTGGTTGGTTGTATTTGAAGCCCAACATTATATGTGGGAACGATAGAGATTTTGAGGTTTTACGGAAATACTGCACGATTTCCTTATAAAGCTCACAATTTCAAACACACTAAATACAAAATGTATTGACTTGTACTTGAGCCTGGGTTTTTGGCATGCATATTGAAACTGTGTAATGAGCCGTTTAGTTTGATCAAATACTGTTTGACTCTGGGAAATTAGGGGTAGCCGCCTTTGACTTCATCGTTTCTGGCGGATTTGTTTTGTTTTGTTGCAAATGTTTTAAAGGCCTGTAACTTAGCTGCTACTAACTTTAGCAACTTCAACTCATTGTGACAGATTGGCTTTACGTAGACGTTTCTTATAGCATCTAACTATTTCAGCAGTTGGTAAAGTGCAGTGTACGATGTTGACCGATTAAAGTCTTGACAGACGTGTGGCACGAGCAGCTGCGATTTCACAAAACGTCAAGGGGCAGTGCGTATATGGATTGGACTATTGACCTATTGACCTATTGCTAAATAGTGCTTAGCCAACCCTATGAAGTTTTGAAGCAGTATTTTCGTGTTTGTCTCCGGTTCTGGATCACTGCACCAGTGCTGGATTGTGTCTACCAACCGAGCTATCCTTATGTGATGAACAGCTAGCATAGACAGCTCTCCACAAAAATTAATGTCTTCCAGGCAAACGGGTGTAATATTTATGACGAGTTATGCACAGATAGTGATGCCCGCCTTTTACACACATTTATTTTCCCTTTTATATATACTACTTAACAAAATTAAAGGATCAAACTTAATTATTAATTTGTTTTTTAACCCCTCCAGTCAATTTGACTTTAAAACACCTGACTAAGCAATTGCATCATCTCACATTCTGTGGTGCTTAACCAAGCATGGACATGCGCTGCAGTGTACAATGAGTAAAATCAACTTCAGTACACACCTGACTAAAATTTTCAAAGGCAAATGTCTGATCCTTTAATTTTTTTGAGTAGTATATTTGTTGACACGAGAAGACCGTCCCTTGTCGGATGACGTGTATACACGCAAAGGTTTTGCGGTATTCAGAACGGATGACTGATAAACATGCGCTCGATCGAGGCCGGTAATATCAGGATGTGCTACCCGCAGATTACGGCCTGATTCCACCTGAACCCGGCTGGCATCGAGGTTCATGAAAAATTCCGGTGAAAACTGGTTAAGTTTTGCAGAACAAATTTTGAAATGGCTATAGGATATCTATACCACTATTTTTTAATAAATTTAGTTTCTAAAGTGGTTATCAAATAAATTTGATAAGTTGTGCACATTTTGTTGTGCCATTGCGCAGCTGTCACACTTAATATGCCGAAGTTTTTTCCTAATTCATATCATTTTCTGTATATTGGTTCAGCAGTGTATTTTATGTATATAGAGGAATTTCACATTACATGTAGCCCTGTCTGTGCATTTCCAGGTTGAAAGCGAGGATGCCAGTGCTATACAACAAATTCATTCATGCATGAATCGCGCATGTTTAGCATAGTCAGCTGTTGACTTAGCACCGAGAGGCGCTATTTTCGTCAATTTGGAATTAGTCTATCGAGTCCAGTGATGTATCGTATGTGTACTTGTATGCACAGATTATTTTCTAATATTCTTATATGTAGATTTGTATTGGATATTAATCTTTTGAAGATGCGTGTAAGTAACAGTAACTTTTGTGGAATTTTTGAGGGAATAGGTTATAAACAATGTCAAAATATTACAAAAAACATATTTTTAACTATATGAAATGTATGCAGTTTAGAATGATTACTAATCTATTTTTATAATAAAACTGCAACGATACCTCATTTCTCCTCATGCTACTGGTTTTATTCTGCTTTTCTACAAGAAAGTCGTACTTGACAAATGGAAAAAAATCGCACAAAATATACGTACACAAAGCGTTTTAAATCCAGGAGCAAATTTGTTAGGGCAACGGGAAAACCACTGATATCATGAAAGTCACTGCCCCGAGGTTGCATTTGCGTATTAAAAGTACAATGTATATATGAACCTGCCTTTACCTCTAAACCCACAACTTGAAATTGGTCAACAAATATTTTGAAAGTACATGTACTGTCATTGTGGAGAAACACAGAGCCGCTCTGAGAGAAAAAAAGGCTAGGTTTGTAACAAGTCACTTTTTCTCTTCTCAAAATCGAAAGACATTTGGGTATTTCCAGGAAAATAACTCAAAAATAGCTCAAATCATTTTTTAAATCATAAGCATTGTCTCGCACCAATATGTGAATATGCTCGGACTTTTTGTGAGTTTGAGTTAAAAAAGACTCTGTATTTTCATACAGAAATATGGCTTTAACAAAATGACTACAAATTCCGTGGTTACAACACTGGAAAAAAACCACTTCATGTATTTCAGAGCCAGACAGACAACAAATTTACTGGAATTAATTGCTTATACATGTAATTCTCCATTGACACGATTTTTCCAAAACTTGCAAGATGTTTTTATTGAGCTTTACCTGGGAGTCCATCTGCACTCACTAGACGCCACAGAAGGGTACCTACTCTTGTGGCCTTTCATCATTATTTCCCCCACCCCCCTGTCGAAACTTTCAGGCACTCTACTCGCCTGGCTGTCTCATCACATCCTTTCACTGTTTTTTTTGTTCTAAAGGCTAGTACTGTGAGATACTTTTCTTTTCTTTTCTCTCGTACTGCTTCCCATCAAATTTTTCCCAATTCAAACGAAATGTGAATAGATACCTTTTGTCCCTGTGATTTCTGTCTTTTGTAGCCTACACCTTGTGTTGGGCAAAACCCACTTTAAAAAAAAAGCAGTGAACCAATGTTCCTTGCCGCAACTACTTCCTAGCTGTCCATATTATGGCAGGGTACCAACTCCTGCTGCAAGTAATAGGCACTAGCGGAGGCAAAAGGACACCAGTGATCTGCGCACCCGTGAATCCAGACTTAGTCTCTATCATGTCGGGGTACCGACGTCTAAGTCCAGTAGCAGGCCGTATGGCAGGGTACCAGCTCCGGCAGCAAGCATGCTTCACATTATACTGGAGTATTTAGAGGCATTAACTGAGGCAAAAGGACACCAGTGACTCTGGAGGTAGTCTCTATCATGTCGGGGTACCAGCTCTTTGGGGTGGTGGCTGGCCTTGTGACGGGGTACCAACTCCTGGTGCAGGTGCTATACCGGTCCCCTGCATTGGAGTAACGGGCACCAGTGTGGGGAACAGCTGCGAGTACAGGTCTCCAAACTGACTGATGTTCTTGTGGACTATGGCATGAATGACCTCTGCATACCTGACCGTTACTCCTGGAGATATACAAGAATTGGGAAGATAAAAAAGATTAGCTGTTGGTAAAATGCAGTGACACACCACCCCCCCCCCCCCCCCCCACAAAAAATGGTCCTCCTTAATGAGTCCTGTTTTGGTTAAACCATAGTATAAAAAATTCCTATTTGTTCCAATGTCGGCCGCAAAATAAAGTTAAACTCGGATTCCACTTAATTTATATGGTCCAAGACTGCACTAATGCTTACGACGCAGACAAAAATGAACCCCAATGCTCGCAGATCCTACAAAACCCATCAGGTTTTGCAGGATTTTGCAGGGTTAAGGAGAGTACAGCCCAGCCCTTGTTACTCCGCATAGCGCTTGATGTCCCCTGAAAGATAGTGTATAAAACGTGATTGCATTTCTAGTGGTGAATTGTGGAGGATTCGGGAAGATTTCTGGTAAGAATGCCTAGAAAGTCAGGGTTAGTTAATATAGAGCAAGTTCGGGCGCGAACTATAGTTCGACCATTAGTCAATCTCTCCTTACCAACGCGCATGCACAAATGCAGTCTGCTCGAACGGCTCTAGTCGAACTATTGTTGAAAAGATGGCGACCGTATCACGTCACTAGTTCTTCCTCTCCGTGTTTTCTTATGCAAAGAGGCTATTGATAACCAGCGATGCAACCGTGCCCCGGGGTCTGGTTCCAAATAGTCGACTAGAGTAGTCCAACCATCCTGCGTTCGAGTGGCGTTAGTTGAACTATGGTTAACCATATAGTTCACGCCCGAACTTGCTCATAGCTGCTCAATACTTCGTAATATCAATGGCCGTCACCCAACCATGTTGTTGCATAATACTCCAAAATTTACTTCAGTTACCCATTTTTTGCGTATTTTTGTGTACACTCAAAACTACGTTCTTATTAGCACTATGTAATATGCAAATTAGCCCCGTCTGCGCACTTCCGGGTTGAAAGCGTGGCTCTCAGTGCTAAACAAACACAGTGCTATTCAATAAATTTATGCATAAATAAACCACGCCATAATGGCACCGCAGCGCGTGTTCAGAGCATAGTAAGTTTACTCGGCACTGAGAGCCTCGCTTTTAAATCTGGAAGTGCTCAGATCGGTGCCATTTTTGTCAATTCGGGATTCATCTATGGACCTATACCATTCTCTATGTGATGGCCATTTGTTCATAACTGATCCATTCAATAAAAAAAAGTCCATCAAAATCCAACTAACCTGGTGGAAAGGAGCTGATGTACTTCCCACTTAAGTCCGGCTTGCTCAGGGGGGTGTTAAAGCTTGGCGGGTTCTCCTAAAAGAAATTTGGAAGGACAGCACGAACATTAATGAGTGTACTTTTTGCAGTAGTCCAATCTACCCGAGGAAACCAACGTGTGAGAGTGTGTTTTTATGCTCATTCAACCGTCAGCATCTACACCATACATAAAACTGTTTTTTTTATGGAAGTTGCCCAATACAAGGCTGAAGCCATTCTAGATCAAGGGCTACAACAGAGGTGGTAGGGTTGGCCACATTTTAGGTTGCCAGCCCTACCACCCTTACGGTTTTCCTGGGTCCAGATCTAAATAGAGGATACAATTTCAACAGATACCAAAGAAATTATCCCAATTTTCAGACCAACAGACCGAGGCGAGGTAACTTCCACCGTTGGTGATACCTCCCCCTTTAAAGAGGAAGTTCAGTGGTGAGAGAATTCTGCATCATTTTTCATTTTTATGTAGATTGCGTATTGTAAAATCAAACAATACAAAAAAAGTGACTTTTGAGAACTATTTCTTTTAAAGTCCCCTCTAGCCTGCTGGCGGCATTTGTCTAAAAGTCGTCGCTGCGGGCAGCAAACAATTTGACATCATAGGACGGACTCCCCTTTTGTGTCTAGCACTAGGCACAAAAGGGGAGTCCGTCCTATGACGTCGATTTGCTTGCTGCCCGCAAAGACGACTTTTAGACAAATGGCACCAGCGGGCTGTGCTGCGCTAGAGGAGACTTAATAAAAATAGCTCTCAAAAGTCACTTTTGTGGTATTTCATGGCAGAAATAATTTGCTGTTTGATTTTAAAATACGCAATCTACATGAAAATAAAAAATGACGCAGACCTCTCTCGGCAATCAACATCATCTTTTACTGTACTGAAATGGAATTCATTCAAAAGATTGTCCACTTCCCCAAATCGGTATATTTTAAAGAACTATTTACAGCGGTGTACACTCGTGCTAATGTTGCTAACAAATGAAAAAACAGTAAAATTAAACTTTGTGACAAAAATCTAAACGCAACTACTTGTCATAATTTTCCTACCTTCAGGAAAGCAAAAATAGTTGTTAAAAGAAGGTAGATTTCACTAGGAGCCAGACTCGGTATGAGAAGACTGCAGAAGCACAGCGGGGGTGGTAGGAGCCCAGACTTGAAAGAAAGAAATAAGAAGGTAACAGTTTCTTCAGACTTTCTAGCTACAGAGCAATGTGGGGTAAGGCTGTCCCAAATATATCGAATATATCGAATATTCGAATACTTTTTGGCAGGTTCGAATATTCGAAACACAAATATATATGCAAGTACAGATACGACTCTGATGCTATTTTAATAGAAAAGTTACCACGCTTAGCAGTGTCAAATGCCGTAATTTTTGTCGATGGTTACTTTTTATGGACGGTTTTTATGTTTTCATGTAAAACCCTTATTAGGAAAATTACTGCTAAAACGCAGGCTGGTGGAGTTCAATCACAAAATTATACAAACCCGTAATGATCAGGCGCATGCAAACAAAAATGTCGATCGGGCGGTCCATAATATCTATCGCCGCACGTAAAACACCGGCCTGCTTTGCGTGCAACTTTTTGGCGTAAAAAACTTGATCGGCGAGTATCGAATATTCAGTCAAACCCAGTTTTGAATAATCGAATACTAAATTATTCGAAAATGAACAGCCCTGATGTGGGGCAGGATCGGACAGGTTATGCAGTAGTGATGTAGTCGAGGCCATCACAAGACCAGCACAAGACCTTCAGTCTTAATGCACGTCTCAAGCTATTCAAATGAACTGTAATAAAAGCATTCCTTTGTCATGGTTTATGCCTGTTACTTGTGCCTGTTGCAAGCTGGCCTTGTGCCTGTTGCAAGCTGGCCTTGTGCCTGTTGCAAGCTGGCCTTGTGCCTGTTGCAAGCTGGCCTTGTGCCTGTTGCAAGCTGGCCTTGTGCCTGTTGCAAGCTGGCCTTGTGCCTGTTGCAAGCTGGCCTTGTGCCTGTTGCAAGCTGGCCTTGTGCCAGGCCTTGTGCCAGGCCTTGTGCCAGGCCTTGTGCCTGGCCTTGTGCCTGGCCTTGTTTCAAAAAACTGTAGTGCTTGTGTTTTTTGTCGTTCTACATGATTCTTATAAACAGAAAGAGCTTTTTCAATGGTCACAAATTCATGTGTCACATTTATAATATTTAGCGAAAAATCTATCCCGATGGAGCACTATTTGTTCATGTAAACAAACAAGTTTCGTGATAAAGTGGGCCAGAAGAGAAAATAGCCATAACTTAGTTATTTTAGCAGTTACGACTAGAAAGAGTAATTTTCATGGAACAAGCTTCACACACAACATTTTCTCAGCTCTTGAGGGTGAAATCTTTGGTTGAAAATACAACCATTCAACAAGCAGTCAGCTGCTTTTTCTGCGTAAGTGGTTTTATGCTTGACTGAACAAAGAATGTGGTACTGGGGGAAGATAAAGCCAATAAACAATTTGGTACTGAAAGGGTTAATTAAAGGGACGATACCACGTATCTTGGCCTACCCGAGTCATGCATTCTAGCAGTCTACATGTCGCTTGGAGCTGGGCGGGGGCATCGTCCCCCCTCACGTCCCGACTGGTGTCCCAGAACAATATCAGCGTGGCGTGTAGGCTGTACAGCAGCACCGCGCTCTGGCAGAGGGCAGCAGGCACTAGCAAATACAGAGGAACGTGTGATAATTGCGCAACTCACTTATTTCTATTCTAAATAAAAAAATTACGAACAAAACATCAAAATGGAATCAATAAGGAAATAAATATGTGCTGGGCAGGTTTTAAATGTTTAAAACCAGCCCAGCACATATTTATTCCCATTCATAAAATACCCTTTTGTATAATTCAGCACAAACCTCAGCAAAAACTTTCCAATGATTTTCTTCAATTTGTTTTCCTTGGTTTGCAAATCGCCCCTTTAGCTATTTAATGGTTCGTGCCACGCGCGAGTAGTGCTAAACATTTCCTTATATGGAAATGTATGCGCACGTGACGCACGCACGACGCGCTCGCCAGGTGGTGCAGAACGCAGCAGTGCTGGTGCAGTGTAAAATTATGGACGCATCGGTAGTATTGCGCTTGCGTTATTAGGAGAGTGACTGGTCGCTCGAATGTTCAAACAATAAGATGGACCAGATTTCGTAGGACTCTAAATTTCATGTGACACCGGAAAAAGTGTTTAAAACCAGTTGGTGTTTTATCGGCCGTTTAAAACTACCCACGTTATGGGCTCTCGACCAATAGGAACAGGTAAACTGTCTTAGGTATATATGAATGTGAATTAACTCTGTGTCCAGCTGTCATTGATGGGGTGCTGGTATGCCAAGAACGGGCTGTGCAGCCAAGCGTAAACACAAACAAAAGGCACCACACTGAATAGAGTGGTCTTATTCATCGCACATGGAACCCCCCCCCCCCAACCCCTTTCATGTGAATGAAAGCTTTGTTTGGAAAAACTCTATTTATTCATGACACTCCCATTCAAGAACAACATAGTTGAAACATGAATGGATTGAGTACGTGCAGGAATGCGATCAGAGGTGGTAGGGTTGGCGACATTTTAAATTGCCAACACTACCACCCTAACTTACAGTTTCCCTGGGCCCAGATCTGTATAGAGGATAATTCTTCAACAGATTCCATAGAAATTATCCCAATTTTAAAACCTAAAGAGCTAAAGTGCGATATGCGCAGAAATAATACTAATATTAATATTAACCGAGTGCACCTCCACATAGCCTGAGACCTCCCAGGTGCAAATCTGAAGGAATTTTTCAGTGCCTGGGAAATCTGTATGCGGGCCTTGGACGGTTTAAAACAGTTACAAGCATGACTCACCTCTGCTGACAATTTCCAAGATGTCCCAAAATATTGGATTTTCCTCAAATCGTCGCCGGACAAATAAATCCCTGTAAACAGAAACATGCGTAGACAGAATGAAGTTTTTTTAATAATGCACAGCTTTTTTTATGATGAGAGAGCGGCTCTTTAACTGCACCGGGCTCTCGAAGGCAACTGTTCGAAAATGTTCCAACAGAAAAGACCTTTAACCCTAACCCTACGAAATCCAACAATTTTAATATGATTTTGCATGCCCCCTGGTGGGTTAGGGTTAATGGGATTTTAAAAAAATTAAAATCACCTAATACAAGGCTAAAAGCCACTCCAGGTAAAGGGTTACGATCAGAGGTGGTGGGGTTGGCGACATTTTGAATTGCCAACCCTACCACCCTTACGGTTTTCTTGGGCCCAGATCTAAATAGAGGATTTAATTCTTCAACCAATTCTAGAGATATTACCCCAATTTTCCGATCCATAGACCAGATTGGGTAAACTTTGAATGTGCACGTGTGATTGGCTTAAAACTTCAAATTGTTACACAATCATTTCTGCGAGCGTGCGAGCTTCCATACCTTTCAACAGTCAACTTCATGTGTTCTTCTTCCGGCCACGTCACACCCACGTGCCTGGTGTCGGGACAAGCTAGCTCCACCAACATGGCCGCCAGGGTTCTGGCTGCCTTATCATCCACTGCCTTGAGGCCGACAGCGGACGATGATGGGGAGACAGGCGGATCCCGGCCGGCACAGCAGGAGTAGATGGTGTCCAAGAAATACTGGCAGTTTTCTAGAACGTCCTCCTGGAGTGCGACAGATGAAATTTCCAATTTTAAGGAGCGTTTAACCCCTTGTGTCCAGCTGTTATTGATGGGGGTGCTTGTATGCCAAGAACGAGCTGTGCAGCCAAGCGTAAATGTAAACAATAGGCACCACGCTGAATAGAGTGGTCCTATTCATCACATTTGGCATACCCCCCCCCCCCTTTTCATGTAAATGAAAAAGCTCCATCTATTCATTACACTCCCATTCAAGAACAATATAGCTGAAACATAAATGGATTGAGTACGTGCAGGAATGCGTGTATAGACAACAACTGGACAGATCTTTTTTAAATCGCGGCTATGACCATCACCTGCATTCAAGAGGTAAAACGTCCTCCTTTTAGTATTTAGACAAGTGTTCGCAACTAGAATAGGCAGCTTACTGCGGGCTTGCCTGTGAACGGATGTTCCCGTAGTAGACTACGGGTGTTAAAAACGTCATATCCCACATCACAAAAGTCAACTATTGTTTTGTTATATTGCCAAACCCAGTTTTTTTTTTCAGTTCAACTTACCTTGCTCGGTGGAAATTAACTCAAACAAATCACACGATCAAAACAACTGATCGTCTGCTAGTCCGCTGCTCCCACTATAGTTTACTACCGTCAATAGTGTAGGTAAAAATTGCATGGGTACCAATGATACAGCTCAATAACTAGCTGGCTGATGTGTGATATAATGCTTGGAGTGTGCCAGTCGTTTTTTATAGACCAGACACGTGATCGTTCTAGACCAATCAAAATACACTATCCAAGAAGGAGATATAACAAATACAGTTATATACCATCTACTCACTCAAGTTTGAATAAATACTATATTGATATTTGTCTTGGTTGTTGGACAAATTCACTCAAACATTAGTTGTAAGAGAAAATGTATGACTCTTGATGTAACAAGGACAGATTTTCCTTTTATATCTTTCTGCAATGTTGCCAGACTTTGCACCGATCTATTCTGCATACTAATAACTGACCACAAACTACGCATGATTGACACAAGCGGGAATTCTTATCTACGAAACAGAAAAGCAGAAATCGGACAAATAACTTTGAACTATCTCTGCCTCACCTCAGACACCTCTTCGTGCGCGGGTTTTGGTTTAAGACCTCTGCCGATGGTTCCGGCATGGAATACGGCCGAGTTGCTGGCCGGCAGGGTGAAGGACGCATTGGCAAACTTCTGGTTCTCCTTGATAAGAGAAGTGGGCTTGTCACGCAAGGGGGCAACGTCGTCTTCAAGGCACGGCCTACCACCGAACAGCATGGAGTTTTGCTGCAAATGAAAATGTTTGTGAAACAGGAGGGTCAAACCCGACGCTTTCCCACACGGCTTACAGGATCATGCAGGTTTTCCTGTTAAATTAAATTTATGAGGACACGCTTCACTAAAAAGTATGTGAACAACCTGGAAGAAGAACAGAACGTACATAGATGCAATAGTCCTTGACACATTGCCTATGACTCTCGGGTAAATGTCAAGCTCACACTAATGATCGCCATCTATCAATTTTTTTTTTTACGGAAGTCACCCAATACAAGTGAAAACTGTACTTTATTTGAATTTTCCTAATGATGCTTATTCCTTAAACAATTAAATTCATCAGGGAGTGAAATCACAATGTAACTCACAGAACGTCAAAAAAGTTCTCTGAAGTCTGATGATCAACAAGTTTTACCAAAAACAAATTTCGGAGTCTGGGTACCATACCCTATTTGATACACCTTCCAGTAGGGTCCTAAGCACCAGCTGTTGTCCCATTGTTAGTTGGCACCATGCCGACAGGTAGCGCTGACATTGGCCCAGTACTCGCTGTCTATTTGACTTATCTGTAAAAAAAAAAGCGTCAAGGTTTCATTACTTTTAAAGCCCCGGACAGCAGGCACAACGTCAAGTCACAGACTTTTGGGGCACATATAGTATATGAAGTCACTCGACTGAAAAATAAATAGTCAAAATTTTTGACTATTTGCAGTGCACAGGGAAACAAATTATTCCAAAAAATTATTCGGGACAAGAATACGAAAGCCAATTCGGTCGCATTGACACCAAGATACCGACCCTTTCTGATGTGCAAAGCGGTGAAGAAGAACTCGGCCGCCGACTGAGCAACTCCAACCAGCGTTACCATAGTGACCAGCTCTGGCCGGCCAATCAGCTGCAGGAGTTCCATGGTCTGGATGGCAATGGTCAGGTCCGAGTGGTGGAGCTGTGTGGACAGGGAGTGAAGGTGGGGTACCAGGGCGCTGCTGAAATTTGACCTGGGCGTGGCCCGCCCTTCGCCGACCGTTTCCCACTTGACCAGTTGCGTCAAGTTAATAAGTAGCTGTTTGGTCTAAGGGAGAGATTAAAACAGGAAAATAAATTCTACCGCCGCAAACTGCTGACTGAATTGAACTGAAATACACAAATTAGTAAAATTAGCTTGCCTAACGTTTCAAACTTAAGCAAGTTCTTTCTTAAAGGCAAAAGGGAGATCAAAATATGTTTAATCATTTTCAATGCTCCTTATATTTGTTAAAAAGATTATGGATTGGTAAAAATTACAACTTTTATGTTTAAGCAAAAAACCTCTGTCAAAGATTCAATTTTGAATAAATGAGGATGTGATTTTGGACACCCATTTTAATTTTTTTTTAGGTTGCCAGCCCCACAACCCTTATGGTTCTCCTGGGTCCAGATCTAAATAGAGGATAAATATTCAGTCGATACCAAAGAAATTATCCCAATTTGCAGACCTGCAGACCCAGGCCGGGTAACTTCCACTGTTGGTGAGACAAACTCATCTCGCCCCTTTTGTCGAAATCACATCGTCCTAATCTCTGTCCGTTCTGAATAGAAAATCACATCCGAGGAGTTCACAGTGTTCGTCAATGCACCATAAAGTACCAACACTTCAGAGTTGTAGTCGAGTACTTTTCGAGTACTTTTTTTAAATCTCACATGTACTTAGTATTCCAGTGGTAGATCATGAATCAAGTTTGAGTTTGAAAACTGTGGTTTGAGTGCTTTGACAGAATACAAGATACGAGTATTTTTCCTTCTCGGTCAAGGTGCAATGTATGCATTAGTTCAAAAAGTACTCGGAAAGTACTCGCCGAGTACTTTTTCGAGTACTTTTCCGAGTACTTTCTAGTTATTTTCTTCATTATTTGTACGCTTGCAAAAACACAGACACTCATATTCATGCAGGGAATTCCATGGGCATAGACTGGATAGTTTATATCTGTGGGCTTAATTCACATCAGACAATCTTAATACATTGGCATTCACTTTAGACTCGAAAAGTACTCGACTACAACACTGCAACACTTACACAAGTTCTCATCTCACTTCGAGAAACAAGCATTACCTCAGACTCCTCGATGCGCTGTAGTTGGTTCATCGTCTTGTTCAGAGTCCTCGGCAGGATGTTTGGAAACGTTGCCTCCATCTCGGCCTGCAGTGACGTAAATAGACTCACCTACAAGGACATACAAAAAACAAAAAACAATGGGCTGTATTTCTAGAAAAACAGAATAGGCAAATTCAGTGCGCTGACAAGAGTTTGCAACAAAGAGGTCATTCTTTGCACTATACTGAAACGGTCGTCTAAACAGCGTGTGTCACTTTGCACAAAATTGGTACTATGGTATGAATGAACTTTTAAGTAGTTTGACATTTTCGACGAGTGGTTATTGCTATGTGAAGATGGAATTTTTTTTGGCGTCGGGATGATGATCTAAATTAGAACAGAGATTTTTCTCTTTTTTTTGCCCTATCCCGACGTAATGTATGAAGCACTGTATACTCGGTGCTTTCCGAGAGCCTGTATGAAATAAATTACAGGCTTACTCGGGCGAGATTCGAACCCATGACTTCCTGCTTACTAGCGCAGACAATAACCACTCGACCACCGAGTATACAGCGCTTCATACATTACGTCGGGATAGGGCAAAAAAAAGAGAAAAATCTCTGTTCTAATTTACATGGTTATTGCTAATTAGAGGTAATATACAACATTGGCTTTTGCTGTAATTTTCAAAAATAAATGGATGTGGAGGGTAGTATTTGATAGCAAATATTGTTGGAATGGCCAGTTTTATGTTCATAGATGCTGGAAAAACCAACAACAAAAATGCTGTTCTTGTAGCCTGGTTGAATACCTGACCCTACTTCAAACAAAACAGAGCAATTTATAGACATCGGGGAATTCTCGGGTCAGGGAACCAGACTCGCTGGCTTGCACACGTTCACTGGAATCGGCAAACTGCCTACAAAGCACTGACCTTCGACGTCGTCGACTGCTTAATGAGTATGCTTGTCAGGATGTCCGTGGCACAACTCTCACCACAGTGCACACCGATTAGACCGAGAAGTCTTTGTAACCATGGCAACCTGTCAATAAAACAGGCTAAAATTATTCAAGATAAAAAAAAACCAGCAATTTATCGTTAAACCTCTGAGTACCGCATTGAATATTTCACCCTCAAGAGTTGATTGAAAGGGAAAGTTGTTCCATGAAAATGGCTCTTTCATATGGTGTACAAATGAAAGTCATAACTGCTAAAATAGCAAAGTTATGGCTGTTTTCTCTTATGGCCCATTTTATCAAACAGGAAACTTGTTTGTTACATGAACAAATGTAGCTCGTTATGATGGTTAAATCAAAATTATGCAAGGTCCCATTTTAAAAATCTTGGTTCTATTTAAACATTTGGGAAAATTTGAAAACAGATTTTGTTATTTTTTTTCTATTTAAATGTGTAAAGATTTAAACGTCACATCCTAAGATCAGAAATGCTGTTGAATCGATAAATTTTGCGGAATTTTTCGGGGGAGGCGAGTGCCTACCTCTGGTCACCGGCCGTCAGTATGTCAGCACACAAGGTGTTAGTGTATTTCTGCAGCTCGGTCAAAAACGGAATCTCGGTCGTTTCCAGAGCCAACGACGCTCCTGACTGCTGCGCCAGGGACAGGTTGCCCGTCTGGCTGTACACAGACCGCTGTAGGTCCAGCACCAACAGATCCTACCACACAAATAGACATTAACCAATCAGTCGCTGGACCGCCCAAAACCATCCAAACTCACCATACAGCCCGAAACAGCAAAGGCAAACTTTTAAAAACCATGATTTCGCAAGTTTAAAAATGTTCTACGGTAATACTACACTACTAAAAAAAACAATGAAAGTTTTAAATATTTGCCTTTGAAAATTTCAGCCAGGTGTGCACTTCATTGGTTTTACTTATTGTTCATTGCAGTGCATGTTCATGCTTGGTTATGCACCATAGAATGTGCCATGACGCAATAAGCCAGTTCGGTATCTCAAAGGTCAAAGGTTATTCGGGATAAAATTGCTGACGTAATGTCACGCCATGTTTAATACGCGAACGCCCATTCTGATTGAATTTAACACGTGCGCGTTGTGCGACCACCTTTTGCGTTCACCTTTTGAGGTCACGCGGGTCATTCGGGATAAAATGCCACTGTGCACATGCGCAGTTGAAATACCGAACTGCTTATTGTTTAGTTGTATGTTTGTCAAGGTCCAGTTGACTGGAGGGGTAAAAAATCATGAATAAATATTAATCTTTTTTTTTTTTGAGCAGTGTATTGAAGAAACAATGCCTGTCGCTTCCAAAGGTTCCAAGCTCACAAAGTTTTCCCACGGTATATGTATAGCCACACGTGTGTGCATGTAGTACAAAGGCATGATCCCATTAATGGCTGCCGCATTCAATTGTTCTGAAAGTGTAGCTGTTTTCGAATGTCAAATTAGACAATTTGAAGAGTTATGAATACGTGTAGGGACAGTCTTATTGCCTTTTGAGGGTAAGTTGTAATTGTTATCTTTTATTACTCTTTTAGTGGGTGTGTGAGATTTTGGGTTGGGATTGGGGTCACTTTAGTGCAATAACTGGTTTGGGATAGTGATCGTGGTTTCCTGTCTGTAGGTGTGTTTATATCCCTGTCTTGGCAATTTTCTTGTACGAATTTCACCCACATGAACAAAATAAATAGAGCCTTTAACTATACTTCTATCCTCCCATTAGTGAGAGCTGAATTCCAACGGCTCAATTCATCAACATTTTGTTTAATAATGTTTGATTTTCCAATTATTCCTGATAACGGAGAAAACCAATCTCTTTCTGGGTTTCCCTTTTATGGGACAAGCTGTACATGTGTGTGAGTTTGTTTTTGCATTCAATGGGAACCCTTTAACAAAAGAGGACAATAGGGTCCCCGATTGAGAAAGGTCCCCGTTTGAAAATCGTGTACAAAACCAATGAGAGGCCTTCCTAAAAAGTTAGTACAAACAAAAGAGGGACAATAGGAGGTCCCCGATTGCACCCGTTTACACACTTGGGTGCTCTTGTATTGTACTACGTTCGAGGACAAGAGGAGAAAGAAATTACAAAAGAATCTTTCTTGTCCTCGAGAGTCGGTCTTTTGTTAAAATCGGTCCTCGAACGTAAAGATACGTGCCTAGTCTATGGGGTTGGGTTATATTAAAGGAAGAATACGAAATACAAAGCATTGTCTTCACGAGTATAGGAAAGTACGACTCGGTGTATGTGTGTGAAAACAGGTAAAAATTTGATATTTAATGCACAGCTCCTTAAGAAAAAGTGGTTCAAGACCTCGCCATCGCTAGCCTTTGCACACCAACCCACCAGTATCAGTGCACAGGTCTTCTGCACGTGCTCATTGACCTCTGACCGCTGACCGCCGTTGCATGCCCTGTTCAGCAGGAAGCACAGCAGCTTGAACGCCCCGCTGCCCGAGCGGCAGATCAGGTGGATGACCAGGGTCAGCAGACTGTCTCTGTCTTGCAGGAGAAGGGAGGACCTGAAGAACTGCTCCGAGAGACGATTCAGAACGTCAGGCGTCACTGAGAAAGAAATCAACATTGTTCACCATTAACCTCTTGAATGCGAACGATGGCGGTACCCGCAGTTTGAAAAAGACCACCTGGCCGGTTGACATCTATAGGTGCATTCCTACGCTTACTCAATCCATTCATTTTTGTTTTACTATATTGTTCTTGAATGGGGTGTAATGAATGGATGCTGCTTTTTCAAACAAACGTTCAATTCACACAAAAGGGGGGCTCCGAGTGCGATGATTAGGACCATTCTATTCAGTGTGGTGCCTTTTGTTTGTGTTTACGCTTGGCTGCACATCCCCGATCCTGGCATACCAGCACCCCATCAATAACAGCCGGCCACAAGGGGTTAAATAAAACAAAACAAAAAAAGACAATGAACTAAAACAAACGACAAACTATGACAAAGTGGATAAGATAAAAAAAAATTAATCAACTCGTCATGGATACCACTCCACAAAAATAGAATGAAAGGGAAGTTTGGTTAAACTAAACTCACACGCTTGCACAAAGTCCGTTGTGATGACCCTGAGTAACATGGGGGACATGGTGGCCAGCTGAAGCAAGAACGGTACAGTGAACAGGTGCTGTTCCTCATCGCTCTCTAAGCTCTCCTACAAGGCAAAGGGAAAAAGTTCACTTGGACCCAGGGAACAAGACTGAAATGCTCACCATATCATACCATATCATACCATATCAATGCGATTCCTTAGAACATCATGCTTTTAGTCTTTTGGTTAGAATTTCAGGAGCAAATTGCTCAATGCGGGGAAGAGAAGAAAAATGTAATTCTTTGGGCACTTAGTCGTCAGGACGGCACAGGGCAGGAGGCGGAGGTCCATGACAGCCAAACAGCTAGGAGCAGAGAACACCGACAGGTAACAGGTAATTCTTTTACTAAACCAGGTTAATAGGACGACCAATTTGGCTAACAAAATATTTCTTAGGGAGACATTAGACCTTTAGAAGACATTTTCATATCTCCCTGTGACTTATCACCCAGTCTAGACAGAATTTTAGTGGTGCAAATGATTGTACTGTTTCTTTTCTTTGCGGTCTAAACCTTTATCAGGAAAGTCTGGTTTAATAATGTAGATAAGTTTCGATTGGGTTCAGAGTACTTAAATTTGTTTATACCTTAGGGAGATGAGTGACATTAGGGAGACATTTCAATGTCTCCCTAATGTCACAGCTCCTATTCAGAGGCAGAATTTTACTGTCGAAAGCGAGTTGTATCGATGGAAAATGGTCCAAAACATAAATATACCAAAATTCGTGGGGGTAGGATAAGGTGAAAGTCGGGTTAGGCTTCATGAAAGTTGAAAAAAAAAATTGCACAAGTCTATGGGAATGTCTCCTAAATGACCCATCGCCGGTTTTATTATTATCATGATTATTATTATTTATTTTTGGTTATGAAGCCTAGGATTCCTCAAAAGTGAGCACTGTTACTCATAAGCTGGAAGAAACCTGTGGAGACAAGACAATGGTGAAATGAATCAGGAAGGGTCTGAAAACTCAATCTACATTTCAGTCCCCAATTGGTTTCCAACCTATGTTAATTTATGAAGAAATTTTCAAAGTGAACAAGGAAAACTGGCAGGAGCGGGATTTGAACCTGCGACCTCCGGAATACCGTACCGGCCGCTCTACCAACTGAGCTATCTTGCCCTATGTTGGCGGTCTCCCAAATTGTTGATGTCTTTGTTCGGGGCGCTAGTCAGAAGTCATAAACCCAGAATGCCGTATAGCCAGGGATCACGCCGAATTCTACGATACAACCTAGGAAGCGACGTTGTGGTGATCGCTCAATGAGAATACGACTTTTTAACTTACAATTCGTCAAACAAACTGACTGGGAAAATTTGAATAAATGTTCAAATTGAACAAAGAAAACTGGCAGGAGTGGGATTCAAACCTGTGACCTCCGGTATACCGTACCGGCCGCTCTACCAACTGAGCTATCTTGCCCTTGCGGTTTGTTTGAGGAATTAATTGATGATTCTGTAAAGAAAATAAACCATAAAAACCATGAAACCGCACCTGGAATAACTCCAGGAGGGCTTTGCGGATGTCCTGTGAATGCTGGGAAGCCAGGTGTCCAAGAATCCCCACCACGGATGCCATCTTGGGCACTTTCTTGTCGGAGGCAACCAGGCCTTGCGACTGGCTGTTGCAGAAGTCTTTCAGGCCGCAGGAGAGGACACGGGTTATGATGGTGTTGGGGAAACAGGATCTGCGGCGAAAAAACCCACAAGATTTCATAGCTCTTTGTCACTTGCATCATGTTTTAGCAACAATCTATTCTGCTATTCCTCAATCAACCTTCAAGCTACCTAGCACCACTTTTCAACCAACCTCCGATCATCCTTTCACCAACTTTTAACCACCTCTTAAACCTTCAAATGACCATCAGCCAACCAACCTTTGACCAACATTCAACCGCCCTTCAACAAACATTCAACCAACCTCAGGGAGCATTTCATATTGTCCAGGTGGGGTATTGATTGCGGTACCGCCGTTTTTCTTTGCGGCGCCACATTCCTTACCTCAAACCTAGCTGATCAATGGGAAGTCGGGTGGCTTGAATAACAGAATAATCAAGTCAAAACTGGAGCTTGGAGCTCATGAAAGCCAAGTCGGCTGGTCAAAGATTTCCAGTTTGCAGCAGTCTTTACATTGTAAATGATGAATAGGCATGAACCAGACCATGGACAAAGAACCCCATTAGTGGAGGTCTTGCATTGTTGCAATGAATATTTATCAACAGCTCTGACTTGAAAGACTTTATTTCCCATACGTATAATTCTCTCCCCGAAGAGCACAAGCACTAGGATCCCCCCGGTCGGGTTCGACTCCAAATACCACAGCATGCCAGTCACACACCATAACCACTGGACATTCTACGGCACTCTACAAAGAGACAAAGTCAGCGATCGTTTGATTGTTTCTCACCCAATGTGTGCCACCACCCAGTCAAAGTGTGGAGAGTGTTGTACTGAAGTGTCCAGCAGGGCGTCCACGCACAGGTCCGGACAGGTCCCGACCATGGCTGCAAAACACTGTGAGGCCACGTCCATTAGCGTTCTGGTAGCTGTAAGGGTCAGCAGACACAAAATAGGGCTGTTTATTTTCCCGATAATTTAGTATTCGATTATTCAAAACTGGGCTTGACCGAATATTCAAATATTCGATACTCGGCGATCAAGTTTTTCACGCGTCAGCTGCAACGGCATACCGCGCCGGTTAAACATTGCACACAAAGCAGGCCGGTGGTTTACATGCGGCGATCAATATTATGGACCGCTCGATCGACGTTCTTTTGCACGCACCTGTTGTATCAAGATCATTACGGGTAAGCACAACGTTCTGATAACAAGAAACCAAACTCCAGCCTGTGGTTTTGTTGCAGTAATAATTTTTATAAGTGTCAAGGGTTTTATGGAGGGGAACAATAAACCTGCGTCCACAGAAAGTTACCATCGACAAAATTGTGGCATTTGACACTGCTAAAGCACCATTACTTTTCTACATAAGAGTCATATCTGTACATGCATATATATATATATTTTTTAATATTCGAACCAGCAAAAAGGTATTCGAATGTTCGGTTGAGGATCGAATATTTGAATATTCGATATATTTGGGACAGCCCTAACATAAAGCAATTTGGATGATTCATAATACAATGCGCCACCAAGAGATTGTCCATCTAAATTAAAACAGTATGCGTGTCGTTTTGTCTGCAGTGAACAAAACTGGTACTATGATATGCACTAACTTGTAAGTAGTTGGACATTTTTGGATTCCGTATTGGAGGTTGGTAATGGTCAAGTTGTCTCACATCTCAGTTTGAAGCCTATAGCCAAAGTCCGTCCGAGAACTCTTTTATCTAGCGCCCATTCAAAGTCAGCTTAAAGATTACCCCAAAAAATAAAGCTTCTGAGTATTTAACAGCATTGCACCCCCCATGTGACAGTGGAAAGTTCCGCCTACCTTTACATGTCATCCATAACTGGAGGAGTTCATTGAGACTGGAGGGGTGGGGAACACCTCTTCGGCCAGCATAGGTGCTACTGATTTGACCCAGCAGGTCAATTGACCACTGTTGATGAAAAGCAAATACAAATATATCAAATTACTGTATTAACCCGAACCTCACATAAAGCTACAAAATACTACTAGTAGTAAACTGTAGTATGCAGTACTTTCACCTATTTGTGTACAATGCTTGTAGTAATTTTTAGTATTTGATACTTCACCCCAAATACAGTACGTAGTAATATGTAGTACTAATGTCTGTTTTCATCTAAGGCGGGAAGAAAGCATGAACTACTGGTTTTCAGAGATGATACAATTTTTTTTCTTTATAGCCATCCAATTCATTGACACAAATATATTTTACCCAGTAACTTAACTGTATTAATACATAGAAGTAGTACTGTGTAGTTGCAAGTATCTTGACTGCTGTCATGATACACTCAATCATCAAAGACAGAGAGACTCAGTGCTACAGAATACTAAGTAGTATTTCGTAGTACACAGGTCTTCACCCTAAATGAATGCCTAGGATGTTTGATCTACATAAAACTACAAAATGACGCAGATTTCTCTCAGCAATCAACATCCTCTCTTGTACAGCAACATCTTCAATTTAATGTTGTCCTTGTTTCTAATCCTACATGCCCTGAAATTAATTAATCTTACCGAAGATATGAGAGGAGACCATGCCGTCGCATTGGTGTTAATAAAATTCAACAGAACTTCATAGATCTCTTGAATCACACCATCAAGGTTTAGACCAGTGCTGGCTATAACAAAGTAAAAAAGGATTTTCAAGTGAACAAAGAAACTGAACCGTACCGGCGCTCTACCAACTGAGCTATGTTGCCCTATGTTGGCGGTCTCCCAAATTGTCAGTATCTTTGTTCGGGTGGGCGCTAGTCAGAAGTCATAAACCCAGAATGCCATATAGCCAGGGATCACACCCAATTTACGATACAACATGGGAAGCGACATTGTAAAAAGGAAACAGATAAAAAAAATTAAAAATTATATTTCACTCTCAGCCAAATTTTGCAAACTGATTGATCTCTATTTCACAGGCGCAGGGCACCCTCATTGTCGATGTCAAGAATCATAACATCACCAGCGGTAACGTCATTAATCCCTATTTTTTTGGTCTAACCACCACATGCTGTGAACAATTCAAGCCCCCTTGGTGAATGATGAGAAGGTATAGAATTATCTGGGGAAATTTTCAAGCTCATGCCCTCTATTCACTAGTTTTTGAGGTCATTTGTCCCACAAGGAACAAGTATGGAGTTGAAACACACAGCCCTCCATGGAGCACTAGCAGTAAACAGGCTTTCAAGCAGACCCAGGTGATAAAGTAGGAGAATAAGATCAATGTTAAAAAAAAAAATTAAAAACGGGGTAAAAGTTAGACTTTGGAGGACAACCTCAGGATAAACGTAGGACTTTTGTTGGCTTTCAGTAGTTTGTGTTGATACTCACCCATGTCCACAGCATCACAAGCCTCATTTGGCATGCTCTGTACTGTACTCACAAGACTTGTACTCCATCCTCAACTGAGCTCTTGGAAATAAAGTTGCAGGACTACTAGAGCACCCAAGCTCTTCATTTTGCCAATTTCGTATGACAGGGTGTGACATCATCATTCATGGCAGATATTCAATGAGGTTTTCGTTTTTCGGAGTTGTTGGACACAAATTTGGAAAAATTTGGAAAAGTAGTAATACTTGAAAGCCTGCAGTTTTAGCGCTCCAGTCACTAGAGCAAGACAGGTGGCTAGACGAGACGCCACTCTTTATTCTACCACCTGCGCAACTTATTTAATTCCGACTCCTTTTCTACAAGAGATGGACCTATAGCTAGCTACCTTCTCCCTCTAACTCAAACAGATACGAGTTGACGCTCTCATCGAACACATGGCACAGGTGTTCCAGGACAGCGGTACGTGCAGCAGGCAGCGTGCGCAGCAGGTGGAGAGCGCACCGGGCATGCTCCTCGCTGGACAACTTGTGACCCGACCGGGCATGTATTCCTTTTACAAAGCTACGGATGGAGATCAGCAACTCCTGCAATTAGAGATTGATTCAAGTGGTCTTGTTACATTTCATATTATAACCGGGATTCCATACATACATGTAAGGAATGTATCATTAATGTGACCCGCTCTGGAAAAAGGTATATTATGTCGCAAAATATGAAAAATTTGTTTTATGTATGTTTGGAAAGCCTGCAATGTAAGCTTTCATTTGGTACATGATAGAGCTCCAAAGCCCTTTCCGTTCTGGAGATATCGCATTTTTGCATATGAATTAGTTCTATAGAGTTCAAATTGCACAACAGAGAAAACAGGCTTTGAAATAGCTAGTTCTAATACAATGCAATGGAACAATGCACTCTAAAAAGGTTATTTTTTCACTTTATTTACTGAAATTAACATTGTTGTGCACCAAACCTGAAACTTTAGATATTAAAGATATCATGAAAGACAAAAAAAAAAAAATGAATTTTGATAAAAAAATTTACCCTCTTGGGTTGAAAGGGCCATTACACGTAAATGCATAGCGCGACTTATATCACCTTTTTTTTTTTGGGGCATTGATTTTTGGCAGCATCCGCTTCAGGTTCGTGCGGCATACTCTAGCAGCTGAAGCAAATACTTATACGACGGTTTCCTGCGAAAACAATCCGAGGATTTTTGTTTTCTTTGCTTAACGCGCTGACAATATGAAAGCCACGCTGTGGTTGGCCGAGAGCGTTAGGGCGCCCTCAGTTGACAAAAACGATGCGAAACTTGGCGAGTGGCGATGGCTGTGGTTGGCAAGCGAAATTTTCATAAAATTTCACCTTTTCCAGTGACATTTCAAGGAATTGAACCTAACCTACGTTTAGCCCTAGAAGGACGCCATGAT
Organism: Hippasteria phrygiana; assembly: GCA_037893225.1. Classification (NCBI taxonomy): domain Eukaryota; kingdom Metazoa; phylum Echinodermata; class Asteroidea; order Valvatida; family Goniasteridae; genus Hippasteria; species Hippasteria phrygiana. Next base: position 495,260 of record JAZGUH010000972.1, on the reverse strand, counting down.
ATGGCGTCCTTCTAGGGCTAAACCTATGTGTAAATAGCTATTATCAAGATAAGGCATATGAAATGTTGTGGCAGAAAATTTTGTGGCAAGAGAGTTATGGATCATTAAAACAATGGGTAAAAATCAGAAAGATTTTACTTTAATACCCCCCACCAAAATCGGCAAGGAACAGCAAATCTTGGAAAATAACCATCTATTTGTGTAATTGTATAAACACTTGGCTCAACCTTTAATTTTGAGAATTTGTTGGGACATTTAGTGCAATATAGGGGAAGAAAGTTTGTGTTTTCTGTGTTAGAAGTTCTTGGCAGTTGGCACCATGTTTCGTCACTCCAAAGTGTTCACATACATGTTGATTTCTGCCTCATATTGTTTCCAGACTTTGCTGAAATAAATCTTGAAATAACAGGTTGTGCCACATGTTTAGACAGTTGTTATCAAGGAGGGTAGGTTATTTTGTAAGATTTTGCTGTTCCTGGCTGATTATGGTAGGGGGTATTAAAGTGAAATCGTTCCCAGGCCATAGTGCCAATGTGTGCTGTCTGCTGAACATTGAAAATCCATTGACATTGCATTGACATTGTACACATGTCACTGCCAGTCTATTAACGTTGGCTGGCTAGCATGGCGGGGATAACTCTGATGGTGTGACTAACGTTATGAATGTTTTTGCTCACACGATGCACGTGTAAGCTATACTTTAACTGAAAAATAACACACATTACCTCTGGCGATGCTGGCAAAACACTCATTTTGTCAACTGCCACAATCTCATAGCAAGTCTGGAGCTCTGACAACAGTGAGTTAATCGCGCGGCAATTACCTTCATTGTGGTTGGGAACTAGACTATCCCAGTCAATCCAACCTTGTTCCCAGAGTCTACTTCCAACTTCGTTTTCAAGAGTAGCCCAAGCTAGCCCTGGGTGCTTGCCTTTTTCTGATTGGTTACTACAATAACTAGAACTCATATTATACAACCATCGATCTCCATTACAACACCCTAAATATAAATCCTTGTCATCTGATTTATGGATCGTTGATGATTGAATTAATCGTCCCAACGCACAGCGCGGTAGTCTGGATCCCAGACCAAAATATTCCGACTATTTCTGATGAATATTAGTTCCGGTAGCTAGCTGCCAATGTCACGTTTCCGAAAACGTCCGAGGTTTTCCGAACTTGTTTTCGGTAACATTCGGCTGTTAACGTTGATGTTCGCATTGAAAAAAATGTCTGTCAGCCTCGTTACAGATCCTGGAATTTGAATTCTCCATTATATATAAAAACTGAAAAATCAATGCTACACTCTTGCAGTATTTTGCCGACTGGATTTTGCAAGAATATTAAATTTAAATGATGCCAATGACGTCACTCGGACTAACACTGTATCATGATCTATTTTAAACCGTGGTAGCTACCTCGCCTAAGATATAGACGTCAAGGAATCTTAACCAGACTATTAAAGTTTAGTATTTCAACTGCGCATGTGCACAATTACATGGGTCACGGGTCATTCGGGATAACTAACCGTCGCGCGTATATGAACATGTGGTGGCACAACGCGCACGTGTTAAATTAAATCAGAATGGGCGTAGTCGCGTAACATCGCGTAACATTACGTCAGCAGTTTTATCCCGAATAACCTCTGACTTGACTACTTAATCGAGATCTATTCCCGGAAGAGATTTTTTTCAGAAATGGTACATGAGAAAAACAACAATTATTAAAACCTTCAAAACAAGTCCAAAAATGTCTTGACATCAAAATCTGAGTCATAAAAATGTGGTTTTTTTCCATAACCGTCGCTGTCGTTATTTTCAAACGTATGGAACACATGTATCGATCCAGGCGAACAAGGTACCAGTACATCCGTACATGTGCTTAATATACGAACACGTTCAAGTTACAAAATCTCAAGCTAACTTAAAGGCAATCATAGTTAATACACACGCGACTTTAATTGTCTATAATTATTGACAATTTTCTAAATACACAGAAATCATGTGTGTTTCCATAGTTACGCGACAAAGTTAAGCGACAAAGCATGCATTCACTTGTGACACATTCAGTTATACGCCACAAAGTTGCGTATGTATAAATTAGGCTTTAGACAGTATTGCAACAGTTTTTTTACCTACATTATTATATACCCGCATTGTGGCTTACTGGGAAAAAAAACACAACCAGTCGAGTTTTACTATACCACCGAGGAACTCTTACTGTTCTCTTCCACTATTCATATTCAGTGGCGGATCTACGGGGGGGGTTTTGGGGGTTTAAACCCCCCCCCCTTGGGCTGAGAAAAAAATAAATAACCAGTGTCGGGTGTCGAAAAATCGGCACGCTGGGGTGTGTAGGCCAATCACCTCAGGTAAACCCCCCCCCCCCCCCCCCCCCCCTTGGGTAAAACCTAGATCCGCCCCTATTGGTTGGACAAACTTGTTTTGACATATCCCATAAGGTTTGTACGTAAAAACTACTGTGGACATCAAGTTGGGCCCATATCCTCAGTGTCATTGTACGTTCTCTCGTTTATTTTTTTTTACATTTTCCAAGTTATTAGTTGTAAAGGAAGTATCGTCTTTTTAAAGTTTTTAATTCATCAATGAAAGTCCCGCTGGCATTTTACACCCGATGCTGTACTTCTCGTATGGATTCACTGTAGTTTCACGCACACGTTTACCTAACAACGGCGGCGCCATTCCCCCCCCCCCCCCCCCCACTTTTTTCACTTAGGATAAATGCTCCCCCCCCCCCCCCCCCCCCCCCCCCCCACTTTTGGCAGTTTCGCATAAAGAAAAAACCTTTTAAAATGGCAGCAGCCGGCCGGCACCGGCGCTACTATACTTTTGCCCCCCGACTTTCAAAAGTGTTCCTGCGCCTTTGTTACCTATACCCAACGCTAGGGCTAGGGGCGCCCTTCCCCAAAGTCGAAAAAAATGACGTTTTATTTGGTGTCTGTAGTTTTCATCGAAAACTGGTTGGGGAAGATTGTGCTTTTTGCTGTTGAAGGGTAGGCCTCGAGGCGGTTTATACATTTAAAGGTAATATGCAACATTTGCAAACATCCAAAACAAAACTTCCAAATTATTATGAAAGGTCTTAGTTGACAGTTAGTAAACAATAGTCTCAAGCATCCTGTGAAATTATGGCACATGGCGTGCTGTTATTTTCAGAAAAGTGGGATTTTGTATCACTTTGGTGGGCCCCAATTTAACAAATTGACTTTTAGTCCATATTTTGTTTGCAATCGGTTAAGCATCCGTGAACCGGTGCAAGCCAGCTAGTTTCCTGGCCTGACAATTCCCCGATGTCTATAAATTGTTCCGTTTTGTTTGAAATAGGGTCAGGGAACCAGACCACAAGAATAACATTTTGTTCTTCGTTTTTCCAGCATCTATTATGAATATAAAACTTTAAACGGGTCATATTATTTCCTACAAAAATACTAACCGCTGCGTCCATCCATTTCGGAAAATTCCAGCAAAAGCAAATGTTGTATTATTACCTTTAAGAAAAATGAAATAAATACAGCTTTTTTTTTCAAAAATAAAAACAAATAAAAACGGTCCATTTTTAATTCTAGTTTCAGATCCTGCTAGACACTATTTCCCAAAATGGCCGCTGCCTTTTTCATCATGGCTTCCGCCGAGACTGGAGTCAGCCAAATCGATTCAAACATGCAATAGATCAAGGCCTACTTAGAGGTATTTTCTATCTTCCTTTGGCCTTTTTATGATCTTTTTTTAGGGGAGGGGTACCAATAAAAAAAACAAGTTTCTTTTTGGGGAGATAAAAACAAGCACGCAGACGAAACAAAAATGGGCGGGGACGCTAAACGTGTTTTTATGTGTTTTGCCTTAGATAGGGACCATTCAATTTGATACGCGTACGGGATACGTATGCGGCTCGGAAAAAATCGCTTATTAAATCACCATTTTGTGGGATGATTTCATCAGTTTTACATTATACATTTCAACATTATTATATGAGATGTAAATTGCCGATAGTGTACCAGATGAAATAACAACGCAAAATGGTGATTGAATATGCGACTTTTTCAAGCCGCATACGTATCTCGTACGCGTATCAAATCTAATGGTCCCTAAATTAATTCGTTTCGTCCGGGAGGGGTTGAAAGCAGTTTCAGAGGAAACACCATAATTGGAGGTCATCGTCAATATTTATTCACACCTTTGTACAATGGGCAATAACTATACATTTATACATTATTTAAAACTGTGAGTTACAACAATTAAAATAAACCACTGTAAAGACTGAAATGTAAACGCAAACTTTTAAAATAACATAAACTGGCCACCATCCCACCATAAGACTGTCCGGTGCGCGCGCTTTTGTTTCCGCACCACATATTCGCTTGAGAATTTCTGTGAACTTGGCTATAATTATGGGTCTGCATGCAAGACAGGTTCTCGGACTTGTTTTCCCTAAAAATAAAGTCCTCCACACCACTAATTGGAAAAAGAAAAAAAGAACTATAAAACCCTGGGAGCCTTACGCTCTAACAATAGCTGCAACAGCAGCTCAAACGAAATGATTGGTTTTATACTGCAACATTATAGTTGTCTGAATGACGTCACTGACTATTTATAGCTTCAACAACAGCGTACACAAAAGCGAATAATTACGGGGGTGGGGGGAAATCGCGCATCCGGTGCACTGTCGATATCAATATTTGCATGAACCTTATATAGCAAGAATTAAGAAAACCAAAAAAATCTTCTTTAGAACTCCACCTTTAGAATGCTCGTAATTTCATCTTCTGATTTAAGCTAACAATGTCACCTTCCCTGATAAGCATAAGCAAACGAATCCCTTTTTACTTAAATAAACGCGAACACCGTTGCACTTCGAATCATCTCATCGCCATACAATAACTGTCCCTCTTCTTTAACCTTAAAACATAAGTATAACGTATTACTTCAATTCCAGATACTTTTTAAACAATAAGAAAGAAACAACGCCTTGAGAACTCAACGGGTCTGATTCACTGATCTCCATGTATAAACAAACCGGACAGCTCATTGGCCGTTGCGCGCTGTACGAACAACTGTCGCCAACAGCCGCCATATTACCACTCGTGGAAAACCCATAATATCATTGCTGCCTAGTCTATCGTGTGAAGTGTAAAGATGGTGGATGGTGCCGTCAACATGGAGATCAGTGAATTATATAAACAATCATTAAAATCGATACTTTCGCCAATAGTTCGTCAACATGAAATGGAATTAAAGGGGCTTGGGGCGTGGTTGAAAGCCCGGCCCAGCTTGTCTGCAAGGACAGCGCCCTCTCTAGCAGACTTCTTCGATTTCTTCCCAGTAGCAGCCTTCGCTGCAGCATTCCTCCGACAGGCTTCGCTTGGCAACGGCGCCACCGGACAGGAAAGAGTTAGCCTTTGCGGAGGGCAAGAACTCTGTGTGAATAGTGGGTGAAGAAGAGACAAGAATGATATCAACACCCGGGTCAAATTGTCCTTAGGCCTATCTTGCAAAAATAAAATCGTGTGGAAGTAGTTTCGTCTTGAAATTGACATTATGCCTGTATAATTTTTGTGGCAGTTCAAAATCTTTAATCGGGTAACGACGGCAGTTGTTCTGGATTGTTTGTTAATTAAACGCATTGCAAGTCATACCTGACAGCACCAATTCCTTCTTACGGGGTACTACCTCACAGTTGCAGTAGGCCGCCCTTTTCTCGTTCAGAGTTTCTCCGCAGAACGTGTGAGACGGTCCATCCCAACGCTTCTTTCTAGAGAAAGACAAAAAGGGCAACATGCGGTGTGAGTCAAGGGAAACCGGAATGTAACCCCAATAGACATTTTTCGCGTGTCATGCTTACTCAAGTAAACCAGTACTTATAAGTACTGTGATTGGTTTTTCGTATTACCTTTTTTTTTGGGACAAATTTTGTTCAACACAGGTTAGAGTTAAACTTAAAAGATTTCTCTTTTTCTAATTCTTGGTTTGGAAGATTTTTTGATTAAAACTCTAACAGTCCTGAATCCTCCAATTTCAATACAATTTTTTACACCACCTAGGGAGTTAGGGTTTTAAGTACATCTTTTGTTTACAGGTCCACGAGTATGCGAGGTTAGGGCACTCGCACACACAGTCGTCTTTTACTATACTTCTCTATTGTCCCTTTACTTTAACATTCTCCCAATAGACTAAAAAGTACACATTTGTACCTGCGAGGACCGTTTTCAACAAAAGACCTCCCTCGGAGGACAACAATGATTTCATTGGTTCTTTTTTATCATTGTGTCCTCAAGAGTAATACAATACAATGCGTACACACACTGATCACCGTGAATACATTGACTTGTTTTTGGTAGAGATGCCTCAATCTGGATGGTGTCAATTCAAAGAGGAGATCTAAGCTACGCAGTGATAGAAACGTGGTGATATGAATTTGATTTATGTTTGGTTTTCATTCTGGCGCATTTTTTTACTTACACGTTACAGGATGAAATTCTCCCGTTTTCAAAAATGCTAACAACGCGTCCATTTATATCTGTCTTTTTACTGAGCACAGCGTAGCTTCTTTTCGGTAAAAATGGAACATCTTGGCTGAAAATCGATTACCTACAATGCTCACCAATTTGAGCCCCAATACGACATACGCGCAAAGCCAAGAGTAACTAATACCCATAGAAAATATTAATATTCATGGAAAACGACAGCTCAAAATGAACGTGTGTAAACACCATATATTACGCCATCCTATTAATACCGAGAAATGAATGTTACTAACCAGGGATGGTTCAAAGAGACCCTTTTCAGAAAAGGTATTGAACCACCAAATATTCAACTATTTAGCTAGTTTAAACTAGTTTTCAAAAATGTAATTCTTTATTCAATCTTAATCTTCCGTTTCTAATACACTTTGTAGCTAAAACCTCTGTCCAAATTTAACCTCGATGTCTCTCAACACGCCCCCATTTCCTTCCTTTTTTTCCCTGAACACCTTGTATAGTCCTCAAATGCACCGGTCACAAAATGAGGCCGATTTCACGGAGATCCCTAAGCACAAAAAGTTGCCTCTAAAACAGATTACCGGCCAAAACTCCATTTGATTTACATCCTGAGTAAACAAAAGCTATACATACAAGCAATATACATCACATGCAAATTGCTTACTAATCCTGCTTTTACCAAAGAAGATTTTTCAAGTTTAACAAGTTTTCTGCCCACCCGAACAAAGATACTGACAATTTGGGGAGACCGCCAACATAGGGCAAGAAAGCTCAGTTGGTAGAGCGCCGGTACGGTAGGTAACCCGGAGGTCGCATGTTCGAATCCCGCTCCTGCCAGTTTCTTTGTTCACTTTGACAAAGTTTTCTGCTTAATAGCTCCTTAAAACTGGCCTATGGTCACAACTAAATCTCAATACAAAGTGAACCCAGAGGTCCCGGCAAACCTACCCTTCGGTTTTGACTTGATCTGCAAGCGCCTGGCAACCGGCTGCGGTTTGATCTGAAATAGTCAAAATTACAGTCAGTGAGATTCCACATTTCAAAAGGGACAATTTCTATCATATTTCATTTAATGGTATTTCTGCTCATCCTTCTTGATCAAAGGATAAAATTTGTCAAATTCGTGGCACCCAAGCTAAAGGTCGTTGAATGCACGTCATACCAGCATCATTGGCCATGGTAGGTGCTATGGTTGCCGAGCTATATACACTTTATACACGTTAATCAATTTGTCTAATTAGCAGTATGCCTAAATAAGGTAAAAGTTGTTTTTAAAAAGGTGTTTTGCAGTTGATAAACAAAACAAAGAAATCATAAAAAAATTAAGAAATGGTGAATTGTGTTTTACAAAATGACTCTAATTGTAGGTAGGTACCTTAAATGAATTAACTTACCCGCTAGGGCTACTGCCGCACAGGCACATAGTAGCAGGGCCACGATCCAGCGAGTCATGGCGACGGGTGACGTGGCGCGTGGTGGGTGGTGTTGGAACAAGACTCCGTTAGGCAGTGTGACACATTTGCCGGCGCCGGCTACTCTTTATATAAACACCGCTAGGCAGTCCACCGAACACGTGGGCTCCCACGTGACGGAATCTGCCAGCCCCCATTGGACGGGATATTTCACTTTGGCTATGTTGGAACAGAGCAAGGCTCAAAATGAAAAAAAAATAATCGCACAATTAAAAATGGGTCCCGCCTAATTTTTTTCAAAGCGTGCCACCTTATCTCCCACATCGATTCAGTAACCCTCATTATATTCCATCTATCTTCGCGGAAATTGTATTATGTTTGGTTCGATACGATATGTGCATAGTTATTATTATTGTACGCTGCAAAGGGACCGAAAGCGGGCAGAGAGAGCTTTTTTGGGGGGCGAGGATTAAACAAGAAATTTTCAAAGGTAAATTCGAACAATGTGGTCAGTAAGAAATAAAATGTAGGGTATGAAAGTTACCCATCCCGACCCTATTCATACTAAACACAAACAAATCGACAGTCACATTAATCGGAATAAAAACATTCGAAAAATCAAGGGATTTTGTTTTATGCAAGTCGCCCATCACAAGGCCCACTCGAGGTGTGGGGCTACAGAGGAAAGTGTGGAAGAACCAGCCCCTCGCACTGAAACAAGACGAGATAATATGATCTCTTCGCAGTATGAATAGGGTCGGGATGGGTAAACTAGTCCACTGCAAGGCATTATAAATGCCTATACCCATATTAAGCGTAGAAGTGCTATATAGCCCATACTGCAGGACTGGGCTCGAACCCACAACTTGCAGAATTACCCGCAAAACTCGAATTCAATGCTCGAAACCACTAAGCCAGTAGGGATATTTTGTTTACTAAAGAATATTTATATTGGTGTTTGATGGGCCAAATGGCCACTAGAAGACAATAGCACTTTCGTCTTAAAAATAATCAAAAATCACATACTGCAGAAAAGAGCGTGAACAAAGTTATTTTTCTCTACTTAAAAAAGATCACTATTACTATCAAGCAAATGTTTTGTTTTATTGAGTTTGTTTTAGACATGCCAATTTCCAGTTTGTGATGCGACGATTTGAAAATGTTCAGCAAAGTTAAGTTTCAGAAAATACAACAGGAGACTCGACTTTTTCGCAATTTGCAAAGGGCGCTATGCAACAAATGGGCTTAGATTGTCAAACACCAGTCTGTATATATTGATCAGTACAGATTATGGGTTTATAAGAATGAAAAACAAAAAAGGATTATAAAAAGTGAGTACATTTTCGAGAATCGGTGGTTTATCGGTATTGCAACATGCAGTGGAGATCGAAAAAGAGAAAAGTGAAAATGTTTTACGAAAATTGATGAAACTTCGACAATCAATGAAATTCCGAATTTAAAAAGAATAATTGCCTTAAGAATTGTATAGTTCCCCTTTGGTATTTTATAAAACTTCATTTAAAATTTGCATGTTTTGTAAATCTTGTTTTTGTAAATCCTTCACTTTGAATCGGCAACTGTTATGTGCTGCTTATAACTTTCGGTTAAAATCTTAATCCATAACACAGATTACAAAGATATCATGAAACCTTGAAAGGTACTTTCTCTGCACGCTTAAGGTGCATTATTGTCAAATATCCATCAAACCAAATACTACGGTTAGCATAATACTTTACTTATTACTCCGGAAATTCGCAGCTAATTAAAAAAAAGGCTCGAGAATACCAGTAGATATTCAGTGTATGGAATTCACGTCTCTCGGATTAACGAATCAGGAAATTATTGTGTTGTGAGATTGGTGTAGTATCCTCTTAAGTATTAATCGGTGCTATAAAAAGCCGCTCACACAAGTTGTTTATGAAACCGCGAGGTCACTTGGACCCCTTTTTATCAAGGCTGGAAATTTTGTATCGACTTCCGAACCGAGTTGAGAAGGCTTTGATGAACACTTAACCCCAACCCGCTTGATTGGATAATAATAATGCGGGTAAAATCTAACCTTGTTCGGATCCTTGGTGGACAAAAGACTAATGAGATTTTCGATATAAAATCTATATTTTAAAAAGTCCATAAAATATCGATCTTGTCATTTTTTGATGAAGATATGTCCTTGGAAACTTAATAACTGCTGCCAAGTTTAAATAAAGAACTTTCATAATTGACTTTTCATAAGTCTATCCGAACCAATTAGCCAAAGAATTATCTGAATTGTTTGGCGTAAAGCATAATTATATCACAAAAACCAAGTGGAATGCTTAAACATTTCTTTGCCATGGATATCTGCACATTCTAGGTATTTTAAGACATTCTAAAATATTTCATTGCCCATAAAGATGCTGGGAGGTTTGAGAGGGGGGCGTGGCAATACATTTTCAAATTGGTCATTTTTTAGCAATAGATAAGTTATTAGCTTTCAATTGAAACATTGCACAACAAAATCGACCTCTGATAAGTAACAGATGTAATCAGTTTCAAATTTAGAATAAAATTCTTACATCAGTTTTTAAGTATTCGCAATGTTCGCGCGTAGCAAAATAGAGTGCAGAGAATAGAGTGTAGAGTATAGTTCATTGCTTCTTTTATTGAAAAATACAGTGTTCTTCCATAATTTGTTATTCGAGGAAAATCCATAACGCTTTCCATGGAGCCCGACATATTTGGGACCCACAAGTTAAGCTATACTTGCGAAGAGTCCGCGGCTAGACTAGTCAGTGTTTGTTACCAAGACGTTCACATAAAGTGTTTTAAATGATCGTAAAGAGACGCTACGTGTTATCTAATAATCTGATTTATATTTTTGGGAAAGACATTTCACAAAGTTTTGATTTGTGTGGTTAGCTTACCCCACCGAAATCATAATTATTTGGGGTTTTTTAATACGCATGGCTGGAAATGATTATCACTCAAACAAGGTCATACGCAGAGCGTAATTAAAACAACTTAAATTTGAGAAGTCATTGAGTAGACTTCCAATAATATGCAGGTATGAGTGACCTTGCTCAGAAGAAATTCATTAACAATTTAATTAGGGTTTTTAAGCTTTTCAATCTTCATGGCGATTGAAGTTTGTATTATAGGGGCACATCGTCGTTTGTGACACTGGGTAGTTATTATAAATCGTGTAAGATTAAGAGTGGATTTTGTTAAACACCAGGGTTTTGTCTAATCCAAACTTTTTGTTTGGCTCTTACTAAATTTCAGAATGCTACTTTTGTACCCGAAGTATATGCACTTTCTATTAAAATGTCGTCACCGTTTTCACTAAGGAAATGGCAAAAATATTGTTTCCCAGCTCGTTTTTTTTCCACTGATTTGTTTTGCTTGTTTTTGTTTTTTTGTTTTTTTTTGTATTGTTCAACTTAAAAAATTCTGATCTGGTTTCTTGAGCAAACTATATTTAGTAAGATTAAGCAAGGAATAACCGTAACATTTCAATAATACGGCAAACACGTACGTACGTAAAAACGAATGCGACTTCGTACCCATTGTGTTTGACCAACAGTAACAAAACCTATTATGTCACGTGATCCCCCCTTCCCCGGTGTGCTGATTGTCCATTACCTTGAGAACGGGGAAGGATGTTTGACACTGAAGTACCAGTGGTGCAGTTTTCACTACCTTATATAGTAATGAGTATATACAGTTGTCCTTTCTGATGTCTGTGTGTTTATGTTTGTGTCATTGTGTTTATTTTTTTCCAAAAGTGGAAAACTTTAGGAAAAATACTGGCAACTAATGAAGTCCATACAATTAAGCTATTTAACCCGAAAAATCAAGGCAAATATGAAACCTACTACAAGAAAGAATAGAAACGATTAATTTTTGTTCACAAAGCTATGGAAACACTGCTCTGATGACATCATGCTTTACGGGTTCATGAATGGAAAGTTTCATTGGAACAAAAACAACAACAAATTGTTAACATTAATTCATAGAATTCCTCAAACGGAATTGAAAGTAAAGCTATCCTATACATATATCAAGTCGGGAGAATACTATTGTCGGTTTATTTAAATCTATACATCCCTACTTGGAATATAAAGGACAGACATTTTTGCATTCAGAAGAAAAACAGTTAAATGTCAAGGCCTTTAAATTACAACTTCCTAATAATGTCAATGACAATGGACAAAGACCACGACGAAAGCATTTATATTGATGGTAACATAAATCCTTAGGACATGACGTAAACAAGAATTGCGATGATAAAAATGAAAATTTTGGTCCAAAACTTGTATAATTCTCGCAAACTAAAACAAAACGCCCTGTCGCGCTTTGAAACACTGATCCTTTTTATTTCACAAACTTCAAACCAAACCATCGGCTATACCTTAGGTTTCAAAAACCATGCTTCACTGACGTCATTTGCATAATTCAATACCAAGGCAGTGCAGATGACGTTTGGTAATCCCAGTAACTCATTTGAATAATAGTCACTGAACGCCAATTCTACGGCCCGCCGCGCTGTGTATAAAATAGGGCGGTTGGACGGACTGAACTCACTGTGCATGTAGTCAACGTAAACTCGCAAGCATGAATTGTCTTCTGATTGTCGCTGTGCTCGCCCTCACTGTGGTATACCAGGGTAAGTCGATGAAAACTTCAGTTTAAAAAAATAATAAACAATTCATTCTGGACATTTTAGTGGCCAGCGCGTACTAGTACAATAACACCCCCCCCCCCCATGCGGCCTGATTATTGGTATGAAAGGTAAGGAGTTGTACTTGTGGCACTATGCTTTGATCCAAGTACTGAGGTGGACGAATAGTATTCGAGTCCGAGTATTTGGGGCATGGAATACGAGTACAAGAATTTGATAGTACTTAGACATCAAAGTACAAGTTTCCAAAACCATTGCAAGTACGGTACTTTTGTAGCCGAGTACGGAACTTGGATAACCGTGTACGGTACTTGGATAGCCGAGTATACGGCAGTGGGATAACCGAGCACGGTTAGCCGAGCCGAGTGCGGTGCTCGGATGGCTGAGTACGGTACTTCTATTAGGTACGGTAACGTGCTTAGATAGACAATTACGGTGCTTGGATAGCTGAGTACGGTACTAGGTACGGTACTTGGATAGCCTGGTACGACTACTTGGAAAATCGAGTACACGTACAACGTGAAATATAGGCTACTTGAATCATACATCTTGCGTGTAACATTTTAAAAGCTTCACTTACTAGAATTTATTGACCAAAAATGTGCCTCACTTCCCAACAGTTTCCAAATTAGGTTAGTACAAAAGTGATTGTTCTGTTGTTCTATATATTTATAGCTTTTCGAGTATTTCGAGTATAGTTTCAAGATATTTATCCTCGGGTACAATTATCGAAAATCGACTCGGGGTTCGAGGCTTTGCTGTCCGATTAGGAGGACGAGCGAGAGTACAAAAAACAGAGAAATCTCGTGTCCCCAATAGGGCCTACTTAGTTTTGGTTCCGGAACAAATCAAGGTTTCTCGAAATACGCGTCCAAAAGTTAACTACAAATTCAAAGTTCTAGTTCCATTACTTTAAAGGCCGTGTCACATGATTGGTCATTGTTGCAATTTTCAAAAATGGGCGGATTTGGGGGTTAGTATGTTATAGGAAATATCTTTCCACTCACCTGTTCAAAGTTTTGCGTTGTTGGATGGCGAAAAAACCGAGAGAAAAACGGCGCTCGTTTTCAACCGTCGGGCGGATGATAGCCTTTAGTCAAGGCGCGCGTGGCTACCAGCTGGGGCGCGCCCTGAATGCCAGCATGTCCAGCGCGCCACTCGTCCGGGTAGCCACGCGCGCCTTGACTAAAGGCTACAGGGCAGTTTTCCAACGATTTCCAGCTAGAAATCGTTGGAAGACGATATAAATTTCCACTTTTCTTGACAACGACAGCACACCTGGTGCCATAATTTCACAGGATGATGGGGCTACTATTAACTTACAGTCTAGTAAGGTATTTTGTAATAATTCAGTAAAAACAAATTGGAGAATTACCAATCGTGTACACTACCTTTAAGCAGATGATGACAGTATGAGCTTCTACTTTTGAAAGAAGTCATCAATGATTGGGAAAGAAAAGAATGCACAAACATGATGGAAAACAATTAGACAGATAAGGACTGTCCCTTGACGTTCTGACCAACCACAGCCGTGACTATATGCTCTGACAAAAGTGACGGACGTGTTGGGCGTGGGGCTGTGATTGGTGAACACCTCAAGGGCGTTGTACTATTATTGCTGTGTATCATAATGTCGTAACGTCCATATCTTCACTCCAACTTAGTAAACTATATACACAAACCTGTCCCATGGGGGCGTTGGGGTATTTAAACCGTGGACGAAATATGTTGAAGAACAAAAGAGAAAAATATCATCCGCGATTCCCAGCATACGTCCGCGATTGGGATTGTGTACAAAACATATGGAGGTCTTCTGAAAAAGTTGTTAAAGTACAAACAAAACAGGGACAATAGGACGTCCACGTTTGGAGGTCGATACACATGTGTGTGTGTGTGTGTATTTGTACGACAAGAGGAGAAAGAAAATTAAAAGAAACCTGTCAGTCCTCGCAAGTCAAGTGTTTTGTTGAAATCGGTCCTCGCAGGTAGAAATACGTGCTTAGTCTATGGGGTTGGGTTATATTAAAGGAACAATAGGAAACACAAAGCATTGTCCTCGGAAGTATTGGGAAAGTACGACTGTGTGACTGTGCACGATGTCACAAACGCCACGACTGACCCAGTTTGTGTACCGTATTCATGTTGTGTTTTGTGAAGAACCTCTACTTCCGTCTCAAGACTTGGTGCAATTTTTATTATGAATAGTTTACACCTTAACTGTAATATAATCGGTCATAATTATTCGATATTATGCCGTGCCTTGCCTCTGGTTTTACAGTTTCTGGTGTTCCACGTAAGCCGGCAGAGCCCACTGCACACTGCGGTATGCTGATGGAAATGAGACAAGTGCTGTAAGTTTGCTTGTCTTATTTATTTTGCAAATTGTGTACAAATATTATTACCTCTGACTGACGGGCTTTTACTCATTTCTGAACCTCTGTCGACTCACTGAGATGCATATGGAGCAGGGGTTTTCATAGGCCCA
Source organism: Hippasteria phrygiana (assembly GCA_037893225.1). Classification (NCBI taxonomy): domain Eukaryota; kingdom Metazoa; phylum Echinodermata; class Asteroidea; order Valvatida; family Goniasteridae; genus Hippasteria; species Hippasteria phrygiana. Next base: position 480,207 of record JAZGUH010000972.1, on the reverse strand, counting down.
ACATTGTCTGATGCACTGTCCTGGTCAGATGTTATACATACCATGAGGACGACTCGCTTATATTTGTACTATTTGCCCCAACTTGTTCATCCGATGAGTGTACATCCGCAGAGTCAAAAAACAGATAACAAAAACTTGGAGAAAAATTCTTTGGGAAAAAAAAACACAAATAGTAGCAGATTCATTGGATGCACATTGATATAGGCATCGATGTGTGACGCTTGAATACTGTTGGTAATTTTCATGGACTTGTTTATCTCATTTGCATTTTCTACCTAACAAGATGTTAAATTAATGGAGACTCGGTAGCCTGTCGCTGCTCAGATGAGGCCGTGTCCGAATTACTTGGCTACGGCTGGATGTTACACACATGTCTATGGTAGCGGCTGCAGCCACTTCCCAAAGACCCATGTGTAATTTCAAGCCGTAGCCAAGTAATTCGGACACGGCCTTTAATACTTCCTTTCGCTCCATTCCTTTTTTTTACCTTCGCCTCTTTACACCTTGTGCCTCCGCGAAGCGGAGTTATATTCCCATCGAGAACTTAATTTCAACCGAACAAAATATCATTTTCTATTTCAATGTGTTTCCGCCATTATCGTTGATTACAATGGATGTGTCTGGTTTGCCACAGGCTGGACAACCCCGGATTGGAAAAGAGGTCTCCCAGAAATTATTGGTGCAGTACGGTTCTGTCCAACAGGAAAAGCGCCCTCTGTAGCTGTACCCATCACGCATTCCTTAAAAATGGTAGGCCTACACCTGGACTTGCCCCCGCCCACTGATCTCCATGTCAAAACCCTGGACAGCTCATTGGCTATCGCGCCATATTACCATTCCTATCGAATACCGGGCATGATGCATGTGCTGTGGGCGTGTCCATATCATTAACATGTACTTCGTATCAAATAAAAGGCCTAACGATATTTCGTCTATTTGCTCCCACGATGTCACTTTTTTAAACTCAGGGTTATTTTTCGCTTATAACGAGATAAAAATGGGTTTTGAATATGTACTGTCCGAAAGCCTAATCAAAATTAGCAACACAAACGGCGAAATAAACACAACATATGCCGCAGAGCTGTCCAAGGGGCGTGGTTAATGCGGTAGGACAATGGCGGTTAATGGCGGTAGGACACTAGACCGAATAATTAAGCCCCGCCTCCTGACGCGATCCATACACGTCCGTCAAGAATGTCGGACTTATGCGCGGACCGTTGTCGAGGCTGTGATTGGTCAATACGCCGAGGGGTGGGGCTTAATGGGCCCGTCTATTGATGCAAGGTACCTTGAAATTAACCATGGAAATAACCCTGTCCTACATGTATTCGTATCATAAAAATCGCAATATCTCTGTAGGACCACAGACCGATACATCAAGCACTGCCTTTGAAGCATTGATCAAGCGCATTAGTCCTATTTGTCGGACCATAGCGACGGCTGTGATTGGTCAATATGTCAAGGGTGGGGCTTAGTGAATTCTTGTATTCATTGCTTATGATATCGTTCCCTATTTACACCAGGTGAGGAGGCCAACAGCTTCTTGAAGAGGGGAAACGAGAAGAGAAGTCTATCCGAGGAGTGCTGCCACGAGGGGTGCTACTACGAAGAAGTCTACGAACTCTGCTAGATAGGCAACAGGCGAGACACCGGGCTGGGTACGGGCAGGCGTGCACGGGGTGATCGGTACCGTCGAGCCCAGAAAGCCTGGTAGATGGACCAGTCAGCAGTGATTATCATACAAAAATAAGCTTTACAATTAATGAATAACGATTTTATTCTTTGAGGGAATTTTCTTGACTCTCTGCTCCGTATTCGAAAAGTACCACGAGGTCGAATCTTTGTGGAGTGCCGTAAATCCATGCATCCTACGCCACCTCGGTCTTGGTGACAAAGCACTGTTGCATGCAGCTACTCTTCAAAAAAAGGTAGAAACTGAGGTGGCGTCGGGTGCATGCAGGGTGGATTCTTGTGTACGTCTTGACCTCTATACAGTTGCTTAGACTAAACCGTACGGGTTAAACGTATAGTTCAAATGACATCCATTTATTTGAATCAGGTACGGCAGAAATTCGACGTCTGAAGCAACTGTCAGCTTTGTGCCGAATGTTCGACATGCTCTGCCGATCTATTGGAAGACGACGGGCAAGGCTTCAAACGCCGAACTTTGGCCGTGTCTAATTCAACACACAATGACCTAATACCAGGCCGTACCTGTTGGAGAAGAGTGCTCCTCTTTCTCACTTACTGAATGTTTTAGGGTCATTTTTCAAACTGTGGCTTCGGCTTGGGTTTTTGCTTTGTCTCCAGCTATTCCCCAGCTGCATTGCCAATCTGAAGCCTTGAATAATTAACTCAAATGAACAGGCACCTGAGAACCTGAAACTAACACTGTGGAAGCCGAAGCCAAAGTCGAAAACCTTTTGTATGGCACAAAAGGTTTACCCAAATCAAATAGCGCCCTCCTAGTGTGTCCGCCATATCTCAAAAAAGGCTAATTGAATTAGACGCGGCAGAAATTTACTCTTAGAAGTGGCCATATGTCTAATAACCATGTTTTTACATGATTTTGATGATAATAAACTGGAAATATAAATATTTTGGGCTAAACTATTCCATATTGTAAATCAGTGCAATGTAGTTTCTTTCTAGAGAAAAGGTAACGTGACATAATTAAATGTGGACCCCTTCAATTAGAATGTGATTGACGCTATTGTCTAATTTGATAAACGAGGTATATTATTGGGCCGAATAAATAAATAAAAGGGATTTCGCCTAAATAGTTGTTGTCGTAGTTGTTTTTGTTGTTTTGTCATCTTTGTTGACGTTGTCCTTATGGTTATTGTCTCCGTCGTCCGACCATATGATGCATGATATAGGGTAGAGGGAAACCCCCGCCCCCTTTTGAGTTGGTCATTGTGTTCCCGGAATCTCATGAATTCTTTTCAGATGTTTAGGGGGATGTGTTAGGTAACAATAGTCTGGATAGTGTATAGGGACAAAAGGGAGGGGGGTACCCCTCTGCCCCATCGTGCTGGGTATACGTCCGACGGTCCAGCGACGCACCAGGGAAGGTGGAGGCCTTCTTTTATAACACACTTGCAATACATTGTTTTGTGGCGACTATAGGAGGGCGGGTGTCAAATTTATAGGGAAGGGTCACGGGGGAAAATTGGTCTTGTTTATCTCGTGTCTCCAACCGGCGACTATTATAAAAAAAAAATATGCATTTGAAATATATATTTATTAGCCTTACGCTAGGGTGAGCGGTAAGATGCAGTGAGGCATTTCCTTGACCAAACGTGCTCTTGGCTGACCGCTCGTTGTCCTCATTTTCAGTGGCCACCTCGTTTTCAGTGCCGGCATTGATAGGGCGTGCTAGTCTTGTCTATGCATGATTTCACGAGCAAGTGAACATCTGGGTACCCAACACCGACTAGTCTTGGCCACCGATTCTTCTATGCCCAGCACGATATGGGGCAGAGGGGTACCCCCCTTTTGTCCCTAAACCCTATACACTCTCCAGACTATTGTTACCTAACACCCCTCCCACCCCTCCCACCCCCCCCCCCCCCCCCCCCCAGGCATCTGAAAAGAATTCCTGAGATTCCAGGAACACAATGACCAACAAAAACAGGGGGGGGGGGGGGGGGGTTCCCTCTGCCCCATATCGTACATCATATGGATTTTTCACATACGAAGCACGAAGAAATCTAGGGGGGGGGGGGGTAGGTAACAATAGTCTGGAGTGTGCTTAGGGTATGGGGGACAAAACGGGGGGGGGGTACCCTTTCCCCCATATCGTACTGGGTATCATTCTTCAGTCCGTCCGTACCTATAACAATGTGAACGATACATTGATCGGAAATCGATTTGCTATATTTGAAAAAGGGTTATTTTTAAATGCCTCTCTTTAACGCAGTAAAATAGAATAATTTCATACAGTGGCGCAGCTAGGTTCTTTTCAGTGGGGGAGGTGGCGTGGCTTTTTAAAGGGGGAAAGTATTTTTTGTATCCAGATTACGACCAAAGACCAAATTTTAAAATTGCCGTAAAATGTTCGTACCGACTGGCGCTGGCCCATATCATCCAGAATCTTCCGATTGCAAGTCCATACTTGGCAGTACAGGGTGCGACTTGACGTGTCTTGGAGTCGACTTTTATTCGCAGTGGTTTTATACTATTTATGTTCATTTATTTTATTTCTATTTTAATTCGACCTCAACCAATGACTCCTCAATGCACGCCGCACCGTAGCTCGAAAGCCTGAAGTGACCTAACGGTGTAGGAAGAAGACGAAGAAAATGTTCAGTTTTTACCCAGAATGGTTCTGGTGTAAAATTACTATTAAATTGCTGGCTATTGACTCTGCGGGCTAAATGACTCGCATGTGCAGGAACTCTGATGGTCAACACGACGGCTTAAAGTGGCGCCACGGGAAGGTCATTCTACAATTAACGCCATGGTAAAACAAACAAGGCTATTTACGGGCATACGCATTGGATATGCCGGTATGGTTAACCTTGATCAAATAAAATTCATTTCATAAACCTTAATTAGTTTTGATTGCCATGGATCGTAAAGTGATAGCTGCGAAACAACCGTAAAAAAATAATACATTCGCATCAAACGGGCATAATTATGATATTGAAGTTTGTGCTACTTTAAAGCTATTACACATCGTGAAATGCCAAAATAGAATGAAAATTCTTAGTAATCACAAAGGGTCTTGCTAGATAGTTTTGGTCCAAGTAAAACTTAAGCTTCTACGAAGACGAATGTGCACTGCATAACTGTACTGTACTGTATAAAAAACCACAAAATTTAGTCTGGATCCGCCGGTGTCCATATAAAGTTCCGTATATACATCAATGAATACCCCAACTTCAAAAATGTGGGAAACAAAACTCTCCATGGTGACGTATCGCCGGTTGTGAAAACTGTAAAAACCAAATAGTTTATTATAATTCTGTTACCTTTTTTTATTAGCGTATGATTTTGGAAAAAGACATTGTTACGAATGACTTCTGTGCTTTTGAAATACGTGTGGTGTGTAACTTTACGAGATCTGATGTAACTTATATATTTTCGAAAGCTCTGACAAAAGGTATATTTTTTTTCTTGGTTACTCAGATCAAATTTCGCGCCTCTAATGCAAAAAAAATCCCCTTCAGGAGCTGAATTATTGTCGGGCCCCAAATAAATCGACCTTTAGACAGTAACTATTCGATAACTAAAACGTGGGCGATTTTTGTTCCTTTGATGTCTAGTTCAAAAGTGAATAACTTTCTAGAAAAACGCAATAAAAAAACCTCCAAAAGAGCACATACAGTAAATATTTCAAGGATGTGATTTAAAAAACCCTCTTGATTTTAGCAAACCAAATGGAAATAGTAAAAAATGAAGAAAAAAAATTGTTGTCACAATAAAATAGTTAGGCCTATATACCGTAAATGCTACCTGACATCTAATGCAGAAAATAGCTGTGATTTTACTGCTGTCGGTGTTGTTGTTAATGTTGTGGTTTGTGCGATAAACATAACATTTAGCCTAACCCTAGTACGAAAAAATTTCACTGTTAAGATTTCGATATTTCGGACATTTTACTATTCCGTGATATCGGCAACACGCCCCCTTACAATTTTGTAAAGACTAGCATGCCTCTTGAGGGCGCTTCTTAGGGTAGAATTTTGTGGAAGGTTGACGACTCGACTGCGAACGCTTCACTGGTAACTTTCCTCCATGCTTCAGTCAACTTTGAAGGAGCCAGAGATGTCAATCGTTCCAAAATTTACAACTTGAAGTCCTGATGATAATCCTTTTTGTCTGTTCCATAAGGCATTGCCAGTTTGTGGCGGCCATGGCGTTTGTCAGGCGATTTTGCACCTCGGTAAGTAAAGTAGGCCCATGGAGTAACACGTCGTACTCGTAGGCCTAGCGTACGCTATGCATATAAACTTACTTAGACTTAAAGTAACAGTACACTGCATTCATGCATCGCAAACAATGTACAAATATGGAGTCTTTTACAGATAGATCGTAAATTTGTCGTCAAGGTATATGCTTCATAGGCGGATCATGGAGGAAGGATATAGAAGGAGATAGCACACATCGACTTCAAAGGTCCATGATGGTCGCCGCGGTCGTAAACGCAGCGGCGGTCGCACTGATAACAAATGGATTAAGCCGCTATGTAAACACTGCATGCGTGCGGTCAGCAAAGCCAGCTTCTGTCGCTTGGCATGGTGGGAAGGATTTGGTCTCTTCGCGCATGCGCACAACAAGCGTTACTATGCAAAATGGCTGCCTACGGTCCCAAAGATTTCGCGTTGAGCGATGTTAATTTCGAAGATTTTAGCGATTTTTCTGACGTTTCTGAAAATGAAACGGAATCAGTGGTAGCCGTCGACTGACGACGACACCGACGAAGACGATGGTCGCGAGTTTTGCTTTTGTTAAGGGTTGCCGACGAAAGAAATAATCGCGTGTAAAAGTTGCCGCCGTGGTTCCATTAATTTGGCCTCACCGCGGCAACTATGAATCATGGCAACTGGTTTTGCGAGAGGGGGGTTAATAACTTAGGTTAGGTTTCAGACAATGTGCATCTGTCTTTTAGAGCCAGGGAACTTGTAAGTAAAGCCCTGTCCGCACTGGACTTATTTTGGTAAAACTTACCGAGACGATGGGTACTTTTCCCATTTTAAGTCCAGTGCGGACAGCCTAGGACGTTTTCCTCTCAGTTACTTTTCCTGAGTCCAGCGGTTACTTCTACCGGCCAACTGCTGCCCAGGAAAACTGACCAGGTAACTTTTCCCGAGACGATAAGTGCAGTGCGGACAGTGCGTGTCGGTAAAAGCGGCTCAGGAAAGCGTACATCCGGCCAGAGCGCAAGGTCATGCTACACTGGGACACCACGCATGCGCTTTGCATTGCTTTACCGCGGTGCGGTGCACGTGGCAAGTTTCCAAATTCCAGTGCGTTGTTCCTTTTTTGTTTGCAATCATGGCAGATATTATTATTAATACAGTCAGAAGTTTGATTAGTGCTAATCGGTGTAGTCCTATGTGTACAAATAGGCACGAAAAATGAAAAGGCACGCCGTGATTTGGGTCAATCGTGTCAATGTAGTAAGGTCACGCAAAGCGCCCTCATGAGTCCTTATATTGACAGCTCGGTTACTTCTCCCACGGTCTCGGTAAAATTTTCCCGTGTCGAAAGTCCAAGTGCGGACAGTGGTCACATTTGACCATTTTTCATTTTACCATCGTCTCGGTAAAACCTTCCAGAAAATAAGTCCAGTGCGGACATGGCTTTAGACCGTCTTTCGCATGCAAATCTTGTGAAACTACAAGGATTTCATATTAAATTTGTACTTGCCAACAAGATCTTATAAAATCATCTTGTTCAGGAGGACTACTAGAGCAACTTGATACACGAAAAACTAAAATGCACCTTTACCAAAAAATGTTTGATGTGGTGACAAATTCCGACATAAAAATTTGCTGCAAAAAGGTGCAAGGCTTTCATTAATGTTTACTTAAACCTTAAAAAAATGGACCCTAAAATATTTCAAAGAAAGCCGAGAAAGCCCTGCATATAATAAAAAACCTGGATAACTTTTTAAGGGTTCTGACTGAATTTCACACTCACACAAGATGACTGAAGGAGCCCCTGGAGTGGGGCAAGCTTCACAAAGGAATTAACTCGGGGAAAAATAAATTGAACCCTTACTTCATGATTGAACAAGTCATTTTATTAATCAAATATTTCTATTTTAATATAAAAAGTCCCAAAACTAATTTTACAATTGGAAACTGTTTTGAGTTTAGCGAGAAAGTCCTAACGTTAGAATTCCATGTAAAGTTACCCCCCCCCCCCCCCAAAAAAAAGGTTGTTTGGCTTACTATAAAAAATTGTAGGCCAAGTCCCCGCCCCCACCCCCCAAAAAATAATAATAATAATTTGAATTTCAAAGGTTACACATTAAAAAACATGTAAATCAAGACTGAACATGTAGCATCGAAAGAAATCGAAAAAAAACAAAAAACATTTTCGATCGTTTTTTTTTCTTCCAACTGTCCAGACGTGGCCATTCATAAAACCTTCCTCCATGATAAAACCAAAATATTCGGTTGTGTATCGTCTTCGTCCCCATTTTTAAATACTTTTTGGCTGTAGGAAACAGTAGGCAAATGCAGTACATTACGATACAAAAATATTGCCAAGAAAATACTTCAATAGCGTATTCAGCCTCGAAAATCGAAAAAATCAACACATTTTCGATTGCTTTTTGGCCAATTGTCCAGACATGGCCTACCATAAAACCAAACTATTCGGTTGTGTATCGTCTTCGTCCCCATTATAAACTACTTTTGGGCTGTAGGAAACTGTCGGAAAAATGGTTAAGGTGAGAAAATGATATTAATACATTTTCAGTTTTGTAGGTTCTCGAGTGAACGGGAAAATGTTGAAACTTCACAAGTTTTTGGCCGATTTTTTTCGCGCAGACCATCAAAACGTGTGGAATTCAGCACTGAAGCCAACGGGTTTCCGTGAGTTCGGGCAGGGGCTATACAAAGCAACTACGCATGCGAAAAGTGCATTCGTTTACACGTATCCAAGTAGCATCGCTGCAGTTTCTACAACTTGAGTACGTTGGTTACCAACGAAATCGCGGCGACGATCATTGCGCTTGACATGTACACTGGTAGGGCGTATGAAGGTCTTCCTTGACCATAGAATTCCTTGCGATGCCTGATTTTTTTGTATGCATGGCTGAGAATGTGTCTGGAGAAGTCCTCTTTTTTGACCAAAAATAATATTAAAAAAAAAACTCAATGAGACTTCCCATGAATTTCAGTGGACCACATTGGCGTTACATGCTTTACCTGTACTTACTTGTTTACCTTGTTTTGAAGGAGATGGGCCACCATCGGGCTACAAGGCTTATTTCCAGCAGTCTGACTTGCACAGCTTATCCGAGCACATCCTCTCACAATTCCGTCTTCAGTGGAAGCATCCCGATAAGTAGGAGACGAGATGCCTGTATGCAACATGTGTACTTCACCAAACTCGGGCCGTCTACCAGCCAAGCCGGGTCCGGAGCACGCTGCTCAGATCCAAGGGATGATCGTTCATGTCAGTTCTCTCGATCAGTTTCCAGTAGCGGCAGGTGGCACTCCTTGCACTGGGATCGACGGGAGACATCGCTCATGTGCTTAAACGACTCCGCCCGTTGCCGCTCAGCTGCGCTCCACCCATCGGAGATATCCTCTCGTGACAGTGAAAGCTTGACTGGGGATGATGGTGCTAAAGAAGAGCCACCTGTCTTGTTTTCTATCGAGCGGGGCACCATCAATCATGTCCTGTCCACTCTGACATCATCACTTCCCGTGCAGGACGGCTTAAAGGATGTCACTGCGACACTACGCAGGCTCTCTGCCACCATGCACGTCCAGAGCATCTTCGAAACGGTGGCCAAACCTTGGGATGAGGCCGGCAGTGACGACATCATCATTCGCAATAAGCAGCCAATCGAATCGCGTAGTCTTGGTGACATCACAGACAATCGGCCAATCAGGCATCACGACCTTGACTATCTAAACCAACCTTCAAATCAGTGGATGATAGCTCAATCCACCAAGTTTCCAGTGGTGCAATGTGGGGAGAATGCTGCATGTAAAGTAGGCGTCATCAGGAGGCGGCATTTATATTTCAAGTAAGTTTATACATACCTCAGGTTAAACATTTTGGAGATGAATGCTAGAGAATTTAGTTATTTAGTGATTGCCATATTGCAGCAGACAGAAGTTGAGTCATCTGCTTTGAATATCCTCCCAATCTCGTTTGAACCGATACAAAAATTTGAAAATGAATAAAACTGCTGCAAACTGCTATCTGACTGGATTGATACAAGTCAACAAAATCAGCTGGCTTAACGTTTCAAACTTTAAGCAAGTTCTTTCTCGAAGGCAAAAAGAGAAAAGTTCTTTGTGCTTAAGTTCGAAACATTAGGCCAGCTAATTTTGTGGAAAAACCAAACCGAATTTCAGACATCTCGTGTCATCGGTATTTTGATATTTCATTGATTTTTTGTACAGTAAGGTTTATCACGTCCCAATGTTGGCGACTGTCCCAGAACCCAGTCAGCTCTGGGCATCAGCAGATATTCAACAGCACGACATGGCCGGAGGTGACTCCAGTTTGACCGAGGAAGAACGCAGCATGACCCCCGAGAGCAACGGGGATCAGAAACCGAGCAAGGAGCAGATACTGGCCATGTATGAGAGACTGGTGGAACAGGTGAATATTTGTCATTGGCTCTGCACTTATCCAAGCACATATTTGAATGTAATTTCAGCTGTAACAATGTGACAATTAATTTGAGCAGTAGCTGCAACAGTACTTCATAACCAAGACTGTGGTGGCATAGGATACTTTAACCCTAACCCTGCCAGACGCAGCACAGTGCATCTGTGCTGACAGCTCCACTTTGCTGGACTCTCCACACAAGTCAATGTGACAAAGTATGCAATCTGATGCGTCTGGCAGGGTTCCAGCAAACATGCCCTGGAGGGTTAGGGTTAATCATGTGCTCAGCACATTCCACTTGGTCACTTTGTTTTTTTAAATGCAAGTTTGTCTCGGACAAGGCTAAAAGCCACTCGAGGTACACAGCTGCAAAAAGTATCAAAGATACAAGAGGTATGGCCAATTTACACATACGCGACATAGTCGCGTGTCAATTTTCTAAATTTTACGCAAATCAATCGGTGCGTTTTCATTTACGCGACAGAGTCGTGCGACGAGACGCTCATTGATGTGTGCGTATTTAGAAAAAAACGCGACAATATTGCACGACAAAGTCGCGTATGTTTAAATTGGCCTTTAGGAATTATGATTCCTCTTGAAGCAGGAAAGATCGTAAGATGAAGGGAAACATGCACCAGGCAAAGAATTCCATAGAGATACAGAACGAGGGAACAAGCTATTGGCATAGCTTTTCATTCTACATCTAGGTACAGCTAGAGTATATTGGTGGGAACAGGCCGATAGCCGAGTTTTCACCAATATACTTACAGAAGAACAACCTAATCGGCGGTATTATTGGCGCAACGGCTACTGGTATATCGCTCCGGGTGGCTCTAAATGACCTCATCTTGGTTTGTCAATGCATACTGGCAGTCTCGTCACTGTCCGAACACCATAATTGTTTGTGTTGTATTTTGTTGGGTAGTAAATCCTGTGGTCATTTTCGGGTTTTTTCAGATGCCGCAATTCCTGAACGAATCACACGACTTCAGCATGTATGCCAACTCGGTGGAGTTTGACAACAGAATCATGAAGTTTAAAACCAAGTAAGGATTCTTTTACATTTGTAATCCTCTAGCCCTAACCCTGCTAAATCCAACAAAATCCAACTGGTAAAGAAGCTGTAGCAGCCAAATATTCCTGTTGGATTTTGTTGGATTGCAGGATGGAACCTAAAAATACCTTTTGGATTTTGTTGTATTTAGGAGGATGGAAGCAGGTTACACATTTAAACACCTCACAAAAATTATCGAAACACCTGAATCAGACCCCATCATTTGAAACTTATAGCTGCGTAATAAAAATGAATGGTCCCTTTGAATTTTCAGTTTTGTCCCGAGCATTTTGACACCTCATATGTTATGATCTGACATCAATTACCAGAGTAATGATCATTTGAATTAATAAAGGTTGAATTTCAAAGTGATAGTTAAGCCTATTCAGCCGAGTACTGCCTTTATTCTTTGCGGAGAGCCAATGCTGTACCTGCTTTCAAAAGATTGACCAGCAGCAAATCAGACAACTGATCAGAAGCATGCGACATTGCTGTAACGCAGTTATGGATAATGATGGTGGACACACAAAGTTCTTGAGTAAAGCGGGAGCCATTTCTCCATCATTTAACAAAAACCGGTTGTCTCAACCTGCCCAGAGGTCTGCCAGCATATAGAGCCAGCGTGCAAGGCCTGAAGTTCCTCTGCACTGCCTACATGACAGGCTCCAGCATGGAGGTGCTTCGCATCACCGCCGAACTTGATCTAGGAGTAATCCAGGCCAGGTGGAGGGTCAGGGGGGTACCTCTGCAAAGCTACATCATCAGACCCTGGCGACGTAAACAGCCGGATCGGTAAGCCTTAAGCCTCCACTCCAACGCACCCATCGCATTAATTGCAGGGGTGAGATTTGTCAGGATTTTATGGTTCTGGATTTTAGAATTGTTAAAGAATCTCTTCTGCAATCAGGAATTCCTCAGGTGTTGTCCTAAAGGTGTTTTTACCTGTAAAAGTGAAAATAGACCAATAAAAACGGATATTTTGAGAGGGTGCCTTTAGGCAAATACAAACTATATGTTGAACTGGGGTCCTTGTGGATTTGTCGTGGATTTTGTGTGGATTTCGTGGATTTTTCATTTTTGGCCAATCTCACCCCTGTAATTGATGCAGAGTGTCCCCCACAAATTGAAGAAAGAGTCAGATGCTATGTTTTAACCCCAACCCTGCTAAATCCAACAAAATCCAACAATGGTAAAAAAGCCGTTGTAATTTGTTGGATTTAGCAGTCAACACAAAACTACATGGTGCGTAGGATATTGTTGTATTCAGCAGGGTAGCAGCTAAATATGCCAGAGGGTAAAAGTGACCCAGTAGACGTCTAGTAAAAATTTAGGTGGATTTTTGTTTGATTTGGCAGGGCTCATGCAAATAACTACCTGTTGTATTTTGTTGGATTCAGCAGGGTAGCTGCAAAATGCCAAGGCTGGTGTGTGGGTGGTACACTGCAGAATCCAACAAAATTTGCTGTTGGATTTTGTTGTATTTACCAGGCTTTTCATTTCAGTTTTGTTGGAAATTGTTGGATTTAGCAGGGCCATATGGAAAACATTGAAGGGTGAAATTAGTTTTTTAATTTACCGTGACAATAATGGCCGAGGAGGGGCGTGGCTGTTTTAGGGGCCTACACCAAACGAGATGTCCATCAATAGTGGTCACTACCCTCTAATATCATCATTATTGACCAGTAAAGATCGGATCATCCCATCTTTATTGCCATTCATAAATGCCTTGTCATACAAAGAGGAAAACCTCTGTTAAAAGCACAACTTTGTAACTATTCCACTCCATGTTTTCTTCAATTTGTACAGTGCCAAGGGGTCATGTGTACATGTGACATCGCAGCTTAGTTTTATGCACGTGTAGGCACTCAACATAGTGCGAGAGTGCGCACATAGATGACAGCGTTTTATAGGCATGCAATGAGCACTGACTGCCATCTGAACTTTACTGCACGGTATTGAGTGTGTGCCTCAAACGTCCTCCCCACCGTGATCAGCTGAGAATGACCAGTTCTTACATATATTTAAGACCGCAATGGAACAGCCTTGAACAAAGGTTTAAACTCACTCATGTGACAGGCTCTTAATGAGTAGGAATAGTCAGACTGTCTCGGACATTTATGAATAGTGATGTTGCGGGGTGGGTCCTGGCCACAGTTTAATAAATTAGTGATGAATGTCGCACAAAGTAACATTTACTGAAAGAAACAGTTCATGTCAAAAGGCTAGAGTGTAGCATCGCATTCAAGGTATTTTCTCGACTGAAAAATTGTCTGCATGCTTCATGGCCGTAGGTATTTTGATGCTTTCTCCACATTTGAACTGGGAACTGACGGTCGCATTCATCGCCACACAATGGACAAGGTATGTATATTGTGCATGACTGGATTTCATGCAGGATGAACGGGAGACTTTTGAGAACGCTGGTTGCAGCAGACATACTAGTCTTTTGCAGGCTTTCAATTATTCCTACTTTACCTTTTTTTTTCGATGTTAATATTTTTGTTTTACCTTACTCCCACTTTTACTACTTTTACTACCGGGACTTTTTTTCTTAAAATTCAAATTTTTCCTACTTTTTCCTACTTTTTCCTACTGCGAAAAATGAAATCCCATTGAATATTTTTCATAACAGTGTTTCATAACTATTCCACCTGGGTCTGCATGTAAGCCTTGAAAGAGTTCCATATCCGGCCATCACTTATTTTCCCTTAATATGACTTTAAAACTACCAAAAAGTGTAAATCTGATGAAGAAGCACGAATTTAGGAGGGAAAAAATTTCAACTTTTTCTTTGAAAATACTTTGACTTTTTCTGTCATGGCCCATAGACTTTGTGCACGAGGTCTAAGTGATGGCCGGATATGGAACTCTTTCCTTAAGCCTGCCTATGGCCATTGTTCTCACCAGTCGTGCGCATGCTCAGAACTACCCGCACATGCTCAGAACCAGCAAAAAAGGACCAGTATGTCTGCTGCCGCCAGCTTCTCAAAAAGTCTCCCATTATCAGGAAACATTTGGAGGATCTTGGGAATGAAACCCCCCCCCCCTACCCCCGACCACCCCCCACCCCCGACCACCTTGAGTTTGTTTTGTTTACCTCAGTGGCTCATTATATTAGCACTGTAAGCATCATTGTGTCAAATGTAAGTGGGTCATTCCATCAATTCGGGTTCCAGAAATGTGACATTTTTGGTGTCCCTGTTGTAGTGGTCGACATGTATAAGATTTTGCAATTCAGGACACATTCGTGAATGCCTTCTATCTCCAAGAGTGATTATGTAAAGCAAAGTACCTGCCAAACAAGTACAAAATAGTGTGAAGTCAATTTGAATGATACTTGATGGGAATTACACAGGTCAGGTATATTACAGGGACACCCAACAAAATTTCGAACTTTTGGACCCCAAATTTATGGAATGACCCAAGTACGGAATATTTAGTTTCGGGATGTATGCCTGCGCACACTTGCCAAAGGTTCTTGCTATAAACAAATGAAATATGCTTACGGTAAGCACAGAAGTTTATGTTGTAGTTTAGTGGCAATTCTTCGCTTATGCTAAGCAGAATCATAATATTAAGCCCTAAGCGCCTAATCTGCCTTTCAGGACTTTGTGTGCCTCCCAGGAAGAGTTTTAAGATAGATTCAAGAATGAGTCGTCTTGTAGATCAGGGATATTATCCTATTTATTAAAAAAATCAAGCATTAAAGGTAGTATACAACATTTGCTTTTGCTGTAACGGAGGAATTAATAGACATCGGGGAATTATCAGGTGGGGGGAACGAGACAAGCTGGCTTGAACCTGTTCACGGATGTGTAACCAATTGCCAAACAAAAATGTGGATTATTAAACTAAAGTTGGTAAATTGGGGGCAGTATTTTTTACAAAAGTCAATTTTTTTCCAATGATGGTCGGCCGACCATCGCTGGAAATTGATATTCCTCTTTTCTTGAAAATGACAGCACACCAGGTGCCATGATTTCACAGGATGCTTGAGACTATTATTTACTTCTAGTCAAGTAAGATATTTCATAATAATTCAGTAGTTGTGTTTTTGATGTTTGCAAATGTTGTATACTACCTTTAACCCTAACCCCTTGGGTAACTTGACTAGAAAGTATCCTGAATCCGCCAAAATCCACCTATTTTGTCATGCACAAAAAGTTGGTTTTGGTGACTGCTCAATATGGAGGTATCCTGAATCCATCAGAATCCTGCAGTAACGCTAGGCTTACAATCCTCAATCCGTCAAAATCCCCCAGGTTTAAATATGGAGGTATCCTGAATCAGCCGAAATCCTCCAAAACAGGGGAAGGATTTTGATGGATTTATGTACGTTAGGGTTAATTGTCATTAAACAAGGTTCATGAAATTGACCTTTCCAGTCAGCAGATGTGAAACACTTTGATCCTCTGGCACAATTAAACTGATGCCGACATTATTAATAATAACAACTAAATTTTAACTCGGTCTTTACTCATTTTGAAATTAAACAACAGGTTATGCCGACGCCATCAGACAAAGTGAGGGCGCCCTCTTTGGCCACGCGCATCGGCATTGCGCTGGGGCTGGTGCGAAACCCCGCCCTGGCCCCCAACTGTATGGTGCCCAAGCCCCTCTCCTTCATGCAGCCCAAGGCCAACGCTGGTAAATTGTAATGCGAGAGGGAAAAACTTTCTCTTGTAGTCCTTCGGGTTTCGTCTGATTCCACTGCCAAATGCAACACGGTAGGTGCTGGGAGTGGCCAGCTTTGGTCAGGAAGAGTTTTAAATACGGACGATGGCCATAGCTGCAGTTTGAAAAAGACCACCTGGCCGGTTGATGTCTACAGCCGCATTTCTGCGCTTACTCAATCAATTTATTTTCGAACTATAATGTTCTTGAATGGGAGTGTAATGAACAGATGGAGCTTTTTCAAACAAAGCTTTCATACACATACACATTTTTTGTGTTTACGCTTGGCTGCACAGCCCCGATCTTGGCATACCAGCACCCCATCAATAACAGCTGGAGGTGTATAACCCCTTGCGTACGTATGATGCCATAGGGCGCAAAAAAAAACAGTGCCACTAGGCCGGATGATGCCATTGGCCGCTGTTTGTGCAGTTTCAATCCATTGTTGGATTATTGTGTATGTCATGCTTGACTGCACAAACACATTGTAGCGGTTCGATTTGGCTGCCAGAACCGCCGCGACACCCCGACGTCTCCCGTAAAATACCGTGATCAAGGGGTTAACACCCTTTATTAAAAAAATACAAGGTTTGAGTGTTTTCTGATGCACGAGTGGTGAGTAATTTCTTGGAAAAAATGTTACTTTGATATCCCCATCATTAAGGGTCAGTAACAGAAATGTAAGGGAAAATAACTGACTCTCCTTGATCATAACTGTATAAACACATGGCAAAACCTGTCACTTCCAGACTTTGCGAAAAATTCAAGTAAAATTTGTGAAAATGTGTCGGAAATTACCATGTATGTGTACAATATGTACGAGTGACGATACACCGTTCACAGTAATTATAATGGTAAGTTACCCCGCCTGTGCTTATAGGTCTGAAAATTGGGGTAATTTCTCAGGAATCTGTTGAAGAATTATCCTCCATTTAGATCTGGGCCCAGGAAAACCGTTACGGTGGGAGTGTATAACTGTCTTGACTTAGTATATTACAGCATGATACTTTTGCGACCAGGAGGTGCGTTTTGGAGGTCATAAACAATCGTAACGAAGAATTGATTCGGTTGTTTCTTGTGGGTGAAGTTCTTTGGCAATTTAAAATCATAGGGAAGAATAAGCCAGTTCGGTATTTCAACTGAGCATGTGCACAATGACATTTTATCCCGAATGACCCGCGTGACCTAACGCAAGCGCGCGCGCGTGTGAACGCAAAAGGTGGTCGCACAACGCGCACTTGTTAAATTAAATTAGAATGGGTGTTCGCGTAACATGGCGTGACATTACGTCCGCAATTTTATCCCGAATAACCTTTGACCTTTGAGATACCGAACTGACTTATTATGCACCATAAGGAAATACTCAAATACCCAAAATGATTAACCAGAGAGAAACAACAGAACCAGTTAGAACCAGCGCTATTTGCATTGTATATCACGGAATCTCATGCACTCCTTGACTTTTTTTTCCGAAATCCTTGAGCGGTTTTGACAATGTCAGTAGGAGATTGAGACATAAACAGTTTTTCACTAGCCGAGAAAAATATTGCGGGTTTCTGCTCATCTTTCTTTCCTTGAGCACAAATGAAAGAATTAATTGTATTGATCGTGTCTGTAATCATTTATTGTATTGGGAAATGATTCATTCATAGATATTCTCACTCATTGAGTATTCTTACTGATTCAGGATTTTTTGGTCGAGAATCTCTTTCGAAATCTGGAATTCCTGAGGTGTTGCCCTAAACGTGTTTTTTACCTGTAAAAGTGGATATAGACCAATAGAAACGGGTATTTTAAGGGGTGCCTTTAGGCAAATACAAACCATAGACCCTACGTTGCTCTGGGGTACTCGGCGACCCTCAAACACTGCAGATTTTGTGGATTTTTCATTTTCGGCCAATCTCACACCTGTAATTCTTTGAAAGGGCTTGGGTGGCTTGTGCGTAAAGCGCTCGCCTCTCACCAATGTGTCCCAGGTTCGATTCCCGGCTCGGAACATATTTGAGTAGAGTTGTGCGTTGGTTCTCTCCTGTGCCACGAGGGTTTCCTCCCCCGGAAAAATTAAACACTTTCGATATCTGGCTGTGCTCCGTGGTCATATGTGGGTCGATGTAGGCCGGCTGCCAGAGGCGCCTTTACGTGCCAGCGACTCAACCACGTTGTAGCTGCGTCCTTCGCAATTCAGCACCCCAGCTGCGAGTAAAGATGATTAGCCTCCCAAATTATAAAATTACTTGCCAAGTATTCTAGAATGTAGCAAGGGTGTTACTACCTTAGCTAGATGTGTGCTGTTTGAAAGTGTAAGTAAGTGCAGATGTAGTTTGATATCTCAGTCAGGCATGTACCAAGACACACATCCTCACATATGTACCCTTATGGGGTACCTCTATTGTCCACTTTACTTTCCTTCTATTGTTCTCCTTTGTCCCCTATTGAAATCTCAAACTCCATAACGTTTTCCCAGTGGGGCACCTAGATTTCTAAAGAATTCCTTGTCGGGCACCATTGTCCCCATTGTTACCCATTGTGCGAGGTACCCCCTATAATATGTAAGAGCACAGTGTCACATTGAAATTCCCATCATGAATAATATGCTCTTCAAAATACACGCAAGAAGAAAACGTGGTATATTCGTAGAGCGTACACATGCATTAAAAAGAAAATGGCGGACTCATTTGAAAAAACAAACTGAAAATCATTATTTCTAGCTGTGAAAGATAAATTTGAATGTATGATAAAACGTCTGCATTGTTTTACATGTTCACACAATAATGTTAAAATTGTCTTGCTATAATTTTGTCAATCTCTCTATTATCCGGCAATCCGGCAATCCGGCAATCCGGCAAGCACTATTATGGGGTTTTATACACTCCAACAGGTTTAAAGAGGGGCACCTTCTATTTTGGGGGGATTTTAGCGAGGAAAGGCGTGTTCAGTACCTAGGCGGAACAAGTTAGGGTCCCAATTAAAAATATATATATATTTGTAAAACTTGCTGGTGCTTTGATATGGCTCCCTACACACTATGCACCCAGAGTATGGCTGAAAAACTGCTTTTCCTATAAGAGGATTTCAATCTTGCAAGGTTGAATGGATTTGTCTTCGATGAAACACAAGGTGAGATGAAATTTATGTTTGGTGGCAAATATGTGGTGTCCGGATACAGAACTCTTGCCGTCTCGCAAGTAGTTGTAAAAAAAAAATACACAGAATATGTGTAGGAAACTATATATGCAAACAGTGTATATCCCTTGCTATTTAGTGGTATGTTAATACTTCACAAAATCTGACAATGGATGAGCTGTAATTGCGAACATGAAGTATGCATGCCCCAAAGCCTGTCTTCAACAAGTTTGAAATATTAATGCGAGTATACATTGTAAGTACATTGTAGTACTCATATTGTTCTAGTGGGTGATAAATATTTAAAAGATACAAGTAGATTATTATATTAAAAATAATTGTAGAACAATAATGTGTTCCCTTTTACATCTCCACCTCCCCATTGTAAGAACAGATGTTACTCCGTATATTTGTATCCGAGTCCCTGGAAGTCCTTTCGCAAGTCCAGTCAGAAGTCCTTTCCTAAAGCTGGTCACAAGTAAACTGTATGAACAATGACAAAGGAATGCCTTTGTTAAAGTTCACTTGAATAGCTTGTGATTGGAATTGGGATTGGAGGGCTTGTGATGGACTTGTGATGGATTTGCAGGGACTTGAGATGGACTCGAATACATCCTTGCTCCATACCCAGAATGTATCTGATATTGCACATGTACATGTACTTTGGTTCATTTTTTGTTAGGTACAATGTTCTTTGCGTCACTTGTAAATTTTTGTCCACGCATATTCCCATGTACAAACATCAGTTATTTAATTTGTAGTATACATCTCTAGTTCTCTACCTCTGTTTAGTTTTGCTTTGTGTTGTTCAACCAATGCATGTTTTGTTTTGTCCATACGTCAAACTCAACATTTGTGGCAACATTTTGTGATTTTTTGTCATTTTTTCCTCTAGGTAGCCCGCTGAGGGGTGGGGTGTCTGGTCAGCTGCAAAAGCTTGAATCAGCATTTGAATAACTTGTCATCTCACCATTTTATATTGAAATAGATTTTTGCCCTTTTCGACATGTAAAAAAAAAAATCTCTTCTAAATACGTCATCCCTGATACAAATTTCTTCTCAAGTTCACAATGAAACATTGTTCATATCATTATGTACGTCTACCCAATGCTGAGTTTGTTTTGTACTTGTAGCGAAATAAACCTGGTGCAGTGGCCATTACAGGCGCAATTCTATATCCTGATTTTCTTGATATCTGTTTAAACTTTGCATTGTTTTAGTCGTGTCTGGATTCTAGTCCGATACCAAAACTGTAAAAAAAAATTGAGACTGGAGTCCAAAAGGTTACAGAAAAACGGCCCAAGTCCCATGCAATCGTGCCCCGAATTTATTCTTGATTCCAATATACATATTTTTTAATGCCACTTGTTTTACCATTAAATAGAAAGTTAAACTGGCTCGTTCCTTGTTTAAAACAAATACCCAGCATGGACTCTGTGTGTCTGGACTTGGTGGACTTGGTCCGAGTGGGCAATCGTATCCAGTGCCCAGCCGTGATGAGCTATACCCGCCTCCACCCTGCCTACCTGCATGCCCGGCCGTACTGAGATCCCTGGTAAACGAACTTTTAGCTATGCTAAAAGCGAAGTAAAAAGAAAAGGTTCAGCGTCCCCGCCCGCTTCCTTTTTGGGGGCCGCCTGGATTTTTAAATTGTATTTTTACCAGTGGAAAATGAGGTGGAAAAAACTCCCGAAAATGTCAACCGATCCACCAGAAAATAAAAAGCTTACTAAAACTATTAAAACCACTGTAAACATGTCTAGCATCAATTTCAAATAAATTGGGGGGGGGGGGGGGGGTAAAAAAAAGTTGCCTCAGAGATGCAGCATAGAATAAAGACTCTAACCTTGCTATTTCAGATGTCTCCGATCAACAATGAAGTTTTTAATGATTTGTTTTTGGATATTTCATATATTACAAAATTATATAAATATTGCAATATTTCTATCAGATATGCTTTGATAACACTCCAAACAGGTTTCTGGCGCTCCTATGTGTATCTAGCATCAATTCCAAGCAAATTTGGAAAATGTTATTTTGGGCCAAAATCCACAAAAATGGCATATTTTTTTGGTATAAAAAAAATTGAATTGCAAATTGCATCAGAGATGCAGCATGGAATGAAGCCTCTAACCTTGATATTTCAGATGTCTCCGATCAACAACTAAATTTTTAATGATTTTTTTGTATTTCATATATTACAAAATTATATAAATATTGCAATATTTCTGTCAGATATGCTTTGATAACACTCCAAATAGGTTTCTCGCGCTTCTATGTGTATCTAGCATCAATTTCAAGCAAATTTGGAAAATTTCATTTTTGGCCAAAATCCACAAAAATGGCAAGGGGTATCCCTTGCCATTTTTCTTTTGTCAAAAAAAGTTGCCCTGCAAATTGTATCAGAGATGCAGCATGGAATGAAGACCTTGCTATTTCAGATGTCTCCGATCAACAACTAAATTCTTAATGATTTTTCTTTATTTCATATATTACAAAATTATATAAATATTGCAATATTTCTGTCGGATATATGCTTTGATAACACTCCAAATAGGTTTCTCGCGCTTCTATGTATATCTAGCATCAATTTCAAGCAAATTTGGAAAAAGTCATTTTTGGTCCAAATTCACAAAAATGGCCCCTTGCCATTTTTCTTTTGTCCAAAAAAGTTGCCCTGCAAATTGCATCAGAGATGCAGCATGGAATGAAGACCTTGCTATTTCAGATGTCTCCGATCAACAATGAAATGTTTAATGATTTGTTTGTATTTCATATATTACAAAATTATATAAATATTGCAATATTTCTGTCGGATATGCTTTGATAACACTCCAAATAGGTTTCTCGCGCTTCTATGTATATCTAGCATCAATTTCAAGCAAATTTTGAAAATGTCATTTTTGGCCAAAATCCACAAAAATGGCAAGGGGTATCCCTTGCCATTTTTCTTTTGTCAAAAAAGTTGCCCTGCAAATTGCATCAGAGATGCAGCATGGAATGAAGACCTTGCTATTTCAGATGTCTCCGATCAACAATGAAATGTTTAATGATTTGTTTGTATTTCATATATTACAAAATTATATAAATATTGCAATATTTCTGTCGGATATGCTTTGATAACACTCCAAATAGGTTTCTCGCGCTTCTATGTGTATCTAGCATCAATTTCAAGCAAATTTGGAAAATTTCATTTTTGGCCAAAATCCACAAAAATGGCAAGGGGTATCCCTTGCCATTTTTCTTTTGTCAAAAGAAGATGCCCTGCAAATTGCATCAGAGATGCAGCATGGAATGAAGACCTTGCTATTTCAGATGTCTCCGATCAACAATGAAATTCTTAATGATTTTTTTTGTATTTCATATATTACAAAATTATATAAATATTGCAATATTTCTGTCAGATATGCTTTGATAACACTCCAAATAGGTTTCTCGCGCTTCTATGTATATCTAGCATCAATTTCAAGCAAATTTGGAAAATGTCATTTTTGGCCAAAATCCACAAAAATGGCAAGGGGTATCCCTTGCCATTTTTCTTTTGTCAAAAAAGTTGCCCTGCAAATTGCATCAGAGATGCAGCATGGAATGAAGACCTTGCTATTTCAGATGTCTCCGATCAACAATGAAATGTTTAATGATTTTTTTGTATTTCATATATTACAAAAATATATAAATATTGCAATATTTCTGTCGGATATGCTTTGATAACACACCAAATAGGTTTCTCGCGCTTCTATGTATATCTAGCATCAATTTCAAGCACATTTTGAAAATGTCATTTTTGGCCAAAATCCACAAAAATGGCAAGGGGTATCCCTTGCCATTTTTCTTTTGTCAAAAAAGTTGCCCTGCAAATTGCATCAGAGATGCAGCATGGAATGAAGACCTTGCTATTTCAGATGTCTCCGATCAACAATGAAATTCTTAATGATTTTTGTTGTATTTCATATATTACAAAATTATATAAATATTGCAATATTTCTGTCGGATATGCTTTGATAACACACCAAATAGGTTTCTCGCGCTTCTATGTATATCTAGCATCAATTTCAAGCAAATTTGGAAAATTTCATTTTTGGCCAAAATCCACAAAAATGGCAAGGGGTATCCCTTGCCATTTTTCTTTTGTCAAAAGAAGATGCCCTGCAAATTGCATCAGAGATGCAGCATGGAATGAAGACCTTGCTATTTCAGATGTCTCCGATCAACAATGAAATGTTTAATGATTTTTTTGTATTTCATATATTACAAAAATATATAAATATTGCAATATTTCTGTCGGATATGCTTTGATAACACACCAAATAGGTTTCTCGCGCTTCTATGTATATCTAGCATCAATTTCAAGCACATTTTGAAAATGTCATTTTTGGCCAAAATCCACAAAAATGGCAAGGGGTATCCCTTGCCATTTTTCTTTTGTCAAAAAAGTTGCCCTGCAAATTGCATCAGAGATGCAGCATGGAATGAAGACCTTGCTATTTCAGATGTCTCCGATCAACAATGAAATTCTTAATGATTTTTGTTGTATTTCATATATTACAAAATTATATAAATATTGCAATATTTCTGTCAGATATGCTTTGATAACACTCCAAATAGGTTTCTGGCGCTCCTATGTATATCTAGCATCAATTTCAAGCAAATTATGAAAATGTAATTTTTGGCCAAAATCCACAAAAATGGCAAGGGGTATCCCTTGCCATTTTTCTTTTGTCAAAAGAAGTTTCCCTGCAAATTGTATCAGAGATGCAGCATGGAATGAAGACCTTGCTATTTCAGATGTCTCCGATCAACAATGACATTTTTAATGATTTTTTTGTATTTAATATATTAGAAAAAGTATATAAATATTGCAATATTTCCGTCAGATATGCTTTGATAACACTCCAAATAGGTCTCTGGCGCTCCTATGTATATCTAGCATCAATTTCAAGCAAATTTGGAAAGAGTCATTTTTGGTCCAAATTCACAAAAATGGCAAGGGGTATCCCTTGCCATTTTTTTGGGTTAAAAAAAGGGTTGCCTTGCAAATTGCATCAGAGATGCAGCATGGAATAAAGACTAGAGTCTTCATTCCATGCTACATGTATTTCAAATGTCTCCGATCAACAATGAAATTTGTAATAATTTTGGTTTTTTTATATTTCATATTTAACAAAATTATATAAATATTGCAATACTTCTATCAGATATGCTTTGATAACACTCCAAATAGGTTTCTGGCCCTCCTACGTGTCTAGAGCATTAATTTCGGGGACCAACATAAAAAAAAGTGAATTTCTTTTCTGTCAACAAAAAATGTGCCTTCCAAATAGCATCAGAGATGCAGCATAAAAAGGAGACTTCAGCCTTTCAATTTCAGGTACCCGGTCATTCAATTAACTCGGAAGCAGTTTGACTTGCAATGGATATCCAATCCAATTTATTTTCACCTTAGTTATGGATTTTGTTTCAAAAGTCAATATTAAAAAATACATAAATGGTGGAGAGAGGCAATTGTAGTCAGGTGTCTTGCCCAAGCACACAATCACCATAATCCCCTAGGCGGGATAAACCCACATACCATCACACCCGAGTCAGACACTGTAACCATTGGACCACGGCGCAAATCAATAACCAAAATAATGAAAAAATTGACCTCAACTTCAAATCGATTTGTCAATCAAATTGCTATGGGGTAAGAGACTAAAGAGAGTCACTATAGACCAGTGTTTGGTACAAGATGCTCACATGAAAAGTGATAAAAACATTGTGAAGTCGTGATACTTGCAGGCTTTATAGGGTGAACCACCCCCCCCAAATCTTTTTTTTTTTTTATTAATAAATAATAATTATTCCTAATTTATTGGGATTGATCAGTTCAGATGTGAAGATGGTGCAGTTAACACCTTGCACCATCTTCACATCTGAGGTGCCAACCCACCTCACACAGGAATTTGTGGAAGAAATTGAAGGAAAAAAATTACATAATCAGGTATAGTGACGTGGTCAATGTCGGCCCTTCCATTGTAACAAATGTTGTCCATTTCCTTTTCTTCACAGTGATGCCCTAGCTCAATGGCGCAAAACTGAAAGTGTCAAAAACAGCATTTGCACCTGTCTAAGCCCGGTTCATACTTCATGCGAATGCGTTATGGTAACGGAGAACGTCACAATGAAACTTCAATTGTAGACGTCATGAAATTCGCTTCGCATTCGCATGAAGTATGAACCGGGCTTTAGTCAAGTGCCTGATTACATCACATAAGGTGTCTTAATGAAAGCCGACATTCTAACCTTTCTGGTACATATATATATATTACTTTTATGATCAATCCCAACAAATCAGGAATGCTGATTTATTTCTCGGTTTCGTTTTTGTTGGTTCACCCTGTTATTACTTGTGAATGACAAACTTGTTTGATCCTGCCAGAACATCTGGTAACCTGGTACACAGAGATTAATATAAGAAAAATACCACAAATGTTTGTCAGAGTAATGAATACATATAGGCCAGAAATAATGATTTCGATCTATTTTCATGGGGGGGGGGGCATGCCCGCACTCAAAATTTTTAGGGACACATTGCTTTGGAGACCGCCCATTTGGTGCTACAAAAAGCATTCGTTGGAGAGATCAATCGAGAGTAGAATATAGTAATGTACACGACCATCCTTTAAAAATGCACCGTTTGTCTGAAAATCACTGACGAAAATCATTTCGGGGATGCCAGCCTGAGTTTGGTTCGGGAAAAGTCCAACCAATAGAATTTTGAGTGGTGCCCTTGGCACTTTGGTTGCTTACAGCCTACACTATGTACAGCACCAGTCTGAACGTCCGGATATCAATGCTTCGGTTTTTTCCCTCATTTCTCCATAAATATTACACATTATGGTAGATTGTTTACACTCAGACCTTGGGAAAAGAGGCAAGGTGATTCACCAAATGATTAAATTTTGTGAGTTTTCAGGGCAACGTGTGCATTTAATACTCATTTCTACATGTAGTTTTAAAGGTAGTATACACATTTACTTTTGCTGTCTTTTTTAGAAATAATAAGTCTTTTATAGCGAGCTATAGCAAATACCATAACACTGACATGTTTAAAGTTATGTGTGCATAGATGCTGGGAAAACAGAGAGAAACAAATTCTGTTCCAGTAGTCTGGTTCCCTGACCATACTTTAGACAAAACGTAACAATTGATAGAGTCCGGGAATTATCAGGTCGGGGAACTAGACTATTTCCGACAATTGTCGGCCGACAACCGTTGGGAAAACGATATAAATTTCCACTTTTCTTGAAAACGAAAGCACACCAGGTGCCGTGATTTCACAGGATGCTCGAGACTGCTATTTACTTAGTCTAGTACAGTATTTCGTAATAACTCAGTAGTTTTGTTTTTTGATGTTTGCAAATGATGTATACTACCTTTATTGACATCAGGACAAGGCATAACTTGCAATGTCCTTTAAGGGGACTGTTAGCTAACTTTTTTAGTTTTTATTAATGTATTATATTGTCTTCAGAATGTACAAGAAAAAACACTGTCCGCAAATCCGCTGTTGCCATGGTAATGACGGCCATATTGGATTTCAGTACAATTACTTAATCAAGTTTTATGGGAAAAGTAAAACATCTTTTTTACATACAATCAACTGTAATTTAAAGTTTAAACCATTATCTAAGTTAGTACAGAGCCCCTTTTCACAAAATCTATACTTTAAAGGAGCACCCTATGATGTAACCTAAAAAAAAAATTCTTAGCAATTTGCTTTGCAAACAGTCCCCTTAACTGCCGATAAAGGCATGTGCAATGATTTTTCTGTCCCAAGCCTCGACACATAAGGGAGTCTCACATTTCGCGGCCATATCTTGAACTCAGCGCCACAGCTGAACGGAACAAACCAGAAGACTAGAAAGGGTTTGTTGTTCCCCTCTGAAGTTATAGCGCGGCCTACAAAGGGCACTCTACTGATCATGTGCAATTGGAACGCGAAACAGCCTTATTGACATCAATATCTTTACGTCGTACTCATCACCGTTTCAGAACCATTTATAGCTTTTCTTCCTCTTCTAATGTGAACGTCTACCTTACAGTCCACATTTTGTACTGAATGACTTCCAAGAAATTATTGGTTATGAGCCATACCAATATGGATGCAAAATATTAACTTACCAAGTTACCATTAACCCAACAATTCCTTACAATTATTCTATAAATTATTTATTGATTGTGCGTACAATAAATTGAGGTCATTCCTCAATGGTATTAGAATTATGTAAGAATCACATGGAACTTCAACACATCTCACTAATAACCATGGAAAGATTTTACTTTTGATACCCAACCAAAATCGGCCAGGATTAGCCAAATCTTGGAAAATAACCATCCATTTGTGCTCAGAATTGTATAAACACTTTTTTGAGACTGTCGTCAGGAAATTTTCGTGCAATATAGGGCAAGAAAGTTTGTATTAGGTGTTCTTAGCACAGTGTATGATCACTCAAAGTATTCACATACATGTTGATTTCTGCCTCATTTTTTGTATGGACTTTGCTGACGTAAATCTTGAAATAACAAGTTGTGCCACATGTTTAGACATTTATTATCAAAGAGGGTTGGTTATTTTCCAAAGATTTGACTGTTAGTGACATATTTTGGTGTGGGGGGGGGGGGGGGGGGGCGAGGTATTAAAGTAAAATCTTTACATCTTGACAAAAATAAAAAACAAAGCAGCAAATCTTACCCAGTTTGAAATACATATCAGAAAAACATCTTCCACATTGCATTGTTATGTGCAGAGTGCACTCAGGACAAACTTATTCATTATGTACATAAAAACCCTACACTATAATCCATACACTCTGGCCCCAGGCATTCCATTGACCTCCACATCAGCAAATCTACAGGTACCCCCAAATAAACAGCGTGGCATTTGGAATAAAATTTAAATTGTCCTGCAAACAGCGATCAATATTTTGCAATCAACGTGTCAATCAAGAATCAGGTCATTTTTATCCGTTTCTTGCATTGTGAGATTGCGACAACAAAAAACTAAACGTGTTTGGGCGGTTTATATATATAGAAAAAGGCATCTACAACAAGAAATTAATATTTTGGAGTATACTACGTACGTTACAAGTAAGTTGTTACAAGAGAACACCTACACGACAGGGGGGAATGCAAAGCTAATGCAAAGCAATACGACACATCTAAAGTACGATGCACGGACACAGACTCTTAAAAAACAAAACAATTACCAGCCAAAACTGCTAAGCCAAAACCTGGTGAATACCAGTCACAAGCAGTATCAAGAAAGATTTTTCACGCTAAGCAATTTTTTGTGCTTAGCAGCTCCGTGAAATTAGCGGCAGGTGACAGATCATGGACGGAGGCAATAGCCAAGCAATGCCTTATAAACCAGGATGATTTTACCACATGCAGTAACACACGTTTGCCCTGCTATATGTCATGTATGCCTTTTTTAAAGGGACGCCCATAGAGCTATATTAAATTACTAGAGTGCTAACTCCTTATTCCATTATGCAGATGCTTTGAAGCCACCATGGGGGCGGCCATGATTGGAGGGGTTTGCGTGTTGTGTGTGAGTGAAGAACAATTTAAATTATCTGAAAACGTCACTGTGTGGCCAGTCTGCATGCGTCTCCAGCGCGAGTCTGTACACACCCTGCTGTCGGTTGAAAAAGGTACGAAACGGCGCCCTGGACTGTGGTCGGTCCGAGGGTCCTACAGTCCCGTTTGCTTGGCCTTAGTGAGGACCTCTCGAGAAATGATCACACGCTGGATCTGGGCTGTTCCTTCATAGATCTGCACACACACAAATTACAATTATACATCAAAACAAATAAAATCCAAAAAGTTTTGTTTTCTGTCACTGTCACTGTGACATCAAATATTAAGTTTTCAGACTAGACAGATAAATTATAACTTTCATACCGAATAATATGTTCATATTTTGTGATCTGGTAGATCAAACATTGGCCAACATTTTTTTTTATTCCCGACACCATGTCACTTGACCTTTACCTTCTTGGGTTACTGGAAGTACAATAATAAGTGAATAAAAACTCGAGGATGGAAGTATTTTACGACAACCAAGGTAATACTCACAACCTAATACTCACACAAATTTAATAATTCATCGCCACAGCACTGTTAACCAAGACCACTGGAGAGAGCTTAAAATGTCGGGGACCACAATTTCTTTTTTACAGAAAATGCCAATAATAGAGCTTAAAAGCCACTGTCTGGGTTCGTACCATTTCATGAAAACAAATTTCCCTAATTTTTCCCTGATGAATTTTAAAAATTCCAGGATAATTATTTCGACCTATATCCAGTTTGACACGTCTTCAATGTTGTTGTATTAAAGAGAGAGATAAAGAGGGATTTCCACACTAAAAAGCCACCGTAGCCAATCATCCAGTGGATACGCTGTTTGGCCATGAGACAAAATATAACAGACTGACCACTTTCTCTTTTGGGCCAATCAAATTCCCTGACTTTTCCCTGATTTGAGGCTTTTTTCTCAAATTCATTGAATTTTCCCTGACTGGAAAAAGCGAAACTTATTTTCCAGGGCTACCAACAACGATGGTAATGTTACAGCCTGACCACCCAAATGTTTTTTCTAGGCCCAAATCTAAATTGTGGGTAAATCTTCAACAGAAGCCTGAAAAACTATTCCAATTTTCAAACCCGGGCTAGATAACTTCCACTCACCTCCCCTTTACAATTTTCTTTCAGTTTTTGAGAATTGATTTTTGTTTAATTTTAAAAACTATTTGGAAATTTTTCAAGATTTTAGAATTCTGTGAAAAAAAAAAAAAATTTCAAATAGGCTTTTATATTGAACATGAATGCCCAAAGAACAATCTTATAATCTTGATAACCAATATGTCATTAAAGTCCTAGGACAGAATTTAATCTGTGGTTTCCCCCCAATCAACGTTGCCTCCTCACCTGGTATATCTTGGCGTCTCTCATCAGCTTCTCCACCGGGTACTCGCTGTTGAAGCCGTTGCCGCCAAAGATCTGCACGGCGTCGGTAGCGCTCTTGTTGGCCACGTCAGCGGACAGGGCCTTGGCGATGGAGGCGAAGTAGGTGTTCCGCCGGCCCTGGTCGACCTCCCAGGCTGCGCGATGGGTCAGGAGACGGGAAGCCTCGATGCCGATGGCCATGTCGGCCAGGATGAAGGCAACCGCTTGGTGCTGCATGAGGCCAGGAGGAGGGAAGGAGAAAGTAGAAGACAGGTGGACAAAACAAAACAAAACATCCAGAGAGAAAATTTGAATGAGAGAGGAAAGTGAAACGGAATAAGTACATTTGTGTGAATTATTCAAAACAAGTTGTCAAAAGGTTAACCCTAACCATCCCAAATCCTCCAATTTTAATAGGATTTTGCACACAAGTTAGGGTTAAAGAATTTAGAGTTATCAAAATGCCAGCTCCACTAAACCAATCCCCTTGGCATTGTTGCTAGGAACTTTTCAGGGACCTTGCTAAATCCTCCAAAATCAACCACCGTGCATTAAAACCAATGGCACATTTTTTTGTATGTAAAAGAATCAAGGGACGTCAACCCAATAAGAAATATTAGCTGGGCTCTACTGTCCTCAATCCTACAAAATCCTGCAGAAACCTCTGGGTGGATATTCAAGGGGAAAATCTGTGAGGGTAGGGGTTTTAAACTTTAACAGAGTTTTGTATTTCCTCGTGGGTGCAGAAATTAATCTCGTCAGAGGAAAAAGAATTTGTTTGTAGAAACGCACTTCCAGCATAACAACTAGTAGGAGCAATATCTGCAAGAATGTTTCAAGGGATACCAAGGCAATGACCGCAAAATGTGTTTTCTGGTTTAGGGGACTTTTGCAGTTTTTGTTTTGTTTTGTTGGGGTGTTTTTTTTGGGGGGGGGGGGGGGGTGTTCGGTTCGGGTTCGGAAATTTAATCCCTTTTCTACCATACCCCAAAGTTTAACAATGCAAATACATGTATAATGGGGCTGTGCACTGAGAGCTTAGTTCCAACAGTTTACTATTTTTGAATTGTTTTTTTCTCACAACAAGGAGTCATGACTTGAACAACTTCAACAGGTTATAGCGTGCGCTAGGAATGAGCTACAACACCACAATATATCAAACTGTACTTTCAGTAAAGTGTTATATGCATAACATTAATGAAGGCACTGTGTTGTTTTCAGAACTGTTTTATTCATGATTCTAGGATGTCTGTTACTTGAGTTATGCTGTCAGGAATTTAAGAAACCCAGCTGACTTCATTTTGAGAAATCAAGCTTTAAACTTCTGCGTAACTTCATTGAGTTTGCACAAAATGTGACTGAAAGATTGCAAATTGTCACATTTAAAATGATAGAATTTTCAGTTAATATAGATATGAATAATTAAATTGGTAGCAGAAACTCAAATTGTCAAGAAAAACAATCTAGGAGACCATTGTGCCATTATCTTCAATGCAGGTTCGGCGACATGTGAAGGGTTTTCCCAGACCACATCACATATATATGGTGCAGTGATAAAATATGGTGGTGAATTTACGTAAAAAAAAAAAAACAGCTGGTCAGACTCAATAATTATGGGAATTCCATTTGAAATTTTAATTATCTCAGAGGATTTAATGCAAACTGCTAACTGACTGGATTGACCTGAAATATACAAATCAACAAAATTAGCTGGCCTTACGTTCAGCAAGTTCCGTCTAAAAGGCAAAAACGGACTCAATTATGTAGGAGGATTTGCAAGGAAACCAGTTGTTACAAATATTTAACTTAAAACTCTAGGCCAACTTGGCTTGTGGAATAATTAAGCAAATGTATTTGTATCTCTAAAAATCTTAACTATATGGGTCATTCTATCTCCAAGAGTGATTGTGTAAAGCAAAGTACCTGCCAAACAAATAAAAAATACCGTGAAGTCTATTTTTTACGATAACTTGATGGTAAATTACACAGGTCAGGTGTAACAGGGACACCAAACAATGTCACACTTTTGGACCCCAAATTTTCTAGAATGACCCATATTCCACACAAACTGGCCATCTTCAGAAATAATAATAACATGGCACATTTATTATTTTCTCAAAACAATGAACACCTTCCTATTTAATTTCCATCGATCACTTTGTGCATGTTTGTGGATTATTGTTGTTCATCAAGTTGTTCATCAACGTACACTGCAACAAGAAATAGAAAATCCTCACGTGAACACAACTATTTCTTCACAAATTTGGGACCGATGATGACAAGACTTACCTCACAGATGTATTTTCCAAACGTCTTTCTCTCCATGGAGTACTTGGTGGCTTCAGCGAAGGCTCTCTGTGCCAGGCCGACAGCTCCGGCAGCAACCTTTAAATGAACGACCAAACAAAATTATATTCAAGGATCATCCTACTCGGTTTATCTCACGCTTCACTCTTACCCTATCAACAGCTCCGATAGGATAAGGAAGCATCTCGAAGGTCCGAACGTTCCTCTTCAATTTGAAACGCTCTTTTCAGAAACACTGAGATTTGTTCCCGTGTAGATGGGATTTGTAAATTAGAAGGGATATTTTTTTTTCTCTTTCTCGACGTAGTGTATGAAATGCTGTATAGGGCTGTTCATTTTCGAATAATTTAGTATTCGAATATTCGAGACTGGGTTTGACCGAATATTTGAATATTCGACACTCGCCAATCAAGTCTTTCAGGCATCTGCTGTAACTACATGCCACGCCGGTAAAAGGTTGCACGCAAAGCACGCCGGTGTTTTACATGCGGCGATCGATATTAGAAACCACCCGATGGAATTTTTTTGCATTGTATCAAGATCATAACGAGTACGTCAACCCGAGTTTTTGCAATCAATATTTTAGAAGTGTCAAGGGTTTTACGGTAAGGAATAATAAACCCATCCTAAAAAAATGCGGCATTTGACCCTGCTAAGCACCGTAACTTTTCCATTAAAATTGCATCAGTCGTATCTGTATGTGCATATATATATATTTTCGAATATTCGAACCGGCAAAAAGCTATTCGAATATTCGGTTGATGATCGAATATATGAATATTCGCTATATTCGGGACAGCTCTAATGCTTCATGCTCAGTGCTTTCCGAGAGCTTGTGGGAACAAATTCACAGGCTTACTCGGGCGGGATTCGAACCCACGACCTCCTTCTTACTCGCGCAGACGTCTTATAACCACTCAACTACCGAGCTTGCCGGGGTCGGCTGGCCGCTTCGAATCCAATATATTGGAGTCAAATTGGCCAGCCGACTTAAGCTCGGTGGTGGAGTGGCGACGGCTGCTCTAGTAAGCAGGAGGTTGCGGGTTCGAGTCCCACCAGTGTAAGCCTTTGAATTTGTTTCCCACAGGCTCTTGGGAAAACACTCAGCATACAGTGCTTCATAAACAAGGTCGGTAAAGGGCAAACAAAAAATCTGCCTTCTGAAGAGGCTTGTTCCTAGTGTTTTCCAAACTTGAACAGGCCGTTCTTGAGCAAGCATGTACAGACCAACGTCAAGCTTTCAAGCGGACCCAGGTGAAAAAATTGACAGGGACCTGGCTGGTTGACTCACCGGGGGTCTGGTCTTGTCGAAGGCACCCATGGCAATCTTGAAGCCCATTCCTTCCCCGAGCAGAACATTCTCCTTGGGAACTCTCACATCCTCAAATGAAATACCGCGTGTGTCCGATGCTCTCTGACCCATGTTCCACTCCTATGACAACCAAAAAAACATAGCAACAATCAGATACTTTTTTTCAAACATGAATACGTAGTCCCCTCTATTCAAATCCACCCTGAATCTGAAAAAGCTTTTTTTCAGTAAAGAGTAGAACTTCGCTACAATGAACGCAACTATATCAAACATTTGGTGACAATGAACATCCTATTCGGCTCCCAAATTGTTGTATTCAATACATTCCATTATCCACTATACCGAACGACTGCTATACCGAACATTATTAGGCAATCCCATGAAATGGGCTTTCTGAGTTACAAGCAGAAACAACAATTCTTTACCGAAATGTCAATTTTGGGATTTTAACAAGTGTATAAATGAACTGAAGATTTTAAACTGAAATCTCTTCACGAAATATTTTTTGGGCATGATTTCATTTTTGAACTCTGGTTATAGCGTGCACGGATCACAAACTTTGAGCTTCATTTTCTCAAAACAAGGGGTCAAGACTGATAATTTTAAAAGGTTGTATCAGGAGCTAGGAACGAGATACCACAACACACAGTATATCAAATTAAAGCTTTTAACCTGTACTTTCAGGAAATAGCATAATCTTGATTTTAAAATTTTGCTACTTTATCCCCATTCCGTGGGAATACCGACCTTCCTTCCGAGGGTCACACCTGGCGAGTCCCTCTCCACGATGAACCCCGTGAAGGCCTTTGCTGCAGAGGCTTTGGGGTCCATGTCAGTGCGCGCCAGGACGAAGTACCAGTTTGCATGGCCCCCATTGGTGATCCACATCTTATTGCCGTTCAGCACGTACTCATCTCCTTTCTTCTCGGCGCGGGTCTTGATGCCGGCCACGTCGGAGCCAGCACCGGGCTCAGTGACACAGTAGGCCTTGAGAGAAAATACCAACATTAACACTAAATAAACCCAAAGGCATTTTACTAGGAAGTGTCCTCAACCTGTCAAAACCTAACACTGTGCAGGATACCTATGGCACATTCTTTGGACAAATTGGGGCATCATAGCTCCATGTAAAGTAATGGTGCCAAGGCGCTACCAGTCCTGAACCCATCAAAATTAGACAAAACCTGCTTTTGGAGTTTGTAAGGCTTGGGGTAGTTAGGGTTAAAGGTTAATACTTATAAATAGACACAACAGCCATTGGAAGACATAGACACAAGACCACCTGGCCGGTTGACGTCTGCACGTACTCAATACATCATATTGTTCTTGAATGGGAGTGTAATGAATAGATGGAGCTTTTTCAAAAAAAAGCTTTCAATTCAAACGAAAGGGGTTGGTAGGGTTGGGGACATTTCGAATTGCCAACCCTGTCACCCTTACTGTTTTCCTGGGCCCAGATCTAAAATACAGCACAATTCTTCAACAGATTCCAGAGAAATTATCCCAATTTTCAGACCTAGTATAGACCCAGGCGGGGTAACTACCACCGTTGGCGAGACCAACTCACCTACCCCCTCAGAAATTCATGGCATTCAACATAATGGGACCGTGCTCTGCACATCACAGTGTCATGTTACACTCAAAGTTCTTCATTTTTCTCAAGTCCTAAAACTGTGCGGCCAACTTACACACATTATGGGTTCTTCCAACATGCGACCGAGGTACTTCTTCTGCTGCTCTGGATTCCCACCGATGATCACTGGCATTTGCTGCATAATCAATCAAACAAAACTCTATCACCAAGAACTCAAGTTATCACTCTTTAATAACCCTCCTGGGCTCCTGTGCACCTGGCCAAAATCGACCCAGTTGTTGTACAGATCAAAACCTATCAAGTGACAGGTTGAAACACACACAAAATGTGAGAGTTGGCGTTTAGAGTTTTTGATAGGCTGTGATAGTTATAAGTATAGGAGGGTTAATGGATGAAAAACAATCCATTTCTGGCTACTTGTATATAGTTTGTAAGGTTTGGGGTAGTTATGGTTAATGTGTATCAATCTTCACGTGCAGTATAGAATAAAGCAATATATTTTAAGACCAAAGGGAGTGTACAGTATATTAAGTGCTTTTTTTTTCGTTCAACAATAATTTTCTTCCATAATTCATTAGGGGGGGGGGGGGGGTTTGGGGGGGGGAATCCGTTATTGTTGACATTTTCCATCTTCATGATGAGCAATTCTTTCATTATCAAGTGATCATATCAAGAAACGTGTATCAATCAATAATCAATCAATCAATCAAACACAGATTCCCAGTGGTAAATTACAGTGATATGTATTAAATTACAGCTGAATCAAGCAATCAAATCAATCAAGCAAGTCAGCAATCCGACCAATCAAACACGCAATCAAATCAAGTCGCATTCATCAGGCGATGGCAGCTTTAACGCAAGGCATCGCAAAGCCTCTACAACGTTCAATGTCACTTGGAACTCACCCCTAAGGAGTTGGCTTCAATGGCCGTCTGTATGCCCGTGCAGCCATAGGCAAACTCCTCGGCAATGATACAGGAATCTAGGATACCCATACCAAGGCCACCTGCATGTACAAAGCAAAGCAATCCCTTGAGAATGTAAGCATTTGTACCCTCTAGATGAACAGGGGGGGGGGGTCTCAAGCAAGCAATAATTTCAAAGATTTCAAAATAATGGATATTTATCAAATTTACTTTTTGCATAGAATGAAAGTGAAAACCTATTAAAATCACTCATCACTCCGTTGCTTCATTGAGCCTCTTATCGATACTATCATGGAAGGTGTTCAAGTGAACTTTCATGATAGTTCCCCCATCCAAACTTTCAGGCACTCTTTCACTCATCCTTTCACTGTTGCTGTTCCAAAGTTAGTACTGTGAGATACTCCTCTTTTTTTGCCTTGTACTGCCTCTCCTTAACTGTAACCTGCTTCCCTTCCAACCATAATCTTTCACAATTCAAATGCAATGTGAATAGATACCTTCTATCCCTGTGATTGCTGTCTTTTGTAGCCCACACCTTGAGTGGCCTTTTGGCCTTGTGTTGGGCAGTTTTGTAGTCGAGACCATTTCAAGACCAGGCACAAGACCATTCACAAGACCATTCACAAGACCAGCTTGTAACAGCCACAAGTAACAGGCATAAACCATGACAAAGGAATGCTTTTGTTACAGTTCATTTGAATAGCTTAAGACTTGGATTAAGACTGCTGGTCTTGTGCTGGTCTTGCAGGGTCTTGCAGGGTCTTGCAGGGTCTTGCAGGGTCTTGCAGGGTCTTGTGTGGTCTTGTGTGGTCTTGTGATGGTCTTGACTACAACACAGGTGTTGGGTGATATCCAGAAGAAAAAAAATCACGTAATAGTTGGACTCGTACTCACAGGTGCTAAAGTAAGGACTGCACAGAATTACAAAAATCTAAAACCAGTGCTGTAAATTTGTTTCCTCTCTTTTGAAGATAACTTGTCTGTAAACCAAACCTTGTTGTTTGCCTTTGCTTAACACGACCAACTGAAAGAAAACAAAACTCACAATGTGAACAAACCTCTGATTTTAAATTCATTTATTAACCCTAACCCCCTTAACGCTTTTGGCTAGCATGCATCCTCAATCCTTCAAAATCCGCCAATTGCCTCCCATAAAAAAACAATTACTATGCATGTAACCTGTAAATAGAGAAGAGTACAGTGTATATTTGACCTATAGGTACAAGTATTGAGTGAAACATGGTAATCCTACTTCAATCCCCAAAAAATCAACCACCATTTCAAATAGCCCTTCGACCTCAAGCATCCAAAATTAACCAGCA
Organism: Hippasteria phrygiana; assembly: GCA_037893225.1. Lineage (NCBI taxonomy): Eukaryota > Metazoa > Echinodermata > Asteroidea > Valvatida > Goniasteridae > Hippasteria > Hippasteria phrygiana. The sequence continues at coordinate 442,595 of JAZGUH010000972.1, read as the reverse complement.
GTGAATCAGGATGCGGCCTCAAATCCTCCAAAATCAACCGGAATTTCAAAATGCATTCAGCCTCAGTCCTCCAGAATCCTCCAAAACTGCCTGGTTGATTTCGTAGGATTCAAACAATAATACTCACCGACTGAAGCTGGAATGTGTGAGTTCATCAATCCCAGGTTGAACGCTTTCTTGATAATGTCCCATGGATACTACAGATAGGGAAACAAATTCAAATAAACGATGGGCTCGGTTCCGTCATTCCTGAATGCGAAGGGATGCGGTTTCAGGTGTACGATATAAAGGGAGCATTTCATTATTGTCCGGGTGTGGTGTTGATTGCGGTACTGCTGGTTTTTCTTTGCGGTGCCGCATTCCGTACCTCAAACATAGCTGACGAATGGGAAGCTGGGTGCTTGAATAACTGAATATCAGTGATATTTCTGCCATTTACGCCGATCTGCGGAGTTATAAACTTGGTTGCCACAATACTTTGGAGCCGGATGGGAATTTTCCCTCGGTTTTTTTGTTTACCCCAAAAGGTCTTTTTCGCGGGTTTTTCACCCATCCCGTAAATAAGCAATAGGCTTCTATTGGAGAGTTCAAAAGTAAATAGATTTATTTGTTTAAATATTTTGTATGTGTGTGTATTATATTCAGTTTTTAACTAATACCGGGTAATATGCAGAGCCCCAATGGAAACCAGTTTTAAACTGTTTGAGCACACCCTGGGTAAATAAATGTTATAAATAAATAAATAACTGAATAATCATGAGGTCAAAACTGGAGCTCAAACTCGCTAAAGCACAGACCGCTTGTCAAAGATTTCCAGTTTGCAGTGGTCATTAAGTGCTGAATAGGCATGGGTGGCCAGAGAATGGCCAGAGAATGGACAGAATCATTAGTGGAGGTCTTGCATTGTTGCAAAGAATATTTATTAACCCTAACTCCCTAGGGTGTGTGGAAAATCATATTGAAATTGGAGGATTCAGGAGTGTTAGGGTTAAGACCTCTAGCTTGGAACACTAATTCCCCACTGTCCACCGAGATGGATTAGCCAGAGCGCCAGTGGAATAGTGATGTCGTAATTGGATTCCCGGTTAAGCACTCTTAGCCAGACGACCACACACTCCTCATGAATATTGCTATGACGAAAATTCCTGTGTGCACTGACCTGTGTAAAACAAGCTCAATATCTGAGCCAGCTCGCTGTTAATGCCGGTACCTTGGAAAAAAAAACCAGCGGAACCGTAATTGATACCACTTTCAGACAATATGAAAAGATCCCTAGACCCTAACATAAACAATGTTGTCTTTTGGAAGACAAGAGTACGGTGGACAATCGATACAATTAGATCTGGCATGTACTGGAAGTTGGCAAGCTAGATGTGAATCTAGTGTAAATAGACCAATCCATTAACCCTAACCCCTTGGGTAACTTTTACTAGAAAGTATCCCAAATCCGCCAAAATCCACCCATTTTGTCATGCACAAAAAGTTGGTTTTGGTGACTGCTCAATATGGAGGTATCCTGAATCCATCAAAATCCTGCAGTAGTAACGCTAGGCTTACAATCCTCAATCCATAAAAATCCCCCAGGTTTAAATATGGAGGTATCCTGAATCCGCCGAAATCCTCCAAAACAGGGGAAGGATTTTGATGGATTTATGTTTGTTGGGGTTAAGCTCCGTCCATTGACGTACAGCACACGCGCATGCCGGACTTGTCGGACGCGCATGTCGGATGCATGACAGCCAGTCCATACCTCTCCAGTTTTGTCATATTCGGCAGCCTTGGGGATGATCTCCTCCTTGGTGAACTTACGAGCCAAATCCTGGTATTCCTTCTGCTCATCGCTCAGTTCTGCCACAAGAAAAATTGGGAATTGGTACAAAAAAGAAATATATATTTTTGGGGGGTAAACGAACAGTATATCTTAAACTCCAACACCTATTAAAGGCATTCTTGCCAGAAACTTTCAAGAATCGTCCAAAATCAACCACTATTCAGCACATTCTTTATACTTCAAGTTTCAAGGGGACTTCAAGCCCGATGTAAAGTAAAAGTGGCGGTGCCTAATATTCAAATATTTGATCGATTATCGATATTTGTTTCGAGTTCGAATATTCGAATGTGAAATGCAATGGAACAAAAGAAGGGGAAAAAGTTCAAATTTTTGAAACTTTGTGACTGGTTCCTGTACAAATAATTGTAATGACAGCAGGTTATCTATCTGTAATACAAACACGTAATGATGAACGTACCAGTTCCTACTTTTTGTCGGGAAAATAAAAGTTTCTCACCGGGGCAAAAAAAAGGATTTCTGGATTCTTGCACGTGTGGTAAACCTTTATTAAATCATTCCTTGGTGCTAGCGAGTCATAAAAGTGAGAATCTATTATGATTATAATGAGCAGTTTCATGCATCAATTAGACTGCCTCTGTACATGCTTTGTTTAACCAAAAAACTGGCCATCCGGACAACCGAATAATCAAATATTTGAATATTGTATCGAATGAAAGGTCAAACATTCAAATAATCAATTATTTGATTGGACTCGGCCCTATCTGGGAGGGTTAGGATTGAGAAATGTGACTCCTGTGACCAATCTAACTTTTTACAACAGAATGGCATATATGCAAAAAAAAGGTATCTGCACCGATGTAAAACTTATGATAAAAACTGAGAAAAACTTTGGATACAACTAGAGCTGTTCATTTTCAAATAATTTAGTATTCGATTATTCGAAACTGGGTTTGACCGAATATTTGATACTCGCCGATCAAGTTTTTCATGCATCAGCTGCAACTGCATGCTGCGCCAGTTAAAAAAGGTTGCACGCAAAGCACGCCAGTGTTTTACGTGCGGCGATCGATATTAGAGAGGTTTCGTTAGCGCACTGTTAGTGCATATGCCCACGATTAGCTGTTAACGGTACGTGACAAAAATTGGTAAAAAATATTTCCTACGTGTGTAGAGCGACCGCTATCCGTGTAAACAAGGTGATTACGTTTAGGATGAGTGAGGAAAACATCAAACAAGCGCAAAAACTGATGAAGTCACGGGAACTAAACGTAGTCATATCTCTAATAACTGTGGGCTAATGAAACTTCTCCATATGAACCGCCTGATCGACATTTTTTTGGCATGTGTCTGTTGTATCAAGATCATTACGGGTACGTATAATTAGGCACTTCAGTGACGTCACAGATTCTGTTGACCAGCCACACACGCTCGAACACACAGAGTGCCCAACAAAATATTTGGAAATTAATAAAATCATAACTACAGTTCTAAACAATGGATCTTTTCAATCTTTCGTAATCGGCATTTGCAGTATCCATACTCTTTATCCCCCAAAGATCAAGGCAGACGAACACATACTTTTGCAGATATGACTTAAAATGCAACGCAACACGGGCTGGCTTGTCGCCGCTTTCGCGGAAAAACTGGCCGGATGACTGTGGCACGCTGTTTTCGTGTCTCGCTCGGAAACGATCAGAAAGACATCGGCCTTTCGTAGCCAATCCTAGACGTTCGTTAATGTGTAACGATACACTTTCGGCAATTTTCCGAAGAGCCAAATTTTTTCTTTGTCATGCTGTATGTTGCTTGTGAATCGGCCACAGGATGACGAAACTACAAGTTTGCGAAAAGTTTGATCTAACTTTTCAGCAAGAATTTTGCAACTGTTGACGAAGCAACTTGGTATAGATATAATTTCATATATTTCTCTTTAACATATTAAATTTGCAAGGATTTTGGTCTGGTGATGGCTCTAGGAAATTAATTTTGTACGCCGCGTTTGTGGCGAATTCTATATATCGCGAAGCGGAATTCGTGGCTAGACTGGTTCCCACATTCCGCGGATACGGAAACGCTACACGACCAATCTTCAAAACCGCGTTTGGTGGTTATTGATGACATGAAAATTTGCGCAATTTTCACTTACAGATTCTTACTACTTTGTCAAATTGTATACATACAGAGCATTTATATGGTTACGAGACTCATATTTATTACAAATATTTGCAAGAACTGCAATACCTTTTTGTATCATAATCGATGAAAAATCGTTTAGCGTGGAATCTATTTCGTGAAAAAATATCTACTCGGCGGCCTCGTGATTTTTTAAAATGTCAAAGGCATTTTTATTTGCCCCAACTAAGAAATCCATTCTAAAATTTTGGGCCTAGCCATGCAATATGCATAGCGGAAGTTTGTCATTTTTTAATGTACAAATAAACGATTTAGCCTACCCAAATAAATACAATGTAAATTATAAAAATATATTGTTTCTACATTGTATTTTGATACCCGTTACCAAGACAAAAATAATCTTAGGTGTTGAAAACAGGTTTTGCAAAAATGTATTTCCCCAGAATGAGTGTCTTCAAAACAGTATCTCCGGTGAAACTGAAATTTTTCGAAATGGTGATAATTAATTATGCAAAATCTAATTAATTATGCAAATTAGGTATGTAAATCTCAAAAAGTTATTTTCAGAAACTGCCTACAATGTCATCTACCGATTATATGATGCCAGTGAGTCAGAATGTGTCAAAGACAGATAATTAAATCCCTCAAAAGCTGAATTTTGTGCCTTTTAGGGTTAATTAATTATGTAAATTGACCTTTCATTTAATTATGAACGTCTGAAATTATAGATATTATTGGAAGAATGCATACATAACACACCTGCCAAATATAGATGAAACAAATAAACCGTTATGGAGATATGGAGAAAATATCTTGTAATTATGTGATTTTCTTGGTGCCGTGGCCATTATAAAGAAAAACATAGGATAACCTTTGACTTCAATTTTCCGTCCTTAAAATTAATGTATATCTCGAGAACCCCTAGGGCTATTTCAAATATTTTTACAGATTCTAAATGCTGGAGCCATGCCCTTTCAAACTAGCTATAATTTACAGCCCAAGACCATGAGCAAAAAACACATGGAAAATGCCTAGTATAATGTTCTGATAACAAGAAACCAAACTCAAGCCTGCGTAGTGTCAAGGGTTTTACGGACGGGAACAATAAACCTCTATGGACATCAATGCGGCATTTGACACTGCTAATCGCCGTAACCTTTCTATTAAAATAGCATCTGTACGTGCATATTTTTCGAATATTCGAACCGGCAAAAAGGTATTCAAATATTCGGTTGACGATCAAATATTTGAATATTCGGTATTTTCGGGACAGCCCAAGATACAACAGAAAGTTCCAGTGACATTTGTACACCAACGACATACCAAATGCCAGACCAGGTGCTCCAGCTGTTGATGCAGCCTCAGGATTAGATGCAGTAGTCCGGTTTCGGACAAATGCAGTCCGAGTTTGAGGCAGCTGCTTAGACAGGGCCTGCAACAAAAACACAATATAAAGCGAACTATATTAGAAATGTATATGTACATGGTTCACATCCCATAATTTTATAACTGATCAAAATATGGACAAAACAGGCATGACAGGGCTTTCCTCCAAACTCACATGACACTTTTAACCCCTTGCGTACGGATGACGGAATTTGGCGCAAAAAACACAGTGCCACCAGGCCGGATGACGCAATTAGCCGCTGTTTGTGCAGTTTCAATCCATTGTTGGATTATTGTGTATAGGTTACGTTTGACTGCACAAACACATTGTAGCGGTTCACTTGGCTGCCAGAGCCGCCGCGGCACCCCGACGTCTCCCGTAAAATACCGTATTAGAGGGGTTAAAGCAGGTATTTTCCACAAAGTAACACTGGCATACTATAGTAGGGCTGATTTTTTGGCCTACATAACCCTCCTGTTCTCAGGGCCAAAATCAACCCAGCTGCTGTACAGATCAAAACCTATCAAATGACAGGTTGAAACACACACAAACTGTGAGAGTTGGTGTTTAGAGTTTTTGATAGGCTGTGATAGTTATAAGTATAGGAGGGATCTTAACAGTCCTGAATCCTTCAATTTCAATACGATTTTGCAGATGATCAGCCAGAAATTAATATAGAAATTTCCATAGGTTTGTGCACAAAGATGGATGCACCCATCCAGCAGGCATCACTCTATACTCTGGCGCACTATTTACACTATAAATAAAAAGTTCAAAAGGATTCGACTTGAACCTCGTTTACAAGGAAATTAATTTTAGCGAATTTGCTGGTAAAAAGAAAGTATCACCGATTTTTTAAGGGAAAATAGGGGTTCCGAAATAAATCACCGATTTTAAAAACGATATCGCTGATATCTTGATTTTTTTATTTAAAAAAACATGTAGCCGATTTCGATTTTTGGGCGGCGAATATCGCATCATCGCGATTTTTTCGTCGTATCGCCCAGCACTAGTCAGCGTGAACTAGATGTGCGTACAAGACATCGCGCACGCATAATTTCCGGAGTTACAGTGCTCCAGTGCCCTCTGGAGGTTGCCAAGGTTCATTATTATACCGGTAGGCCTATGTGGTTAATATTCAAGTTAACAGCAACTCAAAAACTGAATCTAGGGAAACTAAAAGTATTCCTTCAACATGTTTAATTGTTGAATTGCTTATTGTTTAATTGGAGGAATTGCAGAATACCCCGCCACCCGAAAGTACCCCCCCTAAAAAACGTGGATACGCGGATATGGGGTGGGAGGGAGTCGGAAGGGGCGACAGGGGATGCTATTTCCCCTCTAAAAAAATCCTCCGAGTGGGCTGGAATCAGACTTACGTGCGTAATTCGAATGGGAAGCTCAGTAAAAAATCTAAGACCAAGGGACTCCCACCCCCCCCCCCCCCCCCCCCCCCCCCCCCCCCCCCCCCCGAGGTGGATACACGGATATACGGATACGCGGACATGGGGTGGGAGAGAGTCAGTGATGGGCAAAAGAGGGCCCCATTTTATAAGGCACGGACGTGCACAGCACAGATGTACAGTACTTGCGGTATGTGAGATGGTTTATTGAGGGCAATCAATTGTGACCCCGTATCCGGATACGAGGTGGGGATAGACGAGTGGCGGGGTATTCTGCAACCAATTGTGCCGTTTACTTAAGTCTTAACTTTAATTAATTGCTTACAAAAAAGTTAATTGTTGAATTAAAATAAAACAGTTCAATTTATAAAACCCTGAAAAGTTTCTTTTTATAAAACACATATCGCAAATACTGCCTAGTTGAGACGCCTTCCCACGATCCCTTTTGACAATTTAGCGAAAAAAACACGTTGTAGAGGGTAGGCCTAGGCCTATATATATTAATAAACGTGTTTAGCGTATTGCTGCAGTGCATGTGCAGTGCAGCCGCAGCGAAAAACATTTTCGAATTTTGATCGAGGCTTAGTTTCTATCTCCTAGATTTATTTTCACAATCTTGACAGTCTCTGCAGTAGAACGACATCCAATACTCACCTTTACGGCACGGTTTACTGTCATTCGAAGAGCCATATTAGTGACTGATTTCAGACTCCGAAATGCTAAAGCGAAGACCCCGGGCGAAGACAGACACAGTGGCCGATCGAGTTCGGGCGAGTTGGTCTTGTTTGCTCACTCGTGTCTTCGTACGTTCGTGTTTCCGGCCGCTCGAACGCCAAAGAACGTCTGATCTATAGCCAAGAGCGCCATCTATCGCTGGTAACCACGCAAAATGTAATGGCTGCGCCCATCAGGGCGCGGCCCCGATATCAATTTCATTCCAACAAAACCAGTGTGGTTTTCGGAGCAAAGAAAAATTCTTAATTAAGAAATGTTCTGCTACTCGTTAGCCCTCCTTATATCATTTAAAAAATAATAACTTCATTTGACTGAAATATTAGAACGAAATATTATTTTGTGGTATAACCATGGAGCTATAAAAAGAGTTTCGAGGAAGCAAAATTAGCAAGTGCAGATTTTTGCAGGAAGGGGGTGTTTTAGGCCTGGTAGATCTATCTACATTGTATTTATTATTTTTCAAGAAGCAAAAAATGGAGTCAAAAAAAAAGGAGTCAAACAAAAAGAAATTGGCAAAGTGCAGGACGGGGGGTTTCGGCGCCCCCCCCCCCCCCCCCACCCCAGCCCTACAAATAGGGCTGTAAATGGTTCCTTTTTTAACTTCTGGCTTTTTAACAATGGTGACAAGTAAAAAGCCAGAAGTTAAAAAAGTTACCTTATACAGCCCTATTTGTAGGGCTAGCCCCCCCCCCCCCCGCCAAACCCTTACTCGATCCAAGGGCCTTCCTCCATACTCGATCGAACCATACCTCCATGATCGAACCATGGAGGAAGGAACACTAACATCATCACTAATCATTTTCCTGACGAAGATTAGAGCAGGCTAATCGAAACGTTGAGAACAACCCGAGAAGTCCCCATGGTTCTCCCTGAACCATATTAACCAGTGAAGTCCCCATGGTTCTCCCCTGAATCATATTTCTCACTTATCGACAGTAGAGAAAACGAGTTGCACGAAAATTGGTTCTCCCTTGAACCGATCTCACTTAAAAGGTTGAGATACGAGTTGTGCGATAAGGTTCTTTTCTTTTCAGAACCCATACCTCTCGTTAGTTGAGATAGACACATGGTGTTACCGAAAACGACATTTTTATTTATTTATTTTTATATATTTTTTTTGCTTGTAAGGGCCTATACGCACCGTAGCAAACCAGAAAAGAAAACAAAAACCCAGTAAAGGTCTTATTTTGCGCGTACGGGTGGGTAGAACAAAACAATGAGGTTAAATAGCGCCACCAACGTTGAGAAAGTGTGCCCCACGTCCGAAGGACAATGGAGGGACCGGGAACCAGTCTACCTCTACCCCTACCCCTCCCCCTCCCCCTCCCCTCCCCCTCCCCCTCCCCTCCCCCTCCCCCTCCCCTCCCCCTCCCCCTCCCCCGCGAAACATTTTGGTTGTCAACTTTTTGGGAAAATGTACGGGGACAAAATTCAAAACCCCCGCCCCCTGCAAAAAATCCTGGATCCGCCCCTAAATAAATAAAAAGAAGGGAAGCGGGTCACAGGTAAGGAGTTCCAAATGAGGCAGTACGAACGAGGGGCTGGAAAATTTGATTTTACTGTAAAATCCAAAACAAATAACACATTTTTAAACGGTTGCTGATCTGAAGCCGTCAGCGTAATAACTTTTTTTAAAGTAACTAATATTGAATATAAAAAAAAGGATGGATTAAATTGGAACGGGGTATTTCGTCCCCAATCGAACCCTCTTTAATCCGCGCAGTCTGCTATTTCTGTTTCTTCAGCCGGGGGCGGGCGCAGGGAAAATGTTTTGTTAACTATCCGAACTGTCCCTTTAGGGACTCCGTACGTTTAGCATGATGATTTGTTGCTGTTTTAAAGTACCATGTTCAGAGTTTGTCGTCTGCTACATTAATGCATAGTGTGCGATGAGCACCCGAGATTTGCACAAATATGTCAGTTCGACGGTGTGTATTGGTGTGTACCGAGTCGTGAAGTTGATTCTATTTTGTGGCAATTTTGGGGTAAGTAAAGAACCGAATCATAGGGCGGGCCTAGCTTGAAAATTCCAGCTCCAGGCTCAAGATTCGCCAGCCTAGAGCTGGAATTTTCAAGCTAGGGCGGGCCTAGCCCAGATTAGACTCCTCCGTTGTGTGTACACGCGACGGAGTCCAGATTATAAATTTCTGCTGCCATTGCGAAATTTTTTACAAACATTTTTTTTCATATTTTTACCTGATGAAGGAAGCTGGAATTGCGCTCACATTATTCCTTGTGCCCAGAATTACAAAGATGCTTGGATTAGAACGAGTAAATATGTCCTTGGGTGACGTGTTTACAGAAAATAACTCGCAAATCCACACTTTCGACGCGACGTCAACAAAATCATGTACATGTACAAACTTCTCGTGCGCGTGCAAAGACTTACGCGCACGCATGCGCGAAATGCATAGCAACCGTGTCGCTTCCACGCATGCGTGGTAGAGTTGTGGGCGTGTGTATGTGTTCGTCACGTCCCACGGTAAAGTCATGCAAATTCGTTGTTTCTGTTTCTGTTTCTGAATTTCCTCAATTTTGCCGTCTTTCGACTGCCGTGCGATGTCTTCGTCTTCGGTAATTTGTGGTAATTGCCAAACAGCCACCTTCAAAAAGGCCGAGAGGGGTTACAAGAGATTTTCGGTAAAGGTTTTGTCTAGCCCCGGCACCTTCAGAAAAGTCTTTGGCAAGGTCATAACACCCCTTGAATGTAAGACACAATTCCTATGTTCACAGTGTAAGGACACGAAGACTAAGACATCGCACGGCAGTAGAAAGACGGCAAAATTGAGGAAATTCGGAAACAGAAACAACGAATTTGCATGACTTTACCGTGTGACGTGACGAACACATACACACGCCCACAACTCTACCACGCATGCGTGGAAGCAGCACGGTTGCTATGCATTTCGCGCATGCGCGCGCGTAAGTCTTTGCGTTTTGCACGAGCGAGAAGTTCATACAGGATGTTTACGTCGGAAGCGTGGATCTGCGATTTATTTCATGTAAAAACGTCGCCCAGGGACATATTTACTTTTTCTAAACCAAGCATCTTTGTAATTCCGGACACAAGGACTATGTGAGCAAAATATCAGCTTCCTTCATCAGGTAAAAATAAGGGAAAAAATTGTTGTAAAATGTTTTCTGTGGCAGCAGACATTTTATAACCTGGACGTCAGTCGTAATGCAATGAAGACGTCGTCCAACCTGGGCTAGGGCGGGCCTAACACCAACAGTACACTAACACTACAGTTAACGTTAGGCCTATTGCGTTCAAAATGGAAATTAAAATTTCAAATATTTTTTTTCATACATTTTAAATTCCATTCAGTTTGCACGCAAAATTGTGATTGTTTAGTATAGCTTTTCCTACCTCCATGATCAAATTCGAGTCGAGGGTATTTTTTATCATTCCAAAATGACTTTTTCAACCTAAAAAGCAGACTTCTCTTAAAGTTAAATCTATTGACATTTTTTGGGTAATTTTTAACAGTTATTGCGGTAGAAAATGCAATTTTCTTACGCGCTTTAAATTACGCCGGGCATGCAGTTGCCATGCGGCGAATCAAATTAGTTTTGCGCGTTTACTTGTGCGTTGCGTCTTCTCTTCATCGTCGCTTTTCCCCCAGAAGTTTCCTCAAAAACTAAAACCTTGCCCTTTATCTACAGCTAACCTGTTGATTTGTAATGTCGCTATCTAGTTTGGCAATTGTTGTTCTCTTATAGGGAACAGCTGCCCTACACAATCGCCCAAAAATTTTCCCCAATAAATGTTTGTGTTCAACACCCTAATTTATGGTATATGGAATTCGGAGGGAGGGGATGAAGGAGGGAGGGGGAGATGATTGTATGGGCCATCCCCCGGCTGAAAAGTAGGCTTATTATAGGCCTATTCTTTTCCCTTCGAGTTTCAATCCACCACCCCTCCCCCCCCCAGGATTTACACCCATCAATTGTTTCTTGCTCCCCTCTAACCTCCCCTCCCCCATGCCCCATCTCCCACATGGAGATTAATATCTTCGTTTTACAGATGCTGATGAGTACACAAAAGATTGAGCACAAACACCAACTAGTCACAGCAACTGGGACCTTGCCAGATATGCACAACACGGAGAGGACGGGAACCAGTGATGATGAGGGAACCAGTATCCATGCTGGTCACATCGACGAGGTTCACGAGGTGCCCATTCAGCATCTGATCCGGCCACTGCCATCAGAGCTCGACGAAGACAAGGTGCAGTCGCTCATGGAAACCATCAAGGTACCAAATGAACTTGCGTATCATTGAGGAACGATACAAAAAGAGTTTAATGACAAGAAGTGCATCATCTGCTAGCCTTTGTGTGCCGTGATCACCGGCACCAATTCGTGGGTAACCCATAAAAGTCACTGCTCCCGACTGGATTAATTAATCATCAGCAGAGGTATTACATATACTTCAGTCACCGTTTCTTTCAGGGGATATTGCACTGCTGAAAAACGATGCATCATTTCATTTTCATTGCCAGCAGCGTAGCCAGGGCCGTCTCCATAGGGGGTGAGTGGGGGGTGTTACAGTGGGTGGCGCTCAGTGTTTTCTTTATAATACAATTTTCTTCGTTTGCGAAATTTTTAGTTGGGGGGGGGGGGGCAGGGTTTAGCGTAGAACCCCCCCCCCCCCCCCCTTAGCTACGCCACCGTTCTTGCTGCTTCATACATCAAAATTTGACATTTAGTAAACAGTCACTTTAAAGAAAACAAACATTTTCTTGTCATAGTTTTCCAACATTCTCTGATGGCCAAACAAAAGCTGCAGTGTACTAAGTGTAGCATCATTCGATGAAACATGTTATAATATGGGTGTCCAGTTGTGAGCCAAAGTGAAATTTGGTCTTCAAGATAAGTGTGTACGCTTTCATATTCACGAAAACTAAATTCCAGACATTCCAGGCCCAAAGGGCATGCTTAATTTGAATGGTTGCAAACTAAACTTTTTATACATTTGCCTCTTTAACCCCTTGCGTACGGATGACGCCATTGGCCACCATTTGTGCAGTTTTGTTTCTGTCATGCTCGACTGCACAAACACATTGTAGCGGTTCGATTTGCCTGCCAGAACCGCTGCAACACCCCGACGTCTCCTGTAAAATACCGTGCCCAAAGGGTTAATACTGTGACTAACAGGTAAACTTTCCAATTTTGTAAAATCGCCCAAATAAACCATTTGGGCCACACTATACTGACCCAATACCCCCATTGTGTACAATGTATTCAAAAGCCTTTTTACTTAAGTTACAATCTGTTTTTTCTCACCAGGATCCGAAGCAAAGGCACAAAGTGCCACCAGTGGACATTTTATGGATAACGGGGAGGAAAGGCGGAGACTATTACTATTCCTTTGGGGGGTGTCATCGCTACGCTGCTTACACAAGACTTCAAATGGCAACCATACCATGTAAAATTGTACGGTCCACCGTGTCCGATCTAAGGAACTATCTTGGGTCATCTACTCCCGATTTACTTTAAGAAACGAGCACGAGTTGCTCCCTGGATTTGAACGAAGATTTTTGAAATCTTGTGACATGATATTTTCAGAGACTGAGAAATGAAAGTCTTGCAACTTAACATCTCGGTACCAAACAACGACCAGTCTAGCGACAGACTTTAGTGCGAATAATAATATAATAGACATTTGTAAAGTGCACATATTCACCAAGACCACGGTGCTCAAGGCGATATATACATCATATTACCCCTGCTTATCGGGCCCATTAATCATTCCTGAAACCTCAGCTCCTTGGGGAGTATACAGCCCCGGCTGCTATTTTAAGCACACACGGGCTAATCAAACAACCACCACTGCCCTCACAGGTACCCATTTACTCCTGGGTGGGGAGAAGCAACTTGTGACAAAGTGCCTTGCTCAAGGCCACAGCTGGTCTCGAACCCACAATCTGCAGTATCACCGATATCTTTAGTTTGATGCGCTCCATTTAGAAAACAATTTCATAAACCGGATGCTCCCCAAAGCTGTAGTTAAGTCCCTGGAAGTCCTTTCATAAAGCCAGTCATAAGTAACTGGATGAACAATGACAAAGTAATGCCTTTGTCAAAGCATTTGAATAGCTTGTTGATTGGAATTAGGACTGGAGGACTCGTGATGGACTCGACGCCCATGTAGCTCCTATATGTGCACACTTGTATGCATTCTCACCAGACAAAGTAGAGAATAGTCCAACATTACACGAGGTGTAGGTCCGAGTATGACCAAACGGTGCTGCACAGCCTGCTTAAAACACTGACCCCTCTGAAAGCATCTGGGGGAGAAGCCCGTTGAACATTTCAATAGCGACTGGTTGGAAACTCCCGTCTTAATCCAGAGAACGTTTAACCCTCCTACTGTTTCACCTTACAAAATTTTCATATCCAATTTTTACCATAGCATTAACACACATGGCAAACCACAGTGTAATGCTATGGCAAAACCATATGCATGGTTTTGTATGGTAAACATGCTTCATTGTGGTGCACAGTGTATGCCAAATGGTTGTGTGGTGAATATACTTCATTGTGGCTTAGCAACAGACTACTTGGGGCTATAGAGTACCGAAGTCCGACGTATTCTGAATGTATTCTGGTTCCAAACATTGCACTGATAGACGTCATCACTTCAGTACTCTATGGCGAGTTATATATAATGTATAAAGAGAAACCACCCTAATTCTAAAATGGTATAGGCCTATTCATCAATGTTCACCATACAAAACCTTGCACCTGCCAGCAGACAGCCTGTACAACCATACAAAACCTTAGTGCCACACAGAGGTCAATTTGATTTACCATTCATCACCTGACATAGTTCAGGCAAGTCTTTTGACCAAAGCTGTCAGGTTTTGTATGGTATACCTGCTGTACACTCTGACGACTATGGTTTTGTATGGTGAATAAACTTTCTTATAAATTGCCTGCAAGAGAACGAAGGGTGCTTGGCAATTTCTCAGGCACGCTCAAGTTCCTCCAGTTGTACATATACATGAAACCGAGTGCATGATTCATGCACTGCAGAGGCAAATTTCACATGGATGAAATTAGCACCAATCTGCGCACCTCCAGGTTTGAAAGTGGAGCTCGGTGCTAAGTAAACAACCTATGTCGGCGTTCATTCATGTGCAATTTACACTTGGAAAAAAATCAGTTGAATTTTGAAGTCAGATAGAGTCATCTGACAACACTAATGCTGGTACTTTTGAGAATCATTTTTCTGTAAAATAGTTGATCATGGCAATTAATGAATTTGGACCATGTGCTACGCTGTCATTTCCCATGATTTATGCATGCATGTTGAATAGCACCGACAGCCTCGCTTTTAATCCGGAAGTGCACAAACAGGGTGAGTAGGAAATAAGTCAATACCACCCACAGTCCAAGATGAAGTATTATCTTCAGGCGATCCATGGCTACTGACAGTGGCAGATGTGACACGGACGCACTCGTGGGATAACTTATATTGTTCAAAATACGTGTAACTGTCTGGCCGTCCGAATGTAACAAATATTCGATCTTTAACCAAGTGTTTGAATACCTTTTGCCGGTTCGAATACGCTAACAAAATATACATTGTGTATATATAATGTTATTTAAATAGAAAAGTTACGGCGCTCAGACCGCATTTGTGTGCACACTTGTGGATGGAGGTTCGTTACATCCGTAAAACCCTGGACACTTGTAAAATAATTGCTGCAAAAATGCAAGCTGGAGTTTGGTTTCTTATCAGAACGTTACACGTAGGCCTACCCATAATGATCTTGATACAACAGGTGCATGCACAAAATGTCAATTGAGCAGTCCATAATATTAAATGGATGCACGTAAAACAACAGCGTGCTTTGTACGCAGCTTTTTTCTGGCACTGCAAGCAGTTGCAGCTGACGCATGAAAACTTGATCGCCGAGTATCAAATATTTGGTCAAACCCAGTTTTGAATAATTGAATACTAAATTATTTAAAAACGAACAGCCCTATAAGCGCAACACTTACACCAGTTTCTGGTGTGCTAATGCACGTTAGCAATTAAATTTCACTTCTAATATACCAGTGCAGTTGCTGAATTATGCACATCAAGGCAGAATGATGAAATTGACAATTTGTAATAAAACCACGGTCTTCGAGGGATTAACTTTAGGTTGTTTTATTAGAAAATATCACACAAAACACCAAAACGGTTAAAATACATTTTCCAAAGGTTACGAACTACAACTAAAAATGTATTCCAGTTGAAGATTTTTCAAAAAGAATAAAGCAGAGACAATGAGATTTTTATAATCTGCTTTGATAAAAATAAATCATTACTAATCGTTAAATCTATTTTAATGTTCAAATTGGGATTCATTTCTCATGGAAAGGTAACACTATGAACATCTAACAAGAAAAACTTTGCACTAAATCCATTGTTACTAGTTCAGTGTAATGCAGTATGCAGTTAAATTTTTGCCAATGCAATTTTATTATGGAACTATTTTAAAGTCTTATTTTCAACTTCACCATTAATGAAATGCATCCAGAGCTTGTGTAAAAAAAGGTGCACATTTTCAAGCTGCACTTTTCTCCATATCTCTACTAATTCTAGTATACTATATACCTGATCTCATACAAGCAAACTACAGAAGTATATACACAGATGTTTGCGGGGTACTGTTTTCTTTTACTATTAAAAAAAAAACCAATGTATGTATACATCAAAATTGTAAAAAAACAATATATATAGTTTAGTCTTAAAAATACAAATGTTAGATCATATTCCTAAAAATAGGTGATTACTATTGTAAGGTTTTGAAACAAGGTTACCTTTTTAAAAAAAGTTATGAAAAATACTTAACAAAATGCCAAGAATTCAGAAATCAGTTAACATTCCCTACGACTTTCCAACAGTGCATATATATTTTGCTGGACACCCACTGATAACGTACCGTTTTCCTACAGGAGTTATTTAGCATCAACCCCAAACCCGTTGGTGTATTAATGTAAAAACCAGGATCTTTTTCCCCAACGTGAACCACAATAATACAAGCAGTTATACCTGGGTGTTGAGAGTTACGATTACAGTGAAATGACGGACCATGTACCGGAGAAGCCGCTGGCTGAATCCGTAGCGCTCGTCCGGAAGGTGATGGTGATGGTTGTGTCCCCCACCTGACTGTACCACATGAACGGGAGAGCCAAGCTGTCTAAACAGACCATCAGCAAGTTTGAAGAGCCAGAGGCAAACTGGGTTTTAAAGAAAAGAAAAACAAAATTCCACTAATTCTATCAGCTGCTTTGTAATTATTTGTCTGGGGGAGGTGACTTGGTCTCACCGACCGTGGAAGTTACCTCGCCCTGGAAGTTACCTCGCCCTGGTTTATAGGTCTGAATTTGGGATAATTTCTTTGCTATCTATTGAAGATCTATCCTCTATTTTGATCTGGGCCCAGGAAAACAAAGAGTTGCCAACTCTACCACCTTCGTTGTAGCCCTTTACCTCGAGTGGCTTTTAGCCTTGTATTGTGCGACTTCCATAAACAAATTTTTTTTAAAGGGATAAAAACAAACAAAAAATCAACATGTATTCATTGTCTCAAATTTATCCCAAACAACCGACAACTTCAATTTAGTATAGACCGCATCGAATATGACGTCATGGCAACCAAGTTCTAGGACTCATTAGGTACAATGTGTCTATTTATGCCCGTCCCACAATATGTTGGCCTATTGTTGCTCTGGCAATGTGGGTATTCAATACGTCCTGTAACCACGGAACTGCGGCTCGACCATTGGCCATAGCCTGGGTACAGGAATCATAAAAGGTGGTTTCCCGAAATTGGACCAAGGGTCTTTTTAACATGCACAAGTCATTAAATTCCTAAGTCAGCCAATTTGAATTTCTCAAGATGACAAATTAAAATTAATTATTAACTTCAGTTTTGCACAATGCAATCGTCCAATAATGGTCATGTCATGACAAGGGCTTCAGAGAGTAGCTGTTTAAGGGAATGAGTTGGCGCTGTGGTCATTTAAATACAAGCTCCATGGGCAGGCCTGAAAAATGTACCATTCATGCTTTTCAGCAAATTAGATTTGTTTATTTCAAATTTTCAAATTGTATTTCCTATTTCAATAAAAAAAAAAAAAAAAAAAACGGTTTTGGGAGATTCACCCTCCTTAAAAGTTCTTATTTGTTTTTTTTTTTTCATTTTTAACTCAGAAAAATCTGCATTGTGGGAACTGAATTATTAGGCCGGAAACGATTCAAACTTTTGTAAAGTAATTATTTGCTAACTGAACACGGGTGGAATTTTGTTCGATTAAAAGTAAATAACTTTGCTAGATGGAGCAATAAAAAAAATGTACTTTTCAGGGTAAAAGTCTAAGTTCATAGACGGCATCCTTGAAGGAACTTGTGTATAGAAAAAAAAAAAAAAAAAAAAACACTTACCACCAGACTGTCACCGTTGACACAGGGCGTGGCAAACACGAGGTCCAGGTTATTGACTACCACCATCAAGATGGAATTACTGGGTATGGTAAGGGTCAGCTGGGCGTTCAGGTTGTTGGGGTAGTTGCCGGGATAATTAGGGCTCTGGATGGTACCGTTGTCGCCCACATTCAAAGCCATGCTGGTTGCAGGCTCGGACAGAACTGAAAAAAGAAAGATCGAGCACCATTGTTGATTGCTTGCTGTTACTTTCAAACCAGGAAAAACCCTGCAAAATTCTTTAAATGCACATGGGACCGAGTGACATCCATAATGCCTGGATTGTCCATCGTTCAGTATAGCAATGTTCGCTAAAGACTTCAAAATGTTGGTTTGAATATTTGTGAGCACAGCGTGCACGCCAAGCTTACATCTCTTCAAGCTACCGCAACACGGTACTCAAATCTTATAACTTGTACTTTCAGAAACTATTTTAGACCCATTTTGTGATGCCACGTCGCAAGTTATAATTCTGGAGAACTCCAGCTCAAGTGTCCAAAACAAGTCTGTACCAGATGACGAAAATCATAACTTGCAAAGTCGTTATTCAATACAAGTCAGCAGGCTCGGGGTAGATAACTCACCGAAGTTGTTCACAGCACAGTCCATCAGATTACAGGCCACAGAGGTGTCGGGCTTTATGTCCATGCACAAGGCATCCTCCACGACCATGTCGTTATCCACGCGGCGGCACTCGACCACACGAGTCTGCATGCCGTCACCACAAGCGGCTGAACACTGCAATCAAACATTCAAAGTGTTACATATGCAAACCACATACTTAAAAAGGCACTTTTCAAGTGATATTTTTAAAGCAAACGCAACCTTGCATTTCTAATCTGTTTTGCCTCTTAAGGCGCACATTGCCCCGAAATCCCAAAATTGCATTTCTGATTTATTACGTGTAACATCGACATAAATGCATCCCTTTAATAATCTCTTGGATTTTATGCCGTGACTAATTATGAGCACAGGAACGATAAAGGCAATGGTATAGCCGATTTGTGCCCAACAAATAACCTATATTTTACTTTCTGAAGTAACTTTCTTGCATTTTCATGCATTGAACACATTTTTCTCAACAATGGCCTAGTTTGAACAAACACGTACCAATGAAATGTGCGTTCACAAACCCACCTATAAAAGCAACACTTTTTCGAGTGAAAATTGTGGTTGGATACAGGAGGTGCGCGAAAGATGCAGAACAGCCACGCAATGACATCCAATTGAAATTGTTCTTTAGTCACACAAACCCTCCAATCATGGCTGCCCCCAGGGCGGCTTCAAAGCATCTGCATAGTAGAATGAGGAATTACTGCTCCAGTAATTTTATATAGCTATGGTTAAAAACGTATTCCCAATTTCAGTGAAGCAACTATAATATATGTTCAGCTAACCATTGCTTACATTGGAAAACTCCCCTTCGTAAAAATAAAACTCCGGGCAGGGGTCGGTGTTGCAAGCCTCGACAGTCGAGGGAGGGAGTCCACCACACTCACTGAACTGTCCGACACTAGTGTCTGGAAGTATACAGTCCAGACTACCTGCAGTTCTGGTACCCGAGCCGCACGTTGACGAGCACTGGGTAAGAAATACAAAAAACAAAGTTCAGTCACAAGTTGACATGCAATGTTTTTACTGCCGATATGTCACAAATGCATCCGAACCATTGAAGGGGGTGGAAAAAGGGAATTATTTTAACAATTGTTATGGAAGTCTCCCAATACAAGGCTAAAAGTCAGTCCAGATAAAGGGCTACAACAGGTGTTTGGGTTGGTCACATTTTAGGTTGCCAACCCTACCCTTGCGGTTTTCCTTAGTGCAATTTCATGGAGCTGTTAAGCTTAAGCACAAAAAATTTGCTTAGCATGAAATTTCTACCTTGATAAAAACATGATTACCAGCCAAATGTTAAATGTATATTGCCTGTGACTGGTATTTAACCGTTTGCTTAGCATGAAAATCACATGGAGTTTTGGCTGGTAACCTGTTTTTACTAAGCAAGACATTTTTATGCCAAGCAAATTTGTGTGCTTAGCAGCTCCATGAAATTGGCCCCAGATCTAGAGAATAAATCGATACCAAAGATATCCCATTTTCAGACCTATAGACCCAGGCAGCTAGGGTAACTTCCATCATTGGCGAGACCAACTCACTCCTGTAAACATGGATGGCTGCCTCCAAATACAATTTTTTTTACTCCGAGTCATGCTTTTTAACATCGCTGAGAAAATGTGACCGGCACTACAAAAATGGGTATTATGTCGCAAAATTTGAAAAATGAGTTATATACATAGTTGAATTTGTCACTTCCAAAGCTTTAATTTGGTTAGAGATATCTTGACATTTGTAAACTCATATTTTCCAATTTAATGGAAGTGCGTTTAAAAATATAGCCCTTTAAAACACAAAAAGTGCAAAGAAATGAGATAAATGTTGATAGAAATTATATTTTCATCTTTATTCATCAGTATTAATGTTTCTGAAAATAAATTACGAAAATAGACAAAAGCCAACAAACCAACCAAAAAATAAAAAAATAAAATAAATCCACTTTTATGTGAAGATTTTTTTCACTCGTCCCACGGAACAAGCCCTGTGTGTTTTCACAGTACGACTTGGAATAAAAGTCCTTTCAAGATTACTGAATCCAGATTCCAACAAAGCAAAAAAAAAAATACAATTGATGAAA
The DNA here is from genome assembly GCA_037893225.1 of Hippasteria phrygiana. Lineage (NCBI taxonomy): Eukaryota > Metazoa > Echinodermata > Asteroidea > Valvatida > Goniasteridae > Hippasteria > Hippasteria phrygiana. The sequence goes on along the minus strand of JAZGUH010000972.1, from coordinate 421,967 downwards.
AATTTGTTCTTTTCATGGCTCACCTCTCCCCAGTCACTCAGGACATACGTCCCAGTTGGGCAATCCGACTCGAACGAGTACACAAGGCTGTAGCCAGTTTGCATGGTGTCCACATCATCCGAGACGAACCGGACTCGGGCGACATCCGACTTGGACAGCCAACGTGTACTGGGAACAGTCCCTCCACACAGCTGTACGGTTAGCTCAGGAAAACTGGCATCGGTGATCTACAGGGGGAAAACGAAAAGAAATCAAGAAAGAGCACCTGCATTGTTATTCTGGAGGTTACAGGTTCAGATCCCACTGGTGGCAGTTTACTCAGGAAATGTTTTTTAAAACACCGATTCAGTTTCCCTCGTTTGGATGGATATAGATGAATCACGAATTTGTAAATAGCACTGATCTGCACACTTCCAAATTGGAAACTGAAGGCTCTCAGTACAATTAGTAAATTTAATATGGCTGAACGTGTGCTGTGCTGCACTCACACCCCCCCCCCCCCCCCCACCCCACCCAAAAAGAAAGAAAATTACCTCAAGATAATCCTTGTCACAAACTCCAGGACTGGTGCCTTCCTCGATATCTATCGTCAGGACGGTGAAGGTAATGCAACCACTCAAGTGGACAAAGTTATTCAGGCAGTTGGCGTTGGTCACGTAGGTGGGCTGGCCTGGCGAACGCAGAATGGTCACAGGGATGTTGGGCGTGTAGACATTGGCGCATTCTGTCGGAAGGGATAAAAACAAATTTTTAAAATTCAAGTCTGAAGTTAATGATTGCCATCGCCAAATCATGCGTAGTTTGGACGACAACTGGCCAATAAGATCACCGATAGACAGTTGCGGTCGAAGGTTTACACATCAATATTGTTCCTGGAACTATTTCTCTATTGTCAAATTATCAGTACATCGAAATGTTTCAAAGTCCTCATGCATGTATAAAACTAGTCTACAAATGGACACATTGTGCTTCGGAGATTAAATGGGTTTCCTTTATGGATCTGGGATGCTGAAAATTAATATGACCATAAAAACAATCAATTGGCTACGTTGTCAAGAAATTGTAAGAATCACATTGTACGTATATGTATATATAATATGAGTAACATACATGTATAATGCAGTCACTTTATTATTAAACCAGATACTAGTATAATAAATAAAAAATAAGTTTTTTTTTTAAAAGAGCGACCCATGAGAAATATTTTAAATTCTATGTAGTTTTAACCTATTATACATTTTAGTCTGGCGTACTTCCGAAAACAATTGTGTAAACTACATATTTTTCATTCTCAATGCTGAATTCACGGCTCTATTCGAAAACCAAAATATTGTATAACAGTAATTCTTTCACCATTACAAATCTTGCATTATATATATTTTATTATGGAATGGAAATCTCAATTTTTCAAAATTTCCAACTTATGTCCGATTTTGCTTTCTGGTGCCACATATGAAGATAATTGACGAGTACCCCTTGTACTCATTTTTGTACAACACCCATCTGCCCGAGTCGATAACTGAAAGTATACCTTGTGGACATTCAGCCACGTTGCAGGGTCGCCGGGATGGTGGTGGGGTGTCCAAGCAAGCTTCGGATGGAACCTCCTCACCAAGATCAGTCCTGATGCAGGTGACATCCCGAGTTTGGGTTCCTCCACCACAGCTCACAGAGCACTGGAGAATTCAACACGAGAATTCCATGAATTTAACCAATAGAACACACTAAATGACTGTTCTACAACACGTACACTGAGCCAGACGGAAATAATTCATAAATAATAGGCTTTAATGTTTTTAGGGATCATTTCATGTCTAAATGCAATTTTTTTTGTTTTGGCATTTTTTTGGGCAGTACAAGTATTAATGCTCAAACGACCAATGTACAGGGTGTCCTTAAAAAGTAAACCCATTTTTTAAAATTCATATCGGAAAACTACTGAATATTAAAAAAAACATATCTGAAATGATCCCTAATGGTTGATCAAAAAGGGTAGTTGGGCAACATTCCATTAACCCTCCTATACTTATAACTATCACAGCCTATCAAAAACTCTAAACACCAACTCTCACAGTTTGTGTGTTTCAATCTGTCATTTGATAGGTTTTGATCTGTACAACAACTGGGTCGATTTTGGCCAGATGCACAGGAGGGTTAATGCCCAAATGCTGTTGATTTTAAAACGACGGCTACAAAACCATTTTTTCCCAAGTTGGCCGGTTCACGGAATCTCGGCACATCACTAAAATGGAGCCCACCTATAGTCCAGATAAAGAAATCAAATCAAATTTCCCATTTGTTTACCTCAGAATATGAACCGGCCTGGTACATGATGGTTGGACAAGCAGCTTCCAGCACATACAGACTGTACCGATCAGCGGAGTTCTCGTAGTCGGCAGAGTAAAATTCCACCTCAAACCGGTTGCTCAGGGCTCGGTAGTTTCTGGAGGACGACGCGGGTGAACCGCAGACCTGTTGGCTGTATTCTGGGTACATGCCATCACGGAACTGCCGGATGAAAACAAAAATGCCAAGGGGGTGTGTTACTAGATTTTATTTTGAATGGAGGGTGTCATAATGGACTTTCCATTAAGTACAATTAAGAGTATAGTTGCCATGGTTTAACAACGTTCATGCAATTCTTTCTCAAAATGTGGGATTGACTCCAACCTTAAATGAGTACAAGCTACAACAATACATCAAATTGAAGCTTATAATTCACAATTGTAACCCCTACTTTTAGGAAATACTGTAATAATTTTTTCTTACTGTAGCATTTTACATTTGAAATCTCAAAATGCCTAAAAATGAAAAAACAAAACAAAAAAAATCACAAACAGTAAACCAATTAAGACATTTCTCAACCAGTTCATGTCGGGATTATTTTGACATTCACGGACCCAGCCGTAGGAATATTTTTCCTGAGCCTCAATGCCAGACCGGCTCGCTGCCAGCAGGTTGCTGACAGATAGATACCAGTCTCCATCGAGTGCATGTTTATCAGTCGTCCGTTCCGAGTACAGCAAAACTTGCGAGTGTTAACTCGTCATCCGACTCGAACTGGTTAAAAAGAAATGTTTCAAGCTGCGATTTTAAAAAAGTCTGTTCCACAGATTAGGTGCAGAAATTTGAAAAAGCACGATCACTGTATGCCTTGCTGGACATTGGACGAACTTCCGAGCTCTACTCCATTACAACTTTGTGCGACTGGTGCCGAGGTACTGCAATCCAAATTTGCCAAGATTTCCAATTGTCCACACATGGTATTTCAGGCAGACTTACAGTCAGTGAGCTGTTGATGCAAGTGCCGTTCTCGTTCGGCTCAGCCAGGTTCAATTCCACGACAGCCACCACAACGCACGTGTCTGGAAACTCGACGGTCACCTTGCAATTCACGTCAATGGTCCATGTGCCGTCTCGTGGGGGACTCTCGACCAACATTTCAGGTTCGTTGATAAATGCGTCACAAGCTTGAGTAGTGGGCAAACAAAAAAATACAATTTATATTTTGGCACATTTCTAGCTTGATAATGTTTTTGGCAAAGGGGCATCTTAAAAAGGTGTTTAGTTATTAATTACATTTAAACAATGTCTAATTATTTGTGGATTAACAATTACTTTCTGCACTGGGGATCTTTCGGGCATTAGGAGTGAAAGCAACCAGGATTTGTAAAAAAAATTACCCCTAGAGAGTTGCAGATGCCAATTTTTTTTAAATGACTTATACAATTGTAAGTCTTGTATAGTGAAATACAAGTTTTCCCCAAAATATCTCACGTTATTAATATCGATTGTCAAGAACCCTTTGAAAACCACCTACATTCTATCCACCCTGCAGGAACCGATTTATCGACAGCCTAGAAATATTCCAATTGAGGAATTTCACATTAGCCCCTTCTGCGCACTTCCGGGTTGAAAGCGAGAATGTCATAAAATAACAGACAAAACAACGCTTTTCAGCACATTCATGCATGAATTAATCGGGCCATAAAAGGCAGCGCAGGCGCACGATCAGCATAAAGTTGTTTACTGTGACATTGAGATTCTCGTTTTCAAACGCGGAAGTGCGCAGATCAGCGCTAAACTCGTCATTGTGGGATTCCTCTATATTTGTACAAGTACTTATCAAGAACTAAATGCGGCTGCATTTTTTTCTTTCAATATCTAACTCGAAAGTGACTGACTTGTCACATAAAAAAACATTTTGGGGACCCAACATGAAAAACAAAAAGACGCGGAGAGAAATCTTATACTCACAAGGACACGGTGCTTGGGGACGGCATGGCCTGGTGCCCATTGGCCTAGGATCGGTGCACAAATCTTCAGAGGGGGCAGGCGTACTATCGGCCAATCGCTGGCACTCTACTGTACGAGTCTGGATTCCTGTATCTCCGCAGGTGTTACTACACTGTAGGTGATTGGACAAAGACAAAATTGTCAAGCAGTCTACTAAAGCGAGTCTAATAAAGAAAGGTATCATTGAACAAGCGGTATGATTAGCGGAACATGTTTTCAGGTAGTGGTATGCCCCCTTCAGGTGCGTCTAATGATCTCATTCTTGATTTGTGACAACATACAGCTGGTTTAGTCATGGAATTACCAAAGAGTTAAAATGTAGTATACATCATTTGCTTTAGCTGTAATTTTCAGAAATAAATGGATTTGGGGGTTTAGTGTTTTATAGTGTGCTAATTCTGTTCTAGTAGTCTGGTTCCTTGCCCATACTTTAGACAAAATGGAGCAATTTAAAGACGTCAGGGAATTATTAGGACGGGGAACTAGACTATTTCCAATGACTGTCGCCCGACAATTGTTGGGAAAAAAGATAAATTTTCACTTTTTTTGAAAACGACAGGACACCAGGTGCCATGATTTCACAGGATGCTCGAGACAGCTATTAACTTACAGTCTAGTAAGGTATTTCGTAATAATTCAGTTTTGTTTTGATGTTTGCAAATGATGTATACTACCTTTAAGTTTGACTACATTTTAACCACATGTTTATTCTTCCTGGTTAAAAAGTTTACTCTACAGCCCGATGTAAAGCACTGAATTTGGTAACTTTGAAAGACAGCAATACTGCCGTCAATAATGCCCGTTTTGTAAGAATGTCCCCAAGTTCCAAATACACTTTTGCCTTGAACCCATTTTGCTACGCGAAACCAAGCTCCATGGAAATCGGCCACGATCAAGTCACAAACAATATTCATAACTAGGACGTTTTCGCTAAGCGATTATTTTTGCGCTTAGCAAGACTGGATTGCTTTGGCACTCCACGAAGATTGGCCCCTGGTGCAGACACGTTTGCAGTGTCTGTCATGGCCATCAGCAGCTGAAGAGGGTCAGAAGCCAACTAGCCGGTCACACTTGGGAGGGGAGGGGGGGTGTATGGGTCCAGGGGCCATGTTGGTTTTGCCTACCTCACTGAAGTTGCTGGCAACGAAGCCAAACTCGGGGCAAGCAACCTCCGTCAAGAAGAAATTGAAGCGGCTTCCATCCGGTACGTCATCTCCGCTGTTAAGTGTAATCATGACCTGTGCACAATAAACAAAAAAAGGATCATATTGAGCAAAATAGCATTTTGGGGGAAATTTCAGTCTGCCTACAATAAGAGTACTAGAGCATCCCGTGGTTTGGTTAAACTTCCAAAATCTGCCGTGATTGTTATGGTAACTAGCTGCCAACATTTCAAAATTCAAATTGGTAACAATTCTGAACAGTAATTGTAACTTCCTTTTAAGCAAGTCGCCCAATACTAAGCTAAAAAGCCACTCTAGATAAAGGGTTACGACAGAGGTGGTGGGGTTTGGCCACATTTTAGGTTGCCAGCCCCACCACCCTTACGGTTTTCCTGGATCCGTACCTAAACGGAATAAATCTTCAATACATACCCAAGAATTTATTCTAGTTTTTAAACCTACAAACCCAGGTGGGGTAACTTCCACACCAATATTATGTATACACAATCAACTTGGATACCAAGGTATCTATTGTATTGCAATGCCGTATCCTAAATTGCTTCTAATTTCTCATGAATAATCAAATAAAATGCCAGGTGGTGAGCGGATTACTTGAAAACCATACTAAATTCTCGCATTTACATTATGTAATAAATGGCAATTGTTTTGTAATTGGCAGTTGTATAAAATTAAAGCAACTGATCTTACCTGCGGAGTGCGCGACATCCACACAGACAGGGAGATGTCGCCTGGTGCTCTCTCTGGTCCATCACCGCAATACCTCATTGTCATGTACTCGGCACCAATATCACGCAACTGAACGAGGGTGATTACAAACAAATTTAAATTTCTGGTTCAACAACAATGTCGCACTATTAACCTCCTTGCATTTGTGCAGCTAGATTGGGAACACGCTGTGGTATCGTGCTATGTCAATTTCTGCCTGTTTTGGCATTTAACGTACCCAAAAACTACACTTTTCAAACTGCTACGCGGCCTTTGCTAAATTGTTAAAGCAGATATTACCAGTGCTGTGTCTACAATGCAGCCTGGCTGCACGACATCCATGCCACACCGAGTTAATGAGGCAGCACTCGCAGCTGCTCTATTGTCATGCTGATAACCTCATGAATTATGCAGTGCTTCGCTCGTACTAGCAAAATTTGTCGTTTCAACCCATAATTTCCCTCAAATTATAGACCTGCCCCATTTCAACAAAAATCTCGATATTCAAGATCATCAGCTTATTTAGGCGAGTTCTATTGTAAACATGTGCTGCGATCAAGCAAAATCAGTCTGAACTCGGCAATCCTTGTTTTTGAGATGGGCAAAAATATGTTCGTAGTGGAAAAATCTAAATTGACTTTTACAAAAACAGAGGGGAAAAACATTCTTTCACATGAAAATACGACATGTATTATAAATGTGCTAAAAATGACTATTAAAGTACTGCAACTTTAAACTTGATTTTCTCAGTTTCTTTTTAATGCGACGGTGTTCAAATATTTGTAACTTCGTTTTTAACCAAAGGTCGTATTCACATGGGGTTTTCACGAATATGGAGCTTAAAGTAGGCTACAAATGAATAAGTAAAAATCCCAAAATTAACCAGGCCGTTCTTCAGACTGATTTTGCTTGATCGCATCACCTATGTTCATAAACGGATATTTGTTCCTATCGCAAAGGTGTCCTAAACTACACAATTACCAGTCGAGTTTGGGGGGATTTTGGTCGGTGCAAAATCTTGCCTAAATTTAGAGCACTTGACACTGAAGGGGGAAAAGGGGGTGAAGTAATCCCGTGTTCAAACTTTCAAATTAGCTTGGTACTTTGACTTATTTGAAAAACTTCCCGATATTTTAAAATCTTGAAACTTCAAATTATGCTGAATTCTATGACCTCACCTGCACATAGGTATCGCCACACATCCTGTTCTGGCCCGGGAGGTCAAAGTTCAGGAAAGTGGCCTTGATGCAGCTCGTACCGGTGATGTTGAACAGGCAGGTGCGCTGGGGGTTGAAGGTACCGGGGAAGTTTGGGCTCTCCAGGGAGGTCGGGAACCGGTCAATGACTGCATCGCAAGCTGAAGAAGAGGTCAGAGTGTAAAGGTCATGATTAGACAATTTTCCAACTAAAACTTTATCAATTTGAATAATAAAAGACCAACCTAGTTATATTGTCCAAAGGAACCAGTTCAACTTGAACCACATTTAATGTCTTGATATTCAAATGTGGTTGTCCGCAAGAGAAATTGCACAACCTATTTTTGAGTAATTGCAATTTATATGAAAATTGTCACACACAAAACACGATTCCCATTTGTCAAAATAGTGTAGTTTAAAGCATATTTAATTCAAAATACTTGGTTTGCTTTTGTGTTGAGACCATTAAATGTGTACATACTATTTGACATTTTAGTCTGGCGTACATCAGAAAAAAATTGTGTGAACTACGTTTTATTTTTTAATCTCGATGCCGAACTTACGGCTCTATTCGAAAACCAAAATATCGTATAACTAATTTTTCTCACCGTTATAAAGCTTACATTATATATTTTATTATGGAATGGAAATCTCAATTTTCAAAATTCCTGACATTTCACTGGCTGGTGAAATAAAGAGGGTACTTTTCATTTTTCAAAATTGTTCCAGTCAGTCTCCTGAAGACTGACAGCACTGTTCAAAACCTCCCGACCCTATCTCACCATCGGCTCTTTCGGAGCAAACACTCACTCACAAGAGATCTTTCCATGGTGTACTTGCAACTTACTTTCCAGCTTGCAACTCCACCATGCAACGCTTCAAAACGCCTAAAACCTTTTGCTATTTTTGTAATGAAATTCCTATTCAAGAGCATAAGTGTTGCAAGAGTATTTCTATTCCAAGGATCTTATCCAATTTCAAATAAAATCAACTACCACATTGAACGTTTAACCCCTCTAGTACTGATGGTGACTACAGCCGTGGTTTGAAAAAACCCGCATTCTTCCGCATAGTCATTCCATTGTTCGCCTACTGTGTGTGTTACGCTTGGCTGCACAAACCCAAGCACAAGGCGTTAAGAAAATGTAGAAAAATGGTTGATACTTTCAGTACACAATGCTATGGAGAATACCACTTGTGCCTTTACCAACATGCTCCGGGCTCAAATAAAACTTCGCAATAACAAAAACCCAAATTTGTGCCAATACTATGCATAACTACTACAGAAGATCTGCATGTGTTCGTGTTCATGTCAGAACATCCTACTGCATCGTCCTAATGCATTAAGGAACACCTACTGGTCTACCAAATAAAATAGAAGGAAAGAATCGTGATCTCACATGGGCAGGGGTCGCTGTTGCAAAGCTCCATTTCGTGGGGTCTGCGATCCCTACAGAGGGCGTCGTCCACCTGAATGCCAGACTGGAGGTCAATGCAGGTCACCGGGCGCGTCCGCGTACCTCCACCACACTCCCGGTCACACTGAAAACAAAACAGCACGGAGAACAAATAAATTCCATGCCTTCTGGCATCAGTAAGTTTACTTCTAAGTGTCGAAGTGAATGCCTATATGTTTTAGGTGGATTGACCCAAAGAAAATAATGTTCAAATTGAACGTCGCCATTTGCTAGTTCTTGGCCAACTGCCCATGTGCAGCATGCATGTTGTATAACGGCACAATAAATGTGACCCACTCTGCAAAAAGGGCACATAAGTTGCTGTATGCTTTTATGCGTAATGGGCCGTTCTATGTGAAGAGGGTGAACAATTCTTCAAACAAGTGATTTTGAAGGGAGGAAATTTTTTGCATCTTTGATTTCAGTAAATAAAGTTGGAAAAAGAATGTGTTTGTGTCGAGTGCTTCAATCTATTGCTTTGCTTTTTTAAATGGCTTGTTTCTCCTCAAGTCATTTCAAGAAATTCCTGAAAACAAACATGCAAATTTCCAAATATCTCAAGATGGCCCTTTTTGCAGAGTGGGTCACAAATATACAAGCACTCAAAGCATTTGTTGCATGCATCTCTGGCTTATTGTGTTTACATGCACGAACCTACGGCCCATTGCGCCCGTTTTTGAACGACGCTGGCATTTGACATGCGTTTGCATATTACGTTTACGAACAAGATGCACATGCGGACACTTGCATGTTTCGGGTTTTGAATTTAATGCAATATTCAAGAGCCACTAGGATTGGTTAATGTTTATAAATGGCGAAAGGGAAATTTGTTAGCATTAGGCAAGTTATAAACTTGCCCCCAGCAAAAACAATCGTCCTACGATAACCGAAACAAGTTTCAAAATCTTAATTGCCACTTAATACAATACCTTTTTCGGGAGCCCAAAATAGTGCAAAGCATAGCAAGTGTTTTTATTCAAATTTATTCAAAAATAGTTTTCCTTTATTCGTTGGCAGTAGGGGAAAAAATTGACATTTTTAGTCGCAGCACAGACTTAAAAACTTTCGAGTCGAGTTCCTGTCCTCAATTTATTAGGAAAGAAAAATCTATCTAGTGGCAATTTTCAATCCAAGCACAGACACATTGAACTTTAATATCTCACCTCGTCCCATTCCCCAGCCACATAGCCAGCCTCGGGACACGAGTCAAACAAGTTGTAGAGCTGGTACCCACTGCCGAAGGTTCCCGGATTACCGTCGGTCACTAAGGTTACGTTCAAGGAGTTTCCACGGGAGACCACACCGTTCGGCAATTCACCTCCGCAGATACGATAGGAAAACGGTTGATAGCTGTTGTCCTCAACCTGGGTAAGAATGGAGAGTTGACAAATAATCAGAGTTGTTCAAGTGATACATTATCTGCAAGTTTCACATTTAACTCTTTCTGTAGCAATGTTGAGTCTACACGACAGCCCACACGATATACGGATGTCTAAACATGTGGCACCACCAGTTATTTCAAAATTCATGTTGGCAACATCCGTGAAAAATGGGCCAGAAATTAACTTATGTGAACTCTTTTAGTGACTACACAGTAAACACAAACTTCCCCCTGTATTGCACAAAAAATGTCCCAACAAGCATCAAACCTAAAAGTTGCGCCATGAGTTTGTGCAATTCTAAACATAAATGGATGGTTATTTTGTCAATTTTTTCCGTTCCCAACACATTTTAGTGGGGTATCGAAGTAAAATCTTTACTTTATTTTCAAAGTGAACAAAGAAAACTAGCAGGAGTGGAATTTGAACCTGCAACCTCCGGAATACCGTACCGGCACTCTACCAACCAAGCTATCTTACCCTATGTTGACCGTTTCCCAAATTGTCTGTGTTCAGGGGCTCTAGACAGAAGTCATAAACCCATAATGCTGTATAGCTAGGGATCATGCCCAATTGAGACAAACCAACTTTTTAACTTAAAATTCGTCAAACCACAGAGGAAACTAGGTAAATTTGAATAATTTACATAGTGAACAAAGAAAACTGGCAGGAGTGGGATTCGAACCTGTGACCTGGTATAAAACATTTCCTTGCCCTATTAAAAAAAAAAAATACAAACTCTACTCAATACAATCTACTCAATACGAATGGCTTTGCAAGTTCATTTTCTTTCTTCAACTGCCTAGTTGAACAGAATTGCGGTCTTACCAAGAGGTAGTCCTTGTCGCAAATGTCATTTGCGTTGGGAGCAGGTAGCTCAAACTGGACAAAGAGGAGCCGGATACAGCCAGTCGGGTTGGGGTTGACGTAGAGGTAGTTGCAGCTGTACTCAAAGTACGGCTGAGGGAAGTTCAAACTGAATAAGTTCTCGCGCTCCACCGTGATCTGTGCATTACACGCTGTGGGGGGGAAAGGCGACACTCTAGGTTAGGATGTCGATCACGTTCCGGTGTACACGTTGACTTTCCTTGTCAAACGTTTTATTCAACATATTGTTAACGTACACATTTACATAGACCAGGATTTTCCCAAGTATGGGACTGAATAAGCTTTTCCAGTACTGAAACAATGCACAAAATTGACATTGTTGAGAGTATTCAAAAGAGCAGGATTCCCAGCCACAGAAAGTCCAGGTTTTTGTTTTTTGTTTTTTTTACAAGTAGTCATGGGAAAATGGATATTTCAAAAACAAAAGCCATTCAAAAGTCACAGAATTTCAACCAATACACATCAGCATATTGTAAATAGACTCCAGTTGTGAAAAATTGCGCAAGAATATTATAGGAAAACCCTAATATTTTTGCTGGAGTTCCGGTAAAAAGACACGGAATTAAACATTTGTGGGAAACCTGCTCATCAGATCATCACAAAATAGTCGACAATGGTCAAGCCAGGTTCCGTGGTTACACAGAATTTAAGTCTGGTTATTCAAGACAAATTTGCAATGCTGAAAAGGTCCGTAATAAATTATTCGAACAGTTGAACCAGTGGTCTCTGGTCTTGGGTCAGAGATCTCCACTTACCCGGGCACTCCTCCACATTGCACGGCCGAAACTCGCTGGGTCTTTCGTCCTCACAGTTGGAGTCTGAGATTATTTGTTCCGTCTCCAGAATCCGACAGGCCACTTCGCGAATCTGCATACCGCCCCCACATGGCCTGGAACACTTCAGAGAGAAATGCGACAAAAGAGTTAAGTACTTGTGGAATTTTTGGTTTTTCTCATTTAATTCGGACCTGTATTCATACTGCGCAAGTTGTATTCCTTTGTAAAATTGAATAGATGAGTGGGACGAGTAGAATGGTATTCCGAGTTGCATGTACAAAAAAATTTTTTTTTTTTACTGGGAATTCTAATTTGGAATTTTAAGATTTTCACATCTGAAAACCTTCTCTGGAATATCCTATTCTTTTATTCCCAACTTCAATCGAAATGTTTTGTTTTTTGCAAAAATAGACCACAGTCTACACATTTCACTGACCTAGTTAAATTCTCTCTAAACAAGGGGCGTGCCTTACGACTTCAAAAAAGGTTACAGCGTCTATTAAACACGAGCTACAGTAATAGTACATCAAATTAAAGCTCATTAGCTGTACTTTTAGGTAGAAGCGTCATTCTATAAATTTGGGGTCTAAAAGTGTGACTGGTGTCCCTGTTGCACCCGACGTAATTTCCCATCAAGTATTAGAATTCACTTCACATTATTTTTTACTTGTTTGGCAGGTACTTTTGCTTTTACATAATTACTCTTGGAGATAGAAGGCATTAAAGAATGTGTCCGGAATTGCAAAATCTTATACATGTCAGATATATCGGATACCAAAATTGGACCCCAAATTTATAGAATGACCCAATATCTCAGTATCAACTTTTGCTATTTTTCAACCATTTCATGGCGACAGGGGCTAATGTCACGGCACTGCCAATCACAAGGTCTCTCTTGGCAAAAAAAACGACCAGCCAACACCGTGATTTTTATGCTAACCAAACAACTGAACACCAGTCACACAGGAAGTCATAGAAATCTGGTCGATAATCTCATAACCAAGAAAGACTAAGCTATGGACATTTTTGCTGATCAGCGCCATGAGATGGACTCCAGATCTCAAACCTACCAAGCTAAATTCGCTAGCCGTGTATCCGAAGATCGGGCACGCGCTGAATGTGGCGTAGGCACGGAAACCCCTGAAGGTGTTCTCCTCGTCCGAGTGGAAATCCACGTCCACTTGGCTAGAGCGAGACTTCCATTCAATCGCGCTTGGGCCGGGGCTTCCGCAATAACGTCGGGTCAAGGTCGGTGCAGACTCGTCCGAGAGCTGTTGAAGTTTTAAATAGAAATTTAAAAAATATAATTTTGAACACCCATAATTGACAGATTTGCAAGGCTTTAGAGATGAATGGCCAGCAATATTTTACTTTCTCGTTTTTCATTTGGCAAGGTAAAGCCCCACAATATTTTGTTGGGCACTTGATAAATTACTTTATTAAACAATGACCTACGAACCTTCAAAGATACTCCAGCCAGCTTTCTTCAGTTTAAAAATTCTAAATTTGCTGTCGACAAAACCTTAGTCCCTTTCATAAAGACCGTAAGCATGAAGCTCAAAAACGAGCTTGCTAACTTTGTGGATGGATTTTGCATAAAATAATGATGCAACATTTGAAGCAAACCAACGTATTAGGCAAGCGTTGGGATAACTTGGCCATTGAACAAATTCTGCGAATATAGTTAACATTTCCGGTAACCGTTGAGCAACCCTATTTTATGCCAACTGACCACACTCCAATATTCCACATCCGCAGGGTGCACGAAGATCTAGATTTCAAAGAGTTGATCAGTTCATGAAACCAACATTTGCACAAAAAGTTAGGAAGTTGAAGCTTAATCATCCCAAAGAGTGTCCAATGCCTAGCAAGGCATATGGTATGCTATTTGCACCTAATCTGTGGAACAGACTTCCTGTTTATTTAAGGATTATTAACCCTCCCTCTCCAGGTGCCAAATTGGAGCCAACTACCCTACCTATCAAAACCTATGGAGTTTCAGGTTTAAACAAACAAACTGTTGGAGAGGAATGGCTTAGTTTTTTTTTTTTGATAGGTCAAGATAGTTATAACAGTAGGAGGGTTAATGAATTTTGAAAAAGGTATTACTCTTAATCGATTTACTGTAGTTAATTTTTGTAAAGCGATGAGATTTTTAATGTCAAATGCTATATTAAGAATTATTTACCTCAACATAATCGCCCTCACACTCTGGAGGGTCTTCATCGGACGGCTCTTCCAGCTCGAAGGACAGGAAGGATACAGTGACACACTGGCCGTCAGGGGCAGTGATGTTATAGTTGCAGTTGATGCTGATGGGGTAGTTATCGTCATACTCGGGGCTGGTGAAGAAGCTTGGGCTGGCGATGACCTCATCACAGACTGTGGGAGATTAACGGGGTGGGGGGAAATTACGAGTCGAGCTTTGAGAAAGACCCTTAAAAAAAAAAGATGAAATAGCCCTGGTAAAAACTAAACCATTAGGGGAGGGTATTAAAGTTGGTCTCTCCAACAGTGAAGTTACCCCGGTGCCTGGGTCTAAAGGTCCGAAAATTGGGGTAATTTATTTGGTATCTATTGAAGATTTATGCTCTATTTAGATCTGGACCCAGGAAAATCATAAGTATGGAGGGACTGGCAATCTAAAATGTGGCCAGCCCCATCATCTGTTGTAACCCTTTACCCAGAGTAGCTTTTTAGCCTTTTATTGGGCGAAAAAATTAAATAAAAAAAAAATTAAATTAAAAAAAAAATATATAAAAAAAATGCAAATGCGACACTTGTTTCCAGGAAATGCATGGGAAATAAAAATTTGAAGAAAAAAAAATTCCTGAAAGAACAGGTAAAAAGCATTAATTTGATATATTGTGTGTTGTATCTCATTTCTAGCCCCCTGATAGAACCTTTTGGAGTTGTCAGTCTTGACCTCTTGTTCTGAGAAAAATGAAGCTCAAAGTTTATAATCTGTGCACACTTTAACCCAAATTCAAAAAGAAATCCCCAAAATTATTTCGAGACCGAAATTCAGTTCAGGGATCAGATAGGGTTTTTGAAAGTTAAAATCCCAAGATTGACTTAAAACTTCTTTGTACTTGAAACTCCAGTGAGACTTCCCGCTCATTTTGTGCTGCCCAGGTTACAAATATGCTTTTTCTAGTGCAAGCCAAGAACAAACGAGTCTTTTTGTAGGATTCCGTCACAAAGAGGAGAAAAAAGGAAAAGTTGAAGCATCTTACAGGGGCAGGGTTCTTGGCCACACGGCTGCATGGTTGGAGGCTTGGGGCCAGTACACAGAGCCTCGTTCACTTCTCCGTCTGTGGATCGGCTCTTACAGTAGACTTCACGGGTCCGCATTCCACCACCACAGGACACATCACACTAAAAAGGAAACAAACGAGATTAACCCCTTGCGTACGGATGCCGCAAATATGTGCCAAAAAAACAGTGCCACCAGGCCGGATGACGCAATTGTCCGCCGTTTGTGCAGTTTCAATCCATTGTTGGATTATTGTGTATAGGTTACGCTTAACAGCACAAACACATTGTAGCAGTTCGCTTGGCTGCCATAACCGCCGCGGCACCGTGACGTCTCCTGTAAAATACCATACTCAAGGGGCTAAGAGCCTGTGGGGGGACTGCATAACCTTATCCCCACGATGGTCGAGTAGTATAACACCACTAGCCTCTCAACATGGTACTGGATCAGTTGCATATCCAGACATTTTGGATATTAGGTGCATTGCAGACTTGTTCTGTGTGGTCAAGCTGAGGGGTGTGAGGATAAATGCACCTCAGATTTTTTTTTAAGAATCAATGGACAATCTTGTGCATTGATATACATCTCATTTGGCAGTATGTGTATAAAAGGCCATTGAAAGCGCCATTGAAAAAGTTGATAATATGCTCTTTAAAATGCTCTAAAAAAAAAAAAAAAAAGAAACATTACCAAAAAATAATTAAATATGGTCCTGCAAGATTGTGTGTACTTTCGTAAGGGGATAAAGTGCACCAAACGCCTCTGAACATGCCGACTTGTTTTATCATGTAATACATGTGCACATCTGTCGCGCTCATTCATTTTGTTACAGCTCCAAGGACTGACAATTTACTGTGTGAAATTACACAACGTTCAGTTTTTTCTTTCTCATTCTCGCCCTCATTAAAAGTCACTTTACCACAACAAAAATGTGGGTACAATAATGTAGCCTTTTCAAAGTAGTGTTGAAAAAAAAAAATGTGCTTTATGATTTTACAAAAATCTTCGTCCGGTATGTCCACCAATCCAGTGACTTGAAAGTCGGCAAAGTTGAACTCGGCCCAACTATCTGAAAGGGGTGTAAATTGCGGCACTGCTGTTTGGGGGCACAAGCATTTTTATCGCGGCAATATTTTCGTGGAGTGTGTGGTCCGCTTGCCGCCACTGCTCTCCAAAGAATCCAATTGTGGCATCACTGGTTAATCTGTCTAAATGAACAATAAGGACTGATGTATTCCAAGCCAGGGCTGTTAAACAATCAATGCAAGACTCCCCACCAATGAGGTTCTTTGTTCATTTTCTGGCGCATGTCTACTCCGCATTTAATGACCGCTGCAAACTGGAAATCTTTGACAGCTCGACTGGGCTTTATTGAGCTCCAGCTCCAAGCCCAAATTGTAACCTCATTCAGTTTTGCAAACCATCTGGCTTTCCATTCGGCTAGATTTGAGGTACGGAATGTGTACCACTAAGAAAATCAGCGGTACTGCAATCCATACCCAATCTAAACAATATAAAATGCTCCCTGGACTCCTTGCAGATACCAGGCTCAAGTTTCAATTAGTCCGACTTACCTCCGTGTACTCCCCAGTGAAATAGAAGACGTCGGGGCAAGCGACGTAAGCCACGTAGATGTTGAAGCCCGGAGCCGACACCGAACTGTCCGTCTGAAACTCTAGAATAACATTCCCGGTCTGCGACTGCCAGTTACTGATCGGCTCCAAGCCACACAGGGGAGGGAGGGCCAACTCTCCATTCTCGTAAACCTGTGTGGATGGCAAGGATTTTATTTTAATACAGAAAACCATACAAATCAGAGCTTGCTTGGTAAGATCAATATGGCGGTTTGACATAAGTCATCAGCGACGGTTTCCAAACTGCTCGTTAGTCATAACCTGGTTGCCATCTTGTGATTGGCTAGCGAGATTCTATACATTGCTATGGGAGATGCAAGACTGGACTAGTTATCACACTTTTTCCTCCTTCGAAAAATATCCTTTGAACCACAAAAAAAAAAATAATTTTTTTAAAATTCTCAAAGAAAAGAAAAACCGTTTTAGAATGAGACTGCACGTGATCCAAAAATCAGACGCTTCACTATTTACACCATCCAAGCAACTCGACCAAATCGGCTTAACTCGTTTAATATTTAATGCTTACAAAACATACTAGAGCAACTATATATTCACAAGCAAATATTAGTCAAGCAACAAGATGGTAATAAGGTTAGGACTGTTGGGCAGTATTTTCAGTGTCAATCCGAAACATGCCCTCTCATTAAGGTTTCATAGATCTACGACAAATGTAATAGCATCCACCGACACTTACCCTGAGCGAGTCACAGGCACACTGGTCGCAGTCCTGCAGGTCAAAGTTCAGAAAGGTCAGGAAGAGGCAACCGTCCGGGTTGGTGACGTTGTAGGAGCAGTCTAGCTGACTCTCGTAGCCTTGCATACCCATCATGAAGCTGGGACTCGTGATCAAATCGTCCCCGGGGGAAAGAGACTCGTCGCACACTGAAACCACCCAGAAAACCAATCGTTTTAATTTGTAATACAAAAAGTAAACACATCACATACATCTAAAGCCGATCTCACAAAACCTTGTGCAACTTAACCCTGCAGTGTGCAATGACAATATATAAGCACTGTTACACCACAGAGTTAATAAGGTAGGACATCTTTATTAAACTGGCAGTCTCATTGGCAGTACAGCCGTTTTCGATGAAGTACCAATTTACATCAGGCTTTTTTTTTCTTTTTTTTTTTTTTTCTTTTTTTTTTAAAACAGTAGCATAAACACATGGTCATTAATTAAGTGGGGAAACTCATTAACTTTTTCAACAGTAATGAATTCTGTGACAAATCGGCCCGTTTTCACACACAATGTTGTACACCGCGACTGCACTTTCCCACAATTCAGTGCCGCCTTTGCTCAGTACGACATTAAAATTGATTTCACGAGAGTTACAGTGCAAAAGTCAGCTTGTGCAACGTCTAGATTGTGAATGACGTAGAGTAGGCTTGGGAGACTACCTTTGGAGTCGACGCCGAGCAGGAATATTCAAAGTGAACAAAGAAAACTGGCCGGAGCAAGATTTGCTCCCGCAACCTCTGGAATACATTGCGCAGCTAAGCAATGTCTTGTATATAAAGGAAATAACAAAAACAAACCATTTGCCTGGCCGTGCAAATATCTGTGGGCTGTAAATCCTATGCAAAACCATCAACGGGCCAAATAAAAATGCAAATGTAGACAATGGAGGAGGATTTCAAGCAGACGGGTGAAAAAGTGGTGAATAAAAATAAAAATTTAAAACAATAAAAACGGGACAAAAGTAAAACTCTTCAGGCTTTCAGTATATGCTCTGTACTCGAAACACTTGTGTTCCATCCTCAACTATGCTCTTGGAAGCAAATTTACAGTACTCACCCAAGCCCTTCATTGTGCGACTTAGGACAGTGTAACTCATGAAAAATGATTCAATGAGATATATTTTTTTAAATATTTTTTTTTATATAGAGTTGTGGGACAAAAAGTAGGAAAAGTTGGAACAAGGTCAAAACAATTAGGAAAAAGTAGGAATACTAGAAAGCTACTAAGATGGGGCGCACACACACAACCTACCTGGGCATGGCATCTGGTTGCATGGAATGCTCGTCACTGGAGCCTGGTTCTGGCAGAATGCGTCCGATACCGGAGACAGATCAGCTAGAGTGACACACTGTACAAATCTGGTCTGCAGTCCACCTCCACAACGAGCATTACACTTTAATAAGGTCAACAAAACAAAAAAATCTAAACTTTATAAAGTCACCTCCAAATAAGAGCCCATTGACAAAAGGGTATTAATGTGGCACTATGCAAAAACATGCACAGGGCTTTTAATTTATTTTATTATTTTATTATTATTTTTTTTTTTTTTTTTTTTTTATAGAAACGTTAGGGTGAATAAACATGTTTACAGAAATTACATCTCATTTCTTTCCCCTTGCTATATTTAAAGGGATATATCTCTAAATGCACTTCGGATAAATTGGAAAATTTGAGGTTGCAATTGCAAATGCAGCGGTGAAGCCCACAGGAATGAAACTGACTAATTGAAGCTTAGGATGCATCAAATTCAACTAAAGTATGTAAGTCCTTTTTCAAATTTGGCGATAATACCCATTTTTGCACGGCTAGTAACATAGTATCTCGTTTAAAATCAGAATTACATGCAGTAGATCAACCACTGGCCCACTTGTGAATAAATAGCACATTGCTGAAAGTTGCCAACTCTGAAAAAGCACTTTTTTTTTTATTGTAGAGGCCGTTAGGATCATTTCCATCTGCAAGCATTCCTAACTGCAACAGGTAGTGAAATTAATCTTTAAAACTTCCTTCTCAAACCGAGGGAAAAAAAAAATCTTTTCCGTTCTGGCTCTTTTTCATACTTATTGGGACAATGTATGAACAATTAAAGATTTTCTATTTAATTGCAACTTTCCCACAATATTTCACTGTACAGTCATTTGTAATTCAAATTTAACCCGTTCCTTACCACATTGTTTATTGGTTTATCTTCCCCAGTAACACATTCTTTGTTCAGTCAAGCATAAAAACCACTTACCAGAAGAAAAACAAATGCTGACTGCTTGTTGAATGGTTGTATTTTCAACCAAAGATTTCACCCTCAAGCATCGATTGAAAAGGAAAATGCGTACAAAGTTTGTTCCACGAAATTCTCTTTCATATGGTGTAAAAATGAAAGTCATAACTGCTAAAATAGCAAAGTTATGGCCATTTTCTCTTCTGGCCCATTTTATCAAACAGTAAAGTTGTTTATCACATGAACAAATGGCAATCCATACACATAACTGTACAGGGAAACCTCCGATACAGTTCTTAAAATATTGTAATGGTGACGAATTTGATTGCACCATTGGAAAGATCTCAACAAGCTCTTTCTGTTGGTATAAAGATCATGTATGGACAGCGAAAAACACAAGCACTAAATTTTGTTGAAACATGAATATATTTGTTTGGATAGTCTGGTGTGTGGTTTCCTTGTCGAGTAAACTCAACATTGGTAAGGAACGAGTTAATAAGCCATGACTGAATCTGGTATTGTGGCTACGGCTCAACTTCCATATCGACACCATGGCAAGCGGCCGTAGCTGTAGACTGCATGCAAAGTTCCGCAGTCTACAGTGGAACTGCGCAGTTCCCTTACCTCTCTATATGAGCCTACATAGTAGTCGAAGGTCGGACAGCGGCCCGAGATGCTGTAAATGTTGAAGCCCCTGCCGGACTCTTCCTCGTCGGTGACAAACCGGACCCTAGCTTGGTTAGTTCTGGAGTACCAGACTAACGAACGAGCCGACTCTGGACAGTAACGCACAGCTGCTTGATCCGAGTTGCTGTCAATCTGACATAAAAAAACAAACCATACAATGCGATTTTGTAATGCTTGAATACATGCAGGGCAGCTTCACTGCTACGATGCTAGGACTTTAACCCCTTGAGCACGATATTTTACGGGAGACGTTGGGGTGTTGCAGCGGTTCTGGCAGCCAAATTGAACCACTACAATGTGTTTGTGCAGTCAAGCATGACGTACACAATAATCCAACAATGGATTGAAACTGCACAAACAGCGGCCAGTGGCATCATCCAGCCTGGTGGCACTGTTTTTTGTGCCCTATGGCATCATCCGTACGCAAGGGGTTAAACCTAGCAATTCTAGAAGTCGATTCAGCGTTGATCTTTAGGCCAAAAAGAACAAAAACTTGTTGCCCTTAAATGGAATTTTTTTTTTAAATGGTGGACATTATAAATTCATATATTAAAATGAAACCCTACCTCTAGATAGTCCTCGTCACAGAAGCCATCATCGTTTGGCCCGCTCAGGTAGACCTCCAGAAGTGTCAAGCGGACACACTCGTCAGGCTCAGCAGACTCGAAGGTGTAGACGCAGTCCAGGTTGGGGGGATAGCTAGTCGGGAAGCCGTCGCTGGTAAAAAACTGGCCATTCACATCGATGGACAAGTCACAGGCTGGAGGGGAGATGATCAAATGATCGATAGTTTATGGGCAAGCTAGTTAAGGGAAATGCAGAATTAAAGATTGGGTTCGAGCCCGCTGTAATGCAAGGTTTTTAAGGGGACTGTTGGCTAATTGCTGATTTTTGCGAAATTTTTGTTTAGGTTAAGTCATAGGGTGCTAGTATATATTTTGTGAAAAGGGGCTCTGTACTATTAGATAATGTTTTAAACTTTAAATTACAGTTGATTGTATATAAAAAAGATGTTTATGTAATTGTACTGAAATCCAATATGGCCGCCATTACCATGGCAACAGCGGATTTGTGGACAGTGTTTTTTCTTGTAAATTTTGAAGACAATATATTGGTGATAATACATTGTCAAAAAACTTTAAAATAAAAAAAAGTAG
The DNA here is from genome assembly GCA_037893225.1 of Hippasteria phrygiana. Classification (NCBI taxonomy): domain Eukaryota; kingdom Metazoa; phylum Echinodermata; class Asteroidea; order Valvatida; family Goniasteridae; genus Hippasteria; species Hippasteria phrygiana. The sequence goes on along the minus strand of JAZGUH010000972.1, from coordinate 400,395 downwards.
TCTGCTTAGCTAACAGTCCCCTTAAGGGTACATTGCGGTGCACAGCACGTCCCTGTAAAACCAAGGGTAACCTCAAATGTTCTCCCTTCCCTAATCTGGAATCCAAATGCTATAAGGTTCTGTGCACTGATCTCTATACAAACTGGAAAGCTCATTGGCCACTGCGTGCTGTACAAGCAGCCGCTATATTACTCCCATTTTACCACCGATCTCTTTCTAAGGAAGGGAATGAATGTCCCTGGGACAAGGTTGGCAATACTACTGCTTCAACTGCAACAGCTGATGGGCTATACATTTAACATAGAAACCAGGCATTCTGTGGTTCGATCATCCATTTTGTAGTCTGGTTTCCGACTACACTTTCATGCTCTAGATCAGTGCGATATTTGTTCATTTACTTCATGGAGCAACAAAGGATGATTTTTATATTATTTTCAATATTCTCCACAAACAATCTAATGTGAATCTGAAGGAGATTCAAATAGGATCCTTTTCTAGAAATCCTAAGTGAGGCACTAGGCCCCCCCCCCCCTCTAAAAAAAAATTTGTGTTGCCCTCTGAGACATCCTAAAAGTCACAAAAGTCCATTCTTTTTTCTATTTTGTTTATTAAAGAAATTTTCTAAATCTCACCTTTTCCCCCCATAAAATGAAAGTAATTAGAATCATTCTTTAAATACAGCTACGATGTCACAATCATGCTTTCGCCATCTCACCAAAGCTTCCTGTTTGCCTCCCGACTGCCCAAGTTACACGACACGTAGAATTGTTTTCATGGATGGTAAAAAAAAAAAAAAATGGACCGGACCCTCCATCCCGATTTCCCATTTAAGGGCAACACAAGTTTAATATTTTGGTTTTTTACCTTAGTGGTACTGCTTTTGAGGTACCGGTATACCCCCCAGGTGGCCGATAACCCTATTCTTGATTTGTAATTACACAGGTGCTTTTTTTTAATAGAATATTACTGAAGTCGAGTTCACCGCTTAATTAACCTCATGTTACTGTACGACTCTAGTGACTCGAGTTAGAATTTTCATTCAAAAGCCTCATGCAAAGCACTGAATGCAGTACCCAACTGTAAATGGCGCCACCGCTAAAAATACCACCTGTTGAATAAGTATGTCTTCCCTAAATGGGAAAGATTTTACTTTAATACCTCCCACCAAAATCGGTCAAGAACAGCAAAATCTTGGAAAATAACCAACCCTCCGTGATAACAACTGTCTAAACATGTGGCACAACCCATTATTTCAAGATTTATGTCATCAAAATCTGTAAAAAATGAGGAAGAAATCAACATGAATGTGAACACTTTGGAGTGAACACTATTACATGGTGCCAAGAACTTCTAACACAGAAAACACAAATTTTCTTCCCCTATATTACACTAAAATGTCCCAACAAAATTCTCAAAATTAAAGGTCGTGCCAAGTGTTTATACAATTATAAACACAAATGGATGGTTATTTTCCAAGATTTGCTGTTCCTTACCGATTTTGGTGGGGGGATTAAAGTAAAATCTTTCCCCCTAATGTACCATACATTTATTTTTATGTCAAGAGATTTCGAATATATATGTATGTGATTACTGAAATAATTTGTGCCCCGAATTCAAGCTGAAAGTGTACAGCTCTATAACTCCTCTCCTGTCTGGAATACTCACATGGGCACTCTTCACCAGAATTGCACGGCTCCATCGATGGAGGGCGCTGTCCTTGGCACAAAGCGTCGTCGGCTGGGACCATGTTCAAAAGATCCATGCAGGTGACATCCCTGGTTCTCAGGCCACTGCCGCAAGTTACCGAGCACTGAAAACAAAAGAGGGTACCGATGAGATGCAGTCAATCCGTTCATTAGTCCAATTATTTGCTAAATTCTTGTGGATCGGATACTTAGATCAAGTCCAATTCACATCATCTACTCAAATTTTATCTTCACAATATCGAAATGGTTCCTCATTTGGTAGTATCTTAATTATTCGGCAAGAAGCACCATTTAAACAGCATCCGCCTCCAGGCAACGTAAAGATGAGGGTGTGCTTCTGAGAAAAATGTCAATACGGTAGCTCGTCACAATGGAGATCAGAGGCCCACTCAATCAGCCATACTGAAAATTGTATGTAAAGCATGGCCTTAACTTTAGGTTTGAAAGTAACCAGTGCCTATATGGCACAATTATTCCTTTCCATCAGGCCACGAGATCAGTTTGCAGTAGTTTGAGATCAGTGCAATGTACTTCACCCCTATTTAATCTCCTGGTGGAGAGAAGCAATTGTAATATTAAGGATCTTGCCCTAATCAAACAGGCACTGTAGTTCCCAGTGGAGTTTTGAACCCATATACCACGGCACACGAGTCAGAAACATGTAAGGGCAGAAAGCAATAAGATTTTACTCATCTAGGCCTGGTACGCTGCCTGCACCATGCTGTGCCAAGGGTTGGCGTGCTGTGGCCCGCCGCCCCTCGGTGCTGCCAATCCGATTTAAATTAGACAGTGAGATTTGCATATTGCCATGACAGCTGAATGCATTCGTAGTCCTGGCAGCCAGCTGCGGCACTGACGTTTACAAACACCATGGTCCAATGGTTAAAGCCAATGGCCAACTGCGTGCCGTTGACTGCGGGAGGCCTTCACCAACTGCATGAGCTCAGTAAGTATTAAAGCATTTACTAAGTAACACACCTCGGACTAAAAACATACCTCACTCCAGTTGCCAGTAACGTACGCATTGACCGGGCAGGGGATGAAGGACAGGTACGCGATGTACCCAGTGGACACCACCGCGTCGTCCGACTCGAAGACCAGCTGAACAGCACCGCCCAAAGATCGGTAGTTAGGGGGAAGGGTGGAGCCACAGTACTTGACTGGCGACTCTCTCGCAATGTCAACGATCTAAAATGCATTGAAAAATTTAATTCGAGTGTCAAAAGTCGCCAACTGTCAAATTTTTCAAGTACAGCAGATCAAATTTGCAACAGTAGATGATTGTATATCTGCCAACATGTAGTGAAAAGTTGAGGGGAAAATGCAGAATTAAAGGGTAATTCGAGGTTTAACCTCGCGATGCATGATGCTCCAAGTAGTTAAATCTGAGGGCAACTTTTATAATTATGTTCGCACAAAAATATGCAGCAAGAGTTTTACAGTTGTGTAAAGTTTTGCAGCACCATCTAAGCACAGTCGACAAGATTGTAACTATGCCCGTTAAATTTCAGATGAAATTTGAAAATGAATTAAACTGCTGCAAACTGACTGAATTGACCCGAAATATACAAAAACAAAATTAGCTAATGGCCTAATGTTTTAATCAAGTTCTTTCTTAAAGGCAAATAACGTACAAGAAACATGTTGGGGACAAGCATACAGGGGTTGGAGCAACACTCTTTAAGGGATTAAGGACCAAGTAAGAGCAACAGTCTGTGAACAGAATTCCTGATGGGTCTCACCTCTAGAAAGTCGGTGTCGCACATGCCTGGGGTCAGGCCGGGCTGAAGGTCGAAGGTGAGGAAGTTGATGGCCATGCAACCCTCGGGATTGGTGACCTCCGTGACGCACCGCTGGTTATTGTCGTAGTTTCCGGGCGAATTTGGTGAGGTAATGGATACACCGGACATAGTGACTTGCACATCGCAGCCTAAAATAGAAATATTCTATTATCGAAACCATCTTGAAAAAGGCTATTTGTGACCCACTCTACAAATAATGGTCCATGTTCTATGTGAAGTGAGCGAAAAAATCATCACAAGTTGTTTTTTTTGTTTTTGGTTTGTTGTCTATTATATCTATATTTTCATAATATATTTTCAGAAACAATATTGATGAATGATAGAAATTAAGTCTCATTTCTTTGCACTTTGTGTTTAAAGGGCTTTATCTCTAAACACTTCTGTTAAATTGGAAAATTTTGAGTATACAAATGTCAAGATCTCGAGAACACAAAATGCCACAAGGGTCAAACCTCTACCAAATGAAACCTTTAGATGGGACAAATGCAACTATGTATATAAATTCAAATTTTGCGACAAAATACCCATTTCTGTAGAGCCGGTCACATTTTTGCTTTTATATCGATTCAAAAAAAGTTACAAGCTGACAGCACAAAAATGAATGCAGTCACAGAGTGCTAGGGTTGAGCCTCCGACAATCAAAGTACACTCATGAAAGTATTATGGTTTTAATGCTTACGCTTTAATGAAAGTCAGTTTTACAGTGATATCAAGTTGCACCCTCATTGAGTGATCCCCACCCTACTACTCCCAAGGTTGTACTGTAAAACTGGAGCATGAAGCCCGACTTCATGGCATTATGGGTTGATGACTTCCGACTAGCACCTCATGAACAAAGTTGTCAAACTGAGCAACTGCCAACCTGGGGGTAGGGAAGTTCAGTTGGCAGATTGCTGGGGCAGTGTCCCGGGAGATCAGGCTCAAATTCCACTCAATTTTTGTTCACTATAAATTTACTTCAATTCAATTGGAAAAAAAATGTGTGCCATTGGTGGTACTGACCAACTTTGATCGGTCTATGTTCTGGCACGGGCTATACCAAAATGGTTGGATTCTTACTTGGGCATTCCTCGACGTCGCACTCCAGTGTGGGTTCGGGTACCTCCGGGGGGCACAGAGATGGATCCAATTCATCCATGCTGGCCGGATCCTGGCATACAACAGTTCGGGTGCGGTAGGCCTCACCACAAGTTGCCGAGCACTGCACAGCCAGACACGACAAATGATAACATGTTTGTAATGAGACCATCTATCCAGCACATATTTATTGGCAAGCAGAACAGTTGCGCTCTAGTAGACGGCAGAAAAATGTTGCCAACCTTAATCATGGCAAAGTCCTGCTAGTGATTTCCATAGTGTCAGTTTTAAGAAAACTTGGCTTCTGATATAGGCTTAGCCCTTGAGCACTCTGTTAACTGGTAAAAAACTGTTGGGCAATAATTCTGCATTTAGCAGAAAATCTTGCGTTGGATACAGTTCACACAAAGAAATCTACAACTAATAGGTCTATAGGTCTGGAAAATCTGTTTTCAACGGAAGATTTATCATCTAGATCTAGACCCAGGAAAACTAAGGGTGGTAGGGCTGGCAACCTAAAATGTGGCCAACACTACCACCTCTGTTGTAGCCTTTAATACCGAGAGTGGCTTTTAGCCTTGTATTGGGCAACTTTAACAAAAACGGCAACCGCATACAATGTTATTCGCAACTATTAAAGATTTGGCAGGCTTCGTGTTACAATGGCACATGCAATTCTTTTTTAAACACCATTATTTTGTTTGCCATTACTCTGATTCTAGATCTCGATGGCTTACCTCTCCATACGGGCCGGTGAACCACAGACCAGCAGTGCAGTCCACAAAGCGTGTGACCGCATTATAGCCACCACGGGGCGGGCCGGAATTGTCCGAGAAGAAGCGGACGGTCAGGAGGCCGGTGGCCGAGTAGAAGGCGACGGGGATCTCACCGCCGCAGATGGGGCCCGTGTTGACCGTGACTCGGTTTAGATCAACCAGCTGTGGAGGAATGAAGGGTTCCCGTTACAGATTGGTCATCGGCCAAGATACGACCAATTTCAAACCAATCGTGGCTCAGCTCAACTCATTAGGGAGCATTTCATATTGTCCGGGTGCGATATCGATTGTGGTACTGCCGTTTTTCTTTGCGGTGCCGCATGCCATACCTGAAACTTAGCTTATGAATGGGAAGCCGGCCAGCTTCAATAACTGAATTAATAAATGCACTGGGCAGCCTGCAGATCACATTTTTAATGAACACTGCTATGACGGAACTGCCTGTATTCACCGACTTGGACAGAACAAGCTCTTATCAGCCAGCCGGACTTTAATGCTGGTACCATAAAAAGAAAACGGTTACTGCAATTGATACTGCTTTCAGACAATATGAAATGATCCCTTACCTGTAAGGTGTATACATGTACAATATTAAGGAGTCTCGGCTAATGGATTTTGGTTGGGTGTTGTCACAAGCCATAACTTTGGCTTAGTATATCAGAAAGAGATGGCATTCTTTGGTGCAAGATTGAAATTTACCAGCACTCGCAGGCAACATGAAGCGGAAAATAGCGTCGATTTTCAAACATCCTTGCAGATTGTCCAGATACTTTTTAGATGTAAAGTGAAAATAGAATGTGCGAGCACAAATCGCAATTTGCAGCGAACAGAATCTGATATTCTCGGTTGCATTATGAACATCCAATGGAACTGGTGCCCTTCCCCCCCCCCCCCAAACAAGTTATATAATGAGCAATTTATTCACATTTAATGCAAACCGTAGTACGGATCAATGAAAGAATATGAAAACTTTCTAATTGGCATAATTTCCAGTCAATGCGAAATTACTTTGTGCTCACGTTCAATAAGAACCGATACAAATTTGAAGAAATCTGCAGTGTACATTTGCGTAAAATCCACTGTCAGCAGTCATTATCAAATTCAAATAAATATTTCTACAACCAGGTTCTTTATTCAAGGGTCAAGTGTTTGACATTCTAAATGTGTCCCCCCCCCCCCCCCCAAATCTGCTCACATTTAGGTTTTAATCCAAATGGCTGGCCAAAAGCAAGAAATGTACTCACCTGCACAAAGTCCGAGCAGCCTCCGTCAAACCGTGGGAGGTCGATGTCCAAGAACTGAAGCTGGATGCATCCGTCATTGTTCCTGATCACCGTCAGACAGTCTTCGCCATCGCTGTAATTGCCAGGGTAGTTTGGAGAGTAGACGGCCTGGCCAGAGGTCACGATCTCACGGCCACAGGGGCTTCCTGAAAGAAGCAAGGACAATAAATGCAATGAAAAGTCAATTTTTGCACAAAAAAAAAAATCTTGCCTCAACAAAACGAGTTGCTAGTGCTAAGGCATTTGAACACATTTGAAATCGGTAGGAACTGTACACATTTTCATCCATTTGTTGGTATTCGTCAGCATGTAAAACCTAAAGATTTTTTTAGTAAGGTCATCCTTATTAAACCAACGGTTTTATTTGCGGTACCATTACATTTGAGGTCCTGGTATACCCTGCTGGGTAACTTGATAATGACCTTATTCTTAATTTGCGACTACACACCAGCGGCTTCAATACTTCATTACCGACAATTTCAATGAGTTCTCTGCTTAATGTTTGACCTCATGTGTACCGTTCCGAAAATTGGGATCATTTCAATGCAAAAGCCTGATGCAAAGAAGAAAATGCCTTACCTTGGTAAAAAAACGGCAGTACCGTAAACACCACCCGTTTTATGATGCCCTCCTTAAAATGACTTTCACAACAGAATCGGTAGTAACTACCTTTTATTATCCACATATTTGTATTTATCAGGATGTAAAACTGGAAGAGAAAATCTATTTGTTGTGTACACTTTCTAATGCCAAATTTTTTTTTTCCAATAAAAATAAGTTTATAAATTTTATCAACTCATTTCATAAGATTCGGACAAACTGGATCTTTTTTTTTCGTAATTGTGAAATTCCTGTTTTGCACATTAGTAGCACGAAAGCAATATAGAATAACGTTTTTTTCCCCCCGAGCCCCAAAATAGCGAGTTTTTTTTCATTGACAAAGCATACAATTTGACAATTCCCTAGAAACAAACAAACAAACAAACAAACAGTGAAGTGTGCTTAGGGAGGTAGGAGGTGAGTTGGTCTCCATGACAGTGGAAGTTACCCCACCTGGGTCTACAGGTCTGAAAATTGGGATAATTCCTTTGGTATCTCTTGAAGAATTATCTTCAAGTTTATAGATCTGGGCGCAGAAAAACCAAGGGTGGTAGGGATTGAAATTCAAAATGTTGCCAAACCCTACCATCTGATTGTAATCCTTTAGCGTGTCAAAAAGCAAAAATAAAAAACAAAACTACGATCACTCCAAGGCAGTCTACATTTGGGGGTTTTGTTTAAATTTCACGCCATCTGGTGACGCAAGTGAAAAAGACTTCTGTACCTTGCTCATTGATGAAGTTGGCTTGCAGGCTATAACCGAATCCATTTGGCGGGATGAAGCCGGTCTCGGACGAGATGAACTGCAAGATGACATCGTTGGTGATCGATGTAAAGACCACGCCAGGGCCTTGGGTACCGCATAGCTCCAAGCTGTCGCCCTCCGAGTTCAAATCCTTGATCTGTGGGAAAGGGGCAGGCAAAAACAAACAAAAGTAGGAAATTGTCCTTTTTACACGAACAATTGTCACGCTAAATGACCGTTCCTTGCTCCAAAAACTGGATAATTCGTTGTGTAACAACCATATAGCATAGTCCGTTTTCACTCTCAACGTTCTTTCACTGACACCATTGGATGTAATTTTCTGTTCCACATGTAGAGGATTAAGCAGATATGTTACCAATGAAGGTGCACAATATTTAAGTATAAATTCCTTCATGTAAAGGGTGAAGTGAGTTCGTATTACCAACTGAAAGTTACCACACCTTTGTCTATAGGTTAGATAATTCTTTGGTATCTATTCAAGATTTATCCTCTAGAACTGAACCCAGGAAAACCTAAGGGTGGTACGGTTGGCAACCTAAAATGTGGCCAACCCCACCACCTCCATAGTCCTTTCAAGTAGCAAAACAATTACCCTTTTATTAGGCGACTTCCATAAATTGATATTTGTACAAAATCCTTCCCGAAGATTATTTTTTTCACTGGCCCTTTAAGCTGGGCCCAATTTCACTGTTCTGGCTACTCTAAGTGAGAAATGGCCAAGCACTGTATAATAACCAATTACAGCAGAACATTTTATTAGTGCTGGCATAACTCACAAGTGCTTTTACAAAGACCACCTAGCCAGTTGTCCTATATGTGCATTCCTGCACGTACTCAATCCTTTGTTTGCCTATCGTGTGCATTATGATTGGCTGCACACGCCCGTGTGGCATACCAGCTTCCCAGCCGGACATAATGGGTTAATATTGGGGCCCTGGTCTCTGCAATTAAAACGTACCAAAACTTTGTCCCCTTCGCAGTCTGGCACCGGCCGCAGGTTGAAGAAGGTGGCAGTAATCTGGACGACCATGCCAGGCGGGGCCTGGATCCGATTGAAGCAGGATACGTTGTTGGCGTAGGAGAATGGGAAGTTCGGAGACAGGAGAATGCTATTGTCCTCCGTGCGTACTAGATCCCCGCTGCAAACTGCATTGGGAAGGGAAGGGGGGAGAAATATACAACAATGATGTTCCTTCTTCAAATGTAAAGCACATCTTGTACTTTCAATTCCCCAGACACTAATACTATACGCAAGTCGAGAAAGCCAATAAGGTTCTTGTCAAGAGCCTGAAATCAAGGCAAAGGAAGCCTAATTAGCCCAACCTAGGCTTTCAAGCAGATCAAATTGATAAAGTAGGAAAATGGTAGGAACAAAATATTCCAAAGGAAAAAAAAAAATTGACAAAAGTAGGATTTTCAGGAGTAGTTAATAACAAAATGAGTTGAAAGTCATCAGCATTGCTTTTATTATACAACCGTTACGGATGATGGCTATTTTTGCGGTTTGTTACGCTTGGCTGCATAAACCTGTCTAGCATACTGGTGCCCCTTCTAAAAGCCATATCATGGGGTTAAAGAAATCCGACCGGTATATCATGCAGGAAGACGGCAACCACTCCGTCTTGTAAAATTGAGTGATGCTTGCACTCAATCGACAACCTTTTAACAATCATGCTGGCCATCACACGACTGCACAGAACAACTGATTGCATCTATCGGTCTACATCCTAAACAAAATGGAGAACAGTGTGCCGTTTCTAAATTTGTAGGATTTAGTCTCATTTGGTCTTACCATCCGATTCCACACATTCTTCCTCCAAGCACGGCTGGATGGAGGCGGGCCTCTCCAGACCACTACATTCGCTCTCATCAACAGTCTGGTTGCCACGGTAACAAGCCACCTGTCTGGTTTCCTCTCCTTCCCCGCAGGCGACGGAGCACTAAAAACAAATCAGATGGACATTTTTGATGGACATTAGTGTCAGTGAATCTGATTAAGAAATTTCTTTTTTCCGGTATACTTTTTCTGAGTAACAGAAAAAACTGGAAGTTGCAGTTTATGTTTTTTAGCAGTATATTTTAATGTCTTATTATAAGTATTGCTGTTTATGTTTTTGTTCTGTCGTATTGTGCATTTTTAATGATCACTGTTCATAATTTAGTTTATATTTTTGTAAACTTTCCTGGGCATCAGTGGGAAAACTGTACCGAGCTGATTTTACCCAGGGTAAACAAGAAATATATATCAAGGATTTGCATCAATTTCATGGTGGTTAGTCAGAGTTAATTTGTTTTGAGGAAATTTACCTTCATGCCATTCACTTTGTAGCAAGAGCACGTTTAAATGCACAACTGGTGAAGTTCCCGTTTTTAATATACCCTGACCCGACCATTCCCCGATGTCTATAAATTGTGGTTTAGAGTCAGGGAGCCAGACAAAAGCATTTTGTTCTTTAGTTTTCCCCACCATCTATGAACAAAACTTTAAACAGATCATTGCAATAATATGCTATAAAATACAAACCCACATCCATCTATTTCTGAAAATTTTGTATACCATAATTGAATTCAAGTCCTAAACTCTTCCAAACTCACCTCTGACCATTCGGACACTTCATAGTGGGGTGGATCCCGTTTCTCCACAGCATTATAGATGACCGAGTAGCCCGGCCGAGTGACCGTGGCATCAGTGTGGAAGTAGAGGGAGATGAAAGGTCCGACAGAGGTCCAGACTAGTGGCAGGTCGTAGGAGTTACCACAGAGACGCTCGCTGGTGTTGTATCTGATGTCAGTAACCTGTGAGGGGAGGGGGTAATCCACATGATTTGGGAGTTGGAACAGAGGGACCATTTTCCTATACTCCTTGTAGGATACAGTTTGCGGTCGAGTTTCTGGTACTGCCGAGTATTCACCAGTTTCTTTTGCCAATAGACTAAATCCCATCAACTCCTGGAATATTTATCTATCTAGCCGACGTGGAAATCAACAACTTTGTTAAAAAAATAATAATAAACTTCAGTGGCCAAATTCACGGTGCTGTTTAACGGTTGGCATAGAAGTTTGTAGTGCGAACCTTGGTGCTCTTTTATGACCGAGTCGTACTAATGCATGTTCATGCACGGACATTTCTACCGTTTCGTTACGATTCTAAGCAAATTTTGTTCCTGAAGTAAGCAAGCATTTCCTTGTGCTTATACTGCTTAAAATGAATAGAGGCCCAGTTAGCAAAATAAATCGTGGGCTTAGCAGTGCATGGAATTTGCTCCAGATTAGTACCTCAAGGTAGTCCAGACTACAGTCTGTCGAAGGCTCCAGGTCAAAGGCGATGAACGTCAACTGGATGCAGTATTCCGGTAGGACTGCCACGTTCCGCCGGCGCCGCCTCGCATCCATGATCTGGCCCTCAGCCGCAAAGTCCTTACCGCAGTCCAGGTCATTGGGGTAGTTCTCCCCCTCGCTGAAGCCCGGTGAGCTCTCGGTGTACTGCACGGTACCGTCCAGCATGTAGGTGGTCTCACAGCCGAAGGGAGAGGGGCAGACAGACGGGTAGCAGGGGCGGATCTGCAAGGGGCGGTCTTCAGCGATGCACTCGGTCTCTTCCACCACGGGGCTGTTGGGGTTTTTGGTGGCCCGACAGGCGATGGTACGGGATTCAATACCAGGGCCGCAGGTTACCGAACACTGATGGAGAAACGATTACACACAAATGTCATCCTAGTCATTTCTTCCAATAAGACAAAACTACATTTGTCCAAGCTAGTGACAGTACTGCTCGTCTTTCGTTTCCTTCTGTCCCACACAAATCACTCTAAACAAAAAAACGGCCGAATTATAATTTAATGGTTACATATTCAGCCCAACAGTTCAACCAAGTTGATTGAAAAGGATTGCAAAAAAACTTCCTCTAAATTTACTCTTGCATATGGTCTAAAAATGAAAGTCATGTCTGCCAAAAAAAGTGGGTGTATTTTCTCTTATGGCCTACTATCCAACAGGAAGATGTACAAGAGGCTCACAGAATAGAATTCAAGTCCACAAGTATGGATCTAGAGTCCAAATTGAGTCCGAGTTTGAGCTCTGGCTTAAATTGATTGGGTCCGTGTCCAAGTTAAGAGTTATTGACCATCTAGATCCAATTTCCGTTTGTAGGAGATGCATATTGGGTTTGCATTTTATAAGGAAAACGTTGCATACAATTTCAACCCTATAATTTCAGGCAGAATGCAAGGTATTCTATTTTTATATAATTTCTTTATGCAACAAATAAAGACTTGGCCAATATTTGGGAAATGTGGGCCATGTTTTAAAACCGAGTGAATACCGAGCATTCTACTATCTAGTCCGAGTTACAAACCATGATTTCAATAGCTCGAGTCCAAGCTGCCAAAAATGCCAGTCGTGTCAAATTTTGATCCAAGTCTGATCACGAGTCCCGCAAATTCGTGGCTTAGCAAGGAAGATATTTGAACACCAGAAAAGGTGAAATGTTGGGAATGAATGCAATACCACACAGGTACTGAATTAATTACCTCGGTCCAGTCGGAAGTGGTCCAGGAAGCAGAGCAGGGATCCAGAGTACAGGACCGCACACTTTCCGGCTTTTCAAGAGTACTGCACAGCGTGTCGTTCACCTGGATGACGTTGGAGCCCAGGCTGAAGCAAAAGACGTCACGCGACTCGAAGCCCGCGCCGCAAGTCACACTGCAGGGGCCCCACCCGTAGACCAACCACAGGTACCTGGGACTACACAAAATGGGAATTTGTTTTTTAAATGGACCGATAAACATACGATGGGATCTAGGACACAAATCTTAATGAAATTTGCTTACACAAGATAGCACATTTTGCTCTCAATTCAGATGTACCATTCAGTTTTTACATTCTGATGAATAACGACATGTAGGTGGAAACCTCAAATTTCCCATTTTCACTGGTTACATGTAACAGTCAAGTTGTACAAATTTGACCAACCCCAACCCTCCCAGATCCCTTGAAATCAACCCGAGAATTTTGTGATGATTTTGCAGAATTGACTACAGTTTAGCCCAATCACCACAGGCCTATTGCTATGGGGAGGAAAGGCTACACAATGGGAAAAATCTTGAGCGAGGACAATCACCACAATGCCCCGAAAGAACCGAGACGCTTGCCTGGGAAAAGAAAGTTACTCTTGTCCAGTGGTTCTTGTACAATAATCCAAATTGTCCAATATGTGTATAAATTTAAACCAGTAAGTGCAGTGCCTTCCACTGGGATTATTTAATGAACTTTACAGAACAATTAAAAGTTCAGGCAGGAACAATTACACTGATGGCTTTTCTATTGTTTTTTTTTTAATTATGGCTACTCACTCAGTTGGGCAGGTGACTCCCGTGTCGCACGCTTGCATGGTTGGGGGTTTGTCCTCAGCGACACATTCCGACTCTTGGACAACTGTGGTGGAGCCTGGGGCTTCGATGCAATACACCAGCCGATTCTGCCTACCCAGACCACATGTCTCTGAACACTGCAGAAGAAAGATTTTGGGTGGTTTTTTTTATTTTTTTTTTTTACAAAACGGGCCCTTGGAGGCTATGCACCTTATTCACAGCAACTATGGAAGTGAGGCTGCCTAAAGCAATGTCTTGATCCAATGTGAAGAGATTAGAACAGATTTTTTCTCTTTTTGCCCAATCCCGATGTAATGTATCAAAAAAAGCATACAGTGCTTCATACATTACTTGTATAAATAAGGGGACCATTATACTACTGCACATGCAGCATATGTTACTAGCAGCCAAGCACCAGCAAACAAAAATATCGGTACGGTAACCCGGAGGTCGCAGGTTCGAATCCCTCTCCTGCCAGTTTCTTTGTTCACTTTGGAAAAATATCGGGGGTGAGATTGGCAACAAAATGAAAAATCCACGAAACCCATTGTGTTTGGGGTTGCAAGGACCCCACGGCCTATAGTTTCTATTTGCCTAAAAGGCACCCCCTATAAAATACCCATTTGTATTGGTCTATATCCACTGAATGGGGGATTTTACTACCCCATTTAGTGACTGTCTTTACCTGGATCCAGATGCCGACTTCCCACACGGAGTTGGGCTGGACGCAATCCATGGGCGGGGTGCAGGCCCGAGAGCTGTTCCGAGTTACCAGGCCAGCATCCAGGCAGTCTTGGATGTCCACCTGGTCCAGAGTGTTTCCGACCCGGCGGATGCAGATGACCAGCCGCGTCTCCACGCCGCTGCAGTTGCAGCCAGCCCAGGGACTAGTGATAAACTGAAGCCTGCAGGGGGTCAAAGGTTATAGGTCAGACCGCTACAAGGTACGAAATTTATACAGCTTTCAAGCACAAAATTGTCAAAGCCTCCGTGACCATGCCTCCCCCATACTACTTTATATGTGTATTAATATGAAATAGAAATATGCGACCTGTTCCCACAAAATGGGTGGAAAGCAGCAAAATTTGAAAATCAAACCAAAAAGATCAGGTCAGAAGCTTTAATTTGATATATTGTGTTGTAAATCATTCCTACGGAGAAAACTGTTGAGAAAATGAAGCTCAAAGTGTGATCTGTTCACACTAATCCCAGTTCCAAAAAAAGAAATCCCAAAAAATTTTGAGAATGAATTCCATTTTTAAAAAAAAATTTGAAATATGATGGGATAGGGCTTTTCAAATACATGGGCGTTAAAATCCCCAAATTGACTTTTTGGTGGAAAATTGTTTCTGCTTGTAACCATAGTGCAACTTTCAGCTCATTTTGTGCTGCCAGGTCACAAATGTTCTTGAAATCTCCGATCTCGACTTACAAGGTGCTGCATGGTCTCAGGTTACAGGGCTGGGTCGTGGCTGGTTTCTCTCCTGGACATCTGGAATCCTCAACGACTAGGTCAGTACCGTTGATGACGCAGTACACCGAGCGACCCTGTATGCCGTTACCGCATTCCATGTTGCACTGTTCGCGGTAGTGATTAAATAAAAAAATAACGCAACAAGATTAGTTTAGCAATGGATTAAGATTAGTTTATAATCTGTTAATCCAAACTGTAGGTGTGAACCGAGAAGCTGGAAGAGGGGAACCGAACGGTAAAGGGGATAAGATTTTATATATCGACGTCATTTTAAAATCATACAATATGTATAACTACTATACTGCTAGCAATCAAGATGGTGATCAACTTCTCTCCATCTGATCCCCACCCCCCTCCCGTGAAACCCTCAGTTATTTTTGTCAATGGAAATACTAAATACAAGGCTTTAAAAAAAAAAAAAAAACATGCTAGGGTTGGCAAAATTTTGGGCAGCAAACTAACACCCTTATGGCTTTTCCTGCGCACATGAAAATCTTCAGATGTAATGAAATTACCCAATTTTTATTCTAATTTTCAAGGATCCTAAAAAATAAGTTAAGGACATTGAACAAAAGGAAATTAATTAGGTAATTTGAATAAATGTTCAAATTCAAAGAACTTGCAGGGGTTGGATTTGAACCTGCGATCTCTAGAATACTGTTCCAGTGCTCTACCAACTAAGCATTTTCACCCTATGCTGGTGGTCTCCCAAACTGTTCGGGGGGGGGGGGGGGGGGGGGGGGGGGGGGGCCACAAGTTGGACATCTAACCCAAAGTGCCGTATAAACCAGGCCATACCCCAACTGACAATTTTGGAGACTGCTAGCATAGGACAAAAGCTCGGTTGGCAGTACACCAGTACGGTATTCCCGATGTCGCAGGTTCGAATCCCACTCTTGCCAGTTTTCTGTTCTCTGAAAAAGACTTCACTGCTCAGTTTTTACATGTGCATTACAAAGAGCATACTCGGCTACATTCACAGCAACAGCCATTTCCATCACCGAGAAGTCCTACATGGAGATTTTATACCAGGTTATGAAAACGTTAAACTTACCGTGTCAAATTCACCGACTCTGTAGACGTAGGCGAGACAGGGGTTCAGATTGCACTCCATGGTAGAAGGCGGTGGGGTCAGGTTTAGGCCCAGGCAGTTTGCCATGTTTACAACCTGGCTTAGCTCGTCCAGACACTGCACGGTTCGGGAACGAACTCCGGCGCCACAAATCACCGAACACTAAAATGGCATAAATGACAATTTGTACTGCTGTTGACAAACCGGGGGGGGGGGGGGGGGGGGGGCTAATTACAGAGCTGCTAAGTACACAAATTTGCTTATGAAAATTTGAAATTGTCATTCGATGGATATTGTTTGTGGATGGTATTCAGTCGTTTTCCTTGCATGAAAATCACATGGACCTTTGGCTAATATAACCTGAATTTATTTATTTTTTTACCAAACCAACAGTCCCAAATCCTCCAATTTTAATATGATTTTGCATGCACCCTTGGGGGTTTAGCATCCGGAGACATTTTTGTACTGAGCAATTTTGTACTTTGCAGCTATTTGCTCTAGCATTATGATCAGTTGGAGTAAAATATTTTTTAGATGGATAAGATGAAATAAATTTTAAAACACGTTTGTGAGAAACAATTTGCTGGCGGTAGTGGTGTAAGCGTGAATTTGTCACTATGAAATATTCATAGTACTGCACATGCCTAAATGCCGATAATTAGAGTGGCCGGTCACGTGAAGAAGGGGTCCACGTGAAGGGAGTCCGATTTTCATAGGAGTCCGATTTTCATACGACAGCGGCACGAAGCCACCCACAAAACTTCCCAGCATGATCGAAGTAGTTTTATTTTAAAGTGGAATAAAAAAAATTTTAAAAAAGAGTGACAAGTGGTTTTATCAAAAAATCCTTCGATTAAAACTTTTTCACATCGTATGATTCTCAAAAAGTGGCACATGAGTGTTAATGCCGCAGAGGCTCATAAATCAGTAAAGCAACCCACTGGCGAGTCATTAGAAATTGGCGATTCCTTGCTTACAGTAAGCAGAGCTACCAAATTGGGAAAAAAAAAAAAATCTTGAGCCGCTTTTGCTGTAAAAAAAAAATGTCTTTTCCTAAAAAACATTGACACAAGGAAATAAAGAAATATCGCCAAGTTTCATGGCAACTCAAGTGGAAACACTTCACTTGGGTCACAAATATTCAAGGCCCTTATGAAAAAAAATAAAATAAAGTTCAACGGTTGTGGAAACTTACATCACCATACGGTCCAGCCTGAAATCGGAATGGCAGCGGGCAGGCGGAAAGGGTGCAAACCCTCGCGGTATCCAAGTCCGTCAGTCCGAAGTCCACACAGTTCTGAATGGGAACCTGTTGCTGGTCTTGGTTAAGGCAGACGACCAGCCTGGTTTCCATGCCGACCCCACAGCTAGCAGAACACTGTTTTAAAAAGAAATGTGAAACGGACAAGGATAAAAAAAAGAATTAGTTCTAATCTGAAAACCGATGAACAAGATACTAGTACCAATCCAGAATTATCAGGTCAGGGAACCAGACTACAGCCATTTGAAACACTGCAATGCATTATGGGTAATATCTATATAAAAAAAAAAAAAAACCACCAGCATCAACCCCGAATTCCTCTAGGTTTATGCTAATTAGTATCACCTGCTACCGTGTCCCTGGACAGCATCATTATTGAACAGATGGTAATGTTAGCAGTACTGCCATTTTTACTGAGGTACTGCATTCAGTGCTTGGCGTGAAGCTTAAATTTTTAATCCAAATCCAACCTTAACCAAAATTAATCAAAGAACACGTTAGCTCTTCAATGTTAATGAATTATTCTGTAACGGAACCCCTGTGTGTAGTCGAACCAAGGTTGGTCAATATCCCAGCTACGTAGGCGGGCTACCAGTATGTCAAAATGGCGGTACTGTAAATAATATTGCCTGTATAGAGTACCGAAGTGATGACGTCAATCAATGCACTGTTTGGAACCAGAATACATTCTAAACTGCATGTGTTTGGAACCATTGCTGCGGCAACTGACGTCAGACTTCGGTACTCTATAGACGGTGTGTCCTCGTTACGCGTTTACATCTATATTGAAACGTACCCGGCAGCATGCACAAAATTTGGTTTAGTAGTGACATCACTAGTCGGATCACCTTTGAATAATGCAACCTTTAATGTCACTCCTTGCTCAACTTTAGTGATTACTGCCTTTAATACCCATGGTCAGCCAAGGCCGTTGAAAAGCCTGGGTATGCCTGGGCCTTCTGGCTTTTAGTCTTGCTATTGTGAGCCACAAATCATCTAACAATAGAGCATCTACTCCTCGATAAAGCCCGGCCTCTGCCAGGCTAGGCCAGGGCCCCTCCCACACTAATCTGTAGTGATTGCTTTTGTTATTCCATTCACGGGCCGGAGATCAAGTCTGGGTGAACAATGGGAGCTGGCTGGACTCTAGCATTAGTGGGCAGTTTATTGTGTACAACCAGGGGATTATAGAAGCCCGAAGGCCTGGGCCTGGCCCGACCATGGGTTAGGCAGTGCTCCCTTACGCAAAACATGACGCGTGCACATAACGGACCGTTTAGATGTAAACAAAGGGTGTATGGTCTATACTGGTGGGACATGGGGCCAATTTCATAGAGCTGTTAAGCACAAATTTGCTTAGCATGAAAATGTCCTGCTTAGTACAAATGGGTTACCAGCCAAAAGTCTGTATAATTTTCATGCTAAGCAAACAGCTGAATGCCAGTCAAAAGCAATATTCCACACATGGGAAATCTGGTTGGTAATCCAATTATCAAGGAAGCATTTGCATGCTAAGCAAATTGTTGTGCTTAACAGCTTTATGAAATTGGCCCCAGGAACTCGTCTACATTGCGACTTACAGGCTGGTACTGCCCACGGATGACACTGTAGGTGACAGGGGTACAAGGCTCCAGCTCACAGACGGTCTCGGTGGTGGGAGCTACCAGTCCAGCTTGCTGGCACACAGTATTGCTCACGACAATGTTTTGCCCACTCACACAGTAGATCGCGCGACTCCGGGTACCCGCTCCGCACATTACCGAGCACTGGGGAAGGAAGCAAGTTTTTCTTTAGCCGATATTCCGTAGAAATAGACAAAGACATGCCACAAAAATTGATATTTAGAGATCTGGTCAGGTGAGATGAGTTGTCAAAAAGAAATGCTAAACTGGGCTAGCAAAAAAAATACACTGAAAGTGAAGATCATGTATATATCACATATTAATCAAATGATACAAGACTAACCCAAGATCTCTTGAATATGGGCTTAGCCAGTTGTCGACATATGCACACTTCTTTGCATACTCAATCCAATCACGTTTTTCAAACGGCTTTCAAGGTGGATTCAAAGGAATGAATAGGACCACTCTTCAGTGTGGTGCCTTTTGTTTGTGTTTATGCATGGCTGCACACGTATTTTTTTCCCGGGGAGGCGGGCGAAGCAATAATAATGAATAATTCAGTAGTTTTGATGAGAAAGTTATGTTTATTCATTATAATAGAACAGAACGTCACAGCATTGTTATTATTTAGTCAACTAGTTGCATCATTTACATTTAATCATTTTAAAGAACGGCTGTCGTCGAGCTGCTACAGACTAGTCTAGTGGATAGTGGGATGGGCTATGGATTAAAATGTCCCTAGTTCGAATCTACATGTACCCATTTTTCTTTATTGTAATATCTTTGGGATATTTTTTTATTTAAGGGGGAAAAAAAGAGACCGAGAACCTAGCTGTGCAGTGATCAATGCAACCACAGAGTTTTTCATGGAATTTGCTTCACCGGCGTACAGAAGAAAAAATTCGCTGGCTGCACAGCTTGTTCTTGGAATAACAGTCCCCCCATCAATAACAGTCGGACACAAGGGGCTAAAAAATAGGTTACTCACATGGTCGAGTTACAAATTACCGACTGCAGAATGCTAAAAAAAGATATATTTGTGCCTGAAGTTTCTGCAGGTCGTGTTTTGTACAGTACAGATGGCAGAAAAAAAAAGAAAAAAAAAACAAAACAAAAAAAACAGAAATCTTACTGGAGAGAGAGGACCAGGAATGTAGCGTAGCCCGCACACGACCCCCGCATCGCAGTTCCGAGCTACAGGCGGTTTGACCAGGCCAATGCTGGTGCAGAAGGCATCGACAACAACTGCGCCCGCATTGTTTCGGCATGTCACCATTCGTAACTGAACCCCAGCGCCGCATGTCGCCGAGCACTACAAACAAAAATGAATATGAACACCTCGTCATCTTCTAAGAAAACAGTACTATAAAATACAAATACAATTGGCAAAAATAAAAATATATTTAAGTGAAGATGTGTATCAATGTACTTAATTGTGCACCTTTTCCTTTAAGGTTATGCAAAATTAAAGGCGGTTACTCAATGTAAAGCAAGGGGATTACAGGGTTGTAGTGCCATTAACTGAGGTACCCTTCAAAAGCCTGCATGCATTTCACTGCATGGTTAAACCCGTTTAACCCTAACTCCCTAGGCGGCATGTAAAATTGAACTTGACCTATTGCCTTACCGGTTCGAATGGCCCCTCGATGTAGACGTAGGTGGTGTCCGGGCAGGCCTGTACATTGCAGATGCGGGACATATCGGGCTTGGGCGTCAGGATGCAGAAGCTGTCATCCACCATCTCTCCGGCAAATGAATCTTGGCAATAGACGTTTCTCACCTGAACCCCTGTACCGCAGGTGACCGCGCAGTCACTGTAATCTTCAGCGATGAAGATGTATCTAGGGCGACGAAAAGACAAATTTTTACAAATTGTATCATTCTATTGAGGTTGGGAGGCCAAATGCGACATTCTGCTAAACGTGCAGTTGGTGGGACCATTTCCTGCCCTCTGAAAGAGGCATCAATTGCGACACCGCCGTTCTTATGCGGTAACAGCATGAACACACAGTTGGCTGATTCTATACCGGTCGGGGCACTGGTAATGACCCTTGCCTTCGGTTCGGGTCATTATCAAGTGCCCAGGCTCAAAGGCGGTTTTTAAACTTGCGTTTCAAACCGGCCCAGCACATTTATTCCCTTATTTAAACCACTATGCTTCCCATTTCACCAGCAAGGTTTGAGGTATGGAATGCAGTACTGCAATTAATAACGCGTCTGGACAATATGAAATGCTTTCTTACATATACCATCTTTTAAATGCAGGTACAGCCACAAACCAGCCAGGTGGTCTTCAGCAAACCGCAGTGATGAACCCCCTCGAGCCCGGATGATGGGTAAGAACATTATCAAAATACCAATTACTCCTGGATGTCTTACCTGCACAGATCATTTTCACAAATGTTAGTAGTCTCCGGTATAATCACAGGGCATCGGGTAAGGTCGGTGACGCGGCGCGTGGTCCCATCATCGTGTTGCTCGACACAAAAGACCGAGCGGGTCGCGGTGCAGGTATCAGGGAAGGTGCAGACAAAACTACTTGTCAGCCAGCTGCGAGGTCAAAAGCAAGGTCAAACAAGTATTATTTCCACATTACGACCATTTTCAACCAATCCACAGTTATGAAGCTCCTGAATATAAAATTTGCTCCAAGGCACACAATGAATTATTAACCCCGACTCCGTTGGATGTGTGGAAAATCATATTGAAATTGGAGGATTCAGGACTGTTGGGGTTAATGTCAAGTCTCTTGAAACGGGAGAGCTCCACAGAGTGTCTTGAATGTGCGGAATCAACTGGTCTGTTCCAACATGCAGAATGTCCATGATGTAAACACAAGAGCTTGTTTATTGTAAGCTTTAAACATCAGAATGTTAACGTAGTGGATTTGTGCGACTAAGCAAATTTAAATGAGTCTAGGGGTGATAGAGTAATTAGTTGACATCACTGGCAACAGTCGGCTAAACTTGAGTCTGGAAAACAATTTTTTCCCACAGGCTCTCGAGAAGCAGCAACTGGACACTGCATCGAACACTGCATAGAAAAAAAAAATCTTTTGAAATTTTTCGAGCTTATTTTCGATAGACCAATCCATTAAGCAATGCCCCCTTGACATTGACCAATCGGCCACACGGTGGTCACTTTTGTGGGACCATAGGTCGCAGCTGTGATTGATCAAGGGGCAGTGCTTAATGGATCCATCTATTTTCTGGCCGATAGAATTTTAGCCATGTTAAAAATTGTATCCACAGACAATTTATTTTAGGCCAAGACAGAAATACGACTAACCCAACAGATATACCCAGACATTCACAACTTAAGTTTGCATATTTGTTAGATTCAAACTAAATTTACATGCCCCCCCCCCCCCCCCCATCTTCAATCAGGCTCACTTTCTCCGAGTCTGAAAATATTGAACTATTTTTTTAATGAAAAAAAACATGGTAATTACAAGGGTTCACACGGTCCATTATTACAATCCAAGGTGCTGTAGACCTTCAGGCATTCTCCATGAATACAGATCTGAAGAGGGAAAATAAGAAAAAAAAATTATATTTTTTGAGTCCGCAAACAAAAATTCCAACATTGTACAGATTCATCATGATTGTTTTAATTGAATTAAGTCAACATATTTGGAGGTCTGAAAACTTTTTTGTTTTTAAGATAACTGCTTTTCAGACATTTCTCTGGATTAATTTGGTACTGATATCGTCATAGAACAGTGAGCTTTCAAATTGCAACTAATTACAGTTTTGGTCATTACCAAAGCTATCATACCTTTAACAGCAATAGTAAAAAAAAAAAAAATTAAAAAGTGCCACTGGATTAGAAAGTTTTTGGCAAGTACACCTCGAGTGTCAACACAATCTATTTCAATATCAAAATAAGATGGGGCAAGCAGAGGTCTACTTACATCTCTCTTCGTTCCACAGCGGGTTCCATCCAGGGGAGGGGTGTTCGTGGACTCGGGTGCCCCCTTGCCAGTCTCGCAAACCAGCGTCTTGCAGATCTCCTGCAAATGCAAACAAAAAACAGGGTCAATATATTACGCTTGAAATACTATTAAAAACGGAATTTAAATTGAGGAAAATATGTCTGGTATTTAATGGTCTGGAGTTGCCAGGTTCTGTATGGGATAGAGGGGAAAACATTTTTTTCCTCCGGATTCTCAGGACCAAATTTTAACATTTTCCTAATGTGTCCCATATTTTTTTGGGGGGGGGGGGGGGGGGGGGGGGGGGGGGGTGGCAAAATGTTGTTTTATTTTGGGGAGGGGCCCTCCACTGCTGTTTATGGAAGGTCTTGGAGAATCGTCCTGCATTTTTCATAGACTGCTTTAGTTTCAAATGCATAAAATCCTCTACAATGTCCTCACCGGTTTGTTGAGAACCTCTGAAGCCACGGAGCTCTTCTCATTGAAGGTCAATACACACTGCTCGGTCGCATTGTAATAATATCCAGGCATGGGGACGGAGGAAGGCGTGTAGGAAGGCAGAGACTTAGGCTTGTCCTTCAGGCACTTGGACTCTGGCCGACTGCAACAAAATTAACAAGTTCCACCATCGGCATGAATTTACTGTCTATAGAAGGCAAGCCACTCAAGACAAAAAGGCAAATATCCAACTGGCTATAGAGCACCGTAGTCAGACGTCAGTTGCCGCGGCAATGGTTCCAAACATGCAGTTTAGAATGAATTCTGGTTCCAAACATTGCATTGATTGACGTCATCACCTCGGTACTCTATTGCAACAGTTACAAATTTAACTGCCGCGCTAGTTTCACAGCCAAGGATCCGGGTATCTGAATATAGCACTTTTAGAAAGGCATTTACTCTGACCATCCGTGGACATCGATGGAAACACTATCACCATGTGTGGAACCCGCTTTGTGCTTATAGATCATGTCAAATATGTCATGGCAGCCATTTTGTGGGACACGCGTCCAATACATCTGTCCCACAATATGGCTGCCTATTGTTGCTATGGCGACGTGGGTATTTGATACGGTCAACAGTGGGTTAGGGATCAAAATTATAGTGAAACTCATTTTTTGAAACTGCATTCATGTAATGGGAGATTTGGGACACTGGTGGCAGCAGACATCCTGTTCCTTGCTAGTTCCGAGCATGCGCACGACTGGTGAGAACTATTGAAAGTACCGGTAGTGTCTGCTGCCCCCGGTGCATCAAGTGTGCCATTTCAATCGGGAACAGTCATTCAAAAGAATTGCAGCATAAAATTTACACCCATTTCACCCATGTGACCAGGTAGCGCCAGATTTAAGCCTTTAACTGTCAATAGTACAAATTTGTATGATTATGCATTAATAGAGAACTAGCAGAGAAAATAAGTCCATAGAGGGCACCCTGATAACCATCGAGACCACTGCAATGTAAATAAATAGCACTGCAGCTATTTTCGCATGTTGATTTTCACAGTTTCCACTCGCAAATCCGACACTTTTTTTTTAATGTGATTTTGATGTGTTTTCTTGTGATGGAGCCCCATGAAATTGATTGCTTTCATGCATAAATGTTCCCTAAACTCTTTAGTACGATTCCAGCTGTTCTGAATTTGTTTTACATGCTTCTAGAGCCTAGGCATAAAAATTTGGGGAAAACAAATTCTGGATTCATGCTTTATGGGTAGTCGCCTTTCAACCCCCTTGTATTGATTTTGGCACAAAATGAAAGGACAAGAGTTTCCAAAAATGTCTGCATGTATACTTTTATTGGGTTAACTAAAAAGAATTAGCTGTACTAAGCCGAAAATAGTAAAATGTGTGCGACCTTCAAGAAAATCAGACTGAAACGATTCCACCACCTTTGAATCACTTTGGAGCAATGAAGTACATATGGGGAGGTCAAAACCATGGGACTCGTTGACCGGTTGAACACTTACTGAATAAGGCAACTAAAGCCCTCCTATGCAAACATACATTCTGCGCCATGTTGTATGGGTCAAAATCAGTCAAGTCATTGTTGTGACCCATTGGAATTCTATGCATAGAACTTCGTTTTTGACCTGTGATGACTTTCAGCAACTAGCTATGAGAATGATTTGGCATGCTGTGATGACATAGAAAGAGTCAAAACCGGTTGACTGAATTTAACCTGCAATATTAAAGTAATCTGACCATTGGTGACTGGTCTGTGTTGAAAGTATAGGCAGGGGAGGTGTAAGGAAATTGACTGATTTTGACCTTTTTAAATAGTATGAGGGTTAGCCAATACAGACTAGAAATTTTGAAAAAGCAATTTAAGGACTAGTGAGTTCACATGAAATGTATATTGACCCCAACAACTTCAATTCTGGCCAACCAAGATTCTGACCAAGGTCAACTCACTCGAGGAAGTTCAGGAGGTCACTGTTGCTGCACTTGGACCAGCTGAAGGCCTCGGGTCCACCCGAGTTGACCGTTGCCATGATGTTTTTCCTGTTGGCACAGTCACTCAGTCCACCATCGTGGTACATGCCGAGACTATTGATGAAATGGCGATGGAAAAAAAGTTCAATGAATTGCTTAACAATTTAGCACATGACAGAAGACATTAAGAAATACATTTATGCCTTATTAAATTAATTCAAGCAAAATGAAAACATGCTTCGTTATATACATTTGTCACCAAAAAGGATTTTTTTTTTTTTAAATTAAATGCTGCCTGTAGATGGAACCAGTGAAAATAAAGTGAGCCTTAATTAGTTCCCCGTCCAAACTTTCAGGCACTCTACTGGCCATCTCATCACATCTTTTCCACTGTTCCAAAGGCTAGTACTTTGGGATATTTTGAGTTTTTCCCTCGTACTGCCTCTGTTTGGAACTCCTTACCTGTAACCTGCTTCCCTTCCAACTATAATCTCACAATTCAGGTGAAATGTGAAACGATTCCTTCTATCCCTGTGATTTCTGTCTTGTCGCCTAGTGTTCAGCAATACTCATTAAAAACCCACAATGTAGTAAAGATAAACCTAATCCCTCGACTTTTTAGGCACCTTTGTTAATCTGCTATAAATCCATTACTGCAGTAAACTAATTGAACATTCTTTATATTAGAGCAAAATGGGATACCAAGTCCCATGTAAATTAATGGTGCAAAAGCTCTTACTGCATACAACCAAAATTGCCATGTTGGCAGATTTTGGTTCTTGTCCTTGAAAGTTTAAACTTTACATTTGTCAAGTTACCTGTGTCCAATCTCGTGAGCCAGGGTGAAGATCAGTCCACTGGGTCCGTGATCCTGTCCAATCAGGCACCGCTTCTCTGGGTCACACGCTCCTCCAACGTCGGCCGTTTTGCCGGTGACTTGGTGGTTACCAGCCGAGATCAAGTCATGCCTTTTGAAATCGGAAAAATGTATTTATCTGGAAATGGCATTTAATTGTGGGCCCTCTTGTACAAATACGTTCTGTTGGAATACTGCGCCAGTCTGAAATGGCTGCATCCAATTATTGTAGAGTGCGGTGGTAGACTTGTATTCTCTTTTATCCCATGTTTTGAACCTTTTTAAACGAATATTTTGCATTCCTTTCCCCTCAACTGTTTTTCACCCTGATCGGAAACATCTGTGGGATTTAGTTTTTGTAAATGTCTCTTGAAAACTTGCTATGAGCCCACTTGTGAAGATTCAGGAATTCTAACATAAAATTCCTTCATATTTACATGAACAAAAATGTCTTCATATCCACATGATAACCCGTTAAAAAAAAAAGATGTGCCCCCGAGTGTGCCAACAAATGACTGACTGCATGCCCAGTGGATTTCATGGCTTAACAGTGGGGGGAAAAAAGGCGAGAGTTTCACAGCAAAAAAAAAAAAAAAACCCACTTTTTCCATCACATCCATTTGACCAGCAAAAGTAATGTGGGCAGGGTTGATACATTTATCAGGTAATGGGGCCTAAATCTGAAAAGCCTGTGACATGTTGACATTTTAGTCCAATTAACTTGGACCCTACTTATTGCCTTTTTAAAAAGGTTGTATACAACATTTGCAAACGACAAAAAATACTGAATTAGGCCCATTACGAAATACCGTACTAGACTAATGCTAAAAAATAGTCTCAAACATCCTGTAAAATCATGGCACCTGGTGCCCTGTCGTTTAAGTGGAAATTCATATTGTTTGCGATCGATTGTCCGCCGACAATCATTGGAAATAGTCTGGCTCCCGGACCTGATAATTTCCCCCCCCCCCCCCCCCCCCCCCCCCCCGACTATAAATTGTGTCATGTTTAAAGTATGGTCAGGGAACCAAAATCTATGTGTACACAACTTTAAATACGTCAGTGTTACAGTATTTGCTAGCATACTATTGCTATAAAATACTAACCCCAAATCCATTTCGTGTATGACTACCTTTAACATGTTTAATTACACGAACAAGATCATGTGATGTCCTAAAGTTTAACTTAAGGCAATAAGTATTTGTTTTATTTGACAATCTCGATCCACTGATAATTAAAAGACAGAACAATAAATATCGAAATTCCATTAAATATAAAGAAAAAACAAACTGAAAACCTAATCCGAGGGGTTGTTGAGGCTGGCACAAAAAAGATGCAAGCAGCTTATTTCCATTGACACTATGACAGGTGAAAGCCAAAAACGTGCAACTAACCTTGTGATGAGAATCGAAATATCAGAATTGCTTTTCTTTTGCCATTTGCAGAAACTGTCCAGGGACGTGTGGAGTTCCTCCGAGAGAGGTAAGTCCGGCTAAAAATGGGAATTAACGTTAGATGTAAGTACATGGCATAAATTACGTGAAGGAACATTTTCTTAAAGAGGCCGCATTTTTTAAATAAAGGGGACGCCCTCAAGAGTTACGAAATAGGGGAACTATACGATGCCTTATAACTTAACTAGTGCCACGCAACATTTATCAGATTCTCTTGGTCGGAGGCTGTTCGACCAATTGCACTTGGCGTCGGGCAAAGGGAAAGCCCTTCGTTTAATTTGTACAGGAAATTACGTGTTGTCCATTTTTTTTTTACAGTATAATAAAAAATGAACACAATTTTTTTTGGTATAACGTTGGAGATATTTTTACTGCATAAAACAGTGAAATATGGAAATACTTAATGAAAGGACACTTAATGAAAGAGCTGTTAGGACAATAATTTAGTTTTCCCCATTGACCACAACACTATTCATTCCCCTTTGAGTCCAGAGGGTGCGATCAGGTAACAGCCACCACTGACCAATCAGAGACAAAAAACAAGACCCAGTGACCTCATGCCGATCAAGAGAATGGGATCATGACAAATCGGGCAGCTATAAAAACGTGTTTTGAAGAGGTTTGCGTTGAAATTTAAGCTGAAATTGGTTTTTAATTCCATTTTCCTAAGATTCTGCTTATTCTTTCATCTTACCTGTGGCGACCTGAGGATTTTAATGTTGCCGATTTTCAGGTTGACTTGGACATCAAGGCTCGAATCTTTCAGCAATCCAGCGACCTAGAGAAAAACAATATGGACTTGACAAATTTGATTGAATTCACAAAATCCAATTTCGAGCCTTTATATTATCCTAATTTTTCCAAATGCCGTTTCTTTTTCATGAAGCTGTTCTTGCAAGCTCGGTGGTCGAGTGGTTAAGTTTTATTGCACAAGTAAGCAGGGGCCAATTTCATAGAGCCGTTAAGCACAAAAATTTGCTTAGCATGAAAATGTCTTGCTTAGTAAAAACAGGTTACCAGCCAAAATTCGATGTAATTTTCATGCTAAGCAAACCGCTGAATGCTATTCAAAAGCAATATTCCACACATGGAAATCTGGTTGGTAATCCAGTTTTTATCAAGGAAGCATTTGCATGCTAAGCAAATTTGTGTTTAACAGTTTTATATAATTGGCCCCAGCTGGTCGAGAGTTCGAGTCCCGCCGGATCGGGTAATTACAGTGCTTCGTACACTACGTCGGGAAATGGCAAAATTCTCTATAAATTTAAAACTTTCTAACCCACCAATCACTTCCGATGTTTGATTGAGCAATACAAATATCATTGGCCAAAAAGCAATCACCAGCTCCCGTACTGACGTACCAATCACCATCCGCGACTAATTACCTGGTTCAGTATGGTAAGGAGGTAGTTACTGGTGTCGTTGCCGTAGGTTCTATACATCAGATCGTCTGCGACCACCGAAGCTTCCACGTAAATTGGGTCGACTGTCGACCTCTTTCGCCTGGCTCCTGTTGTCCCGAACGGCCTTTCAGCTACAAAGGGAAAATAACAGTAATTCACTGAATCACAAGTTTATAATGAAAATTGGTGATGTATGAAACTGCGCTTAGAGGCCTATGCTTGTCGAGTGACGTTGGTATAAAAAGAAGTCGTTACAGAACTGGTAAAACGATGTAATGACCAACTTGGGATGAGAAAAGTCAAGGGTATTAACTCAACGTTTCGCGTCAGTATGCTTCGGCCGTCGTCAGTTAGCGAGAGATAAGTGCTCTTACCGTTCATGTTGCATGCTTCCGTGTTGACGCTTCGCCGTATAACCATGTGTGTGGGGCCGTCTTGTTCTTGATGCTTTTTCTTCAACAGCTGGATATGGAATGATGCCTTGTCGGTCGTGACAGACGCCTCAAACTAACCAGAATTAATAGAGTAAAACGGAAATTAAAAACAATAGTCTTAAATGCAATGTCTGTTTTTTCCCCAAGGTTTTCATTCGAGAGCCTCTAGATCTAATGCAGTAATTAGGTCTACATAAATGATCTGTTGAAACGACCCCGCACCGTGTTGATGTGGTTGACGATCATGTGATCTGTTTATGAGTTATGTTTATGAGTTCGGTCATGGTCGCATGGAGAAGCAATTATTTACTGTATGCCTATTTGTAATTATTGCATATAATTCTGTTTAATTATTGTCGATAGTTTTTAGTGATCTTTTACACAAGACTAGTCTTCTTGCAAATATTTTAAGTCTTTTATGCAAATCGCCCATCACAAGCCCTAGGGCACTCGAGGTGTGGACTACTTGGGAATATGTGGAAGAACCAGCCCCTCACACTGAAACAAGATAATCTAATCTCTTCACAGCATGAATAGGGTCGGGATGGGTAACTAGTCCACTTCAAGGCATTAATAATACCTCTACCCATATTAGGCTTAGAAGTGCTAAAGCCCAGGACTGGGCTCGAACCCACAAACCTGCAGAATTACCCACAGACCTTGAATTCAATGTGCCAAACCACTGCTTAGTGGTTTGGTACTTCCACAAAATATCAATTTTTTTTCATACAATTTCGTAGCTAGATCATTTGTCGTGGGGGGCCGGAATCAGGCACAGCGCCATATAGTGTCCAAGTGACTTGGCACCTTCGCTCTCAACCGGTGTAGCGTGAAATATTGTCACTATGAAATATGGTCACGTATTGCACATGCAAAGTGATCAATAATATCGATAATTTGGCTAGTGGCCTGTCACGCGAGAGGGTTTAACCAATAATAGGGAAATAAGTCGGATATTCATTACTCCGGCCTCGAGTTCTGATTTTAGGGATGGTTTTTTTTCTTTCGTTTTAATCGACCTAGTTTGAATGTATATTAAGGAATGATATAGTGGCGCTCCCAAGGAAGGGGTGGGCGGTTCCGGGGGGGGGGGGGGGCGACATAAATACACGTTCCACGTCTCCATGTAAATGGTGACACGACGTCAAGAGAAACTTCCGGGTAGGGGATAAATGAGCCGCCTCCCCAACAAATCCTTGATATTCCACCGACTTGATGTTTTATTTTGTTTTCCAGGCTATGTTGATTTCAGTATAGTGATTATTGTGCTAAACCTGTACTGTGTTTTTAGTTGTAAAGTTGACGGAATTGAGCAAATGCCTAGCCTACGAGCTAAAGTTTATGAATGAATGTTTAATAAAATCCAATACTGACCTCGTTACCGCAGTCACTGGCCGTCACGGCCGAGTTCTCGTGGGTCTTGGACTCCCCCTGGTACAGGCAGAACTCCTTTGGTTGGCTCACCACCGTCTTGCCGTCCGGTCCGATCTCATGGACGAGCGTCCCCGCGTCCATTAGCCCCTCCGAGGGCTTCAGAGAGAGTTGGAACCCCTCGCCGAAGGCCTCGAAGGCCACGGTCTTCACTTCGCTACTCTTGCCCGACGTGGAGCGCCTTCTGATCTGAGGCGAGACCAGCTCAAAATCTTGCACTGTTTAGAGGACGAAAGGGGAACAACGGCTGATAAATTGTCAGTGGTTAAATCGTGGTTTTCCGTCGGTGGGGAGGCAAACTAAAAAAGCCGAACAAATTTGTTTCTTTTTCATTTTAAACGCTTTTGTTTTCAGTTGATTATTTTACGACTTAAGTTACAATTTGTGATTAATTGCTTTCAACTTTAAAAAAGGCAAAATGTCTCGTCCACAACCATGGCATTTATAATTTTGCATCGTTTTCCGAGACGGGAAAATGATTGAATGCTACATTCTTTGAAAGCCAATCTAGCAATTGCCCAAACCTGTAGGATCCTAAGGGATTAGATTCTAAGTGAAGGAATTTGCCAGATTGACGAGAGCCAGTTGATATTTGTATTCCTTGCAAGTTTGACAGTGCAAAGAATGTGACATTAGGCCTAACGTTGTTGCACATCGAGTGCTCTTGGAGGATTCGGGGTAGTTCCAAAAGCAAAAATGACTGGGTGAGTTTCTAATTGATCGGCTCACATCGTTATAGGATGGCTAACTGGGTTGTCCAGTTTAGGGAGGGGGGGGGGGGGGGGGGGGGGGGGGGGGGGGGGGGTGGGGGGAGAAGTTAGGTGGTCTATAGACCATATGACCTATGACGTCGCGTGTTTACATTTGTATTGGAATGTGCCCGGCGGTATGCGCACGCATCGTGTTTGGCATACAATTTGGTGTTTATGAATGACATTGGTCAGATCGCTTTTGAATGTTACCTGTCATTCCTTAACCAAATTAATGCAAAACACGATGCGTACGCATACCGCCAGGCACATTTGCTTGTAAACAAAGGGCATGGTCTATAGGTCTGACAATTAGGAATTTCTTTGACATAGATTTTTCCATTTAGATCTGGACACAGGAAAAGTAAGAGGGGTGTGTAGGGCCGACAACCTCTATCGCCAAAATGACCCCACCACCCGTTTTAGCCGACTTGAATGAACAATACTGCACAGCCGTCACTACCCCAACGTCCCCATTATTTTTCATTTTTATCAGGAGGATTGGGGCCATCGTTTTTTTTTTTTAAATGCGATCTCGCCCCTTCGATAAACAAAATCATAGGTACAGTGGCCGTAGTTGGTTATTAAATTGTGGCACAGTCAAGTGGGTGCAATTATCTAGAGTCATCCTGTAGAATGAAAACCAGTGGTTAGATTGGACTTAACAGTCAAATTTACACCCAGCTATAGCGCCTCGGACTCAGCTGGCCGGTCGAAAGCTTGATCTTTTTCTATTCGGATCCGACTACTGTTTTTAAGTGTTATATTTATATATATTTTTTTATCCTGTCCACTAATTTCTTCCAATCTATTTGTTTCGTTTTTTACGATTTTTTGCTCAAATGTCAAATCATGAGAAAAAACGATAACCAAGAGCTTTGAAAATCCACTTCATCTAAGACGCTCAAACTACAAATTAAGGATCCCCCGACAGTAACTAAAAAAGCGAATGATTAAACTACGCGTTTCCACAAATTGCGCCATGAATATGCACGACTGCTGTGTAACTGGCAAGGGCGTGTCTACCCAACATGAGTTAGGTAGATCGTCAATCTATTCATCTCTGTATCTTGGCGGAGGGCACGGAGAAATACCAGCCACCGAAAGATGGAAAATATATAATAGGTTACCCATTCACAAGAGGATAGTTAACCGCAGAAGGGACAAGCTTCTGTCAAGGTGAGGCTTGGACTATTGTCCCAAGCCTTGGATAATGCAGGCTCCCATGTGACCACAAGGGCACACATTCATTTTCTACAATTGAAATGGAATGTACGTAAGGGCATTGAGATCATTATGCAAGGTGGTTTTAGTAGTGCACTTTAACGACGCGGCTTTTTTTTTCTTTCATACTTGTATGTCAAGTTTCGGGGGTAGGGGTTATTTGGTTAGGGGGCGTTTGGTTAGGGGGCGATGCGGTCACCGGTTGCTTGATTGGCTGGCAGGGGTCGGGTACTGTTTTAAAGTTTGCTAACGCTAATTTCTTTTATTCGTCAAACAATCTACAAGGGAAACTGACTAGGTAAATTTGAATACATTTTCAAAGTGAACAAAGAAACTGGCAGAGTGGGATTCGAACCTGCGACCTCCGGGTTACCGTACCGGCGCTCTACCAACTGAGCATCTTGCCCTGTGTTGGCGGTCGCTTGAAATTGTCAGTATCTTTGTTCGGGTGGGCGCTAGCAGTGACTGACATTGTCTTCAAAAATTTTCGTTGCTTGTTCAACATGACATCCTTAGGCTAATGAATGCAGATCGCTATACCATACTGTATGGCCTAGTAGGCCTATGGTATTTCATATCAGTAACCCAATAATTTTAAAAAGCTAATGGATAAAAGATAAAATACAAACTGGCATTTACAATTTCTATGGAAGCACTTTCTGTTGAACAATGAAATCCAAATAAAATTGCAATTGGAAACTATACATTTCCTTTTGACAATTTTCAGGGTACACGGGAAGGTATTTTTTTAAATCATGGAAGGAACACATAGTTAAATGGAATTCACGAAATTAGTCGAGAAATCCGAAAAACTGAATTTCATTATAAAAGGCTGAACGGTACTCACCTTCCGTTTGGCCGAAATAATAAAGACGATCTGAAGAGTTCAGCTCGAAACTCTGGGGGGGGGGGGGGGGGGGGGGGAATAAAAATGGATTTTGTTTAATTTACTCTACGAATATGACGCTCTTCCTTTCATGTATTAAAAATTTGCAACATTAAAAATACGAAATGGTTATAAACGTGCAATGAGTAATTTTAGCCGAGTATTAAATTCAATACCATACGAGATACGTAGTTCTGTTCTACGCATATAGTAAAACGGACATTTGATGTAACATGGAGTGATTCCAATACATGTACAACAGCGGCGTATGTCTCCATTGGGGTGAGCCTCATGTTACAATGGGGGGGGGGCTCTCACAACTGTTTCTACTATTTTCTGCTTTTGCGAAATTCTCAATAGGGGCGCCTCCCATTGCCGCCCCCCCCCCCCCCCCCCCCCCCCTTAGCTACGCCACTGGTACTAATTTAAAAGCTTTGTCATCTATAAGTTGCATTCGTTTTCCCAACCATTTTCAAGTTGGTTAAAGTTTCCTATTCGAACCAACCCGATTCGATTTCTACTGCGATTTGCTCGCATCACCGACCCAACTGCGATCCAAACCCGCCTCATTAAAATCCTCTGCGAATGGAATTTACGCAATGGCAATTCGTTTACATGCACACAACGTAGATGGGGCGCACTTGCCATGAAGGACGGGCGAACAATGGGAACTTGAGCACGCCATACAAGGTGGGGCGAGACGTGCCTGAATCGAATGAAAAAGCCCCCCCCCCCCCCCCCCCCTCCCCTCCCCTCCCAACATGGAAACCGATGGACTTGTTCCACTAAGCACACTGAAAAATCATGGGGGTTAAATTTACCCAATTGTTGGTGAAAACTGCAACTACCCAATTTTGTTAACGGTATGCTATGGCCGTGGCCGAAGTTATAAGAAGAGCAGAATCAAACTTTAAAATGAAAGGAATTTCAAGAGACTCTTCAAAAACCACTAACGACATTATGTCGTAACAATCTTTTCAAAGTTCCGGGAGAATTTATAAGCGGGTGGAGGATTCAAAATATATTGTTTTCATGGCTTTCGAAAAAAAATTGAGTGATGCGGTCCCTCTCCCCTTTACAGTCGACACAAGACCTAAGACCTAAGGACGTAATGGCTTTGTTTACATGTGAGCTTTCCTATAGGAGCCAGTTTGGGATGTCAGACAATCATCCCCACCTGGCTCCCATAGGAAAACTCACATGTAAACAAAGCGTGACGTCAATAGGATGGGTAAGATGGAAATGAGCCTCGATCATTGCTATAATTTCCGAAAATAGAAAGAATGGTATATAGCGTGCGTGCAGAGGTTATAGTTGCATTAAACTAAGGCGGGCAATGGCGTAGATCCGTGCCAGGGGAAGAAATGTTTTTTTCCTCCCGGAAATAACCCCAAAAACTGATCCCCAAAACTTGCGCAGAAAATATTTCGAAGGGGTGCGGCTTACATATTTTGAACATTGTAGGGGCGCGGTTCAAAACACGTAACTACGCCGTGTGCGTGTGACGTAATTCCACCAGTGACTGCTCCGCGAGCAGGGTCTGTGGTGGCTGACCCGAGTGAACCCCGGGTATGACGTCAGACCTAATGAACGGCACGGCGCGGGCCCGAGTCGCCCCGGGTGAGCTACTCGAACGCACCCTTCAGATGCTTCCAAGGCAGTATTCTCAACTGCTTTTCAAAACAGTTAATCCCATCACGCATAATGGCAGATCTTATCAACTGCACACAAAGCCCATTCAAAGTTACACAAGAGAGAACTTATGCGATGAATAAAGTCTTGGCGATAAGGGCATAGATGCTCCGAATGCAGGCTGAGTGACCCATGAGTGAATTCGGTACACGGCCGGGACAGGCAAAGGCGAACGCCCACGTACGTTTCCGAATCAGATTCGCGGTTTATTTTGAAACCATATTTATTTGTATTATCTGGTCGAGGAGTTGTTTACATTTTGAAGTCGAACGACGAATCCGGGGAAATGTGCACTTTAAAACAAAAATAAGTGTTTGGTCTTGCCAGGGGCGGATCTAGAGGGGTGTTGGGGCCGAAACCCCCTGCTCGTTGCCTTTTTTTAAATATATTTTTTGCTTGTAAGGGACTGCGACTAAAGTACCGTAGCAAACCAGATTAGAAAATCAAAACGCTATGAAGGTCTTATTGTGGACCCCTTACTATAACTACATACTGAGAAAATGACATCAAGCTTTCGTAACCGGCTGGAGTAGGGGGGGGGGGGGCCTACTGTTTTGTATGCCGATTTCGAAATTCGGGGAAACCAATAGACGTCTTGTGAACAACGTATGGCGCGAGATCCCACGCCCATAAACACAAATGGTGATGATTTTGCTGCATTAGTACCCACCCATGCAAGTCACGGTATTTCTTATCGATGGATAGTACGTCGAGCGTGAATGACTCATGTCCTTCGAATCATTCCAAGTTTCAAGGTTAAACTACAATAACTCGTGCGTGCCAAATATATAATTTGTCAGATACAACTTCAAACGAACTGGCAGGAGCAGGATTCGAACCTGCGACCTCCGGAATATCGTACCGGCGCTCTACCAACTGAGCTATCTTGCCCCATGTTGCCGGTCTCCCAAATTGTCAGTATCTTCGTTCGGGTGGGCGCTTATAGTCAGAAGTCATAAACCCAGAATGCCGTATAGCCAGGGATCACACCCAATTTACTATACAACCTCAAGTCGTATCCTCATTGAGTGATCCCCACAATCTCGCTTCCCAGGTTGTATCGTAAATTGGGTGTGATCCCTGGCTATACGGCATTCTGGGTTTATGACTTCTGATTTGCGCCCACCCGAACAAAAATGACAATTTGGGAGACCGCCAACATAGGGCAAGATATAGCTTAATACCCCAACAGCAAAATCTTGTAAAATAACCAGACCTCCTTGATAACTATCAAAACGTGGCACAATCTGTTATTTAAAAAAAAAAGCATGTGAACATTTAGAGTGACCATACAGCGCCAAGTACCACATAAAACACAAACTTTCTTCCCCTATACTGCACGAACATTTTCCGACTAAATTCTCAAAAGGTTGAGCCAACAACTCTGAACACCAATGGATGGTTATTTTCCCCAAGATTTGCTGTTCCTGACCGATTTTGGTGGGATATTAAAGATGTTTCTCAGTCCCAAATTTAATGTTTTCTGTCAAAGTATTTGCAGCAAATATCACCAAGGTTCAATATGACGAGGAAAGTCGCACGAGGATATTTTTTCCTGTAATGAATCCCCCAAAATAACGGGATCCTGAGCTGTCGGATACTGGCCCTTTCACAACGATTTCAGTTTCTCTAGCTCCTAATTTTTTTGCTAAATTGTGCTAAACGATAACATTCAAAGGCAAGTTAAACAGCATTTATAACTTATAAAAAAGTTTCGATGATTTATATGAACGTCCGATTTCTGTCTATAAAAGTTTTGCACTGAGCACGTTTGCATGGCTCATCGAGATTTGGGTCGTTTTGCGTACCCGTACCCAATTAGAGTCACCATTGTCCGCCGCAATTGCGGCTCAATAGCTCGATTGCTTTGGGCGTGGCCTTGTGAACTACACGAAACCATGCACTTAAAACTTTACATCCCCTTCACTTCTACAGTGGTGTGCAAAATTATTCGAACACTTGGCATATTTTAGGTACTTTCAAATAAAACCCTCTGGAATGAACTTCAGAAGACTTGGAACAGCATTAGTGTAGAAACTCATGAAATATAGACACTATGCCCGAAAGATGTGCCGCAGTGATTGCTGCCAAGGGTGGACACACCAAATATTAGAGTGAAGTTTGATTTAAAAAAAAAAAAGATGGTAGGACTGGCAGATACTATTAATGTGAGCTACATGTATCCTCACAACAATTACCTTTTGTATTTAAGAGGTGAAAAATGTAAACCAGACATTGTAAGGCATTAAATATCAATTTCAGATATGTCAAGTGTTGGAATAATTTTGCACACCACTGTTTCTCGTCCAAAAGATTATTTCAGGTTGATGTATATAGTAATAACTTTGAAACCAAATTAGTTACACGAATTTTTTTAAAAGTAAGTACAATCTCAAACTTTACGATTTGTGTAACGAGTTACCATTTAATAATTGCCCCGCCCTATCAAATATCCGCAGCGAAATCTTGGGGGGGAAAAACAGCCGTCCATGATAAATGTCTAAACGTGTGGCACAACCAGTTATTTCAAGGTTTGTAAGAAAAATCCATAAACAAAATTAGGCAGAAATTAACTTGCATGCGAATTCTTTAAGTGACCGGACACTGTGGCAAGAATTAAACACAAAGACAAACTTGCTTCCCCTTACATGCAAATCTTCCGACAAAAATCTCAAACTAAAGGTTTTGCCATGTGTTTATACAATTCTAAAAACGAATGGGTGGTCCATTTGGTCAGATTTCTCCGTTTCTGACCCATTTTGCTAGGGGTTTTCAAAGTCAAATCTTTATTAAACTGACGTACCTGAGATAGTGGTTTGGCAAAAGTTGAGGACACGAGGCATAGAAAGCCTACCACCAGCGCAGCCGCGCCGGGTATCGTGGACGCCATAACGGTGAAGAGACAGGCAGAGACCAGTACCAACCGTCAAAAACACCTCGGAACACGCAATAATTCTTCCCCAAGCAAGCCACGCACGTTACAATGCCACAGGTATCCCGAATTCAAGGCACTCTGAAATGTCCCTCCCGAAACTGCATGTCACCTTTTTATCCCCCTCTGAAACGCGTTACGTAACCTGCGCTCCATCTGTCTTTCATAGTTAAATTTCTGGCGTCTTCACGCGTGCATTCGGTATAAGGGGGTTTTCGGTCAGAGAAAAATTGAAGTGGCCCAGAGGGGCAAGGTTTACAGATTTATTATCATTAATTACAATAGTGATTTGTATATTTCATAATTTTATGATGTGGAGCACCTTTGCTTCGTCAGAAAACATCGATTTTGACATTTAAAAAATCGGTGAATTTCCGTAAATTGTAAGGTTCGGTAAGGATTTGTAGTCGTTTCATCGAAAAAGAAAGAGACAGTTTTAATGAGGTTTTTCCAAGAAAATCAATCTCTTACAATGATTTTTTTAGCCAAACGTACAAACGTGAAGTAAAGGTGAATTTAAGCTTAAAAACAATACATAAACGCTTATTATATACGATGTGCATAATATTCTTTATACAGACCTATAATTGTTAAAAAGGCATAGGTAAAACCACACCCTGATAGCGATATTGTTGCAATTAGTGTTTAAACTTGTGAAAATTGCTTCAAGTAATTTAAGTGTGCATAAATCCCATACGATCCGTCTCCAAGGAAAATATATATCAAGGGTACGGCTGATAACCTCACATCTTCCATACCAGCAAAACTGGAGGAAAACATTGACACATTACCCCCGTTTGAAACTCAGAAAATGGGTTAATTTTTGTCTCCACGGCTTTCCATCACAGGTATATTATACACTTCACACTTCGTTTACTCATCTCATTCCACCATTGTACTAAACACCTGACCACGCCCTAGCAGCTCGTTGTATATGGTCAAACCACAACCTAGCGACTCTCGTAGAGTGGACAGGTCTTCCGTCGCTTTTGTCTCGAGGCCAAGCCAAGGCCAGTCTCGAAGGAATGTCCTCGTTTCTTTGAGGGTAAAATGGGCCGGTCATTTGCTTCGGATTTAAGCACCATGAATGGAGGTGGGCTTAAGAATGACTCGGGCATGCTATTAATTTTTTACCCTTCTTAGTCAAAGAAAAAGTGGTCAGGGACGTAAGGTCGAGATTGGAAATTGATGGTCTGTGATGGAGAAAGGATTTTCATGCTTCGCTATGGGCAACCTGATTTTGAAAGCTAACCCGTGAAGAGCATGCAGTGCTTAACAAGTGACGATTCGCCGTCTAAAAAGCAGAAATGGGATATATTAGTATTTCTTAGGATAACCACTGAGGAAGGAACAAAAAACTTCCTCCATGGGAGGAACTGATCTGTCCGTTGAACAATTATAAGTTTATTGTATATACGGATGGGTTTATGATGTAGGCCTGCTGATCCAGGTTGAAACTATAATAAGTAAATAGGGCTAAGATTGGTATTTTGGTTCAGCCGTTTTCACTGTGTGATACTATACATTTGAAGCAAGATATGGGACAGAAGGACCTCCCCTCCTCCCCCCCCCCCCCCCCCCCCCTCTTTTGGGTTGGTATGTGTTCCCGGAATCTCATCAGGAATTCCTTTCAGATATCCGGGGGATCAGTAGCGTATCCAATTTTTTGTGCCAGGGAGGGCCAACAACGTCTGTACCCTCTTAAAACCGTCGCAAAAACACTATTTCCTTTCGTTTTTTTATGACGCCTCAAATGCCGCAGCGGGGGGGGGGGGGGGGGGGGGGACAGGGGAACCCCCCCCCCCCCCCCCCCCCGCTGGATACGCCACTAGGGGGATGTGACAGGTAACAATAGTCTGGAGTGCATAGGGTATAGGGACAAGAGGGGGTTCCCAAATGTTGCTGATGGGTAGGCGAACAAGCTTTTAAGGACAGGATGAATGCGGCCATGATAGGGGGCTTCCACGCCTGATTGGGGGGGGGGGGGGGGGCTTCCGCACCTGTAGGGTAAGATATGCTTTGTATGACAGTGCAAGCGTTGATTGTATTCAGTCATCAGAAGTTGGGGTTTACAAAGGGATGGTGACCTGTATCGGACCAGTACAGTACGGAGCGAACCAAGTGGCACGCCTGACTCATTACCATCATTACACTAGCTGGTCCAAGCACCGCGTGACGTCACGTGAAAATGGTACAATGAATCTGATGTATACATCGGCAAATTCTTTGCATTCTGCATATATTACAAAAAGTCGAAATCTGTGTAGCCTATACCATGAGCCCCATGTATAAAAAATCTGGATAGATCACGATCACGTTGGCTGACGACAGCGTCCGCCATCTTTCCACTTCACGCGATGCGCGAACGTACACAAGCGCTAGAATATAGGCAGCACTGATTTATGGATGTTCCACGAGCGGTAATATGGCGGCTGCTGGCGACAGTTGTGCGTACAACGCGCAACGGCCAATGAGCTATCCATATTTGTATACATGGAGATCAGTGGCCCCAACACGGCACCTAAAGGCACCGTAGTAGTTTGCTTTTGCTTTAATTTTCAGAAATGAATGGATTTGGGGGTTAGTATTTTATAGCGAATACTGTAACACTGACCTGTTTAAAATGTTGTGTGCATGCTGGGAAAACAGAGAGAAAAAAATGCTGCTCTTTTAGTCTGGTTCCCTGACCCTACTTCAGACAAAACGGAGCAATTTATAGACGTCAGGGAATTATTAGGTAGGGGAACAAGACTGTTACCAACGATTGTCGATCGGCAGACAGTCGCTGGAAATTGATACAAAAATTCCACGTTTCTTGAAAATGATTGCACACCAGGTTCCATCATTTCATAGGATGCTTGATACTATTATTTACTTACAGCCAAGTAAGGTATTTCATAATAATTCTGTAGTTTGATGTTTGCAAATATTTTGAAGAGGGGGCCTATAGGCCTACTACCTTGTGGCGTGTTTACCGATTTAGCATCGAAGGATTTTAGTATCACCTGAGCAAGACACCTTTAAGGCCACGAATATAATTTCACCACTAAAATGTTAACAAACACAAAAAAGTACATTAGAATTTGTTTATTTTCACTGCAATTTGTGATTCTCAATTATTTATATCAACAATTTTTTTGTCGATAAATTCTTGTTTTCCAAAACTGTTCGCAGACTTAATTTTGTTCATAAAAACCTCATCCGGTATGAGACGATTACTGTTTACATGTTGTGCCCACTGTTCTACGCAAATCTTCCCCAAAAAGGTATCCTATATGGCTGTGAAACAAATGTCCCCTGAAATCACTATAAGCTTACCAAACGATTATTTTTAATTCTTTTGAAAAAGTTAATTGCTTTCCAATTATTGGAGTATCATAACTGGCACGAAAATACCTTGATAATAAATCAATAATTCTTGTTGTAGTGATTTTTAATGACTTTACTATAATTTTAAATTCGCAGTATTATCCTTCCAAAATGACTGCGGCAAAGAGTTTAACTTGGGCTGTTTGGAGCTGAAAGCAATGAATGTGGCAGGTTAAACTGTCCATTTCCCAGTCTTTTGCAAGCTGTATTTTCATTGTACGAAGTCGAGTATATGCTCGCTTTAAGAAATGTTGTTTATTCGCGCCCTCTAGCGTTCATGTATGCGGCATATCTTCGGCCGCTTCGACGGCGCTCATTTCCCTTGCGTCTCTTCAGTGTCTTGACTAGCCTGGCCTCTTTCTTCCGCTCGTCTCTGGCCAAGCACACGGGGCTGATGAGAAGGCACAGGACCACGCAGGCGAAGGCTACGGACACGGTGCGGGTAGCCCAGGCTGGCACGGGCGGATTGTCCACGGAAACCCGCCCGGGACGAATCTCGCCGCGGAGATCCAAGGTGACGAAGTCGCCACGAGGGCGCCCTTCGACCACATATGACGTCATTGACATGGTGCTCGAGTATGGAGGTCGGGCTTCCATTTGGTCCTGAGCAGATACCACATACTCGACAAGGTGGGTCAGAAACCCGTCCATCCAAGCTGAGACGGTTTGCCAGTTGGTGTTTAGTAGAAATTGTGCGACGTCATCGATATTGTCATTTGTCAGGTTCCCCAGTGAGTCTTCATTGGAAACTTCCGGTGGAAGACATATGAAAGGTGCTTCTGCAAAGAAATAAAGCAAATTCTTGAGAACTACAGATGGCTTAATATAGTCAGGGCTGAATCCACTGCTTTATAAAAACACGTACATTCAAACAAAACAAGAAAGTCGAATAACATTCTACAGTGAACAGTGTAAAAACTGCGAAAACCACAAATTGAACATTTCATCACAATAAGGGAAAGTTCATACCTTCGTCCAGATTGCACTTTGATGGTTCATCCATCTCAAATTCAGCACTTGGTATCTCATCATTCCAGTCAGCCGACAACTGGTTCTTCTCGAGTTCAGAGATTGGTTTCTCAGCCAAGTCGACGGAGGACGAATTTATCTCCAACATAGAGCTCGGTATCTCCGCCAAAATCACCGGCGACAACTCCCCAGCGCTCGGTAACCAGATCCGCCATTCAAAGTCTCCTTCGTCACCAGTAGAAGGATCCAGATCCGTCGCGGTGGTGGCGTTGTTGACAAAGCAACTTTGGTCGGCTTCTTGGGGCTCATCAGAGACCCGAACGAATGCCTGCCACCAGCCCTGCACGGCTTCTATGACGGCGCCCAGTACACTCTTGGTCGTGGCATGACCGGCCGTTCCTGGAGGGTAGCCCGGTGATTCCATGTACACTCCCGTCTGCTGGGAGCTCGGCTGGGCCGGAGCTTTGATAACCCTGGATGCCGGGATTTCTCCTGAAAAGGGAGAAATTTGAAAAAAATGTCGGCATTTCCACGCACGTTTTGTGTGTGCCAAGGACGTTCCATTGTGCATATGATCGCCACTTTTGTTTGTACTGTAACTTTTTGCAACCCCTCTCATTTTTTTGTCCGCCTCGCCTCGCTGGCCAATCGAGGAACTTTTGTAATCCTATGTCATCCATTTCTACCCTATCAACGATATAGGCTAGGCCTATACATCATAAATACGTACACCGTACGTACACCACAAAAACTAGAAACAATACACGATCCAGACATTCAGAAAAAACAAAAAACAAAAAACTTTACGTCGGCCTTCACTTATTGGGTAATAAATGACACCACACTTTAGAAGATCGCGGTTTTTAGTTTTAGTAAGATGCTACACCTCAACGTGACACAAAACCTGTAAGCACTGTTGTGTACCCGTTTTCCAACTGAGGGCAACTTGTCAATCGAGGACGTTTTGTTTTTCTTTTCTACAACATAAACAGGGGACACAAAATGCACAAACACACACGAAAACATGGTCCAGAAGTTCAGTCCGAAGAATAGTTGTAGCAAAATAGTACGTCAGATTATGCTACATGATAACAACACGCCGTAAAATGTTTTTGTTTTGTCTGATCTCACAGGAAGAGCTAGCACATGTCACGTCAACGCGACACACAATGTGTGTCTTAAGCATGATTGATTTTCTTACCTGTATGTGTACTGCACATTACTAGGATCCACATAATGATGAACACCTTCACCAAAGTCATGACGAAGCTCTTCAATAATTAATAAGTTCTTGATATCTGTGGATTGTATGCCACAGGAAGACCAAAACCAATAACTTGGTTATTGGTTTTGGACCAAAACCAATAACTTGGTTATTGGTTTTGGTCTTTTCAACTTAAACAAACCACGAGTTGGCGCGCGTGACGACTGGTTGAAACGCGCGCCGAATTCTAGAATGACGTCATAAACACTTCGAACTAGGCGAGAGTGCAACCAAAAGGATACGGTACTTCGTCTGCGTCACAATCGAGACGCAGATACGTTTGAACCGCGACCAATGAATAGCTATGACGTCAATCAATGCAATGTTTGGAACCAGAATACATTCTAAACTGCATGTGTTTGGAACCATTTGCCGCGGCAACTGACGTCAGACTTCGGTACTCAAAGCATCGATCAGAGATATCCCCTTCAAATAAAAT
Organism: Hippasteria phrygiana; assembly: GCA_037893225.1. NCBI lineage: Eukaryota > Metazoa > Echinodermata > Asteroidea > Valvatida > Goniasteridae > Hippasteria > Hippasteria phrygiana. Next base: position 356,119 of record JAZGUH010000972.1, on the reverse strand, counting down.
AGGGTTAATTTCCACAATGAAATGCTTGGGGCTACATGGATAACCTACACAGCAAAAGGCGTGTAATTCATTCGTCTGCACGTATGCACTGCCAAATCTAGAATCGAAGAGGATTTTTTCAATAATTAATCAGTTCTTGATATCTGTGGATTGTATGCCACAGGAAAACCAAAACCAATAACCTTTTAGATCTTCTTGTCGAGGTTTTCACTCGAAATCAACAATCACATACAGAATTATACTCGAGAGAAAAATAAAAAAATGCGTGTGTGAGCAACGAGTCCATATACGTACGAGCAAGTAATTAACAAACCACGAGTTGGCGGGACGACTGGTTGAAACGCGCGCCGAATTCTATAGAATGACGTCATAAACACTTTGAACTAGGCGAGAGTGCAGTGCATGCAGACTTGTTTAGTCACGATTTTGAGCAAAATGCTGCTGAACCAATAGCGATCTAGGGTGCGTTTTGGCGGTCATAACCGATAACTGATTCCGTTGTTTCATTTTGGGTATTTCCATGTATAGTTCTCGCTTATTTAAAATTCCCAAAGAAATTCAACGACAAGAAATAACCGAACCAATTCTTGGTTATGGCTGTTTGTGACCGCCAAAACGCACCACTACATAAGAATGATGTACACTGTAATCCGACGACCGCCATTTGTGAACACGATTAGTAATCCGCCAATTTGTTTTGCTGAATTATTACGAAATACCTTATACTAGACTGTAAGTTAATAGTAGTCTCAATCATCCTGTGAAATGATGGCACCAGGTGCGCTGTCGTTTTCAAGAAAAGTGAAAATTTATATCGTTTTCCAACGATTGTCGGCCGACAATCATTGGAAAACTGCCCTCTATTGACCGAATGTAGTTAGTCCGCGTTGTGTCTAAAATGGGTTAACAATCCGAAAATGGGCGCAAGGTTGTGTGTGTGTGTAGGCCTATACCGTACCTGTCGTACGCGTAGTGTATGTACCGAAGCGACACGTTGTAACCAGTGCATGCAGTGGATCTTAGACGTTCGCCGCATGTAGGCTACGTACCGCTCGGCCTATGTACATATGTGACTACCGGTAATTGAAAACGATCCCATTTACAAAAATTGGGCTTATTTTACAAGAGGGCGCTATAACAAATGCCGCCCGACGATTGAAAATGAATGCCGTTTTCTCTCGTTTGTTTCGCCATCCAAGAACGCAAAACTTTGAACAGGTCAGTGGAACGATATTTCCTATAAAATACTAACCCCCAAATTCGCCCATTTCTAAAAATTGCAAGAATGACCAATCATAAGGTCTGTCGAGGTCACTAATCTCTATATAAAAAATGTTATGCAGAGAGATCAAGGTGGTGTCATTAGCCTTTTAGAGGTATGGCGGACACAATAGGAGAGGGCGCTATTTGATTTGGGTAAAACCTGTGTATTTATACCCAAATAAAATAGCGCCCTCCTATTGTGTCCGCCATACCTATAAAAGGCTAATGCCAGCGGGCCGAGTGCGTCGCAGGTAGGCTATAAGCTGGCTTTGCATGAGTGCGTTCTATATTTACGGTCCATTTTGTATCCGTTGCGTATTTTGCCTATAGTTTTACCATAGGCCTATAGGGCTAAACAAAATTGCTGTGTTGCCCTCGGACATGTAAAAAAAATGGAAAAAGAGGGTCGGTTGGTCGGAAAAGGTTTTTTTTTCAGCTTCGCCACCAACTCCTTGAATCACCGTGAAGCAAACCTAAATGGAAGTTCTAACTTCTGGTTTCATATCAACCGATTCGATTGAGATACGACGAAGTTTTTGCCGATTCGATTCGACTCTTCCGCTACAACATAATATATTATCTAAAAGACATTGAATTGGTTGTAGGCCTATGTACATACCATTTTCACATGCGCTGTCCTTTTCTTGCCAGACCTCCCCATACCCAAAGTTTAGGGTTTTTGCTAGGCAACTCGGCAGGTTTTTACCCTGGGTCCCTTACGTACCCAGCCAGCAAGCCCAAGTGGGGCCCTGTTGGGCCTTTGATGGGCAACTGAGTGGGCCCCATTTGGGTTGCCCCAAACCCCATACAGTTTTGGCCGATGGGTCCAATTGGGTCCCAAATGGGCTAGCCCAAATCTGCCCAAAAGGGTCCCACATGTATAATGACCGAACCCCAACACGCACGAGTATATAGTTCATCCTAATGTACGAAGAATTACAGGAGAAAATGTCAAAGGTTTACTGTGCGGGATTTTAAAATTAAAAACACAGGGTTTAGAACATCAACACGTTTTTGGGAGTGCTGGACAGTACTTACCAGACAAAAACTGCGATGTTGGGTTATTTTGGTGGCCCTGAAGGGACATCAAAGACGCAAAAAATGCGAACGGTCGCGCCAAAATTGGCGACAGTCGTGAAAGAAATTTGCGACAGTCTTGACAAAATTTGCGACAGTCTTTAAAAAAGAATTGCAACGGTCGTGAAAAAATTCGTGATGTTGTAAAAAAAAGTTGTGATGTAAAATTGTGTGCAACAATCGTGAAAAAATGTACGATGTCGTAAAGAAAATTTGCGTCTTTGATGTCCCTTCAGGACCACCATACTTATGCACGGTTACGATCAAGGCACAGAGCTAGCTATTATAGTCTTGGTTCAAGACGACAGTGATCGATAATGGATCGTGTAGCGTCGCGTTTATTCGTTCCGTGTAGTGCGCCCTCTGACGGTACGATTAGACCAACTCATGGGCTCGCACTATCGTCTTGGGAATCCTGCATCAGCGGTTTAACGTTTTCTTTATTTCTCCCTAGGCTTTCCTAGGGAGCCAATCAGCGATTCCAAAACGAGCATGCATATGAATTATGTGATGACCTGAATATTAACGAATCGGGATCTAGGGCTTAAATGTAAACATGCATGGCCCGGCGAGCCATTCTGTCAAGTCACCGAGCACGCGATATGCGATTATCGCACAACAACTGTGACTGGGAACGACCGTTTCGTGTGTTCATCTATGCCGGAAGGGTTTGTGTTTTTCATGGTGTGTTTACCGACTTGGTTCGGTAAACACTAAATTGTTGAACCTGTGCCTCTCTGTTTTGATTTCAATAACAACTTCGCCTTCAATTTCCAAATCACTCGTCGCAGCCTAGAAGTATTATACATGACAAAACCTCTCAAGTTGGCTTTGGATAAAGCCTGACCGACGAGGTGCTGAAGAAGGACGCTCATCAGGGCCAGTATTAATTCGTTTGTTTTTAGCAAGCCCCCGATACCCTTTTTAGCAGCCGATCGAGGACGGGAATTCTTGCAGTCCGGGAGCCTTTTATATGTCTCAATACAATCGGGGTACGAGCTATAGGCTACTCATGGCGAATCTTACATCCAGTTAGAGAGGTTGGGGCAAAATACGTAGGAAAGAGTGGTTGGGGCAAATATGAATGGAAATAGGGATATTTAAAACCATCATAAACCATATATTGAACTTCAGAGTACGAATTTCACTTTGAAAAAAGCGTCCGTGATTCTCGACAGTGCTTTTGAGTATTACTTGTGACATGAATCACACATGTGATGCAGAAGTATAATCCCCATATATCCCCAATAAAACCATCAGTGTCACGTTTATTTAACAGAGAAATATGTTTTGCATGTTTATGTTATACGATCTTCGGTTTCTTCCAACAAACCCATCGCCGCGTATGATGTCATGGGGTCGCCGACTGATTGACGCGCCATGTTGTTCGAAGGTTATGAATATTAACACAAACAAACTTATTTGCATATTACAGCCGCGCCCACATTTTGCAGGATTCCCAAGACGACAGTGCGAGCCCATGAGTTATTCTAATCGTACCGTCAGAGGGCGCACTGCATGGAACGAATGGCGACGCTACACGATCCATTATCGATCACTGTCGTCTTGAATCAAGACTAGCTATTATAGCTCGATGGGTCAAGGTCACTGATTTGTTCACCCACCAATAGACCTTATCGCAAATACCGCCTGGATGAGACGTCACAATGGTTACTAGGGACGTGAGAAAGAAACGCGCACCAAAATCGCTCCCATTTCCTTCCCACAATCCCTTTTGACCATTGTGACGTCTCAACCAGGCGGTATTTGCGATACGGTCTATGATAACGTGCTCTTTGAGTGGTGGATATTAATATGGCCTGCGACTGTGCTGAACTATTTCCTTCTAGCATCAACTGACTCAAACACTCGGGCCCCTTTGATGGTTAGTAAACAAAAAGGTATGTGATAATACACAAAAGCGTCCATGATGGACACACTTACGTGATCATTTCAAACAATGTTTATTCAAATCGCATATGGAGAACTTTCCCTGTTATTTGCGCAAAAAATCCTCTGCACATTCGTACAGTGGACAGCGCGCGTGCATTACATATACAGCGCGACAACGCATATCCATACGTGTGGGTGGACTCTACCATTATATGTGATGGGGAAATAAAACTTCAATTCACTATTAAATAGTCAGGTTTATAATTTTTTGTTGGAAATCTGTCAAACGTAAAAGTATCTTTGTCATAATGTAAGACACATTAAATTGGCCTCGACTTTTACATGGATTGAAAGCTAATTATATCTAGTTTCTGAACCCGTCCGAGGTAATTCTGTACGACATTCACAGCGAGCTTGCCATTTAATTCAGTGGCCGACCCCGCTGAAAATTAGCCAAAATGTGACTTGACCTCCATAGGAATCGTCAGAATTTAGTTGTTAGACATGTTTTTCAACAAAAAAGAGCCCTTCGTTCTCAAACCAGAATTATAGGGTAACTATATTCATTGGAAAGAGGGATAATTACACTTTCGAATGCCGGGCGAGGTAACACGTTTCACAAAGGCACTTTCCGTACACAGTGGAAAGTTTGCTCAGAGTAGTGTGAATTCCCCGTGTTAAACACTGCTCAGTGGAGAGTTAGTGAGCAAATGCGCGCTAGTTTTCCATATGTAGGCCTACTACTAGTACTTTTTTACCACTAGCTAAAGCTATGGAGGTTCAAAAGTGGACATCTGCTTTTCTGCTGTTAAAATAGCAGAAAAGCAGATTGAACGTTTTGGTAAAATGCATTTTGCTACTTTTCTACTTTTCTGCTCTGCTAGCTAGAAAGTAGAAAAATGCATTTTGGCAAAACGTTCAATCTGCTATTCTGCTAAAAAGCAGATTGAACGTTTTGCCAAAATGCATTGTTCTACTTTTCTGCTTTTCTGCTAGCAGAAAAGCAAAATTTACTTTTTCCCCTACACTGGCGGTTCAAAAAGGGACACCTGCTTTTCTGCTGGATGCGACCAGAAAAGCCGATCGAACATTTCGAGCAAATCTATTTTTCTACTTTTCTGCTTTCCGAGAGAGCAGATCGAACGTTGTAGCCATTACGGTTCAAAAGTGGACATCTGCTTTTCTGCTAGCAGAAAAGCAGATTGAACGTTTTTGTCACGGTGGTTCAAAAGTGGGCATCTGCTTTTCTGCCAGCAGACTGAGCCGATTGAACGCTTTTGATGCTTGTCGGCCTCTCCAGTACCCCGCCCAAAATGGACGGTTCCAAGTGACTCCGCCTCCGACTTACGTCTCACACTGTGTGATGTTTATCTGTCCAATCCAAAGACTGGAATTATTAACAATATCATTAGAAATACGCGCGAGCCAAGCAGTGGGGATAAGACTTTGAAGTGCCGACGTAGTGCGCTGTTGTGACACCGTACCCTGTTTTCTTTTCTTTTCAATTTTGATGAGAGTAGTGTTTGGAAAATTGAGGAGGGGTGTCCTTCCGATCGGGAGGATGTAATTTTTTTTATTTTCTCAGTTTCCAGCTCCAACCCGCTCCTGATACAACCAATATAGAATAGACAATGACATTTCTGAAAAGAAAACGTCCACTTCTCCTTTGAGATATGAAGACTGGATTTTTGTCTGTTTTTGTTTGCATAATGGGACCCTAACTTTCAGCCCACACAAAATGTCAGTCGAAACATCTCCGATTTCCATTTAATAATTGATTCACCACCAACCCGCTCCCCTTCCCCTCGCACAACTATACGTTAAAAATATTCATCCAAGATAGTCCGCTATTCTCCTGGCGACTTTGTTTCTGTCATTGGTTTTGTACGCAAATAAATTAAATCGCCCTCGATTGGATAATGAAACTCCGCAGGTGTGCCCCCGTGCATGTGAACCATAAACATTACCCTTGACACAAACACGTGCAACACAAATTTAAAGAATTCGGCTTTTTTCAAGAAGTGTCTTGGGAATGTCCAAAACTGATTAAACTGATGTCTGACTGTTTTGATCAATTTTTTTAGGCATAGGCTAAGAACCTCGCTGGATTGTTTGTTTGTTTTTTTGGTTGGTTTTTGTCAATTTATAGACGGTAAAACTGGAAATAATGGAAATATTCCTATTATAATTATGCATATGCGGCGGAACGTGGGGGAAAGGCACCCCCCCCCCCCTTTTCCACTTGGGGGAAACCGGCCGGCACCGGCGCTGCTTGTTTTACCAAAACGTTCAATCTGCTTTTCTGCTATTTTAACAGCAGAAAAGCAGATGTCCACTTTTGAACCTCCATATAAAGCCCTATGTTGGTTCTGTTCGATCGACGCTATACGGTACGTGAGAAGACCACGCGCACGTACTTTATACTGCCTTTCCGGCTGTGGGGTGGTTAACCCTAGAACTATGGGGCTCCTACCGTTCTAGGGTTATGGGGTGGTGTGATCCTATGGTGGTGGTAACGTCTGCCTAGTAATATTATTAATTAAGGACCAATTTCCTTGGCATTTACTAGGTCAACAATGTCAGAAATATACAATGAGCAGCCCCAGAAATTACTCTCTATATACATTCCAATGGTTTACTAATTTGTACACGTAATTGGCCAATTACAATAAACCTTCTTGACATTCGCAAAGTCAAAGCATCATGGAAACAGTATCAGCCATTACTGGCATTCAAGAGCAAGCACATTATAACGGATGTGATTGGTAACATTGGTCACATGTTGGTTGACATGGTTGTAAAATCCTCTTCTGATAGTAATAATATGACATTACTAGCTGTTCTAATTTCAGAGGTGTTGCATTCATCAGTAACTGGTACCCTGACGGATTCACCAATTATTTCCTTATTTTTATTGCCATTAAAAAATTGATTTTTCTGGTTATTATTTTCCTTATGTATAAAGATATGTGAAAAGAGCATCTCTCAACTTATGACAGATTTTGAATAAAATCAATTCATATTTGGACTGGTTCACAGTGCCATATGTTTGTGTATAAATTACATGTTTGTTTGGCCTCCAATGCATTGAGAATGTCGAAAAGGTGTATTGTAAATAGCTTTGCCACAAAATATGTAAAAACTGAGGCCGTGCAATAGCTTTGACTACAATAAAGGTTTGTGCAGAGGGCAATATAATGGCTAATTAATTAATTTTCAGTAAGCACACTTTATTCTTTACTCTGATAAAATACAGGTTCATTTCATAAACTTAACTGATAGGAGTTTACGGAAGATAAGAAATAAGTATTTCAATGAGAAGAATAAATGCCAATACAGTTGACCACGTATTAATAATAGGGCCTATGATAAACTAATAGTAGAATAACTGTTAAATGAAATGACTTATACAAGTTTAATTCATCTGAGCTTTCCAGGTCAAGACGCTAGAATTATTGTGATTTAGAATAATATTTGGCGTAGTGGTTTATGACCAATCAGAGTATTGCATAAGAGACATTTTGTTATGAGACGTTGTACGCGCCAAAAACCATAAAAGACGAGCCAAGTCGGTGCTCGGGGTTCAGTTGGTGACTGGTTCTGGTCCGGTGAAGAACTTCACCTAGAATAAGAAGCGCGTATTCCTCCACGTTCGATTGTAATGCATATTGGCGCTCCGCCTCATCGTTACACACATAGACATTAGTAGTATTGGAAGCATCCTACAGATAATAAAACCGTTATCATTCTTTGAAGAACAGCACGACTTCTCTAGTCAGAATTACTGTCTAGTCTCTAGTCATTTAGTACTTGAACCAGTGGGTTTCACTGGACAGTTGGGCACTGTGCAAACCTGCTCTCTCCGCCTGTGTGATAAACACAACAAACAACCGTCGAGTCAATAAAAGAAACAGCCGTCGAGCCGCGAAAAGACTCACGTGGTGAAATTTGTACACACAACTTTCTCGACAATGGAGTAAATCAGTGTCCGATTTTAGTCATAGCCGAAGTCAAGCCCACATGTTCTATGGACATGGTTTCTAAATAGTATAACAACATTTTGTGTTTACATGTGCCCGGTGGTATGCGCACGCATCTTGTTTTGCAATTTGGTTCAGGAGTGATGTCCAGGGCCCAATTTCATGGCTCTGCTTACCATAGCAGAACATTCTGTGCTTACGGCAAGGGAATTTTGGGTCCTGAGCATGCGTACATCCTGTAACTAAGGATTCTGTGCTTACAGGGTTGGCGCAGAATTTTTCCGCTAGAGCTGTTAGCCCAAAATGGTGATCTTAAGCGCGGAAAGCTGTGGTTAGGCAGAGCCATGAAATTGGGCCAGGTCAGATCGGCTCATCCTCGACTCCATGGGCGCGTGTGCGTTCCTTCACTAACCCCTGGCCGTGAGGAATACGTTAACGACGCTGACTGGCTATTCGAAATGAATAGTTATGTCTGAAAGCGAACCGCGCGCGTAATCCGAATGTTGAACGCCCTGTGTGCGCTTGCGCCCGCTCCCGCTTTAACATCCTGTTCGTCACGTCACATCAGCAAAACGACTCCGAGCACTTTTTTCCATTATCAAGACAAGGCCACTAGTCTTGGTGGCTACGATAAACGATATGGATTTTTTCTGGTCGGGAAATTCATGTATTTTATGTTTAAACAGATAAAAAAGGCAAACATTATAAATTCGAGTCGAGGCCGGAAATCAATTTTTCCAATCGATAGTAAATTTACTTATTTATCCAGTTCAAGAAAGCAGCTCATTCTCAATAGACCTTATCGCAAATACCGCCTGGATGAGACGTCACAATGGTTACCAGGGACGTGTGAAAGAAACGCGCACCAAAATCGCTCCCATTTCCTTCCCACAATCCCTTGTGACCATTGTGACGTCTCGACCAGGCGGTATTTGCGATACGGTCTATGATAGTGTTTTCCGCCGCTGCAGAAGATGCATCGAAAGGTTTGACAAATTTGCGAAAACAGCTGAGAAAAACATTTGGAAAATTACAAAACTGACATCCGGCGATAATGGGCGGAAACGGTCATGACGGTCGTCATACTTTTCCTTCCTCCCGATCCCACCAGGTCGGCTGTTACTACTATTCAGTGCAGTGTTAGATTTAACGTCAGGCGGGAAAAACATTAGGCATCATTATTAGAAGCTAATCGCATCCTTCCAAACGATTGATTCTACAAATAAAACCTTCCTACTAAAAACCACTGCGTCGCGCGTTAAACACATCGACTGCAGTCCTAATTACCATATCCCACTATGTGGGATATGGTAATTACACAATTCCAGGGGTTAAGATCGCGCAAGGCATGGTGGGAAAACATGGCGCCGCAAGATCGTACCCATGGTAACGAGGTTGAGATCGGCTTTGAATTATGTGACCTTCGATGAACCTCAAACCAAATTTATGCAAAACACGATGCGTGCGCATACCGCAAGGTAATTTAAATATGTGATGGTTTAGAAATAAACAAAGGGGACATGGTCTATCGGCTACAAGACACCCGTTACTTACTCTTACCTGAATGAGAGACTTTTGAGACGCTGGTGGCAGCAGACATACCGGTCCTCTTGCATTGTTCTCACCAGTAGTGCGCATGCTCAGAATTACGCCGTATGCCCAGAACTACCAACAAGGATTGGTATGTCTGCTGCCACCATGTCTCAAAAGTCTCCAATTGCATTCTCGATGTAGACCCCGTACTACGGGCCTTTACGTTTTCCAATGTCTGTTTAGATGGAACTACCATCACTGCCCGTCGATCACTACTTCCCAATCACCCTACGAGACTCCATATTCATCCGCCCACTGGAAGACAAAGACGCAGGAACTCTCTTCAAAGCCGTGGACATCGACAAAAACAGAAGCTACCTCCGCAGGTTTTTACCCTGGGTCCCTCAGATGACCGAACCCCAACACGCACTACAGTTCATCCGAAGGACTGAAAAGCCCGAGAACAATGTCAAAGATCTGCGATGCGGGATTTTGAAATTACAAACGGAGGGTTCCGAACTTCAACTCATTGGGATGGTTGTGCTGAAGAAGATCAACATCCAGACGAAAACTGCGATGTTTGGTTATTGGCTGCTCGAAGATCACACCGGATTAGGCCTCTGTACCATGGCGTGCAAGAAGATCATTGAGTACGGACGGGCTGTTGGGATTCAAGAATATATAATTCACACTGCAACAGAAAACCTCAATAGCCAGGCGGTTGCACACCGGCTCGGTTTCCAGAAACTCCCTGGTGTGATCGAGGATGCATACGTTCTTAATGGTATCTCGGTTGCAGGTTATGCTTTTGTCTTACGATTTCCGGAAACGGGTTCGAGTATAATTCTTTCTAGTAATGAAACCAAGGATTCCTCAAAAGTGGATGCTGGACTGTAGCTCGAAAGCCTGGAGAAACATAGAGCGAGGGAAAACCCTGGATTATTTTCCCAGGAAAATCTACAGAATGAGCCAAGGACTATGAGCTCCGTGCACCAACAAAGATGGCGCCTTTTCACATAGCAACGATGCCCCCATGGGCGGGCATATCAATTTTCATGACTAATTCATTAGTTCCATTGATCACCGCACAGCTAGCACTTAGGTTATCGGTCTCTTTTTCCCCTTAAATTATTATCGGAAAAAAAAATGAGTCAATGCCAGGGGAGTTTACATGTGCGCTCCCCAAAAAATCATTAAAAAAGCAAATTGCTGTTTCATTTTTATCACACCTGTAGGTCATTAGAGCAGTCGTATGTATTTAATGACAACACACACTAATTTAATAATCGTATTGAATATTATTCTGAAATGACATCGTATTTAAATTCTGATCAATACATCATTGTTACAACGTGACTCCCCAACAAGTGGGAAAAATCAATCTTAGTTACAACCAGGAATGTAGTGCGTGACCAGCACAAAACCAACACAAGACCTTCAGTCTTAATTCAAGTCTCAAGCTATTCAAATGAACTGTAATAAAATCATTCCTTTGTCATGGTTTATGCCCGCTACTTGCAGCTGGTCTTGTGAGTGGTCTTTTGCACGCTTTGCAGTTGATCTTGCGTCTTGTATAATCTTGTGATGTCTCGATGGCCCCAACTGTTTTGGTTCATTAGCATGCGTGAAACAAGCAGACTTATCAGGGCGCCGGGGGAGGGGACAAAAAAAAACACCAAATGTTTCCCCCAAACCTTTGGGCACCGTGACGGGTTTACTTCCACCTCGTAACCTTTTTATTGAGAATGTTAGGCCCACTGAGCTAGCTAACAGATGTTGCTACAAAAAGGGCGGAAAAAACATTAAGTCTTGCGAACAACGAACCCTTTTTCGATTATCCTAGCGGTAAAAATTACGCACACTTGGTGACAGGGCCTTTGCAATGGCAGCCCCAAAGCTATGGAATGCTTTGCCATGGCACATACATAGTGAACAGTACTGAACACAGACTTGCCCCTTTTAAATGTAAAATTAAAACCATTCTTTTTAATGTAGCATTTGTAAATTAATGTGATTATTTTATGGTTTTTATGTGTTTCTTATTTCGTATTCTTAGTGTCACCGTGTCGAGTAGTTAGATGCTTAATTATATACGTGGGTAGGGTTAGAGGCGTCTGTCTCCGGGAAAAGGTCGAGAAATCACCGATGTCAGCAGGGTTAGGCTGAAGTTATTGCTTTTGGTTTGTTGTTTTGTGTGGCTTTGTATACCTACATGTATTTTGCTATAGTGGCCAATTTTGCTGTTTCTGTGTAGTATTGGATTTATGTTTTTACCATCTTAAATAAATTAACTACATGTATCTCTCTTTATTACACAGAGAGGGCGCCGTTTGAGCTTTTTTGGGCGGCCCCGGGTTGTTCGTCTGTGCCCTGCTTGAACAACCAATTCGTTGTTTGGGCGGGGCGCGTGGGGGGCCCGGGGTTGTTTGGAGGGTTTAGGCAGCGTTTTTTTTCTCTGCGTGGTGCTTGTGATTTTTAAGGTTTTATTCTGCATTGTATTTTATATTGCCTTTTCTGGTATTTTCTTTCTGGTATTTACTTTCCATATTTAGGTATCTAGTTTTCTGTGACTTTTAGGAACCTACTGATTTTTAGTCTTAATTCCTTGGTTTTTATTGTTTTATTGTGAAATTCCAAAATGAATTTAAGTATAGGCCTACTCCTCTCAATTCTAATGACATCATTTTTTGTAATTCTGAAGTGTTTCCTGCGGGAGAAAATGCAATTTTCTTACGTGTTTTGCGGTTGGTGTCTTGCGAATCAGTGCGGTCTTCGCCATCTTTATTTTCGTGTTGCGTTTTGTCGTTTTCGTTTTACCCAAACATTTCCCACAAATAATTAAAAACTCTGCCCTCTATCTACGACATACCTGTTGTTTTTTAATGTCGCAATCTAGTTTGCCAAGTCCAATAACTTAAAAGTGGATTTTGTTCTCTTATAGGAACAGTCCTTAACACCACAATCGCCCTAGAGGTCAGCAATCTGTGGGTAATCAGACTTAACTACGCATGCGTGTGACGTAATTCCACCAGTGACTCTGCTCCGCGCGCGAGCAGGGTCTGTGGTGGCTGACGTCAGACCTAATCGAACGGCACGGGGCTAACCGAGTCGACCCGGGTGAGCTACTCGAACGCACCCTTAAAATCGAAGAAAGTCTCCAATATAAATAATCACACCAAATGCATTTCAAGTTTTGCTTTGTTTGTTGGTGTTGTTGTTGATTTTTTTTTTGCAAAATGGAATTAAATACATATAGGCATGTAATTGTTAACAGGGACAAGCTTTTTTTGCAGTTTCAACGCGCATGCGCACATCATGATTCACGATTTAGTTTTGGAAGATAAACAGTTCGCCACACGAGTGCAAATCATAGCGGGCTGCCAACGAAATCAAAGAAAAATTCGTTTTGGGGGTTTTCTTTATGGCATTGTGGTATGCTCCAACTTTTGTGTGAAGAAAAGTTTCTATCAGCTTTTTGATTAGATGAAACATTGCAGAATGTGGATTCGGTTACCACGTCCCTCATACATTGTAGACTTGTATAGAAATTATTGCAAATACCGTCTGGTTGAGACGTCACAATGGTCAAAAGGCATTGTGGGAAGGAAAAAGCTGTCTCATTCCTTCCCACAATCCTTTTTGACCAATGTGACGTCCGTCTCAACCAGGCGGTATTTATATTTGCGAAGTTAATGCAATTGACCTATCGCGGTCGAATCGCGTAAACGCAGCTTGTGAATTATTGTCCAATCACATCAATTAAAATTCCACGTGGAACGCGCAAAATCTGAGACAAACACAGATTATCACCCAAAATTCCCATAGGGTTGTTGTCTGAGGGGCGTGGTTAACTCGTAAACTGCGATAGGTCAATTATCTGCTTTCTTTATCTCCGAAACCATGGAGAATGCCGAAACTAAATCGTTGGATCTGATGTGCGCACGCGCAGTTGTATTTGCGAAAAAGGCTCATTTAATGCATCCTCCATGTTTAATGATTGTCTTTCATGAAATATAGCAAACGATTGAAATTTAAGCCAATATCGTTACAGGTAGAAACCTCTCACCATATATATATATACATAATCTCATTATATACAACACTGAGTGAATGCATGTTAAATATAGTAGGCCCCTATACAACATTTCATTCTGCCGTATTTTTCAGAAATAAATGGTTTGGGGGAAGGGGGATGTATTTTACAGCAAATTCTGTAACACTGACCTGTTCTGTTTCCTTCCTCCATGGTTTAACCCAGGAGGCACCAAAGTGTTGCGTGGGCTTTTGCAGCCAAGGAAAACGGACACAATAATCCAACAATGGATCATGGAGGAAGGAAACAGAATGGATTAAACTACACAAATAGCGTCATCCGGCCTGGTGGCACTGTTGGCATTGTTTTGGTTCTTTTTTTCGTTTTTTTTCGGGATTTGCCGTCATCCGTACGTAAGGGGTTTTAAGGTTTGCGTCAATAGATGCTGAAAAACGGAGAAAAAATGTCGGTTCCCTGACCAGGCGCGGATCCAAGGGGGGGGGGGGGGGGTTGCTTTTGCTTGTAGGGGCCTACGCCTTGCAAATACAGGTCTTATTTTGCCTATGGGTGAGAACAAAACAGAGGTTAAATGGCGCCACCAACGGTGAGATAGTGTATTTAAGAAACCCCCATCCCCTGCAAAAATTCCTGGATCCGCCCCTGCTGACCCTACATCTGGCAAAACGTAGCAATTTATAGACGTCGGGGAACTAGACTTGCCAAAAAATGAGGACTAACTAAAGTTGGTAAATTGAGGACAGATTTTCGAGAAAAAAGATTAGTTTTTCCAACGATGGCCAGCTGACCACCGCTGGAAATTGATACACAAATTCCACTTTTTTTCAAAATGACAGCACACCTGGTGCCATGATTTCACAGGATGCTTGAGACTTATTTACTTTAGTGTCAAGTAAGCTATTTCATTAAAAAAAAAATCTGTAGTTTTTTTTGTTTATGTTTGAAAATGTTGTATATTACCTTTAAGGCCTAAAATTCACCAAACGCTTTTAAACACGAACAAAATTGCAGTCTTGCTTTTACTTGACAAACCCGTCAACTGGCATTCCTGATTTTTGTTTTTTTGTGCAAGTTACTTTCGTTTTACCAATACATTTCTCAAAAATGGAAAAAAACATAACGTGCTTGCAACTAGTATACACACGGGTGTACGTGTTACAATCTGTAACAGTTTCAGCCCTACAAAATATTTCTAAACAAAGTGAAAAGGCACGTTGGTGCAGGACAATGTTGACTGTGCATATTGAAAGGCATTCATTCACACACAACTTCTACACAATTTACATTAATCTTGATAAAATATTCTAAAAAGTAGTGAATCAATGTGGATTTTTACATTTAAAACATGCCCTCTATCGGGGTCGTGGGACTGACCGACGTTTTGACATCAAGAAAGTGAAAATGACCAGAAATTTATTTCCAGAATGAACCGCTTTCTTACGGAAAGCAAGCCTGAGGGACTTTAAAACCCACACTTACAGTTACTAATTTGCATAACCTGTTGACTCTAAATCGTTTACTCCAAGATAAAATCAATCTTTCACTTGAAACAATAAACTATTGGAGATTGGTAATTTTCAGCCTAAACAGTCTTGGACATGCGCTTTGGAAGACCCGATCGCTTACTCTTTATCAGTTTCTACTTTTATAAAAGAAATGAAAATTAAACTTTTCAAACATTTGAATTTGCTAACAGAAAATTCAGACCCATAGTTGAAATGAAATAAAAACAGTAGATGTACTATATACAAATAAAAATATCGAAATGAAAATAACTTTGTAAGCAGGAGTTCGATGGGTGACACAACCACTAAAAATATTCAAACTCGAAGTTGCCTACAACAGTGAAAATTAGGAAATACCTCAAAAATAATTATGGAAATCATGAATTGTCTTTCCTCTTTATCTGTAGGCTACAGATTATGAAATAAAAAAGAATAAAATGTGGTAGAAGCCCCTGTTAGCAGCGCAGCTTAAGTCAAATTTGGCATGATGCCAACAAAATATGGACGGCAACACGGTAATAACTATTCCGGAGTTAGTGAGTCGCTCTGATGCTCCAGTTGAATAACAAACAAAGGATTCTTTGCGTCATGGGCCTTGGTGTTCCGCGGTTGCTGTTCAGAGAAGCACTTTGACTTCATGTCTGGTGACGGGGGGTTCAAACCCCTTCTCCTTCCCATTTTTGTAATGTTTTGAAAGACATTTGTTTTTTCCTTTTTTCTTAAATAAATGTTGGCGAGGCCCCATATCCATCCAGCACTGACAATTCCTGGGTGTGCTGCTGTGAAAGACTTGACGAAAACCACTTTTATTTCTCCATTTCTGTCGAGCATTTATCTTCGGATCATACCTATGTTTACAAAGCTTCCGAAAAATGCTTCGCCTTTTGTCTTTAGAAATGTAGCACGGAATGAATGGCAACACGCATTATTTCCTAAATAACACGATGGACGGTATCACATTGGAGCCCGTTTTCAATCAAATCATTATGATCACTGACAACATCGCCCAGATGACAATGTCTACACGTGGAAAATGTTCCATCATGACTGATGCAAACCGGGCTAGAGATAGCCAGCAAAGTTAGGCCAAGTTCAACTCTAACGACTCTTGTGAGTTTGACTAGTGGACATAATATCACAACGCTGGCATGCCCCACCACTTGAGCCCATTTTTCTCCTCTGGACAAGTAAACAGATCACAAATATGAATAAAATAGCCTCTGATTATTGAAATCTATCGAACTGAAGTATCAATTCAGCTTGCAGTATCAATTTCAGAAAATGCAGTTAAACACGTGGGTCATTCCATAAATTTGGAGTCCAAAAGACGGTGTGACATTTTTTGGTGTCCCTGTTACACCCGACCTGCGTAATTTCCCATCAAGTATCATTAAAATTGACTTCACACTATTTTTTACTTGTTTGGCAGGTACTTTGCTTTGCATAATCATTCTTGGAGATAGAAGGCATTAAAGAATGGGTCCTGAATTGCTAAATCTGTAACAGGGACACCAAAAATGTCACACTTTTGGACCCCAAATATATAAAATGACCTACGTATACCTGAAAAGTTTTAAATGTTCGGGTGCCACTTTACTTTCATTTAGTCAAATGGCATTACAACCATCTCTTCCTCGGCAGTCTTCGATATGATACCTTGCAGGTTGTCGGCCTTCACTGCAACTACATCAAAACTAGACTCGAGTTACAATTTACTTTACAACTTTACTTTACAAAACTTTTGAGCGCTGTGGCCTCGTGGTCTAAATCTTGGACACAAGATCTTGGTGATACTGCAGATTGTGGGTTCGAGTTCAGCAGGGGTCATGGTGCTTGTGTCCTTGAGCAAGACACTTTGTCACAAGTTGCTTCTCTCCACCCAGGAGTAAATGGGTACCTGTGAGGGCAGTGATGGTTATGTGTTTGATTAGCCCATGTGCGCTTAACTTGCAGCTGGGGCTGTATACTCCCCAGGGAGCTGAGAAGGTCTCAGGAATGATTAATAGGCCTGATGAGCAGGGGTAATAATGTAGTGCCTATAGGGTGCACCACACTAATTCCAGCTCCATTGACAATAGTGTAAAATCAACAAAGTTCAGGGCCCAATAACCTCTACCCCAGCATCACTGGGGTCTACACAAACAAATGCCACTTATTGTCTGATCTTTTGTCTGTCCATTTCTTTTCTATTTTTAGGGGGTTAACCAATTACATTTTTAATTATTGACACAAAACAAACCCACCTCCAAAAAAGTCCTATTTCCCAAGCCGATCAACAGCCATTTTTAACATGGCATCCCTCCACTTTCTCGGGCAAATAGGAACCATTTTTCAACAGTAATTTTATCAAGTCTGCACACAGATGGAAGCCCAGAAACCAGGGAGTTGATGCTGGGCTATGTTTACACAATCCCACAATTTTTGGAGGCACAAACTCTCCTTTTTCAAAAAAAGTTGTGGGTATACATTTTATGTTGATGAGCTGGCGCATAAATTCGGACATGAATTAGTGTAGTGCACCCTATAGTACTATGATCACGGTGGATATGTGCGCTTCACAAATCTATATTTTTGTTGTTATTATTACAAACCTATAACAACCCATTCGCTGTCTCCAAGAGAAAGACTCCATCAGGCCAGTCATCTATTTGTCTGAAGCACCGAAGGCGTTCAGGACATCCAGAAGGACATCAACATCATCGACTGCATCCTTGAATGAAAGCTGGAGGGAGAAGGATTACTAAAAATGGCTATTGATCCGAGTGGAACGTTAATCTGTTTACTGCTGTGTCTGTTCAGAGGCATCGCCTGCTTGGCTTAGCCCCATGATTTTTTGTTTTTCTTTTCCTAAGTGTCAGCAAATATCTACACGCAAAATTATATCAGAATCTTTTCTTCATTCAACATTATTTTAAGAACCATTTGTTCAGTTTCGATGTCTGTAAACCTTTAAACCCTAACCCGCCTCAATCTTACAAAATCCTCCTTGCAGTTTTGGAGGATTTTGGAAGATTGAGGATGAATGGTATTTCAAGAAAAAGAGGATTCTGGAGGATTGAAGATGAACGGTGTTTCAAGCGAAGATTTTGGAGGATTGAGGATGAATGATATTTCAAGGAAAAGAGGATTTTGGAGGATTTGAGGATGAATGCATTTTTGGGGGGCAGGGCAATCGGAGGATTTTGGAGGATTGAGGATGGTTCCTAGCAAAAAGGGTCTGGGGGTTAGGGTTAAGGTCCGCACAACATGCCAAAATATCCCTTACAAAAACTGTTCCAGCTTGACGAGAAAATTTAAACTTGATATACTCGGCACTCTTTTAAATTTTTTTTAGCCCACCTCTTTTTTCACAGCTTTATGCTGTTTTTCCAGGTGTTCCAGCACAGCGGGCAGTTCCGCCTCAAACACGTCCAGCTTGGTGCCGGCGATGTCCGCGCTGTCGTCCGATCGCCCACTAGCCTCCATCCTGGACTTGATGTTGTTGAAAAGGTCTTCGCGCAGCCCTTCTAAGAAGAGTGCGCCCTCAATGTAGCCAAACTACAGATAAGAACACAAATGCGGTAAACACCAGGGATGAGATTTGTCAAGATTTTTGTTGGGATTTCAGAATTTTTAAATAATCTCTTTTGCAATCTGGAATTCCTGAGGTGATGTCCAAAAGGCATTTTTTTCCCTGTAAAAGTGGATATTTTAAGAGGGTGCCTTCAGGCAAACACAAACTCTATGTTGATCTGGGGGTCCTCGTGGATTTTTTGTGGATTTTTCATTTTTGGCCAATCTCACCCCTGAAATACTGAGCAAGTGAAACATTCCAAGCATATGCAGAGCTTGTGTACATGGGTCATTCCATAAATGTGGGGTCCAAAAGTGTGACTTTTTTTTTGGTGTCCCTGTTACACCTAACCCGTGTTTATATTTCCCATCCAGTATCATTAAAATTGACTTCAATTTATTTTGTACTTGTTTGGCAGGTACTTTGCTTTACATAATCACTCTTGGAGATGGAAGACATTAAAGAATGTGTTCTGAATTTCCAACGCCTTGTGCATTCACCAATCATTCTGGTAAATTGTTTGCCTAGTGGAAAAAAACGACACAGACCATTTAAATCAACATCATATTTTTGCTACCGACGGCGGCTTGGCAACTCACCCAAAATGACACGCCGGCATCACAACCCGTCATAATTTGGACTTCCCAGTACATCTCAAACAACTCCAATGAGACAGCCTCCATGTATAAATCATATTATATATGTTGACCCAGTTACTCACCTCGGTAACAAACAGCTCGGCCTGTGCAACGGTCCTTGGGAACCCGTCGATCACAAACCCATCGGCCGAGGAATTGTTCTTCACCTCTTCCTGCATGACGTTGAACAGGACCTCCTGCGGCACCAGACTACCGGCCTGGATCGCCTGGGCCACCTCTTTGCTCTCGGGGGCGTCCTGTCCCGAGAATGCCCTCAAAAGTTCACCGGCCGAGAGGTGGACCAGCCTGTACTGGGCGGCCATTTTCTTGGCGACGTCTTTCTTGCCGGAACCGGGGCCACCTGCATTGAAAATACGACTTTGGATGGAACTGAAATCACCCAATACAAGGCTAGAAGCCACTTTAGGTAAAAGGGTTACGATCAGAGGTGGTGGGGTTGGCGACATTTTGAATTGCCAACCCTACCACCCTTACGGTTTTCCTGGGCCCAGAACTAAATAGACGATAATTCTTCAACAGATTCCAGAGAAATGATTCTCAGCCAATCAAAATGAAAGTTTTTTTTAAGTGTAATTTGCTGGGAATTATTAAAATGAAAACCGGGGTACATGGAAAAAGCAGAACAGATTAAAGTCTTTGACGCTTGTGAAAATGCAAAGCTATAGAGCTCACTGTGCACACTTTCATCTTGCTGCATTGATGTGGTAGTATTAACGTGCGGACCTTTTCAAACAATATGAACAGCAATTTTCGAGGTTTGATTTTTGGGATAAGCTTTTTTAAACTGGTACCCGTGTCTGTTTTCAACTGGGTACCCAATTTCTGTACTACCCGTAGATGCACACCCCGACATTACACTATGAACCCCTTGGATGTGATTCCCTATTCAGAATGGACAGGAGGATTATAGAGAATGTGATTTTAACAATGAGGGTCCAAAAATCACATCCAGAGTCCAGAATCACAATGAGGTTTAAGCTGTTAAACCCAGAAGTCACAATGTACTCTTTGTCAGGGTGGGATAATAGTTCACAGGCTTCAGATGTGATTTCAAAAAGAGCAGGATGTGATTTTGGACCCTCCTTGTTAAAATCACATCCTCTTAATCCTCATGTCCATTTTAAATAGGAAATCACATCCAAGGGATTCACAGTGTTAGAGTTGCGTGGTTTCTCTCAGGCATTTTTTTTCTTCGTCAGAAATGAGTGGTTCTGTTGCTCTGAATGTATCTTTTTCATTGAGAATGGTGAGGACAAAAATGTTGGGTTTTTTTGTGTGAAACGCCCTATAATACAATAAGTACTGTATTTACCAATGACAAAAATAAACCTCTGTTCTTTTGACTGGCTTGTAGACTCGATACCGTGCTCTTTTAAAGCGTCTTGCAGTACTGAGAACACACTGTCAGGATCTGGTTCAGCCGATACCTGTCAAAGAAAGAAACACAGGTATTAGTGAATGTTTAATAACGCTCATGGGATATTTAGTAAGCACCGTGTTCATGGGATACTTGAGTCACAAGTCACTTTAGAGCTCCTTTTAACCAGTTCACACCGGGATTATTTTGACATTCACAGGACCCAGGCGCGGGATTATTTTTCATGAACCTCGATGCCAGCCAGGTTAAGGCGGAATCAGTCCGTAATCTGCGAGTAGCACAACCTGATATTGCCAGCCTCACCCACCGGGTCGCCGACAGATATTACTGGCCTCGATCGAGTGTGTGTTTATCAGTCATCCGTTCTGAATACCGCAAAACCTTTGCGTGTATACACGTCATCCAACACAAACTGGTTAAAATCCTTTTATAACCGTCCTATTTTTTTGAAGGTCGCACACGTTTTACCACTTTTAATGTTTTTCAGCTTAGTACGGCCAAGTATACATTTTAGGAAAGCTCTTGTTCCCCTCTTTAATTTGGTGTCAAAATAATCAAAATTTGAGGGGGTTGAAAGAAGGTCATGACCTACATATACAAAGCATGAATCCAGGAATTTTTCCCAAATTTTTTATGTCTAGGCTCTTGAAGCATGCAAAAAAACAAAAAAATCCAGAACACAAGCTGGAATCATTCTAAAAGGCCCAAGGAACATTAATTTATGCATAAAAGCAATCAATTTCCCGGGGCTCCATCACCTCACAAAAAGACATCAAAATCACATTAAAAAAAGTGTCTTGTATTTTTCAGTATGTAGTCAAGTTTTACGGATATATCAACGTGCAAAAATTATCAACGTGCACAAAATATGTATTTACATTGCAGTGGTCTCAAAGATGATCAGGGCGCCCTCTATTGACATATTTTCGAAAGGGGGTTTGTTACCTATGCAGCTTCTTCATATCGTACAAATTTGTACGATTGACGGTTAAAAGATTTTAATCATGACGTGTACAGTGAAAATAATAATAATAATAATAATGCAGATTTATAAAGTGCCATTATTCACCATGATCCGTGCCCGAGGTGCTACATTATTACATTATTACCCCTGCTCATCAGGCCTATTACTCATTCCTAAGACCGCTCTCGGGTCACTGGGAAGTATACAGCCCAGCTGAAAATTAAGCGTACACAGCTCAATCAAACATGTAACCATGCAGGCCCTCACATGTGCCCATTTACACCTGGGTGGAGAAAAGCAACTTGTGACAATATATAGAGTACTTTCTTAGGCAAGCAAAAAAACAAAATGTCCTTTCAAGATTCATTTGATAGGATCCTCTCACATTTGACAGACTGTAAGATCCCATAGCACGTAGCAAGCTATTAAATAATAACTTCACTCAATGAATTAAATGATATATGTGACCCGCTCTGCAAAAAGGACACATAAGTCGGTGTATGCTTTTACGCGTAATGGGCCGTTCTCTGTGAAGAGGGTGAAAAATTCTTCAAACAAGTGATTTTTTTAAGAAGGGAATTTTTTGCATCTTTGATACCTATACTATTTTAGTTCATAACCAAAATCTTTGATTTCAGTGAATAAAGTTGGAAAAAGAATGTGTCTGTGTTGAATTTTCTTTTTTAAATGGCTTGTTTCTCCTTAACTCACTTCAAGAAATTCCTGAAAAGCAAATTTCCAAATATCTTGTGAATGCAAAATGCTACAGGCCTCAGACATATACCATATGGAAGCTTATAAAAGGGCCTTTCCAGCTCTATATAAAAACACTATTTTAAGATTTTGCAACATAATTGCCCCTTTTTCCAGAGTGGGTCACATATGTTTCCACACCTTAATGATCTTGTTCTTCTCCCCATAGTGAGCTACCACCGGCGTGGTTGCGCTGTGGAACGTCGTCAATCTCTTCTTGATGGTTTCTTCGTTGTCGTCCACCCGCCCGCTGGTTTCGGCTCGCTTCAGTAACCTCGCTGTCATGGTCTCATCAGATACCTCAAAGTACAGTGCACATGTACACTCTGCGATCTACAGCATCAAAAATGTCACATGAATAACTTTAAGGCAAGCCAAGTGCATAGGCATAGCCGGTGGGGGGGGGGGGGGGGGGGGGGGGGTGTAAGGGTATTTACCCCCCCCCCAATATTTTCAGTGCCCCTTTTTCCCCCAAAAAAATTTCCTATGAAAAATCAAAACCCAGCCCTCTATCCACGACATACCTGTTGGTTTTTTAATGTCGCAAGCTAGTTTGCCAAGTCCAATAACTTCAAAGTGACTTTTGTTCTCTTACAGGAACGGGGCCCCGTAAGTACACAATCGACTCAACTTTAAAATAATTTCCTTCATGCTGCTGGCCCTAGTGTGCCCTCACTGGGAATTATATTTTCCCCTGTTCCCCCACTGAAAAATATTAGTGCCCCCTGTGCCCTAAAAATGTTAGTTCCTCCTGTGCCCCTTTTCATGTCTACCCCCAATAAAAATGACCTTGCTTTGCCTATAATGCTGAGCCAAATCAAATTGGACTGGGCTGGATGCTGTTTGAGTTCAATCTGCAATTTGATCAGAAGTTTTGAGGTGCGACCTGCAGTGGCGTAGCATATGTGGGGGGGGGGGGAATCCCCCCCCCCTTCCCTCCCTCCTCCCACACTTTTTAAATTTCTTTCCCTTTTTTTTGGCCAACTAAAATTACCAACACTTCAACATCAGTACTATCCTCGTTGTGTTTGAAAATACGTTTCCAGGCAAACAAATGGGGGCCACTTGTTCTGAAAACTTTGCAATTTGAAGCTTTCAACAAAGACATGTACAATGTGACATCCCGGTACAATAACAACGGGAGTCTTCCGGACTCTGGTGGCAGCAGACATACCGGTCCTTTTCCATTGTTGCGCTCAGAACTACGTGTACATGTATTGTATATACGCTCGAGGACAAGAGGAGAAAGAAAATACAAAGGAATCTTTCTTGTCCTCGGGAGTCGGTCTTTTGTTAAAATCGGTTCTCGGACGTAAAAACACGTGCTTAGTCTATGGGAGTTATTTTTAAGGAACAATAGGAAACACAAAGCATGGTATGCTCAGAACTAGTAAAAATGACCGGTATGTCAGCTGCCATCAACGTCTCAAAAGTCTCCCATGGCTATGTCTTGCATAACTCAGCAGAGGCCAATTACACGGCGATGCTAAGCACAAAAATTGGCTCAGCGTGAAAAGTCTTCCTTGGCAAATACAAGATTACCAACCAAATTTTCAATGTGAAGTATATCGCTTGTGGCTGGCATTCAGCTGTTGTTTGCTTAGCATGAAAATCCCGTGGCCTTTTGGCTGGTCACCTGTTTTTAATAACTAAGCACGACTTTTTGGTGCTTAGCAAATTTTTGTGCTTAGCAGCTCCGTGAAATTGACCCCTGGGTGTGTGTGAGGAGTTCAAACTTTGAAATTCTTCTTTGACCTAAAGAACACTGCAACGGGGGTTCCAGATAATAGTGCACCGCTGCTGGTTGTAACGGACCTGTTTTTCAAACTCCAATCCCTGTTGGACCTCTCTGGGGTAGCCGTCTATGAGATATCCCGTGGATGTGTCAGCCTTGGCCAACATGTGTTCCCTCAACAGCTCAAGAACAGTCTCCTGAAAAAAATTGAAGAAAACAAATGTGATGAAAGAGTGCAGTGAATATGAGTGGAAGCGAATGAATGAGTGAGTTTTTGGTTTAACGCCGTGCCGACAACCAGGGTCATATTCACGGCGAGAACATGTCCAATTAAAAACCAAAACAAGGACATACGAACATTCAAAAGTACAATGTAAACTGGCAACATTCAAAAGGTTCAGTAAACACTAGTTCATTCAATATAAAGTTGTTGAGAAAATAATTTCTGTGTATAAAAATAGATACAGTCCAGCTGTTTTCCGTAATGCTTGAGTTAGAGGTATTGGTACAGTCCAGCTGTTTTCAGAAATGTAAGTACATTATGATATTCACTGTCAAGAATATTTTTTAAAGTTGCTGCATTCAAATACTGTTGTCTGACAAGGGAGTATTCCTGGCATTCTACAATTATATGGTGAATTGACATTGGGCTATCACAGGGGATGCATTTTGGGCGAGGTTCTGCCTTCAGCAACCAAGAATGTGTCAGAAGCGAATGAAATACCCATGCGTGTAGCTTCACGTATTATCCACAGAGCCCCACTCACTTCAAACCAGCATTACTTACAGAGACAATTAAGTTATAGCTACAACCACACACTGCACATTTGTGACTCTGTGAAGTTATTGCATGGTATACATGCGTGTTCTGATTTTGTTACAATCGCGCAATGGATACTGTAGGGCATATTCGAAACCCTGCTCGCGGCGATTTCGAAAAAGGTAGTGCATGTTGGAGTGCTTGGTGGTGCCATTTAAGATGGCGACACCCATGAATGATGTAGCGAAAGTCAAAACAATCTTCACAGCTTTTATGTTGTTTAAATCTTCGGATTAAGAAGATAAACTTAAAACAGGTGATCCAATATTTCCGTTTGCTACAACTTCTCTTATTAAAAAAAAGCTTCCCAGGATACGAGGACGTACGAATGTCATGCGCGGGTCGCCATCTTTGTTCTTGTTCTTCATCAACTCCCCAGATAGCAGGAAGTGAAAGCCTTGTTCACGAGCAGCGTTCGCTTGTTTTGAATTCGCTCGTAATTTCATTTGTCATTAACAGTCACATGTCAAGCTTTTTAAAAACAACTTTCCAACTTGGCTGTGCACAATCGGGAATACATCACAGAAAAACTAACTTTTTTGTTAAAAGTTAAGATTAAGTTTTTGGTTCACTCACCTGTGGCACAAGATCCCCATTTTCCATGATGGCCGTTAACCTCTGACCCCTCTCCGACCCTGATTTGACTTCTGCCCTCAGGAGGTCACCGGACGAGAGGTGCGTGAATCCGTAGCTGCTGACGAGTTTCTCGCACTGGGTGCCCTTACCAGACCCTGGTCCTCCGATGACAAAGATGATCTTACACTGCTTCAGCTTATCGGCTGCAAAATCAAAGAGTAAGATATGTCTTTGTAAATTACCGCTGAGGAGGACTCTGGTAGGATCGAAATATCAGCCATATTTCTAAATATAATTTGGTTTAAATGTAGTGTACACGATTGGTAAATCCTCAATTTGTTTTTTTTTACTGAATTATTACGAAATACCTTACACCTCGTTTTCAAGAAAAGTTGAAATTTATATAGTTTTCCAACGATTGTTCCGCGTATCAATCGTTGGAAAAAATAACAGATTTTTAAAACACTGCCCTCTATTGAACGAATGTAGTTAGTCCGCATTGCGTCTAAAATAGGTTAACAATCCGAAAACGGGCGCAAGGTTGCAATTATAGTACAAGTGTGTGTCGCGTAGTGTACCGAAGCGACGGGTTGTGTAACCAGTCGGCTCGCGTAGTTATGTGACCAATTGAAAACGATCCCGTTTACAAAAATTTGGCTTATTTTACAAGAGGGCGCTATAACAAATCCAGTTAACTGCCGCCCGACGGTTGAAAACGAACGCCGCTTTTCTCTCGGTTTTTTTCGCCATCCAAGAACACAAAACTTTGAACAGGTCAGTGGAACGATATTTCCTATAAAATACTAACCCCCCTAAATCTGCCCATTTCAAAAAATTGCAGCAATGACCAATCATGTACACTACCTTTAACTTTTATATACCCACCAGCAGTTTCATTGAGTTGTACACCCTTGTCACCAGTCACATGGGCTTCGTCTTTAGTCACCGGCTCTTCAGCAACTGTATGCAAATAAAAAAATAAAAAATTACAACAGCAAAAGAAAAAAGGCATATACTGTTTTTATTGTAGCACAATAAAGTCGATAGTACAAAAAAAACATTGGCTCAATCCAAGGTTATATGGGAGAGGCGAGTTGGTCTCGCCGATGATGGAAGTCACCCCGCCTTGGTCTATAGGTCCAAAATTTGGGATCATTTCTTTGGTATCTTTTGAAGAATTATCCTCTATTTAGATCTGGGCACAGGAAAACTAAAACTGGTAGGGTTGGCTGTTTAAAATATCACCAGCCCTACCATCTCTGATCGTAACCGTTTACCTAGAACAGCTTTTAACCTTGTATTGGGTGACTTCAAAAAAGCCATTAGGGCAATTTTGGCTAAAAGTTAGAGTAAATATTAAGGCATCAAACAGACCAATGTCTTTTATACAAAATATGACTTGCAATTGGTCAAATGAACTGCCGATTGTTAATCATTGTCATCTGTGTGTCGGAGTAACATATCTTTAGGACAAACTTGCAACACCTCAGTCCTACAAGTATCGTGAATTCATTTAATAGTAAACGTGGTGCTTATGTGGCGCTTATGTGTTGCTTTCTACAAATGACTCAAAGCGCTTTAAAATTATTACCCCCCATTCATTCGTGCAGCAGTTCGAGATCAGTGCAATCTGTTCTCTACCCTCACATGCCGCCCCTCCCCCCCCCCCCCCCCATTTATACTCCCGACGGAGAGAGGCAATTTTTGTAAAGTGTCTTGCTCAAGAACACAAGCGTCGTAATCCCCAGCAGGGTTTGCATCCACGTACCACTACACATGTGGCATGGGTGGCAAGTGTGTAAAACCTCTTGTCTCTCACCAATGTGGCCCAGGTTCGATTCCCGGCCTGGACCTTATGTGAATAGAGTTGTTCGTTGATTCTCTCCTGTGCCACAAGGGTTTTTCTCCGGGTTCTCCGGTTTTCCTCCCTCCGCAAAAAAAAATCAACATTTACGATCTTTGGCTGTGCTCCGTGGTTAGATATGGGTCGTATGGCTGGCTGCCAGAGGCGCCTTTACGTGCCTTCGACTCGACCACGTTGTAGCCGCGTCCTTCGCAATTCAGCACCCCAGCTGCGAGTAAGGATGATTAGCCTCCCAAATTATTACATGGATCAGACACAAAACTCTTAGTTTCAGCATCTTTGGAAACGATCCTTACCGGCTTCTTCCTCGGGTACTCTCCCTTTGTCTCCGCAAATGAAAGCCTTCTCCTTCGTCACAGGTTCTTCAGTTACTATGCCAAATAAAAAGAGAAAAAGTAACTAATACTCTCATGAATAATTTGCTACTAAATGAAAAAAAAGGATTCACATTGACAGAGATTCTTAAATAAAAATTGTCAAAACAAACCACAAGGGAAACCGACTAGGTGTAAATTTGATTACATTTTCAAAGTGAACAGAGAAAACTGGCAGGAGCGGGATTTGAACCTGTGACCTCCAGGAATACCGTACCGGTGCTCTACCAACTGAGCTATCTTGGTGGGAATACCGTGCTAGCTTAGATCACCGATCGTGCCCAACAAATACATACGAAATAAAGATTTGGATATATGTTATATTAATTTATCGAGACCTGGGACAGAAAAAAATTCTTGGGGGTTTGCCACCCCCCAAAAATACCTCTTTCTGGCTCTTAACCCCTTGAGTACGGTATTTTACGGGAGACGTCGGGGTGCCGCGGCGGCTCTGGCAGCCAAGCGAACCGCTACAATGTGTTTGTGCAGTCAAGCGTAACCTATACACAATAATCCAACGATGGATTGAAACTGCACAAACAGCGGCCAATGGCGTCATCCGGCCTGGTGGCACTGTTTAATCCAACAATGGATTGAAACTGCACAAACAGCGGCCAATTGCATCATCCGGCCTGGTGGCACTGTTCTTTTTGCACCAAATTCCGTCATCCGTACACAAGGGGTAATGTCCTCGACAGAAAAAAACATTACTTACTATTGCCCTGCACGCACACACACACATACACCTTAAATTCTGTACACGGCTCTGAAAATCAGTGGCACAGCAAGTGATATGTTTTACTGGCAATAATGTCACGGCCAGAAAGGCGTGGTTTTATGTACATGTTCTGTATATACGTTCGAGGACAAGAGGAGAAAGAAAATACAAAGGAACCTTTCTTGTCCTCGGGAGTCGGTCTTTTGTTAAAATCGGTCCTCGGATGTAAAATATACGTGCTTAGTCTATGGGGTTAGGTTATATTAAAGGAACAATAGAAAACACGAAGCATTGTCCTCGGTAGTATAGGAAAGTACGACTGTGTGGGAGGGTCGTGCCACATGCCTTTTTTTTCTCTCTTCTAGATCCTAATAAAGTACTGAAATATAATATACAAGAAACTCTTGATTCCTTATATGTATTCATCATTATTTCAGAACCGTCCATACCGTAGAATCTTTCACATTTTGATTTCTGTAAACTGATTAAATATTTATGTTGTTTTTGGGTATAGATTGTACCCTTCAACTCATGCAGAGATAAGCACTTACCGTCTGTCTGAGCCTCCAATTTGGATTGGGGTTGAGCCTCTTCTTTCCCTTCACCTCCTTGCTGATCTGGAAGAAAATAAACAGACATCAACACACTCTTTACCTTGCATAAAAGCTAAGCAAGAATTACACAAATCAACGTCCAGAAACGACAGGAGTAGTATATGAGACGAGGCCACACAGGCACTCACTGTGTCTTGAAGATTCTTTAACCCCTTGTGTCCAGCTGTTATTGATGGGGTGCTGGTATGTCAAGAACAGGCTGTGCAGCCAAGCGTAAACATAAACAATAGGCACCACACTAAATATAGTGATCATATTCATCGCATTTGTAGCCCCCTTTTCGTAAAAGCTTTGTTTGAAAAAGCTGCATCTATGCACTACACTCTCACTCAAGAACAATATGGTTAAGACATGAATTGATCGAGTACACGCAGGAATGCGCATACAAACAACAACCAGCCAGGTGGTCTTTTTCAAACCACAGCCATTGTCGTATTCAAGAGGTATAATAAACGTTTTTTTACCATCTTCAAACTTCTTAAACATGTCCATCATTGCCGCGCCTTCTGCGCCAAGAGCTTCCTTCTGCAAATGTCAAGAAAAATCAAACAAAAAGCAAAATGAAATTGAATCAAATCGCTGCAAACTGCTAACCGACTGGACTGACCTGAAATAGCTCGGTTTCCCTCATTCTGTATCTCCCCGGAATTCTTTGCCTGGTGCATGATTCCCGCTATCTTACTGTTGTATCTTTGATTCTTCTTTTTCTTCTTTTTTTAGCTCCATACCTCAAGTGGCTTTCAGCCTTGTTCGGGTCGAACTTGCATTAACCCTAACATCACCTAAAGCTACAAAATACTACTAGTAGTAAAATGTAGTATGCAGTACTCTCACCTACTTGTGTGCAATGCCTGTAGTAATTTTTAGTATTTGGTACTTCACCGCAAATAGTGTACGTAGTAATATGTAGTACTAAGGTTGCTCGGTTTAGAGGAAAAATGTTTGTTAGGCGGAAGCACAGTATAAATTAATGGTTTTCAGAGATGATACTTTTTTTTTATCTGAGCCATCCAATTCATTGACACAAATATAATTTACCAAAACTTAACTGTATTACATAGAAGTAGTATTTTGTAGTTGCCAGTATATAGACTGCTGTCATTACACACCCATTTGTCAGTCACAGAGAGACTCAGTGCTATAAAATACTAAGTAGTATTCTGTAGTACTCAGTTCTTTATAACAAAGTAATGCCTCGGACGTTAGGGTTAAACAAAAAAAGACTGGTCCAGTTGGGAACGCACCAGGAACACAGCACGTTCTCAATGGGAACGATATTCCCGAAAGGAGCGTTCCAAAGGAACAGGAACGTTCCGACTTTTGCGACTTTGCCTTATGGACATTCTTTGTGTGTGAAATTCTACAGTCAGTTCATAGGGACTGGAAAACTACAATTTTTGTAATACATATGATTATTAAACACAATTTACAATTGCAAAATAATTTTTCTTTTCTTCGAGGTCTTCCCCCCAGCCCACCTCTTCTGCTGTTTTGTCCACGATGCTCTTCTCTGCACCCGTTTCTTCGTCTGTTGCATCTTCCTCTGAAAGAGTCAAAAAAATATCCAAAACTGTAAACGTTCCAAAACCAAACAGTTGTAAACACGATTTCAAAGTTCAAGTCCAAAATTGTTCAAACGCAGTTTATGTGAGAAATGGGGCAAATGATCCAATGTCACGCGACTCAATTCCAAGGATCTATTTTCAAATAATTTAAGTTACACACAAGAGTCGGAATCCAAGCCCAAGAGCTTGAATTCAAGTTGTCTGAGGCATTTTTCATTGTGAATCAAGTTGAAAGCCCCACAATTGTAAACTCGAGTTTGTGTTAAAGTCAGATTTATATTGTTTCATGCACATCAACAAAACTCAATCTGAAACTGAACAAATATTTGAGACTATGCTAGACTCCTACCCGAAAGCTACGTAGGAACCTAAATGCCAAAGGCATCACAACACTACATGAGTCTAATAAGAAACTTGATTCAAAATATCCGTTACCTCCTTCAAACTTCCTGAACGCATCCATCATGCCCAGTGTTTCAGAAACGAAAGCTTCTTGCTGTGAACGGTACAGACAATGCAAGGGAGTGAAATGTCATCAGAGTTGGACGACCCGTGGGTAATAGGATGAGCATTAATCGTTGACCTTGACTAGTAGTTCGAAAGGAATCCATGCCAACGACAGGGTCGTCGTAAGACATGTGACTTCTACCATAATTTTTTTTCCTTTTTTTTATGAAGGTCACCCACTACAAGGCTAAAAGCCACTCTAGGTAAAGGGCTATAATAACAGGGTGACCTCCATACCATAAAAAAGGGCGTGAAATGTAATTGGCAATATGATGAGCATCAATTGTTGACCTTGACTAGTAGTTGGAAAGGAATCCATGCCAACGACAGAGTCTTTGTAAGACATGTGGCTTCTGCCATAACTTTTTCTTTATGGAGGTTACCCACTATAAGGCTAAAAGCCACTCTAGATAAAGGGCTATAACAGAGGTGGTTGGGTTAACAACATTTTAGGTTGCCACACTACCACCCTTACGGTTTTCCTGGGTCCAGACCTAAATAGATAAATCTTCAAAGTGAACAAAGACAACTGGCAGGAGCGGGATTCGAACCTGTGACCTCCGGAACACTGTACTGGCGCTGTACTAACTGTCGTAGCTTTTCTAATAAAATAGCATCAGAGTCGTATCTGTACGAATATTCGAACCGGCCAAAAGATATCCAAATATTCGGTTGACGATCAAATTTTCTAATATTTCATATATTTGGGACAGCCCTAGTCCTCACCTCTTCTTCTGTCTTGGGAGCTTTCTTCTCCTGCTGAGCCTTCTTCTCCTGTTTGATGGCCTTGTCTGCTGGTTGGAGAGGAGGCAGAGGGCTGACTGGTTTACCCAACGTTCCTTGCTCAGCTGCTGAGGAAAAAATCAACAGTCAAGTTTTTAGGGGAGGTGAGTTGGTCTCACCGACGGTGGAAGTTACCCCGCCTGGGTCTATAGGTCTGAAAATTGGGATAATTTCTCTGGAATCTGTAGAAGAATTATCCTCTATTTAGATCTGGGCTCAGGGAACCATAAGGGTAGTAGGGTTGGCAATTCAAAATGTCGCCAACCCTGCCATCTCTGATCGTAAACCTTTACCGAGATTACCTTTTAGCCTTGTATTGGGTGATTCACCACCCTCCCTTGTAATGCTTCAATATGGTGAGAGATTCTAGGAATCAGTTCACCAAAGCTGATTCTAACAACTAAAAAAATTAAAAAGTTGTATCCTCATTGAGTGATCCCCACAGTGTCGCTTCCCAGGATGTATCGTAAAATTGGGTGTGATCCCTGGCTATACGGCATTCTGGGTTTATGACTTCTGACTAGCGCTCACCCGAACAAAGATACTGACAATTTGGAAGACCGCCAACATAGGGCAAGATAGCTCAGTTGGTAGAGCGCCGGTATGGTAACCCGGAGGTCGCAGGTTCGAATCCCGCTCCTGCCAGTTTTCTTTGTTCACTTTGAAAACTAAAAAACTGACTAATTCCACACAAACCTCGCAATAAAACCCAACTCACAAGGTTTAAATGTTTAAAGATATCTCAGAAGTACGGCAAATCAAGTGGGCACAATCTGTCAGTTCAATGGCACTATTACCAAATTACAAAAGACTACATGATGGTGGGATACTGGCACATCCTTCTGCCAAAATAATGAACTATGTTTTTGCAGCAACTTACCTGCATTCTGAATGAAAAACTTGCAATCCAACAAGTTGGCGACATCGTAGAAGACTTCCTCAACATCCCGATCACAGTTCACCTTGTGGGACAGATCAATCAAAAAGTTGACTATAATGGAATTTGTTTTTGGCGCATTATGAAATGTAAGTGTGGCTTTTTACAGTTCCACATTCAAGCAAATTTAGTATGAGTAAAATTCTGTTAATTGCTTATTCTCTTAATTGCTACCAATGAGTTCGTCCTAAAAAATGCTATGGTTGGAAAGACTATTCAAAAGTAGAATATAATAATGCCTTGGACCATGCTTTGAAAATGTGCCGTTTGTCTGAAAATCGTTGATGAAAAAATATTTTGGTGAGGCGTTTGGTTCGGAAAAGACGGATTGCTGGAAATTTGAAAAAAATTCAGCGTGGTGCCCTTGGTCTGGAGAGTGCTTTGGCTGCATACAGGCTGCACTATGTGAAGCGCCAGTCTGAATGCCCAGATGTACACACTTTTTCTTTTTTTTCAACATTTCTCCGTTAATTTTACACATTATGGTAAAATGTTTACACTCAAACTTTGGAAACAGGTTAGGTAACTAATCAAAGAGCAGTGTTGTAACCAAGTCATTTTTTTCTCAAGTCAAGCCACAAGTCAAATATTCACAAGTCAAGTTGAGTCCCAAGTCAAGTCAAGTCCCAAGTCAATTTTTTCAAGTCAAGTACTATGTCTCAAAGTCAATTGTTGAACATAGTCAATTAAAATTCTAATGAGTATGTATAGTCTGGCATGTATGCACTGTACAAAATCAACCTGTCCTGCCATCTTAACGATTCTCCATGTAGCTCGCTATGCTTTAGCCCCAGCACTTTTTTTCAACCGATAGGTACGTATGCCCAAATGTTTGTGTTTATTTTAACAAAAGTGTTAAAAGTCCGCAAGTCAAATTTATTCAAGTCATGTCGAGTCAAAGTCACGTTCTTTCACGTTCTTTGAAATCCCAAGTCATTTTATTTCCAAGTCAGGTCAAGTCTCAAGCAAAAAAGAATTACGACTCGGGTCCAAGTCAGCAAGTCAAGTCAGCAAGACTGCCAAAGAGATTAAATTTTCGGGATTTCAGGGCAACGTGTGCCTTTAAATAGAAAACTAAAAGATTTGAGATTTTGATTAGCGTACCTGTTGCAAGACGCCTCTCTGCTCAAAGTACTCAACAACAAGCGGCACGCTGGCCTTGAAGTTTGCTAGTCTGTTCGTAATGCCTGCCTCGGTGTCATCCGAACGACCACTGGTGTCCTTACGCTTATCCAGACGATACTTGAGTCGAGTTTCCTCACACACCAAGTACAATACCAGATCGACTGCTCCAAACTGTTCCAAAACAAATCAATTGCGATGATTTCTTTAAAACTAATTTTAAAAAATGTTTTGAAATGCATTTATCAAAAACTAATCAGACAGTACAGCAATGCATATAATTAAAAATATGACATGATCAGAGGCCAATTTCATAGAGCTGCTTAAGCACAACAATTAGCACAAAAAATCTTGCTTTAAAATCGGGTTACCAGCCAAAACCCCATGTGATGTATATTGCTTTGTGACTGGTATTTAGCTGTTTTTTGCTTAACCTAAAATCACATGAAGTTTTGGCTGCTAACCCGATTTTTACTAAGCAAATTTTTGTGCGTGCTTAAGCCATTTTTTTGCTTAAGCAACTCTATGAAATTGGACCCTGATATTTAGCTGTTGTTTGCTTAGCATAACAATCACATGGAGTTTTGGCTGGTAGCCTGATTGTATTAAGCAAGGTTTTTTGCGCTTAAGCAATTTTCTTTTGTTCTTAAGCAGCTATATGATCCGACCCCTGGTTGAGAGCAATTTTAAATTCTAATACACATATTTCAGCTTCCAATTGACCTATCGTGTAGATTCCTGTGAACTCCTGTAGAATTCCTGCACCGAGTGGCCCAAGCCTGATGGACGTGCAAAATCTCTGACAATAAATTGCGCTCAAAATTCCTGTGTTGTCAAAGGGGCGTGGCTACCTTTTGACCTTACTTCAACCAAAAACAATGGATTGTAAAAATGTGCCATTTGAATTAGAGCAATTTATAAACTTCCTTCAATAAGAATTCACTTGTGAGTGCCCCCCCCCCCTCATAAAAATAGCACTGTTGACCACATTCATTCCGAAATATGGCTTAACCCTAACTCCCTAGGGTGTGTGGAAAATCATATTAAAATTGCTAATACTCACCTGTTTCTCAAAAGCCTGCACCTGTTGCATATCCCGGGGGAACCCCTCTATGATAAATCCCAAGCTGTCAGGCTGCTTCTGTACCTTACTCGCTATCTTTGCTTGAACCAACTCAAAGGCCGTTTCCTGCATTTCAGAAACGAGTCCA
The DNA here is from genome assembly GCA_037893225.1 of Hippasteria phrygiana. NCBI lineage: Eukaryota > Metazoa > Echinodermata > Asteroidea > Valvatida > Goniasteridae > Hippasteria > Hippasteria phrygiana. The sequence goes on along the minus strand of JAZGUH010000972.1, from coordinate 320,684 downwards.
AGCATATGCTTGAAACTTTGAAAAATCTCACCTTTAACTGTATCAGCTGTCAAGGGGAAAAATAATTTCAGGATTTTATGATATCCAGCTGGGACAAGTTGGAAAGCAAACTGTATAAAGCAGAAACAGTGACATCCAACTGATCTACAATAAAACAAGCAATTGTTTCTGCCATGAAATTATAAAAAAGTTACTTTCAACGTTACTTTTCTTTTTTCTATTCCCATTTAGCCCACTGGTGCCATGTGTCTAAAATTTGTCACTGGTGGCAGCAAACATATTGCAAAAATATTACATCATAACAAAGAGTCCCTAACAAAGAGTCATAACAAAGAGTCTAGAACTGCATAGTTCCAGTACGGGATTTGAACCTGCGACCTCCGTACTACCGTACCAGTGCTCCACCAACTGAGCTATCTTTGCTTGATGATATAAGTTAAAAAGTTTTATCCTCATTAAAGAGATCCCCACAATGTCGCTTCCCATCTTGTATAATAAAATTGGGCGTGATCCCTGGCTACACGGCATTCCGGGTTTATGACTTCTGACTAGCGCCGCGAACAAAGACACTGACAATTTGGGAGACCGCCGACATAGGGAAAGATAGCTCAGTCTGTAGAGTGCCGGTGCGGTATTCTGGAGGTCGCAGGTTCAAATCCCCCAGTTTTCTTTGTTCACTTTGAAATTTTTATTTTTTATTTCTGTGCACCTTTAAATACAGACTACAGTACTAGCAACTTCCACCTGGGGTACAATGTGGAGCGCTGTGGCCTCGTGGCTTACTGTATTGAACTCAAGATGTGGGTTCGAGACCGGCTGGGGTCGTGGTGCTTGTGTCCTTCAGCAAGGCACTTTGTCACAAGTTGCTTCTCTCCACCCAGGAGTAAATGGGTACCTGTGAGGGCAGTGATGGTTATGTGTTTGATTAGCCCATGTACGCTTAACTTGCAGCCGGGGCTGTATACTCCCCAGGGAGCTGAGGTCTCAGGAATGATTAATGGGCCCGATGACCAGGGGTAATCATATTTGTAAAGCACTTTTTTTCTTGCTAAAAGTACTATATAAGAACTTGTAGTATTATTATTATTATTATTATTACCTCCATACTAGTCGATTAAGTTCTATAGGGCTGTCCCGAATATACCAAGATCGGGCGGTCCATAATATCGATCGCCGGCATTCGCCACACGTAAAATACCGGCGTGCTTTGCGTGCAACCTTTTACCGGTGCGGCATGCAGTTTCAGCTGACTCACGAAAAACTTTATCGGTGAGTATCAAATACTTGAATATTCGGTCAAACACAGTTTCAAATAATCGAATACTAAATTATTCGAAAATGAACAGCCCAAAGTTCTACGCATGATTCTAAGCCAAAAAATTGTGGGGGAGGCGGGACCGGGCTGGGTGGGGGGGGGGGGGGGGGGGGGGGTGCTGATCTTACATGAGGCACAAGCTGTCCGTTCAGCACCAAGTCTGCTAGCATCTTCCATCTTCCCCCGGGATATTTCTTGATCTTCCTCTTCAGCATGTGGCCCACCGAGATGTGTACGTAGCCGTTGTAGCGATCGGTCAGTCGCTTGCAGTGCTCACTCTTGCTGCTGCCGGGCCCGCCTGGTTGAAAACGAAAATTACGATTTTTGCAAGTCTGCCAATAAACCCTGCACACACCACCAGGGTTCTGGTGATTATTGTTCGATCAGTTTTCTGAGGGAGGTGAGTTGGTCTTGCCGACGGTGGAAGTTACCCTGCCTGGGTAATTTCTTTGGTATCTATTGAAGATTTATCCGCTATTTAGATCTGGTTGCCAGCCCTACCACCCTCAGCTCATGGTTTTCCTGGGTCCAGATCTAAATAGAGGATAAATCTTCAATAGATACCAAAGAAATTATCCCAATTTTCAGACCTATAGACCCAGGTGGGGTAACTTCCACCTCGCCCAGCAAACTAGGCAGTCTTACCAATGACAAAGATGAACCTTGTGTTAGGGGGTGGCGTCCCATGCTTGGCAGTTGCTGGTCCTGGGGACGTGCTGATGGGAGGCAGGGGGCTGGTACGCTTCATCTCCAGAGGTACCTCTGTAATCATGACATAAACGGGACATTAATAAGGGAATAAATATGTGCTGGGCCGGTTTTAAACAAGTACGTTTAAAACCGCCTTGGGGCCTGGACGCTTAATAATGACCCTCGGGCTCGGGTCATTATCAAGCGTCCAGGCCCCAAGGTGGTTTTAAACGTACTTGTTTAAAACCGGTCCAGCACATAATTTTTTCCCATTCATAAAATACCTTTTAAGTGGAACAAGGTTACTAAATATATAAGCTTACTTTGATAAAAGTGCCATTGTAAATGGCATTGTTATAGAGCCTCACTGTCAGTCAAATATATACGCCCCTTCCTGTTATAGATCCCTCAGTCGGTCAAAAATAAGGCCTCTTTTCATTAGCCTAGTCTCTGCATTCCGTTCACATTATTTGGAAAATCAAATGCACAAGGTATACCTGTGGTGAAAGTGGGTTCTCGTTCCACGGGTGCATCGTGTGATGCAATCGGGGGTAAGGGGGTCTGACCTTTGACCCCATCCACAAAAGTGTTCCAGCGGACGCCCTCTGCACTGGTGTCTTTGATCTTGTTTAGGCATTCCAGCATGTATTCCACGTGATTGCCTGGCTTGTGGTACATCAAGCCAGTCATGAGACTCTGAAAGACAAACCCCCAAAAAAATTCATGTTTTCTTTTGCGGTCTGACTGAAAATTTCAATTTTAGATTGCACTGTGTACTCTATTTTGTCTTCTGATTCATTGCTCTGGAGGACTTTTTTTAAGGAAATAAAGTCCGAAATTGTCAGAACGACAATGAAGGCATGGAATAAATACGTTATGTTAAATATTTCTAAGTTCCCTAAAACACTCACTGCGCATGTTCAGTGCCGTGACTGTCTAATACATAAAATGAATCTTATGTCGGTTTACGGTCAAATTTCCACTGGCATACATTAATACTGCTGGAATAAGGAGCTTCCCCTTCCTAACTATAATATTATTTACAACAGAAACGGATTTTATGTGCATAAAAGCCATTCTTTTTTATCTTATATATTTTTTGGTAGGCCCCTATTAATTTTCTGTGTGAATGGAAATAAAGACAAACATTTCAAAGTTTGAAACTGATTAAATATGTTAGTCCATCGGTCAGTTTGTGTGGAATGTCTCACTGGAAAGCTCAAAACCTGTCAAATGCTAACAAATATGCAATTCAGTTTTAAAATTAAAATTTCCTGAATGGTCTCAAAATAAGCGAGTTTGATAATTGACTTTTGCAATGCAATGTGGGTAAAAGGTCACAGGTCAGCTGTACCAAAACAGCATAAAAGGCCGATACGACAAGGCGGAATTTGGTACAGCTGACCTTTGAGTTTGACCTGAGCATTTATCGAACTCGTCTATTAAAAATTGTGCCAAGCGTTTATAATTCTGCAAACAAACGGGTGGTTATTTCCCACCATAAAGTATGGTGAAAAGGTCAGAATACTACACTGTTCCCGCAATCTGTGCTATATCTATGACATTGGTATAATGATAAACAACAGGACTGATGGCATTTGCGTCCGGAAACTGGGCAATACATAAATACTGCACCGCGGGGAAAAACAACCGATAAACACTCGTCGTAGGTAGGCCCTACCTCAAACAACTGGGGAATCTCCCGCTTTGACAAGTACGATTTAGTGTCTTCCTTAGAAGTCATGCTGAAGTCGGAGCTCTTCTACCCTTTGATAAATTCTGGGGCCAATTTCTGGCCCAAGATTCCCATGCAGATTTATTTTCCAATCAATTACCACAAACAGGTGGCCACTTTATGTGTGCAGTCGTCATGTACGTTTCTAGGTAAACATCGCCTCCATTGACTTCTCGCTGGTTGCCGTGTTGTTATTGATGCTTGTGTGCGGTACATGAATACCAGCGAAAAGTCAGACGCCAAAAAGGCAGAATGGCATGAACGGTACGGTGACCAATTGGAGACACGCATTTATTTTTTAGAATAGAGCTGTGTATAAAATCCGCGTAGCTGTAAATCCTGTGAATGCGGTTTTGCATGAATATCAGACTCCCTGAAAATCAGACATGTTGGTTATAATTGCGCATGTTCAGTAGGCACCCATGTACGTACCAAAACAACGAGAAACCTATTGTTAATGATATTCTAGTGAGGACAGAATATAACAAAAGGGAACAATACTGTCCTCACGAGTATTTCTTTTGCCCGTCTATGGGGATGTGTTAGTATGTAGGAACAATATACCATGAATATACTGACCAGGATGGTGGGGAGATCACGTACGACTGTCGTGTATTTGTATAATTTAAATATTGTTGTATGCGTGTTTATGCAGGGCCCCCAATCCAATGGAAACCAGTTTTAAACTGTTTGATGAGCGCACACACCTAGCGCGGGTTAAGAAATGAAATAAATAGGGTAACGTTGGGGGGGGGGGGGGGCGAGGATTACGGTGACAAATAAGGTTAGGGTTGGAGTTACCCTTCAGGGATGAGGTTAAAGGCTATGCCAATTATCCCCAAAAAATTGTGTTCATCATAAAAGCACAAATGTGTTGCAATGCATCATGGGTCGATTTTCCTAAACAACTGTTGCCTGGTTTACAGTTCAATGGGTGGGTGCAAGTAATACAGCACAACACACACCCCAATTCCCATTTTGTTTAAGACAATAGAACTCTTTGGAATGCCTAAAAACTCGCACTTCCTCCTGTACCTAAAAAGAAAGCTTTTTAGTTCCACACTTCCTCATATGAAGCACGATATGGGGGGGGGGGGAAGACACCCCCCCCCCCCCCCCCTCTTTTTTGTGTTGGTCATTGTGTTCCCGGAATCTCAGGAATTCTTTTCAGAAATCTAGGGGGATGTGTTAGATAACAATAATCTGGAGTGTGCTTATAATAGGGTATAGGGATAAAAGGGGGGAGGGGGGCACCTTTTTCCCCATATCATGCTGGGTATCCACTTCCTCCCCCTTTCCTTAGGTCTTGTTCCCCTGTCAGTCTCCCATTTGGGAGGTGGAGACTGTTAGTGAAGGACAACTGTACAACCATTAGCCTTTTAGAGGTATGGCAGACACAATAGGAGGGCGCTATTTGATTTGGGTATACCCAAATCAAATAGCGCCCTCCTATTGTGTCCGCCATACCTCTAAAAGTCTAATTACAAGAAAGCATGAAGTGTGTATCCAGAAATGAAAATTAAGTTTTCTTGTTTTTTTATTTTACACTGAATGAGTAGATATTATACACACACAATCAAATCCATAGAAATACAATATTCTTTTGGAGCACGTCCTCAAATTCCAAAATATTGTTATGTTTTAATGATGATCTGTTTCCAGGTTCTCTTTTGGCCAAATGAAATGCAATGCATATGGACAAATGAAAATATTAAAACCCTCACTCCCAAGTGCGAGTGGAAATCGTATTAAAATTGGAATATTCAGGACTGTTTGGGTTAATAAGACAAGGATTTGCGGTAACTCTCTTTGTGAGTTTGTGGGTTTCTGAAAAGAAGGCAGAGTATACTGTCCGAAATGCTGAGTTCTCTCCCCCCACCCTCCCAGTTCTATTAAGAAACCCACAAACTCACATTATAGAGAGAGTTGCCAAATGGTGTAACCGCAAATCTCTATGTTATTGCTATCTTTGCCATGCAAACCTTCAAGTCTCATCTTTAACGAGAATACTGGCTTTTGAAATCCCAATGCATTTCCTAAGCTATTAGGCCCTGCATATTTGGCAGGCCATGCTAGGACAGACAGATGGTATAGCATTCTCAGTAAAGGCCGGTTCATACGTAAATGCCAAAGCGATGCAAAATTAATGCAGTCAATAATGGCCGTTTGATTGTGACATTTCCCATTACCCTAACCATTTTGCTTCACTCTCAAAATCATGTGTCCAGTATGAAACGGGGTTAAATGATTTTAACTAACTCTTCTATCTGCTTTTTTAGGCATATGGTATAAATTCAGTTACCTTTTAGATATGCTTAAACTCATGTGTGGACAAAGCAATGATTTTAACTCAACAAAGTTGAATAAAAGTGACTGAAGTACATCTAACCATTACTTTGAGGGTAAAAATGTTAATTCTGGAAAGTCTTTCCCATCACGAATTTCAGCACAATAGCACACTTTGAAGGGGTCGTCTTGAATAATTACAACATTGTTCCTTTTTAAAACTCTTTTCACCCAAAATAATTGTATAACTCTTGTTGCACCCAAGAATAGTGATTTTTTTCAGTCGTGTCTGGGAGAAACAGCAGAGTATCAAAGGCTTTCGAGCAGACCCAGGTGAAAAAGTAGAATAGTAGGATCAAAATACCAATAAAAAAAAAAAAACAGGACAAGAGTAGGACTTTGCAGGAAAAAAGGACAAAATAAGGATAAAAGTAGGACTTGTTTTGGCTTTCAGGAGTAGATTTTGTTGATGCTCACCCATGTCCACAGCATCACAAGCCTCACTTGGCATGTTCTGTACTCACAACACTTGTGCTCCATCCTCAACTAAGCTCTTGGAAGTAAAGTTGCAGTACTCCTGCACCCAAGTCCTTTATTGTGTGATTTTCATATGCCAGTGTGTAAAACTTATGAAAAAATATTCAATGAGATTAATATTCAATGAGATTTCATTTTTCGGACAAAAAGCAGGAAAAAAGTAGGCATTCAAGAAAAAGGAAAAGTAGGAACCTAGGTAAATTAAATTAGAAAAAAAGTAGAAAAACTAGAAATAGTTGAAATCCTGGTAAAATGTCTGGAGACTCTTGCTGAAATCGGTTCCCTCGATGTTGAACTATGGATACCATCTTGGACACGAATTACATTGACTACCCTGCTACCCAGTTCACTCCAATGTTATAAAGGGCCAAAGTCATCTCTCTGTAAAAATGACACAGGGAAATACATATCAAAAGAACGAAATCATTGAAAGCGATCTCTCCTTTAATCCTAGACCTAAATCAAAAGTCTCAATTCAGAAAACATAGCATGACAGTTTGTATAATACTTCAGATATAGGAAATGCGAAGAATTTATAAATATTTTTTGCTATCCATGAGAAGTAATTTTTTTTATCTAAAAGTTCTAATTTTGTTGCTTTATAAGAAATGGAATCATAAACCCTATCCCTCTATGGCACTTTTACTCGGAAGGCTCCTGAATCCATCAAAATCCAACACTGTGCAGTAAACCTATAGAGGAATCCCACAACGACGAGTTTAGCGCACTTCCGCGTTTAAAAACGAGGATCTCAATGTCAGAGTAAACAACTTTATGCTGATCGTGTGCCTGCGCTGCCTTTTATGGCCTGATTAATTCATGCATGAATGAATGTGCTAAAAAGCGTTGTTTTGTTTGCCACTGCCATTCTCGCTTTCAACCCAGGTGTGCAGAAGGGGCTGATGTGAAATTCCTCTATGGTACATTCTTTGGACTTGGACAAATTGGGGCCATCACAGCCCCATGTAAAGTAATGATGCCAAGGCTCTACAGTCCTGAAAAGCAACACAACATGGCGTTGAATTTTGGCGGATTTGGGATGGTTAGGGTATACAGCCAAACCTGTGTAAAGAGGCCACCCAAGTGAACCACCATAAAAAAGGCCACAATGGAGAGGTGGCCCCACCTTGCAGGTTGTGAACATGTAATGTATGTTTGGTGGGGACAATCATAGGCTGGCCACATTACACAGGTGGTCTCTTTACCAAGGTGACCAAAATACCCGGCTTGTCTGTATATAATTTACAAAGTCGGGAAGTCTCTAGACTGTATTCCAAGTTATTGCTTTTCGTACAACTAAACTACATTCAATATTTCAGCGTGTCATTTTGTTTGATGAACAATTTTATTTCGAATTTAGGAACAAATGTGGAAGAAAGAAAAATGTAAAGGAATGTGTACAACATACACAGTATTCACAAATTTAAATCAGCTGAAAATGAATTAAGTTATGTTCTTGAGCTCTAAATTTCCATAAGTATTCATTGGGCAATTTGTTTTAGACAACCGTGGGCAAAATTACTTACCATCTCATTGTAAACGGTAACATGCTGTCGAATCTTGGATGTGTCCGTCCACGTAACAAAGTCCTCCAAATTTCTAAAGTGGCAGCATAAGTGAACACAATTTTAAATCATTCAGTGATAATTTGCATATTCCAATGAAAAGAAATTACACATAGCAGTTAATTAACTGATATTTGACATGCAAGAAATTATACACATGTAATAGACTGCATGTTTTAACATCACATTTTTTTTTTATCAACTTTTTAAATTTCTTTGGGGCTCTAGTCTTTCAAATTTGTCTTGTAATAGAACAGAACAAAAACAATGAAAGAATTTGGTATTCGAATGTTAAACATGTGAATTTTGGGAAAACATTTTATACGACAACTATGCACATTTTTTTTGTTAACTTCATACAGCTTTCTCTGTCAATTGGGAATACATGTAGTTTCTGGGACCCTAAATGGTCTCTAGATCCAACGCAATTAAAGCTAGAGTACAGGGCCGCCTACTTCCAACCGGTTGCCTTTTACTTACAAAATCTTTGAAACCCCTGAACTTTAAAACACAGTTTTATAGGTTCTTACCTGGTCACGAGAAATGCTGGGTCTAGTACAAGCTCAGGCCCAACTCTGACATCTGCATATGGTTAGTTAAAGATACTTTCAATAAAAGGCATGTGACGTATCTCTCCATTTCAAACATTATTGACCAATTTTATGATGACAATATGGTTGAAATACGTCTCTTGGTGGAGCTCACAAATAACGTCAACACTCAACAAGCGATTCCTACCCACTGGATTGTAATCCAGATTGTACATTTTTTTCCCGGGAGCCGTAAAGGGCTGGCCAAATTTGGCAACAGCAGGGCCCATTTTGCACCCAAAAAATTTCTAGGGAGGCACTTTAGGGAGAAATACAAAGCCCCAAAAGTTGACAACCCAATTTTCTCATTTTCTGCTAGCAGAATTTTAGGTTTTTACAAGTCGCGTCACTCGTAAACTAAAAAGTGGGCAACTAAAAATCCCAAATTCACACTTGCAGAATTTTACGATGCCCCCAAAGTGGGCAACCCCACAAACAAACGTTTTCCCAAAAAAATTAAATTTCTTGCTAGCATGTGGGGCATCAGGGGTCAGGGGGAGGGAATACAGGCCTACAGGCCTCGGCTGTTGGCCCAGCTCCCCAACCACCACAGTTGCTCCACTATTGTGCAAATTGAGTTTTGATTCAGATGGCCATGAAGCAGTAGGCCAATAGACACTGACAATTTTATAGTAGGCAGATTCACGTGAACCGACGTTGGCGGCGCTATTTGCGGTACCCAATCTTCTGTCAGCACTGTGACCGGCTTATAATTTGTTTTTATTTAGTTTTTGATCATTTATTGGCAAATAATTGGTGTTTGTTAATTGTTACTATTTTAAATGACTCCTACAATTATATTTATATTGATAACAAATTGATATGAAATAAATGAGGCTCACATTTTCAATTAAAAAATGTAGTAATTGGCAATATGGTCACAACTTTTTAACTAAAATTGGCCTCCAAAATGACCCAAAATTTTAATCAACAAAAATCCATAACTTTGCACAGGGTTAACCTTTCATGACCATTGACCCCTCATTTTATTTCTAATTTTTTACTCTTTCCAGTGATATAATATTTAAAAGGATTGAAGCAACTTGAAATTTTCCTGAATCTGCCTATTTATAGGCAAGTTATTAGAAAATGTTAAAGTTCTCAAACCATGAATTTCCTTACTCTCAAAATGTAAAACTACAAAAAAATGTCAAGTTCCCTACTAAACTAATGTTTCAAACTAACAGTCTCTCCTAACTGCCAATTCAAAACCTAATATATTAACCCCAACTCTCAAAAATCCTTCAAAATCCTCCAAAATCCTCTGTGCCAAATGGAGGAATTTGGAGAATTTATGGTCTTTGGAAGTTGAAGCATCGGAGGATTTTGCAGGATTGAGGGCATTAGAGGATGTTTGCCCCTGGAGGAAAATGGAGGATCCAGGTCATCAGTTCCACTGGATGGTTTCGGAGGATTGAGGATACTAGGGCGTTTGTCCATAACGCACTGGAGGATTTTGCAGATTTCAGGCAGTGGTCCCCAGCGACAAACATTGGAGGATTTTGCAATTGGAGGATATTGGAAGGATATCAGGTTACATGTTAGAAAAATGATGTAGGGAGTTCAGTTAGGGTTAATGAATAATATGTCAAAGGATACGCCCTTGCTCTATAAACCTCACTGCGTTGGCCACATCCTGCGCCATCCTTAACTTCACCATGACAACGGGCAGTCTCCTCCTGCAGAATGAGGAGGCACTGACTTTGTCGCAGAGTTCCAGACTCCGCCTTGTCGCGATGATGCCCATGTTGTACCTGCAGTAGGAAAGACCAAGCAAATGAAACAAAAAGAAGTTAAAATCTTTCATCTCTATTCCGATTCTCTCTTTATCTAAGGCCAGTTACTTTCTGCTCACATGGAAAACAGAGACTCAATGGTGTTACTCTTTCGAAATGAAATTTGGCTTTGGGTGAAGACACTTGAAGTTTATGCACTGAAGAGATATAAAAAGAACAAAACAATAGAACTAATTCTTTACAAGATTTCTCACTTCCAAAATTAATTTACAATATTTGATAGTTTTTAGGAACAAATTCTGTGGAAAAAATTCACTGACCAAAAGTTCAGAAAACTTAAAAACAATATATCATAAAGGTCAATCAGATTTTTCAGCATGGTTTGAAACTAAGATTCTCAATAATTGTAAATGGAATTTTTTTTTTATGGAAAATCACTGGCTGTACAAATTGTATTATATCTCACGTGCATGGCATAAAATGTTTCTAAACAGCAAATTGACTAAACTTAAATCTGCCAGTCAGATTCAACAATGCCACAATGAATACTTACAGTTTTTCAAGCAGTTGTGACGTGCACTGTGTCCTAAATGGGTCCTTCGGGTCGAGTTGCTTGATCTTATTGGCCAAGACTCGGACATGACGACTTAGTTTGTTATACCTGGAAAGAATGTCCAACAAACAAATAATCACTTATTGTACAATCATTCGGAAAGATTTTACTTTAACCCCAACGTCCTCAGCATTCACTTGGGGTTCATCAGTACACTGTACTACAAAATACTACTCAATTCTCATAGGCCAGTGTAGTAATAGTACTGCATACTACTAGTACTACTCAAGTAGTATTTTGTAGTATTCAGTGAGGTTAGGGTAGGATATAAATCCAGATTTTTTTACATTTGGTTTGAATTCCACTATTCGGTTTCGATTTTGGAAACCGAATATTCAAAAGCAACCTTAAAGTCCCTTAAACAAATTGAGCCTTTCATTTTTTGTGACACAGGCTAAAGAAACTGGCACATCCTCCAATTTGCTACATGGTTTCTGATTAGCCTGCCATCCATTTCTTTTTGTAACATTACAGCTCCGGAGTGTTTTTGTAAAGGTCCAGTGGTCACTGAATTCTGCATATATCCAGTCGATGGAGACAGCTTGAAAGCACCTCATCAGTATGGACGCATGCGCTGTATGTGTCCAGATTGCACAATGGCAATGTGGTGGCGCCCTATAGATTATGGCTGGCGGGCAACGTATTAATGGAATTGCAAACTAAAGTTAGTTAGCGACATTACAAACCAAACAGGTATGCCGTTGATGAAGGGCAAGGTTTTAGTTTTTGAGGGAAATTTTGGGGTAAAGCGGCGATGAAGACGACAAAACGCAACTCGAAAATGATTGAAAGATGGCGATCACCGCAACGCACAGACTCCAGTAAACACGAAAACCGCGTTGATTCGCATGGCAACTGCCGTAAAGCGCGTAAGAAAATTGCATTTTCTACCGCAATAAACTGTTCAAAATTACAACAAAAGATGTTAAAAGAATTCAGAGAAGTCTTCTTTAGGATAAAAAAGTCATTGTGGAATGAGAAAAAATACCCTTGACTCTATTTTGATCAAAACTAAATAAAGAGGGGCCCTACACTACACAATCATGACAATCGCCGTCCTCACTTTGTGTAATCTTCTCTCTTCTGAATGTGATACTTTCTTAGGACTTTTACTTCGTGTAAGTTGTTGTCTACTTCCCACGAGATGAAGTCTACCTTTTTCAAGAGTTTTTTCTCGTGATACTTAAGTTTCCTCATGATATTCGCGAGTTTCCGAACCACACAAACTGAGGCAAACTGCACTGCATGCACTGAACCATTTGACTGAATTACCGCATGTGCAAAGAATAGTCTGGTACATTTGCAAATCATATTTGTAAAGCAATTTCAACGTCTAGGAACCAAACGAATTTCTTGACTTCGAAGAGCGCCCTCATTGTTTTGGAGACTGAAAAGGTGACTGTTGTGAGTGCTTGTGACGCGCGCGGGTGGGTGTGGGTGGGGGAGGGGGGGGGGGGGGGGGGGGTGCGTTTTGGCGGTAATAATTAAGACCTGGTTAGGTTGTTTCTTGTTGTTGAATTTCTTTGAGAATTTTAAATAGGCGAGAATTAGGCATCATAATGAAATACTCAAATACCTAAAATGATTAATTGGGTGGTCATTAGGTTGGGGTGGCCCGCCTGTTCTCGAGACGGAAATGCTGAACCTGTGAGAAATTATCCTCAATTTTCGTGAAGATTATAAATATTTCAGATGGGAGAATCGGTATGGTATCGTCTTTATAAAAATAGTAAGTTTTCAGAAACTTAACAAAAAATTTGATGGTCATTACCAAATCTATATCACACCTTTAAATTGTCGATTGTAAATTGTTGCCTTGTTTTTCAACTTGAGCTGACAAGAACCCAATCTGGTCCTTTTTAGGTTAAGAACTGGCTGACAATTTAAATTTAGCCCCCAAATAAAACACGCGTGCAAAAACAACAGGTGACTTTCTAACAGAAAAGGACAGAAAAAACGTTTGTGAAAATTCCATCTTCACCTTCACATGGAAAAAAAAGGGCAGTTAAAATGAACATTTATGCAGCACTTTTTTAAAACATCATTTGGGGAGTTATCTCACCAAGAACGTAGAAGAAAGTACACAAATTTGTTCTCCCCGTTGAATTGCATGCTGGCATAATCGGGGCGCGTCACGCGTCCGTCCAGGTAACCACGCGCGCCTTGGCTAAACGCTATCATCCGCCTGACGATTGAAAACGAACGCCGTTTTTCTCTCGTTTTTTCGCCATCCAACAACGCAAAACTTTGAACAGGTCATGTGAGAGGCTTTTGATTATTTTTGTTTTTAATACTGAAACCGATTTAAGGTTAGGCGGGATTCAGGCCTATTCCTAGCTCTGAAACAAGTTAGGCATGCCATGACAATTGTGGTGGTGGTAAATGGTTTATTACATGTCTTTATCGCCGCCAGCGGCGGAATTAGCAAGAACATTTACAATAATTTAAACCTTTCATAATATAAAATTTAAAAGTAAGGAATAGGCTACATCTAATTAAACTTAATTCATCAAGCACGCAAAAACATTAAATAGGGAAGGGTTTGTGGCGAGTTGGGAAAATTGTGATGGCAAGGTTCGAAAATGTTGTTTTTAAAAGGAAATTTATTTTGTGTACACATTTAGTCCGAGTAACTTGGACCATTTGTCGCCTTTTAAACATTTAGACATGATCTGGCGATGGGTCCAAGTTACTCGCACAACAGGAAGACTCACATCGGCTCTGGCGCCGTCGAGGCCTTCCAGATCCAGGGGAAAGTCCGAGAAGCTGATGAGGCCGACAAGAAACCTCCAGGAGGAGCTAGCCCAGGCCACGAAGCAACTGAGGATTCAGGCTGGTGGTCCCAAGAAGCAGCACCAGGGCCAGATAAAGATAAAGCGGAGAAGGACGGCCGGGGCGGGGCCGGGGCGGGGCCGGGGCGGGGCCGGGGCGGGGCCGGGGCGGGGCCGGGGCGGGGCCGGGGCGGGGCCGGGGCGGGGCCGGGGCGGGGCCGGGGCGGGGCCGGGGCGGGGCCGGGGCGGGGCCGGGGCGGGGCCGGGGCGGGGCCGGGGCGGGGCCGGGGCGGGGCCGGGGCGGGGCCGGGGCGGGGCCGGGGCGGGGCCGGGGCGGGGCCGGGGCGGGGCCGGGGCGGGGCCGGGGCGGGGCCGGGGCGGGGCCGGGGCGGGGCCGGGGCGGGGCCGGGCCGGGGCCGGGGCGGGGCCGGGCCCGGGCCGGGGCGGGGCCGGGGGCGGGGCCGGGGCGGGGCCGGGGCCGGGGCGGGGCCGGGGCCGGGCCGGGGCCGGGGCCGGGGCGGGGCCGGGGCGGGGCCGGGGCGGGGCGTCCCTGCGCCGTACGGTCTCGGGCGGATGAGACCGCGATGGAAGGCCAGCATCATAGCAGTGCAGCCAGCTGGCTAGAAGGCGACGCGCTGCGCGCACCTCGTTCGCCTGCGCTGTCTAGATCCTGAAAAACTATTTCTAACTAAGGAACATTTCTTTTCGGAGATGCATTATTCACACTTACAATAGTAAAACCATTTGTCATGCAGATATTTATTAGGTGTATACTCAATACATATTAGGCTAAGTTGGGGGGGGGGGAGGGGTAAAACATGATTGTTTACCCTCCCGCGTCCGCTTCCAAATTGGAGGCCGCATTTGTGGGGTATTTCTTTGAGGCGGCATGTTGCTCTTTGTTTAAAAAAAATAAATATATCCATAAATGCAAATGGAGAAAAGAAATTCCTTCTAGTCAATATATTGTGTGTTTGGTGGACTAGAATGTTGATAACGTCTTGAGAGACACTGCGCGGCGGGTTCTATATTTAATAGAATTTTGATTGTTTTGTCTTTTAAATATCCGTGGAGATTGTCAAATAAACAAACAAACAAACGTATGGAGGTAAAAGGGGAATCCCCTTCCTTCTTTGAAAAAGGGCGTGACGTTAAAATGCCACGCGAATTTAATGTTGCGAGATGCATTGCAACATAATAGCGCTTTTCGAATGAACATTTTTGGCAATACCGTAACCTCTAATCTCACCCAGCCCTAACCCTATTTCTCAATGCCCTCACCTTTACCCCATTTCTCATTGTTTGGGGGATAAGGGCCCAACAAGTCGGGTTTTCACCTGCAACCTTGATACACAACCTTATACTTTTATTGTCAAGTTTGCCAGAGGCAGAAAATACAAGTGGTGGAGTCGTGGTTTACAAGTGTACAAAACTAATGCAACATATTATTTGCAAATTCTTCTTCAAATATTGTCAGTTTATTCATTAATTGTTGTTGGTTAGCAAACCTAAGCAAATCGTCGGTGTTTATATTTTCTAAAGAGTAAGGGGAAGAGGTATTCCAAATGTGAAGCGTTGCCCTCTGGCGCTCTCTATAGCAACAAAGAAACTTATTCACTCCGTACAATAAAACAGTTTATCTAACAAGTACTTTATTCTCTGTATGAATAACAAGTGAAGTATATAACTGGAAGACACTGTAATACATGAGTTACGGTGAAATATGTACAAAAAAGGCTCTACAAATGTCACTGTGTTAGTATACATGTACATGTACATGAAAATACTGATCTAAAAACCCCACCATGTAAAATGCTTTTTTAAACCCAGTACAAAAACGGATTTACCGGCATACAATATTTAAACACTCTATTATACACTTTAATCAAACTATTAAGTACGGTACTTCAACTGACAGAACTAGTGTGATCAATGCAAATAAATGCCCATATACCAAAAACGTATCATCGAATTTCCTCTCTCGAGCAACTCTGAATAATATACAAATTCTTTGTATACAAGTGTAGAAACTCTTTGTTAGTACCTGATGAGTGCATGCTTCGTTTTATAGTGTCACATACAGTTTTAAGACTTTTCTAGATTTTTAAAAATATTTGTATTCACGGAATGGGGGAAATGTAGTACTGTGTTATTTGTCAAACACTTCACAAAAATCAACTTTTGCTCAATCATGCCCGTATTAACAATTCTTTTTCCCACTACATGAAGATCGTCAAGTTTTTACCTTAGCCAAGCATTCTACAAAAGGTTTATGAAAAAAAATCTTGAAATTGTTCTGTACACACTTTATAGCACAGACTGATAAAACAATGGGTTGCTTATACATGATATAACATGTACATGTATGTAAAACGCTCGTTTGTGCTAACATCCAAAAACACAGAAATCCTTAACTTTTTTGTGACCATGTGGTCAGGTTGGTGTAGTGGTACTTTCCTTGCCTTCCACCACTGTGACCCCGGTTCGAATCCCAGCTCCGAGGCCAACATGTGGATTGGGTTTTCAGTCCCTGTCAGATTCCGTGGTTTTTCTCCCACGTCTAAAACTGTAACTTCCTTCCTCATCCTTCTATCATGGGACCCCAAGTCGAAAGACTTTCGTGGGCTATCCCGGCTGAATGCCAAATAATAAATAAATAAATGACAACGTCATGAACCTCAAAATTCAATCATATGCTGATACGTGTGGCACAGCTGAGCCAAATCATAAACTGATCATTACCTCGGCTTTCAGGAACAACACCAAAATGGTGCAGTGTACGTGTACATTTAAAGTAGACCATGTCAAAATCATCAAAATTTCAACCGCTCCAAATGATTGAACAGAAGTGCATACAAGGAAAAAAATGTCAAAAATGTGTGTTCATCCGATTCGACCCTGTATTCAAATCCATTCAAATACAACCATCATAGCTAAAAACTACTGCATCATACAAACATGTTTGGAACATGTACAATACACCCCTCTACCATTTTGCATTCACAAACAGAGCAATTAAACCAAACTACACACATTATCGCGACTTCACATGTAATGAACTAAGATCAACAACAGGGGTCTCAATTTCTTTCATGTTGATTTTATGCAAAAATAACTTCCATTTGGAATTCTTGTACTAAAATTTATTCCCAAGGACATCATGGGTATAGAGGTCGTGCAGTGACGTAGTCATCTATTCATGCTGGACGGCAAGCACCTGTGAATCACAATAGAACCACGCCCACTGGGCATTGTGTGGTGCCGTCCACGACCTCTATACATGCTGGCTTGGCTTCGACAAATATTTGACCTACATGTTTTGCCAGTTGAAAAACAACATTTTTAAGCCAAAAACATGGAGCAGATATAAGATATCCCCTTTGATTTTTATGAAATGTGCACAGTACATGCCATACACCACGGGGGTTGGGATGGGGGTTTGCCCATGTTATGGGGTGTCAATGTACTAACTGTGAAGTGATGGAGCTTGTGAAAAATGGTGGCGCTTGTGAAGTTTATTTATTTACTAGATTTATTTGTGTAAATATTCTTGTATTGGTAAGTGTTAATGTTCGTAATATGTCTTACAGATATACTTTCAGCTTGTGAATTTCACTTTAAAATTGAATTTGCCCTTAATAACATCATGGACAAACGGTAGATATTACAGATATAAAAACAGAAAATGGTGTTTGCTTCTCTGTGTACGATTAAGTCGGTGGAATCAACAACTTGGGAAAACTTTAAGCTGCTGCTTTTTTTTAGGTTCAAGGGCCAGTGAATGGTATATTTCACAAACATACTTGTGTACAGGACTGTGTCATGTTACAGCGACGTAAAATTAATAAAATTAAAACTCGAAATAATTGATTACCTAATCTTTTAAGTTCCTTATAAAAACACTATATACAACAAACGTACAATGGTCACAAAACAAAAAAATGATGATGTCAATGAACAAATAGCCAGAAGTAAAACTAGATTTGAAAATAAAAACCCCAAACTTGACAGAATTCTACACAGGAGAAATGACACAAAACTGAAAGATTTCTCAATCTCACCATTTAGTCCCACCATAAAAAAATGGTGTCCGGAAATGGGGCAGAAATTTGGTGGGGATTTACAAGATCCGTGTGGTTTTGAACACCGACTCAAAAGTAATTAAACAAGCCATATAAATTCATTATTTTTTCACTTCGTCCGGAAATAATACACAACCACGGGCCAACCACTGAAGAGCTTTTTCGGCAATTCAGCTTAGCAAATTCCATATCTGTAAGCAATTTGAAGCTGAGCGCCGGTCAAAGGCCATAGACATGACGCAGAATTGTGGCTGGTAACCTAGTTTCACTAAGCAAAACACAAACGTGCGTTCTTAGTGGTGCTATGAAATAACCAACCTCTACAAACACACTTAGATCTACACAACCCACGCTGGACAGTACAAATCAGGCACTCGTTTTCATTACTTAGAAATGTCACACAAATTGTATCTACAATTACCGACTCTCATTTAAAAGAAAGTCAAGTTGTATGGATTTGTCTTGCTACAAATTGTCCCTTTTAAAAAAAGTCTGTTAGAATATATATTCATAGAATGTATGCCAGAAATATATATTTTTTATTTACAGTAAGAAAACCAACAGAATGAGTTATAAATGTCACTGTCAATGGGCTATATGGAAACAGGAAATGACATGAGAGAAACTACCATTTCAGTGGGTGGTGCAGACACATGCCTACGTCAAATCATTTGTCAGTTAAACTTGAAAAATAGATTTTGTAAGTTGGTATTTTTAATCTCAATTTATAGGTAGGTGAGCCTTTACCTATCACAAATGTAAGATGGAAATCTGTATCTTTAGTTACAGATGAAATACAGGGGGTGAGATAGGCCAAAAATGAAAAATCCACAAAATCCACAAAAAATGCACGAAAAATGCACAAAAAATCCACGAGGACCCCAGATCATCATATAGTTTGAATTTGCCTAAAGGCACCCCCTCAAAATATCAATTTCTATTGGTCTACATCCACTTTTACAGGTACAAATACCTTTAGGACAACACCTCAGGAATTCCAGATTGCAAAAGAGATTCTTTAACAATACTGAAATCCCCCCAAAAAATCCTGAAATGAGGAAAAATCCTGACAAATCTCACCCCTGGAAGTAAACTCAATACACAAAAAACAAAAACCCCAAAAGGTATTATTTCACATGACAAAAATCACGCAGCATCAAGTCTATCTGTTGCTGGTGGTTATTCTGTGCCAAGGTCCATACTCCGTATATGTGTACTTCATAGGGCTGTGCATTGTGCAGTTATTGTTTTTGCACAAAAAAGCTTGTTCTGGCTAGCTCAGATTATCAAGACAGATTGAATGTTAAATGTAGTGTACAACATTTGCAAACATCAAAAAACTACTGAAATATTACGAAATACCGCACTAGACTAAGTAAATAGCAGTTTCAAGCATCCTGTGAAATCATGGCACCTGGTGTGCTGCCGTTTTCAAGAAAAGTGGAAATTTATATCGTTTTCCCCGACCTGATAATTCCTTGATGTCTATAAATTGCTCCGTTTTGTCTAAAGTATGGTCAGGGAACCAGACTACTACAACAAATTTATTTTCTCTGTTTTCCCAGCATGTTTGCAAACAAAACTTGAAGCAGGTCAGTGCTACAGTATTTGCTAGCAAGCTATAAAAATACTAACCCCCAAATCCATTTATTTCTGAAAATTACAGCAAAAGCAAATGGTGTATACTAGCTTTTAAGCTTGTGTATTGTGTTTTAGAAGGCACAACTGTATCATTGTTGCTTTACTGTTTGACGGTAAAATGTATTTTCAGTGTTATACACATTCTATGCAGTTTATCAACGCTTGCAAATTACACTTAAATTTTATCATGTATACCCTGCATTTTCATATCCGCGTATTTGAAAAATAAAACAAAAATACATGATGCAATTAGAAAAACAAATAGCCATCCAAGTACCACGCAAATCATCTCAGCAAGGATGAATAAGACAAAATTTAATTCGTGAATAAAAATCCTTAAAGCAAAGAAACAAGCAAAATGATTTTTACAGAAAGTGGGTCAGAGGTCAAGATTAACATCCAACTATGCAGGAGGGCCAAGAAATATCTATGGATTAGGCGTATGAAGTTACACGTGCGCGTAATGTATTCGACTGCACTGTACTTCTGGATCCAAATGATGTCACACATTCAAAGAGGATAGTAGTGAATTGTGGATACAATGTACAACACAAGGAATGGAATTTTACAGTATAAAGGATTCATAACTGTGCATGCTTTGTACAGAGTACTGGGGGTAAAATTGGACAATGAGGCCCAATTTCACAGCTCTGATTACTGTAATCAAGAAACTGCCACTTGCTACAGCAAATCCTCTGTGCAAACATCAAGTGAATTTCACGTGTTACAAGCTTTCAAGCAGACCCAGGTGAAAAAAGTAGAAAAATAGTAGGATAAAAATAAACAATTAAAAAAACAGGACAAAGTAGGACTTTGGAGGACAAAATCGGCATAAAAGAAAACTTTTCCGGGCTTTCAGGAGTAGTTTTTCGTCGATACTCCACCCATGTCCACAGCATCACAAGCCTCATTTGTGACCCGCTCTGCAAAAAGGGCACATATGTTGCAAAATTTGAAAATAGTGTTTTATATATAGCTGGAAAGGCCATTTTATAAGCTTTCATATGGTAT
This sequence comes from Hippasteria phrygiana, assembly GCA_037893225.1. Lineage (NCBI taxonomy): Eukaryota > Metazoa > Echinodermata > Asteroidea > Valvatida > Goniasteridae > Hippasteria > Hippasteria phrygiana. The sequence goes on along the minus strand of JAZGUH010000972.1, from coordinate 300,112 downwards.
ATGTCTGAGGTCTGTAGCATTTTGCAATCACGAGATATTTGGAAATCTGCATGTTTGTTTTCAGGAATTTCTTGAAATGACTTAAGGAGAAACAAGCCATTTAAAAAAACAAAAAGCAAAGCAATAGATGAAAGCACTCGACAAAAACACATTCTTTTTCCAACTTTATTCACTGAAATCAAAGATTTTGGTTATGAAATAGAATAATATAGGTATCAAAGATGCAAAAAATTCCCTCCCTTCAAAATCACTTGTTTGAAGAATTTGTCACCCTCTTCACATTGAACGGCCCATAACTCGTAAAAGCATACAGCGACTTATGTGCCCTTTTTGCAGAGCGGGTCACATTTGGCATGTTCTGCACTCACAACACTTGTGCTCCATCCTCAACTAAGCTCTTGGAAGTAAAGTTGCAGTACTCCTGCACCCAAGCCCTTCATTGTGTGATTGTTCACATGACAGTGTGTAAAACTGTTATGAAAATATTCAAGGAGATTTCATTTTTTGGAGTTGTGAGACAAAAAGTAGGAAAAAGTAAGAAAGCAAAGGAATTTCAAGGTAGAAAAAGTAGGAGCAAGGTAAAAAAAAAAAAAAACAAATAGTAGCAAATGTAGGAATACCCCGGTACTTGAAAGCCTGGTGTAAGCAAAAAACTGCCGGCTGTAAACACAGAAACTAGCTTTACAGCTTCCACAAACTTGGGCCTGTATCTCTGCATTGTTGGATTTCAAACCTCCGACTTGAATATGGTGAGTTGCGTGTACTGACAGAGGCAAATGTCGTGTTCGGAATGCAGGGTCTGCAGGGCTCTGGGTAGACGGCCTCGGATCATCTTGTGGACGTAGGCGGGGCTACACTGCAGGAGGTATAGCTCCGTCTCCTCCTACAAAACAAAAGACATGTAAATCATCATCGGAAAAATGCCATTCATAAAGAGAGGGGGTAATTGATCAATCGCTCGGCACGCAGCCATGCCTCCCAGACGACCCTAGGAAATTTTGTGTGCCATTTTATTTATTTATTTATTTATTTTTAAAATTGAAATCACCCAATGCAAGGCTAAAAGCCACTCTAGGTAAGGAGTTACAATAAGAGGTGGTAGGGTCGGGTTTTTGAAAAAAATAATAAAAATTGGATTTAGGAGTAACGTCGCAGGTCAGATTGCCTTTGAATTATGTGAGCTTTGATGTCACTCCAACTAAATCCAGGCAAAACACGATGTGTGCACATACGGCCGGGCAACATTTGAACATAGGGAGGTTTGAAGGTAAATGCACACACAAGGGGCATATGCTCCACACTGTTAGAAAGTTGGACAAACAGATTACCCAACGTTGGTACAATAGACAACATGTTCAACCTTTGGGTAATTTTTCACGTAATTTACCCAACTGTTGTATAACCACAGCTGTGCACAAAACAATTGTTGGTTAAAGTGGGGTTAAACAACAGCTGTGGTTATACAACAGTTGGTAAATTACTTGAAAAATTACCCAAAGGTTGAACATTGTTGACTATTGTACCAACGTTGGGTCATCTGTTGGCCCAACTTTCTAGCAGTGTATAGGATGCCAAAAAACTGGGTTATTACTGCATGCACTTTCAAGGAAATCATCGCTTCCATGAATGCAGAGCAGTCAATGAGGATGAACAAGAAACTGACAAAACACTTAAAGACAAAAAAGCTGAAACTAATTTCCTTGATTAAAAAAACAAAACAAGTTTTCTTTCCATTATAGTTGATATCGATTACACATCAACATTTGAAAAAATATGAGTTATATACATAGTTGAATTGGTCACATCCTTAGCTTTAATTAAGAGTAGGTTTGACCCTTGTGGCATTTTTTGTTCTCGAGATATCTTTACATTTGCATACTTATTTTTTTTTCTTCAATTTAACAGAAGTGTGTTTAAAGAAATTGCACTTTAAACATAGCAAGGGGAAAGACATGAAATAGACGTAATTTCTAACATTTATTTTCATCTTTACTCATCAATATTATTTCTAAAATTATTTTTAAAAATATAAAGATAATAGGCTACAGGCCACAAAAAAAAAAAATCATTCATATTAAAGTTTTTTTTGCCCTCTTTACAATACATAGAACAGCCCTGTGCGTATTTTCGCAAAGCGTGACATAATATCCATTTTTTGCAAAACAGGTCACAAATGAAAGGAACAAAAATGGTGAGGAGCGACAGAGGAAAGCTTTCAATGCCCTTCACCCCACATCCAATCCCAGCACCTGGGCCAATTTCTCCTCAAAGCCTACCCGTCCAATGCCGCAACCCCTCCCACCTCTTACCTGTAACGAGGTCGGCTCTGTGGCTGCGGTCAGCGTCTCCGGTGATATCACCCGGTGCCTGGTGTCGATGGTCAGACGCGACGTGTCATCAATGTCGCCCCCGCTTTGCATGTCAATGCTCACCGTCACATCCTAGGTGTGTGTGTGTGTGTGTGCAAAAGGTAAACAATCTGTGAAACACACTGTTCCATCAACGGAATATTCACAAAAGGAATACATAGTTTTAATGCTTTGGGGCAGTCAATATTTTGCAACACCACAAACACTGCGAGTCGTTAACCAAACTAGGCCATTCAATTCTTTGACAAATCTGTCAAGAATCAATAATCAAAATACAATACGGACAAGAAAACAATAAAACTAAGGCATTAATAAAACTTAAAATATATAATAAAAAAAATAATAAAAAGGAAAAAGCAAACAAAAAGATCATAAAAAACAAAGCGTTTTTTTGACCCGAGGACATTTTAATGGAGGAATGGAAGAATGTCTAGAAGAGTGTCTAATTTGGACACAATTTCTTGGAGCCACTAAGCAGAAAATATTGCTGAACAAATGAACGCTAAGCAATTATAACACTCTTATCTGTGAACCAATTCAGCTTTTTTTTCATGAGACAGTTTGCCATATTTGACAATTTAGAGCTTGGATCCACTTCACTTGAGATGCAAATTGTTTAAACACATTAGGCCAAATAAAAAAAAGCACTTTCGTTTTAAAAGCAGTGACTTTGTTTTGATCTTTCTTTTCTAAAAAAAACAACAATTTGTCAAATAAAAAACAAAAAAAAGACAACCACACACACACACACACACAAGTGTGTAAATACCGGCAATCGCGGAACTTTGTACTTCAACTTTTTCGGAAGGCCTCCTATATGTTTTGTACATGTTCGGTCAATCGTGGACCCTTTGTCTATGCCCTAACCCTTTTGTCCCTAGTCCACGATTGCCGTTATTTATATACTCACACAAATGCAAAAGAGCAAAATGCCTCAAAGTTTGCTTCTTTTAATTTTTTGGGGGGGTGGACTCCACTATCAGAAGTAGCCATTTTTTTTTTTAAAGGTGGTCATCTTAGAAACTATCACTTGGCCAGGCACAAAAAAGTAGGCAACAAGGAGGAAGAAAGAGGGAAAAGGTGGAAAATAGGAAAAATGGGGGAAATGGGAAAAATTGGGAAAAATAGGAGAAAAGGAGAAAAAAAAGGAGGAAAAAAAATAAGGAAAAAAAGTAAAAAAAGGGGGGGAAAAGGCCTCCTTGTTCCAAAAAGAGTTGACAATAAAAATTTGTTGTTTTAATTTTGACATACCTTGTTCGCTCCTTGTTGTAGATTTCTTTGCTCAGTCAAAAACCGGTACATGCTGACCTAGAAATGAGTCACATTTATACAAATGCAATATATCACCAGCTATGATGTATTCAAACCAGCACAGCTGGCATTACGCTCAACTCCACTCACATGACATAATTAATACTCATGTTTCATGGGTTTCACAGTGCCCGAGTATTAAAAGTGAGGCATTAATTACATGTACAGCAGGCATATTATGACATGGCAGAAGGGTAATATGCAATACTCTATGAATACATGTGTGTTTCTGTGTATAGACGGCTCATGTTAAGCATTTTTAGTAAAAATGTTCCTGATAGTGTGGATTTGTGTTGGATAAGGTACAAATATAACATGGTTTGAGAGAGGACAGTTGAAATTTTGAGTAGACGATAAGCTGTTTGAGGGTTGGGCAACAAACATTTTTGGAGTCGACTAACTCCAAGCATGAATTACGATTCCGAAGGGAAAGAACTCCTGGTAGGCAGTGTAATCTATATACATGTATTTTTGTGTGTATGTATATGAAGACAAGTTTTACTCGTGAATTTTTGTGTCTAACGTGGCACACTTTGAACAATCTCAGTAGTTGAACAATGTGACAAATTACGATCAACAATGAATGTTATCGTTCACATTTATTATAACCAACTTTATGTTTGTCAGAAAATTATTTTCCAATTTCTTGGCAGATCTTCATCGAGAAATCGTGTGGAAATAGTTTTGTGTACATGCAAAGTAATGGGTATCTTTGCTACAGTCATGCTGACATTAATCTCTAAGTTCTCTCGGGAGAAACACGGTTATTTTCGATTTTCAATGTCAATTTCGATCTACTGTTGAGCTGCAGCCTGTTTTTTTTTTTTAAACCTTTCAGCATTAACTCGCAATTTCCATTGCTCTACAATATCATACCTATCATTAAATACACCAGCTTCATCAAATAATCGGGTTCTTCATCTCGTCTACATGAAGGCACGTTTTATTTGGGGCCACCAAAAAATGTTTGTCCATTAACAGATCTGAGACCACCGGCTCCCAAGGTACAACATTTGCCCTGTGCCTGCTAAAAAATGTGGAGACCGTCTTCTGCGGGTTCGAGAACCTCGAGTCTTTATAATTTTCGCTTGCGGACGGGCGAACCGTTTCGCCAATTTTGCATAACTTTCTTTGTTTCCCGGCTATGGCCATCGTCTGGCTGTTACATTGAAATAGCTTCTTTTTTATTTAGTGTCAATAACTTTTTAAAATTAGTGACAATCTGAGAGCTTACTGTCTTTAAAGACGATACCAGTACCAATCCTCCTGAGAAATATTTCCACCTGAAATGCCGTCCTCTTCAAGAAAGTTTTATCTGACGACCTCCTAAAAGGCCGTGATTTCATTCGATTTCAACAATCCAAATAACCACATAATGAACGTGTGCCTAAATCACTGCCAAGGCAGAGTGGTTTTCCCTATTTTCGTGCGACTTAGATGATGCATTGAGCTCAAACTTTCACAATTTTCTTAATTCGTGTAAATGTCTAATCCCACAAAGTATGAACACTTCAACTGTTTTGTGCGATCTATCAATGCCATATCATACTTGTAATACACATAAAATCTACAAGATATTATCACATCTGACATATCCGACAAAAATGCAGAGTTGAGCCATTGCCAACAAAAGTATAAATCGATTAACTCTAACCCTCCTCAATCCTCCTCAATCCTCCTCAATCCTCCTCAATCCTCCTCAATCCTCCTCAATCCTCCTCAATCCTCCTCAATCCTCCTCAATCCTCCTCAATCCTCCTCAATCCTCCTCAATCCTCCTCAATCCTCCTCAATCCTCCTCAATCCTCCAAAATCCTCCAAAATCCTCCTCAATCCTCCTCAATCCTCCAAAATCCTCCAAAATCCTCCAAAATCCTCTGTGCAGCTTTGTAGGATTTGAGAGAATTTAAGGCTGAATGGCATTTGAAGAAAAAAGGATTTTGGAGGATTGAGGGTACATGGTGATTCGGCCTGAGATGATATTGAAGGATGGGTTTTGGCATAGGTTACTGGAATGGATCTATTTGATTTGTTAATTTGTATTTATTTAAATTAGTACAGAGATATTTTCTCTTTTGCCCTGTCCCGACGTAATATATGAAGCACTGTATACTCGGTGCTTTCCGAGAGCCTGTGCGAACAAATTCAAAGGCATACTCGGGCGGGATTCGAACCCACGACTTCCTGCTTACTAGTGCAGACGTCTTAACCACTCAACCACCGAGCTTGCTGGGGAAGTCGTGGGTTCGAATCCCGCCCAAGTAAGCCTGTGAATTTGTTCACACAGGCTAGCACCGAGTATACAGTGCTTCATATATTACTTCGGGACAGGGCAAAAGAAAAAATATCTCTGTTCTAATTTACATCATCCCCCGACGCATTACATTTTATTTATTTACCAAGGTAAGTACTCAATCTGTTTGACACGGTACTGTACATTGTACATACCGGTATACACACATCCAGTAGTACTGCACATGTGAAAACAGTCCATGTACTGTACACTAGGTCATATACTGTGCACGAGCTGAAGGATTTTGGAGGATTGAGGCAATGGGTACCCTTCATTTTGAAAGGTAAGCAGACAAATTTGGGTGATTTTGGAGGATTGGGGATGAATGCATTTTTTTGGTAGGGCAATCAGAGGATTTTGGAGAATTGAGGATATTAGTTGCTAGCAAAGAGGCAGGCGCGGATCATGGGGGGGGGGGTTTGGGGGTCTAAACCCCCCTCCCCCCTTGCTCGTTGCCAATTTTGTTTGCTTGTAGGGGCCTACGCCTTGCAAATACAGGTCCTATTTTGCGTATGGGCGATAACAAAACAAAGAGGTTAAATAGCGCCACCAACGGTGAGAAAGTGTATCAGCCCCCCCCCCCCCTCCATCCCTAAATTTTTTTCGCAGGCGGAACATTTTGGGAGTCACTTTTCTGGGCAAATTTCAGAACCCCCCTGCAAAAATTCCTGGAAAGGGCCCTGGGGGTAAAAGAAAATTGTAAATAAAAAAAACTCACTCTGCACTTCCGAAGGTCGTAGTAGATGAAGTGCAACTGAAAGCTGAAGTCAAGGCAAACCATAATTCAATTTCCTACTGCTATATTGAATTACAGAAGCGTCAGCTCCCAATTCTTTTACATTTCACCAGAGAGTGATGTCATGATTGAACTAACATGGGCATTGTACGTGCGACTGGATAACAATTTAAATCGCGCTACGTGTGGTTCAAAGGGTATTACATATGTATAAACCTCGATAATGTACTCAGAAAAAAAAACCTGACATGCTTGCACGCTGAGGCAGTGAAAATACACATTGTAGATAATTTCTGATGGATTTTTCTTGTGGGTGCAGTTGTATAACTGGGAGCCAATATTTCAGGGAACCCACGGAGGGCACCAATTTTTCCTAGGTGGCAATGCAGGGATTAAAACGGACCTCGAGGGTAGGATCGAGAAAAGTACATTCATTTTGCCCGGCGCCCCCGAGGTAATTACTCGTCGATTGTAATGCTTAAAACACCTGTGCATACATGCGCACAGTTGTCAAGTGTTATTTTTAGTTTCTAAACTCAAAACGTACTTGACCATCCTCGACTCCATGGGCGCGTGTGCGTTCCTTCACTAACCCCTGGCCGTTTGGAATACGTAAACGACGCTGACTGGCTATTCGAAATTTATAGTTATGTACTGAAAGTGAACCGCGCGCGTAATCCGAATGTTGAACGCCCTGTGTGCGCTCGCGCCCGCGTTAACATCCTGTTCGTCACGTCACATCAGCAAAACGACTCCGAGCACTTTTTTCCATTATATCAAGACAAGGCCACTAGTCTTGGTGGCTACGATAAACAATATGGATTTTTTCTGGTGAGGAAATACATGTATTTTATGTTTAAACAGAGATAGAAAAGGCACACATATTATAAATTCGAGTCGAGGCCGGAAATCAAAATTTTTCCAATCGATAGTAAATTTACTCATTTATCTAGTTCAAGAAAGCAGCTCATTCTCAATGACAGTGTTTGCCGCCGCTGCAGAAGATGCATCGAAAGGTTTGACAAATTTGCGAAAAAAGCTGAGAAAAACATTTGGAAAATTACACAACTGACATCCGGCGATAATTGGCGGAAACGGTCAAGACGGTCGTCATACTTTTCCTTCCTCCCGATCCCACCAGGCCGGCTGTTACTACTACTCAGTGCAGTGTTAGATTTAACGTCAGGCAGGAAAAACATTAGGCATGATTATTAATATTAGGAGCTAATCTCATCCTTCCAAAAGATTGATTCTACAAATAAAACCTTCCTACTAAAAACACTGCGTCGCGCGTTAAACACATCGACTGCAGTCCTACTTACCATATCCCACTATGTGGGATATGGTAATTACACAATTCCAGGGGTTAGGATCGAGCAAGGCATGGTGGGAAAACATGGCGCCGCAAGATCGTACCCATGGTAACGAGGTTGGTACTTGACCTACACACTGCCTTAAGAAAAAAAGCCACCATTCATAAACTGTAAAAACTGGAAAGCTGTGATACAATACACATCCACAATCTTAACTTAAACATGTATGCAGATCACTACTACTGTCAATGAATTATGGCTGTTTACAACCCCCCCCCCCCCCCCCCAGAAACCACTATTACTTTGCCGTATCAATTGTGGTACAACTGTTTTTCCTTGCGGCACCCAGCTCATGAACAGGAAGCTGGCTGGCTTGAATAACTGAACAATCACGAGGGCAAAAAACGAAATGTTAATAGATACCTTCTATCCCTGTGCTTTCTGTCTTTTCTTGTCTTTTGTAGCGCTAGTCTGGTTCCCAGACCAAAATATTCTAACAATTTCTGATGAATATTAGGTCCGGTAGCCGCCAATGTCACGTGACGAAAACTGGCAGAAACTTGTTTTCGGTAACATTCGGCTGTTAACGTTGATGTTCGCAATACCAAAATGTCTGTCAGGCCCGTTACAGATCCTGGAATTTCAATTCTCAATTATATATAAAAACTGAAAAATCAATGCCACACTCTCGCAGTATTTTGCCGACTGGATTTTGCAAGAATATTAAATTTGAATGATGCCACTGACGTCACTCTCGGACTAACACTGTGCGTCATGATCTATTTTAAACCGTGGTAGCTACCTGACCTAAGATATAGACGTCGGGGAATCTTCAGGTCAGGGAACCAGAGTATTGTAGCCCACACCTTGAGTGGTCTTTTGGCCTTGAGTGCATGGAAAAAAACCTGAAGGTCGTTATGGCTAATTCAAAGGATACCCTAGCCCTGTTCCAGCCGCAGGTGAAACAGTCCGTCATGCCCACCAGGACATTGTGCCTGGTTAAGGTTATGTTGGCTTTGGCGAGGTGGTTCTCAATGTGGGCGTTCAGCTGAGGAGAGAACATCCGCGAGAAACTAGATCTTAAGTGCTTTTTGCAGAGGATTTTCAAAATATAATAATAATAATGTAGATTTGTAAAGTGCACATCCACCGTGATCACGGTGCTTAAGGCACTACGTTATTACCCCTGCTCATCAGGCCTATTCATCATTCCTGAAATCTTCTCAGCTCCCTGGGGAGTATACAGCCCTGGCTGTAAGTTAAACACACATGGGCTAATCAAACACATAACCATCACTGCCCTCACAGGTACCCATTTACTCCTGGGTGGAGAGAAGCAACTTGTGACAAAGTGTCTTGCTCAAGAAAAGAAACACCATGACCCCCCTGCTGGACTTGAATCTTGAGTCACTTTTTTGGTATTTCATGGCAGAAATAATTCGCTGTTCGATTTTACAATACGCAATCTACATAAAAAATAAAAATGACGCAGACTTCTCTCGGCAATCAACATCATCTTTAAAGCATTTGTGCTTTTTGATTTCTGTGACTCTTGATTTACCTTGACAGTTTCAAGGTGAGTGATGATGTGGACCAGCACGCCGACGATGATGGACAGGAGCAGACCAATCAGGAAGGCCCAGCCGGCGTGCAGTGTGGCCTCTTCCCCACTGAAGTCGCTCAGGTTCCCAACCAGCCCCACGATGATAAGGATGGACAAGAGAATGCAGAGCGTCACGCTGAAGATCCGATTGTACCACAGCGTGTGCCAGCGCATCTTGGGACTGTCCAGAATGGTGTTGATGCAGGCCGTGTAGTCTGTCTGCGGAACCTGTCGGGATTCAAGGTTTTCAAAGTGAACAAATAAAACTGGCAGGAGCGGGATTTGAACCTGTGACCTGCGTTATACCGTAACGGCACTCTACCAACTGAGCTATCTTGCCTTACATGTATATTGGCAGTCTCCGAAACTGTCAGCATCTTTGTTCGGGGAGCACTGGTCAGAAGTCATAAACCCATAATGGTGTATAGCCATGAATCATGCCCCAACCTGGGAAACGACATTGTGGGGATCACTCAATGAGCCTGAGGATACGACTTTTTAACTTAAAACACTATACAGTGTGTCCCACAAAAAAGGAAACCCATCTTTTCAGGTATAAATTACCCAACAACCCAATATTTTATTCCCCATAATAGTATGTTCAGGTGACGTGAAAGATCATCTTGTCTACTTTCATATGATATGAATTATGATGGTAGCATCACGCATAACTGATCAGAGACGATTTGAAGTTGCTATTTCAGATTTGGTTTTGTTCGGGATAAGTGGGGCATTTATGTACACATCATGACTCCAGGAATAAGGAGGTCTGCTTGTTACATAAACAGATTCCCTCCCATTGTAACTACCAACCACCCGTTCTGAGCAAACATAACTCTGACACCATGAATTTGGATTGCCTTTACTTGGTCATCCATGACCATCCCATCATACTTTTGGTGCCACATGAAAGAGGACAGAATGAACTTTCTAATAAGGTATACACTTTTGAAGAAATAATTATTGATTAACCCTAACAGCCCAAGGCTTTTTACTAGAATCCTTCCCTAACCACACAAACTCCAACACTGTGTAGTAAACCAATGGCACATTCTTTGTACTTGGACAAAATCAGGGCATCAAGTCCCATGCAAAGTGATGGTGCCAAGGCTCTACAGTACCCAATCACACAAAATTCAACACAAATGGGGTGTTTGATTTTGGCAGGTTAGGGATGGTTAGGGTTAATAAGTAATTTACCTGTTAAGATCAGTTTCCATTTTTGTGGGACACACTGTACATCAAAATCTTTCATTCTGTATTAATGTTTCAGAACTATTTATAGTATTTTAATTTTTGTCGATCATTAAAGACTTCCACACCCAATATGACACGAAGCAGCATGACGGATCAACTTACCAAAACTCCCTTTCTTGCCAGTTCATCAGGGCAATAGACCGTGTCAAACCTTGCCCTGCAGCAACACTCGGACATAGAAGACACTTGGCCTAACTCGACACCGTTGTATAAGGCTGCAATATTAATCAAGTCCATGTGAGAAAAAAATCCATGTGAAAAATTCAGTAGCGTGCTCGTTAAATAATGCTTCCGGTATTAAATCGCAATAAACTGAATCATTGTGTGGTTTTTATGTGTGTTTTTCACGACAGGTGCGCCAAAAAGAACTTGGTCTAAATATAAAACTGCAGTTAGCTCGCCCAGTGGGCCAGCAAGGAAAAATGGAAAAAAAAGTTAGCGCAAGGCCTGCACAGGATATGGCTTCATTGTCAATGGTACTAACGAATGTGTATTAATTAATTAAACACTCACAAACCTAGGTCCCCCTACCCTCTCACACTTGGATGTGTTCACGGTCTTTCACGTAAAACGCTCCGACATAACCACATCCAACTTCAAAATATACAGTTCAGGGTTCTTTTATTTAGAAAATATTTTTAAAACAGCATATATCTCATGCCTGCACGTATGCAGGCAGCAGACTGGCCACAGAGCGGCTGTGCGTGCACAGTCTAGAATAACAAGTGGATTGCAAAGCTATGTTTTTAAAACTATGTTTTGAATAGGTTTTTCTTTTCCCCTTTCGATATAAAGGCATTTATGAATGGAAATAAAACTGTCATAACCCAAATCTTTACAAATCAATAATTATCTCCTGGGGTCGTGGGGACTGTTGATGGACCTTTCCTTCGGCTTGGTCTATTAGTAGTGGCCACGTTCCTCCCTTGCCATTACTAAAAAGATATATGTGTAACCAGCTCTGCTAAAAGGGGTATTATGTGGCAAAATTTGAAAAATGAGTTACATGCATGTACAAAGTTGAATTTGTCACATCCTGAGCTTTAATTTGGTGTAGATTTGACCCGTGGCATTTTTGTGTTCTCGAGATATCCCGACATTTGTATACTCCTATTTTCCAAGTTAACGGAAGTGCGTTTAGAGATATAGGCCTTTAAACACAAAAAGTGCAAAGAAATAAGATCGAACAAATTTTTATCAACATTTATTTTATTCATCTGCATTCCTCAATATTAATGTTTCTGAAAATAAATTATGAAAATATAGATATATAACAGAAGACAAGAAACCAGAAACAAAAAAAATCACTATGTGAAGATTTTTTTTACATGCTTCACATAGAACTGCCCTGTGTGTGTTTTCACATAGTGCGACATAATACCCTTTTTTGTAGAGCGGGTCACATATTTGTTTAAAACAAAAACAAATACTACAGTGTACACGTATTACATTTTTCTTCTTTTGTTCAGTCATGCAGTGGACTTTGCCCCTGCATGGATCCTTATTAACTGGGATCAGGAACTCATTTTTAAAGATCTGCTAAGCACACAATTTTGCTCAACATAAAAAAACAATTGCTTAGCAAACCAGGTTACCAGCCAAAAACTGCATGAGATGTAATGTGACTGGTTCTCAGCTAAATTCTGCTTAGCCGAAAAATGCATGGAGTCTTTGACACTAAGCAGCTCCATGAAATTGGGCATGATGTATAGAGTACCGAAGTGATGACGTCAATGTCATGTTTGGAACCAGAATACTTTTTGTTATTTTGTGTCAATGTGTTTGCACGACTGGCTGTTAACAAAGGAACAGTCGAAATCTCCATTTGTTTGGAGCCAGTTGTCGTGCCAACTGACGTCAGACTTCGGTACTCGATTAAAGCTGCTGAATTCTTGACTTCTCACGTTTTGCAGTACTTACCAGGAATGTTGTACTGGGCGGAGGTTTCCAGGCTTCCTCTGAAGGGATCTGTTGGGGGAAGGGCGATGGGAACAGAAGAAAGTACGAAATTCTTAGGAAAATTCAGCCATTTAGCCATTTTTCTCAAGTACATTTTCTCAAGTTCAGAAGTGGATAAGAGAACATGGAAGAATCGTGTCCTGTGTACATAGTCTCTATCAAATATATTACTAAATTCCTTGGTAATTTCTATATGATTGTAAATATTTGTAATGAATGACAACATTGAAATAAATGTTACAACAACAACATGCCCAGAACTCAGCGCACATGCCCAGAACTCAGCGCACATGCCCAGAACTCAGCGCACATGCCCAGAACTCAGCGCACATGCCCAGAACTCAGCGCACATGCCCAGAACTCAGCGCACATGCCCAGAACTCAGCGCACATGCCCAGAACTCAGCGCACATGCCCAGAACTCAGCGCACATGCCCATAACTCAGCGCACATGCCCAGAACTCAGCGCACATGCCCAGAACTCAGCGCACATGCCCAGAACTCAGCGCACATGCCCAGAACTCAGCGCACATGCCCAGAACTACCAAAAAGAACTGGTATGTCTGCTGCCACCAGCGTCTCAAAAGTATCGCATTACATCAAAATCTGAAGAATGATCGAGCAAATTCTCTAGACTAGAGTAGTTTCTTCAAAGACAAAAGTCTCCCATACTTCATTAAAATAGAATAGCATTCCGTGCAGGTAAACTAATAAATAGATTTTACAACTGGAGTTCCGACTTGTTAATAAATGAATATTGCAGATAATGAATAAAAAGCAAATAGAATGCATGGAAATAAATAAGGCAGATTTCCTTCAAAGTGTGAAATTCAGGATTCTTTAACCCAAACGGTACTCGACCCATCAAAACCCCAACAGCATGTTTGGTTGGAATCTGTTAGGATGGGTACTGGACCCCCAAACTGATAGTCCTTTACACTGAGTTTGGCATACCACCAGAATCAGAGTCCAACAATTTGTGTGTACAGTTTACCATATGGTGTTGGAATTTTGCAAGGATGGGTTATGGTTCCTAGTAAATTATACTAGGGGGTTAGGGTTAAAAAAAAATTAAGATTATTCAAAGAAAAAATGATCAGCCCAGTTGTCTAGTTTGGTCTTAGAGTCTGCTTGATCAGAACCTATTACACTGGACTTTTTCACTAGTTTGAGCACATATTTTGAGCTTTGAAACTATTGGGTACGATAACAGAAAGACTGAGATTGCGGGTGATTCAAATCTCTTCTAGGAAGATATGTGGTTCTGAAAAGAACCGGGATGGGTGTGTGCCGCAGCAACTCCACATCATATCACTCACACTCCTGAGGACGGACAGAGCACACTGTCCGAAACGTTGAGATACACACTCATCCCGGTTCTTTTCAGAACCACACATCTTCCGAGAAGAGATTTGTTTCACATGGTGTTAGCCGCAATCTCAGTCTTTCTCTTTGAAACAATGCTATCTTCCATCTTACCAAACTGAAGGGCGGCAATGAACTTCAGCCAGAAGCTCTTAGACATGCCGTCGACGTTGGGGATGTCCTGCAGGAAGTCCGGCAAGTCCACTTCTGTCAGCAGGACGGGGATCACTTTGTTCACGTTCCGAAAGTGCGGCCGCAGCGCCTTCAGGTTCTCGTAGGTGCACCAGGGGCTCTGGACGAAGTCCGGGGACAAGACCAGCACCACCTTGCGGGCCGTGCAGAGTGCGTTGACGATGCTGTCCATGCGGGCGGTGCCAGGGTCCAGCTCGTGGTCATGGTTGCCGCAGTGGAAGCCGTAGGCCGGCGACTCGAGCTTCTGCATGACGTTGACGACCCACTCCTCATCCTCCTTCGAGTAGCAGAAGAAGGCATGGCAGGACTCCTCCCCAAGCAGGGGCGGGGCGATGCCGCCCTCGGCCAGCCGGGAGGCCCCCCGGCCGGCCTCGTCCTGGCAGGAGTTGTCAGAGCGGCTGTCGTGGAACTTCTCATGGTCATCTTCGTCATTGTCATCTCGGACGCGGATGATGTGTTCGCCTTGGTCAGCTTCTGCTTCCCAATCGTCCAGGGGACCTGAACTATGAACAAGGTCATCGGTGTATAGCAGCCTCTCTATTGGATAAAAAAAAAATCATCAGAATGATAATAATTACAGAAAATCTGAGACATAGACTTCACTTGTGCAAACAACTTTTCTCTCTCTGTTCTAATTTAACCCTTTGACCCTGTCGTTGTACAGAATCTTAACCCATTGAATACGGACGACAGCCACAGCTGCCGTCCAAAAAAAGGACCAGCTGGCCGGTTGTCATCTATATGCGCATTCCTGCGCATGTTCAATCCGTTGTTCACCTATCGTGTGCGTTACACTTAGCCGCACAAGCCCTTATTGGCATACCAGCACACCATTAATAACAGCCGGACAGAATGGGTTAAATTAACTATTCTGGAGCTTAAAACTCTGAACGTTTCTCTAGCAAAATGGTACATGTATTGTACTTGTGGCTAAGAGACTAATGCCAACTGATAATTGCAAAGAATAGTAACAAAAGCATATTACAACATGATTTGTGCACAAAAAGAATAACAAAACAAAACTCAGTCTTTTGTGAACACCTGAAAATTCTATTTTTCTTTTTTAATAAACACACAAACCACAAAATCAAAACCCACCCACTTTCGGGGAACAATTCAGCTTCTTCGACTGAAAAAAACAACAACATTTCGAATTGGGGTGCACATCACGGGATTCTGTGGCGCACGTGACATGAATCTGTAGCGCGCAAGTGAAAAAAAATGTTCCCGGTTCAGGGGCCACAATTGTTGCTGCAAAAAAGTGTTTAATACCAGTTGGTATTTTATCAGCCATTTAAAACCACCCACGCGACAGCCAATAGGAACGGCTAAACTGTCTTTTTAGGTATTTATGAATGACAGATTTCTGATGCAAATCCAGTTGAATGTTTTCCTCTGCTACAAACATAAACAGTTAACCCCTTGCGTACGGATGATGCCATAGGGCGCAAAAAAACAGTGCCACCAGGCTGGATGATGCCACTGGCCGCTGTTTGTGCAGTTTCAATCCATTGTTGGATTATTGTGTACATGTCATGCTTGACTGCACAAACACATTGTAGCGGTTCGATTTGGCTGCCAGAACCGCTGCAACACCCCGATGTCTGCCGTAAAATAACGTGCTCAAGGGGTTAAAAAGCTTCCTTTTTTTTTCCATTCTCCATACATGTACATATACCATACAGGGTTTTATCCAGTGTGTAAATATTTGTAGGAGAAAGTCCCCCCTGGGACTACTACATGTACATGAATGGGACAGGTCATTTCTGTGTTATTTAACTGGCCATGAAAATGTCATTCACACATGTGCGTATCATTCATTTTTAGCTTAAAGGTAATATACATCATTTGCTTTTGCTGTAATTTTCAGAAATTAATAAATTTGGGGGTTAGTATTTTATAGCACGCTAGCACTGACCCGTTTAAAGTTGTGTGTGCATAGATGCTGGGAAAACAGATGGAAACAAATTAAATGTACCGTAGTATACAAATAATGAATGTTTATGAGTGCGATGGTAAGAATAATTTCATGAGGTGACAGATTGAATGTTCTATTCAATGGGACATTCCATCTGTCACCGAATGAAATTATTCTTACCATTGCACGAATGTGAAACATTCATTATTTGTTTTATACAACGCCTGAATAAATCCGACAGATTGCATGCATAGATTTCTTGGTGTAACGTTACAACGTGCCGTTTACCTCCTCAGTCCCGCATAAAACCGTGACAACAAATTGTCGAGTTCTGAATCAGTTAAAGCTTCAATTGTTGTTCCTGCATGTCTTGCAAATTCATCTAATCGTTTCACTGCATATTTGATTTGTCTCTTTGTATTTGGAGCGTCAGCATCGCCTACAAGTTCCAATATTTCGTCGTCTGTCAGAACAAACCGCGGCAGTTCGGGAAACTCGGTCGCCATGTATGATGTGTGAATGACAGCCCTGTTGTAGCGCCACCATAGTGACCGTGAAATTAGGGAAGTTCTTTTGGTTCTATCAATGCGCGCGCACCGTTTG
Source organism: Hippasteria phrygiana (assembly GCA_037893225.1). NCBI lineage: Eukaryota > Metazoa > Echinodermata > Asteroidea > Valvatida > Goniasteridae > Hippasteria > Hippasteria phrygiana. The sequence goes on along the minus strand of JAZGUH010000972.1, from coordinate 283,194 downwards.
ATAGAACCATGTGATAGAACGTTTTGGGCAGTGCGGGTTCGCGTCGTGTGATGGGTCGAATAATTCAATGCACGTGATCGACGATCCACCAAGCGGATGGCTGGGATTTATTCAGGTGTTGTATAATATACAACATTTGCTTTTGATGTAATTTTCAGAAATTAATGGAGGTTAGTATTTTATAGCAAATACTGTAACAGTGACCTGTTTAAATTTGTGTGTGCATGCTCGGAAAACAGAGAAAAAAAAGTGTTGTTCTAGTAGTCTGGTTCCCTGACCATACTTTAGACAAAACAGAGCAATTTATAGAGTCGGGGAATTATCAGGTTGGGGAATTAGACTATTTCCAATGATTGCCGGCCGACAATCGTTGTAAAACGATATGTCTACTTTTCTTGGAAATGTCAGCACACCAGGTTTTCACAGGATGCTTGCGACTGCTATTTACTTCCAGTCTACAGTATTTCCTAATAATTCAGTATTTTTTTTTTTATGTTTGCAAATGTTGTATACTACCTTTAAACAGGAACTCTGTGACTGATAGAAATAGCATAGTTCTAACTATTACTATAAATGCTAGTTTCACATTCTCGCATGCAGCATACAATACGTACAATCATTTTAGCATATAATGCACTTTCTCAATTATTGTTAAAGGTAATACAATGTATGCAACATTTGCAAACATCAAAAAACATATCTCCTGAATTATACTTGACTGTAAGTAAATAATAGTCTCGAGCATCCTGTGAAATCATGGCATCTGGTGTGCTGTCATTTACAAGATTTTTTTTTGCAATTTCCAGCGATGGTCAGCCGACTATCATTGTGAGAAAAAAACACACCTTTTTTCAAATACTGCCCCAATTTACCAACTTTAGCTAGCCCACACTTTGTTTGGCAATTGGTTACACAACCATGAAGGGGTGCAAGCCAGCTAGTCTCGTTCCCTGGGGCCAATTTCATAAAGCTGTTAAGCACAAAAATTTGCTTTGCATGAAAATGCTTCCTGGATAAAAACTGGATTACCAACCAGGGCCCAATTTCATGGCTCTGCTAACCACAGCATTCCGCGCTTACGATCACCATTTTGCGCTAACAGCGCTAGCGGAAAAATTCTGCGCTAACCCTGTAAGCACAGAATCCTTAGTTACGGGATGTACGCATGCTCAGGAGCCAAAATTCCCCACTAACGCGTGAAATACGCTTGAGTAAGCACGGAATTTTCTGCTACAGTAAGCAGGGGATTTTTCGCTAACAGTAAGCAGAGCAATGAAATTGGGCCCAGATTTCCATGTGTGGAATATTTCTTTTGACTGGTATTCAGCTGTTGTTTGCTTAGCATGAAAATCACATTGACTTTTGGCTGGTAACCTGTTTTTACGAAGCAAGACATTTTCATGCTAAGCAAATGTTTAAACAGGTCAGTGTTATAGTATTCGCTTTAAATTACTAACCTCCAAATCCCAAATCATTTCTGAACTCTTGAGAACAGGATCAACCTACAATGTACCACACAAATATTATGGTACAACAGGCACCACTGTACAGGCATGACGAACTTGCAGGGTCACATTCAGTGCACAGATTACAAACTTTGAGCTTCATTTTCTCAAAACAAGGGGGTCTAGCCTCTGAGAACTCCATTGTTGGGGGGGGGGGGCTAGGAATGAGGTAGTAGGTACATGTACCACAACACACAATCAAAGCTTTCAACCCGTACTTTCAAGAAATACCATAATCTTGATTTTCAAATTGTGCTACTTTCTGCCCATTTCGTGGGAACAAGTCACAAGTGTAGTACATTGTACACTAGTGATCCACCAGACCAGAGTAATTTTGTGAAGATGAGCGTCTAACAAATTCACAAAAGAGTTTCTGCTCAGGCGAGCTGTTAAAAGTACAACTGAAATCCTGACTTGTGAAAAGAAATTGAAAATGTGTCCAGTGGATGAAAAGAATCAAGGCAAATTTCATTTGTTCATTATGAAGTGTGAAAAACAAAAATATATTTCACGTAGGATTGTTTGAAAGAAATGGGGCATTATTAGGAATACTGCCCCCATCCCCTTACCCTCCTTTGAAAAAAACACCTGGCCAGTTGTCATCTATTAGGGCTGTCCCAAATATTCGAATATTCGAAAAAAATATATATGCATGTACAGATATATATAACGCCCCTTCCTGCATTAGGGCGACCGGTCTATGGGGTTTCTGCATGTAAAAAAATGTAACCTAACCCAAACTTTTCCTATTGCTTATCCTTTAAGGCGACCGTTAATCGGTCGCCCTAAGGTGGTCGGTCGCCCCATACCCAAAGAAAAACGGTGACCGGTCTCCCTATGCTCGAAAACGTCAGTATATAACTCTGATGCTATTTTAATAGAAAAGTTACGGTGCTTAGCAGTGTCAAATGGTGCATTTTTGTCAACTAACTTTTTTGGACGGAGGTTTATTATTCCCGTCCGTAAATCCCTTGACACCTATAAAATAATTACTGCAAAAAATGCAGGATGGAGTTTGGACTCTTGTTATTAGAATGTATGTTACCCATAATGGTATTGATACAACAGGCACATACGCAAAAGAATGCCGATCGTGCGGTTTATAATATCGATCGCCGCATGTAAAACACCGGCATGCTTTGCATGCAACTTTTTACTGGCGCGGCATGCAGTTGCAGCTGACGCATGAAAAACCCTCTTGGTGAGTATCGAATATTCGAATATTCGGTCAAACCCAGTTTCAAATAATCGAATACTAAATTATTCGAAAATGAACAGAACCTGTCATCTATATGCACATTCCTGTGCATACCCAATCCATTCATGTTTCAACTATATTGTTCTTGAATGGGAGTGTTAAATGAATAGATGGACCTTTTTCAAACAAGGCTTTCATTCACAAGAAAGGGGGGCTCCAAGTGCGATGAACAAGACCACTCTACTCAGTGTGGTGCCACCTGTTTGCGTTTACGCTTGGCTGCACAGCCGGTTCTTGGCATACCAGCATCCCATCAAATCAAAAACAGCCAGACACAAGGGGTTATAATTTTCATGGTAAATGTTCCACCAGCTTGGTTCCACCAATTATGGTGTATGAGTGTGAAACTCAGCTTTCCAAAAGATATATATATATATATAGATAGCTGTACCCAGATGTAGAATGAAAAGCTATGCCAATAGACCTTTGTCATGCCGTCACCATCTTTGTCTTGTTCCCTGTATGCATTAGCAATTATGCATAGTGATTCCAATTAATGAATGAAGGTGCCAGACTATTTGTCCTTCCAGCCTCGGTTTGGTCACATTGATTTTAATAGGAGAAAAACAAAATGGCTGTACCATGATAAAGGTCTATAGCTTGTTCCCCTCATTCTGTATCTCTATGGAATTCTTTGCCTGGTGCATGTTTCCCTTCATCTAATGATCTTTCCTGCTTCAAGTTCAATAGGAATCTATTCTTATTTCCTACTTCTTGCATCAGTAATTCTTGTTTTCCCCTTTGTAGCTCCATACCTCGAGTGGCATTTAACCTTGTTCGGAGACGAACTTGCACAATAAAAAACAAATCCTCGCCTGGATACCAATGTGTGAGGTACAAATTCCTTTTCACCGAGTTCACTCAACCAGGGCGGGTTTTTGTCATTGAAATCCACTTCCACAAAAACCTGGCATTCCTGGAACGCAATAGCGTTTGTCACATCGCATAAGAAAAAGTTGCATGCACACTTCATGTGCGTACCAACATATACATTACTGGTAGAGCTGTAAGGCTGAATAAACTGAAAAGGGAAGTCATACAGAGTACTGAGTAATTGCTGGGTTTAATATTGCATGCATTATATATAAAATTACACAATGCTGATATTATACTGCATGTTCCACTTGGTTAAATATATGCATCAATTTGAATTACCATTCATTTCCATAATTCAACAGCTTTCATGTACATGTAACATGAAGAGCTGTCGTTAAAGTTGTACATTAATGTATACATACAGGTACCTTTTTTTACGCGACTGTGCCATCAAGGGCCACATACTGTACAGTGTAGTATGCAAGAAGTCAAGCCCTGCATACGTACTAGACACCCAGCTTGCTATATATGCGCTATAGGCTTGTTTTTTCACTGATACCTGCATGTTTGTGTATATTTTAACAGAAGTGTTAATGCCAGCAAGTAAAATTTATTCAAGTCAAGTCGAGTCACAAGTCATGTTCTTTCAAGTCAAGTCAAGTCCCAAGTAATTTTTTTTTTCCCAAGTCAAGTCAAGTCTCAAGTAAAAACAAATTGCGACTCGAGTCCGATTCAAGTCAAGTCAGGAAGTCAAGTCAACAAGACTGTAGTATACATGTATTGGTGGGAACAGGCGGAAAGCCCAGTTACATGCTCAAACACTTTAACCCTAACCTTCCCTAACCTGCCAAAATCAAACACCCCTTTGTGTTGAATTTTGTGTGATTGGGTACTGTAGAGCCTTGGCACCATCACTTTGCATGGGACTTGATGCCCTGATTTTGTCTAAGTACAAAGAATGTGCCATTGGTTTACTACACAGTGTTGGAGTTTGTGTGGTTAGGGAAGGATTCTAGTAAAAAGGCTTGGGCTGTTAGGGTTTTAAGGAGGAACCAAGCTGGACAAGCCGGTGGAACATTTACCATGAAAATATCTGTAGAAAAGACTAAGAGTAGCAACATTTGTGGTTTGTGGTTCATTTCACTTGCAGTGGATTTTTTTTTTAGGCCAAATGTCACTGACCTCAGTATTTGACCTTTGACACAAGCATTGACAAGCATCATATTATGGGTGCGTTCGAGTAGCTCACCGGGATCGACTCGGGTGAAGGCAGACGGGTCACCCAGGAGAGCTGGGCTAATAGAACGCTCAAACGCCCTCTCCTGTTGTATTACCTTGCACTCGAGTTGGCCATGGAGGAATAAGAGTCGGCGATTGTGTAGTTACGGACCCCCCCTTTATATTTGATCCATTTCAAGTCAAGGGCTGTTTTTATCATTCCAAAATAAATTCATAAACCTAAAGTATACTCCTCTCAATTCTAATGACATCATTTTTTGTAATTCTGAACAGTTTTCTGCGGTAGAAAATGCAATATTCTCCAACGTGTTTGCGGTTGATTTCTTGCGAATCAGTGCAGTCTTCGCCATCTTTATTTTCGAGTTGCGTTTTGTCATCTTCGTTGTCGTTTTACCAAAATATTTCCCACAAAAAATTAAAAACTCTACCTTCTATCTACGACATACCTGTTGGTTTTTAATGTCGCAATCTAGTTTGCCAAGTCCAATAACTTAAAAATTGATTTTGTTCTCTTATAGGAACAGTCCTTAACACCACAATCGCCCTAGAGGTCAGCCATTTTAAATTCCCCGCTCCAGTAGAATCTGTGGGTAGTCAGACTTAACTACGCATGCATGTAACGTAATTCCACTAGTGACTCTGCTCCGCGAGCAGGGTCTGTGGTGGCTGACCCGAGTGAGCCCCGGGTAGGATGTCAGACCTAATCGAACGGCACGGGGCTAACCCGAGTGAGCTACTCGAACGCACCCAAAGGTTGCAATATTGAATGCATGACCCAAGTTTGATTGCAATTGCACTTCAACTTTGCATATAAGACCAATTTTACTATTCCAGCCTATTTTACAACATGACCTCAAATGACCTTTGACCTCGGTACTTGACCTTTGACCTAGGTACTTGACACTTTGACACCTGCATCATATAAAGGTTGCACTATTAAATGCATGACCAAAGTTAGATTGCAATTGGACTTCAACTTTGCATACAAGACCAATTTGTCGAAACTTTAACCAAAATAACACATACATTGTACGGACTACGTACAGAAATAGTGATTGCATAGTCTCTTTCTAAACTTCGTTCAGGCGAGACAATAAAAAACTGGTTCCTGTCCGGTGTAAATTTGTAAATTTATAAATGTGTAAAGGTGTAAATTTTACACAATGTACTTAACCCCAACCCTGCTAAATTCAACACCTCGATAACTCCGACTCAAATTAAGATCCCAAATTTTGCAGGTTAAAATTCAGAGCCTCATCTTGGCCACGTGGACATTTTGGAGAATTAGATAAATTGAAAGGTGAATCAAGTTGGCCTGAAACTTTGCACGAGAACTTTTTTGACAGTTTTTCTGATGTTGTTAAGGTCTCAGTCTGGATTTTCAGCTCAGTCTGCATGCTCCATTGCTTGTGATGCTTTTTACTGCCTTAACTTGACACTATCTCAAAAGCACATAAAAATGACCCGCAACTAAAACAAAATTGTTGTGCACACAATTTATTAACCAGAGATTGGCTAAAATTTTCATGGATTTCCCGCTACTTTTTTTATAATAGAATGATTTAGGATCCATGCAAATTTCTATTAAATGAACACCAGGCTGGGACAATGTGTACAGTATAAGACAATCCTCATTGTTATTATAACGATACAGAATGCATGGAAAACAGTGAATGTCATGCTCCATTGCACTTCATAGAGAAACAAGTGTAGTCTGGCCTGGACTGCACACAGGACCAAATCCACATAAATCTTATTCACCGTCTTTCCTGTGTTCTGGCTAGCAATGTACATGTAAATTGTATACATAAAATGCAGCTGGCCTAGATTATTTAATTTGGCCAACAATGATAATTGTAACTAACAGCTAGTCCAAAAGGAGGGATACACGATCAACCGCTTTTGAACTGGGGAGGGGGGGGGGGGGGGGGGGCGGGCTTCGGGAATTCCCCGCCACACACACTTTTTCCATTTGGGGGAAATGGCCCCCCCACTTTAGGTAGTTCTGCATAAAAAACAAACCATAGAAAATGACAGCAGCCGGCCGGCATAATGGTCAAAAGGGATTGTGGGAAGGAAATGGGAGCGATTTTGGTGCACGTTTCTTTGCCACGTCCCTAGTAAGTAGTAACCATTGTGACGTCTCATCCAGGCGGTGTTTGTGATAAGGTCTATGCATATGCCTTGCACTGACTGCTCAAATCAACTATTGACCTTGTAAATTCAAAGGGTTTCTAGCTATTATCATTGTACATTTGGCATGTTTGGGTTCGAATGACCTGGGTAATATTGACTTTTTCTCCATGCGGCAACGATTGTGTATTGTACTATTTGTGGGGCCCATCTTTAGTTTTGATCAAATTAGCGTCAGGGTATTTTTCGTCATTTCAAAATTACTTTTTCAACCCAAAACAAACTTCTCTTAATTCTATTGACATCTTTTTTTTTGTAATTTTGAACAGTTTATTGTGGTAGATAATAGGCCTGTTCCGGGTATCCGGGTACCCGGATACCCGAATGCCGGCGTCAATACCCGGTTCCATTTTTCCGGTTCGGGTACCCGAAACTTACGGTGAAAAATTCAATGTAAGGTTTCATACCAAAAATAAATAAATAAATACAGAGAATTCGATCTATTTCAAACTCTGTTCCGACTCAAAGACCCGAACTGTCCGGCGGTGTTTTGAAAACAATGCGTCAACAAAAATGCAGTGAATGGAAAGTATCAATAATGTGGTCGGCCAACGCTGTTTGTATCTTATCTATAGCTATCTTGTTGCTTATTATAGTCTGTCAATGGAAGTGAACTGCGGTTTACGCTGGGGCTAAACTAGCTCCGCGGTATGATCAAAGAGCGGGCGGGAGTAATATTGATCTTGAGAGAGTGAACGTTGCTCAGACACTGGGGCAGCGGGAATGGGAAGCGCTCTCCGTATTAGGCCTACGGGTATACGTTAAAACAAAAACAATAAAAGGCTTTGCTTGGAGGAGGCTTTGCTTGGAGTATTAAATTTGTTTTATGGTGTGTGATTATTTTGGTGTCCGACTACATGTACATGTACATGTACATGTGCCCTGTCAACTCGTACCCGAGTCAACTCGTACCCGAGTCAACTCGTACCCGAGTCAACTCGTACCCAGGTTAACTCGTACCCAGGTTAACTCGTACCCAGGTTAACTCGTACCCAGGCATGCCAGGTTAACTCGTACTCTGTGGATGATTTAATATTTAACCCCTTGCGTACGGAAGACGCCAAAATGGCGCAAAAAACAAAAAACAGTACCACCAGGCCGGATGACGCCATTTGCCGCTATTTGTGCAATTTCAATCCATTGATATAATTGTATAATAGGTCAAATTTAACATAATTAATGTTCAACTTCAAAGGTCCTGGTGTCCCTGAAATAATTGAAATCAGTAATAAACACAAAGCCAAGATCGTAACTTTGCCTTAATAAGGCGGTTACACTACATGACCCCCCATTTTTGTTCTTGTGCTGGATATTTTTCGCCGTCCCTGCGACAGAAGAACCGCCCCAGTATAAAATCGCTTTGGACAAGGCTTTACCTCTCTTTTTACCAAGAAGATAGTGGCACGCTCCGTGCAGTCGCCCAATCACAGGCTATTACGAACGTTGTGATATCTGGCCGGCGCCGAACAACCAATAAGTCCATATGAAGAGCCATAGTAGACCAATCACGCAGTTCAGTGAGTCCACCTCGCACACGTGCCGTCCAATCAGCACACGGCACTCGCTCCCCGGCCCCTGTGTGCAGTGCACGTGCGGCATGCAGTGCATGCATAAGACTGGTTGCCGCATTTCCATCATGCCTTCTTTGGCACTTAGTGGGCGGCGCGGCGGGAACCAGTACAGCATTGCTGCATTGAGCATGACACGCGTGTTTTCATCACGGTGATAGGAAATCACGCACCGAAAGGAACTTGTAATCGCGAAGGGAACTTGTAAAAACAACGGAGGTTTCTTTAAAAAAAATAGTGAATGTAAGTAGGCAAACAAATTACAAGCGTTTTTGACGGAAATATGTAATTGAGAGGCGTTTTGTGAAGACGGAAAATACAACAGGATTATTTTTTTTATTGATTTTTTAATGTTTTTTGTTTACTTGCCGATACAAATTTTAGGGTCGCAGCCGTAAAATTAGAACGGGTAACCGGAAGCAAAACTATTTTTGCGGGGGCCTTTTAGCGGCTGCACGGTGCACACAAGGACATTACAAACCTTGCTCTATGATTAGACAGTGTTTGTTTGTTGTTTGTTGTTTGTTGTTTGTTGTTTGTTGTTTGTTGTTTGTTGTTTGTTGTTTGTTGTTTGTTGTTTGTTGTTTGTTGTTTGTTGTTTGTTGTTTGTTGTTTGTTGTTTGTTGTTTGTTGTTTGTTGTTTGTTGTTTGTTGTTTGTTGTTTGTTGTTTGTTGTTTGTTGTTTGTTGTTTGTTGTTTGTTGTTTGTTGTTTGTTGTTTGTTGTTTGTTGTTTGTTGTTGGTTGTTGTTGTTGTTTTTTTTTAACGGTCCACTTCCGGGTACCCGAGAACCGAACCAGTGTGGCGTTCGGGTACCCGGATCCAAAATTACCCGTGAACGCACAGCCCTAGTAGATAATACAATTTCCTTACGCGCTTTACGGCAGTTGCAATTCGAATCAGCGCGGTTTTGTGTGTTTACTGTGCGTCGCAGTGATCGCCATCTTTATTTTCACATTGCGTTTTGTCGTATTCATCATCGCTTTACCCAAAATTTCCCTCAAAAACTAAAACCCTGCCCTTTATCTACGGCATACCCGACTCGGACCCATACCCGACTCGGACCCATACCCGACTCGGACCCATACCCGACTCGGACCCATACCCGACTCGGACCCATACCCGACTCGGACCCATACCCGACTCGGACCCATACCCGACTCGGACCCATACCCGACTCGGACCCATACCCGACTCGGACCCATACCCGACTCGGACCCATACCCGACTCGGACCCATACCCGACTCGGACCCATACCCGACTCGGACCCATACCCGACTCGGACCCATACCCGACTCGGACCCATACCCGACTCGGACCCATACCCGACTCGGACCCATACCCGACTCGGACCCATACCCGACTCGGACCCATACCCGACTCGGACCCATACCCGACTCGGACCCATACCCGACTCGGACCCATACCCGACTCGGACCCACGGCCAGCTCGGACCCACGGCCAGCTCGGACCCACGGCCAGCTCGGACCCACGGCCAGCTCGGACCCACGGCCAGCTCGGACCCACGGCCAGCTCGGACCCACGGCCAGCTCGGACCCACGGCCAGCTCGGACCCACGGCCAGCTCGGACCCACGGCCAGCTCGGACCCACGGCCAGCTCGGACCCACGGCCAACTCGGACCCACGGCCAACTCGGACCCACGGCCAACTCGGACCCACGGCCAACTCGGACCCACGGCCAACTCGGACCCACGGCCAACTCGGACCCACGGCCAACTCGGACCCACGGCCAACTCGGACCCACGGCCAACTCGGACCCACGGCCAACTCGGACCCACGGCCAACTCGGACCCACGGCCAACTCGGACCCACGGCCAACTCGGACCCACGGCCAACTCGGACCCACGGCCAACTCGGACCCACGGCCAACTCGGACCCACGGCCAACTCGGACCCACGGCCAACTCGGACCCACGGCCAACTCGGACCCAACAAAGAATGAATCAGCATCGCGAACCTGTACTACAGGGTTGAAATTCGCAGGTTCGCATTAGGTTTCAGAACATCGCAAAAACAAACAGGTGGTAACATTTTAATGACGTTTTTTATATTACTTTAACCAACTTTGAAACATCAGGTTTGAGGATTGTGTAAGTCTGAACTTTGCCGCAATTTTCTTCTCAGTCGATCCTATTTAGTTGCTGATTGGATTAAATAATTGTTCCAGTTTTGTTCTGAATTTCTGGATTTCAGGCTGTATTTAGGTGTTTTTTTTCTGCGAGGTGATTCCTGAACTTTGTTACCGGTACATATAGTTTTTAATTGGTTAAAAAAAAGGAAACATTGTATAAACAGGAGATATTTATACTAGGGCCCAACGCCTTTTAAATATCCGGCTTGGGGATTTGTAAATAGGCCTACTGTGTGTAATTTAAAAACAATTGCTATTCATAAGTTGGTTGTGGGTCCGAGTTGGTCGTGGGTCCGAGTTGGTCGTGGGTCCGAGTTGGTCGTGGATCAGAGTTGGCATGGGTCCGAGTTGGTATGGGTCCGAGTTGGTATGGGTCCGAGTTGGTATGGGTCTAGCCCAGGTTGGACGATCGTCTTCATTGCACTACGACTAACGTCCAGGATATGAGATTTCGCAGTAATTGAAATCAAAACTTTAACGTTGTAGAAGCTAATTTCATGCCCACACATACTCTTTGTGTCCTTATCTATCTGTCCGTTATCTACGCTGGCCGATGTTTTCCAGGAAAATAAACTCAAAGCAACGTTAAACTTGTAGATTCATTTCATCAGTTTCATACAGAGTTACATGACGTACATACGGCACATGTGTGTGCGTGCACGCACGACCTCCAAAATTATGCGATGCTGCTGCCTGCGTGCAGCGCAGGCGCAATGCGCAATTTGCCTGGCAACCACTCGCAAGCACACTATACTACCGTTTAGGCTGGCTGCGCGGTACGGTCTTGAAAGGTGTTTTCTGTGTAGTCTACACACGAATTTATGGGAAGTGGCTGCATCCAGCCGTAGCCAAGTAATTCGGACACAGAACGAATTTGGGAGGTTATTATAGATGACGTAATCGATGTTGTTTTGAAGGAATATGGCGTATCGTCAATTCAATGCAGGATCCTCGGTACGAACGTTACGCAAGTTGCAACGCCCACAAGTTATTGCGCCTGCGCGTAAGGAGGACAGTTACTAGGCAAATCGCGCGTGCGCATTGTGCGTGCACGTGCGCGCGGAGAGGCTACAGTGCTTGCGTGCACGCGTAATTAAATGCACACATACGTATAATGTACGTATACTCGGTCTGAAACTGATGAAAAGAGTCTACAAGTTTAACGTTGCTTTTGAGTTTAATTTCCTGAAAAACGTCGGCCAGCGAAGCATAAGGAATTCGTGAACCTCACGGATGGATAGATAAAGACACAAAGAGTATAATGGGCATAATATTAGTGTCTACAGTGAGGTAAAAATATTGTAATTTTGTTTCAATTTTTTTTTGACTACTTCCACTTCCAGTAGCTTCATATTAATAAGATATTCTAGACTCCCTCTGCAACAACGCGAAGGGAGTCCACACTGGGCTAGTATGGGTCCGAGTTGGTATGGGTCCGAGTTGGTATGGGTCCGAGTTGGTATGGGTCCGAGTTGGTATGGGTCCGAGTTGGTATGGGTCCGAGTTGGTCGTGGGTCCGAGTTGGTATGGGTCCGAGTTGGTATGGGTCCGAGTTGGTATGGGTCCGAGTTGGTATGGGTCCGAGTTGGTATGGGTCCGAGTTGGTATGGGTCCGAGTTGGTATGGGTCCGAGTTGACTCGAAACCGAGTCTATGGAAGCACATAAGTTTTCGCGTGTAAATTTTCCCCGTAAGCAAGATGGCGCATATTCCAATAACTGCAGTGTTATATACAGTTGGTCCAGAGCAAGGGCCCTATTTCTACACAATCGCCGTACTTTTTATGAAGTGTTGTAGGAAAACACATCCTGATGCACTTTCCGCAATAGCTCAAAGTGAAGTGCTTACCATCCTCTACGAACAAATCATCGCCGTAGTCTGGAACAGCTTCATCGTGTTCCTCCATTTCCTGCTGATTAACCCCGAGCGCGCGAGGCGGCGTCTGCAGCATGAGCAAGCACGAGCTGAAATTGGAACCTCGGCTTACACGAGTTACAATCAGCCTTTCCCACACTAATTTCTCATGTTCATAACTGGATACTCGGACGATGCCATAGAAAGGCACAGATCCTGCCCCTATTCTTCTCACGTCTGGTTTTCTGTGGCCAAAATAAATGGTACCAGCATCAGTAAAATTTGAGAGTGTACACGATTTGGAACGTGGACATCGTCATCTTGCGCATGCAATCATATGCAGTTAGTTGTATAGTATATTAACACGACGCGACGCGTGTGCGATCGACGACGTGCTGTTTCGATTTTCACCACCATTGATCTCGGTGAGGCGCCACCAACGATGAATTTCGGAGGATCACTCTGAAATAAACAAACGACTTAATCAAATCTATTTACAAGCTCGAACCGTTTAGGTTCCCAAGTATTTTATGCAATATGTTGAAATCACGCGTAACATTCACCCGCCCAGCCAGCAGCTCATGTCGCTAAAAAACGTCAAAAGTAATTAATTTAGCAAGTTGGTTGTAAAAGGGCGGATCCATATCCGGAGGGGAGGGGGAGGGAGACCCTACCGTTCTCTTGTGCATTTTCCTTTATTTTATTTTATTTTAAAAAATTTATCTGATTGTTATACTATTTAAAAATTTGTTTAATATTTTCCCTCTTTGCTTGGACCTGCTCACCGTCATCGTTGCACAACCATACAAGTGAAATGACTTTAAACCGAAATATTTTGTCAGTCGAATGCCTGAACTAAAGCCTGAACCTATATTCTTATTCCTCCCTGGGCCGGCCAGTGTCTGAACTTCCCTGTCCGCGAACCCCGTCGGCACATGCGTCGCTGTGATGTGACACCTATACTTATTTGTTTTGTCGGCAAATTCGTGTCGGTGTCAGCAAAATCGTGTCTCGCATCGGCAAATGCCCGGTGTCAAATATTACGACGTGTCACAAATTAAAAAATTAATGGCATCCTCGAAATGTGTCACATGGTTTAATTCATGGTTTAATGGCGCCCTCACCGGCAAAATTATGATGACACCTAGGCCAGCGCATCCAGCTTTTTATACCAGGGAGGGCAAACAACACCTGAACTGTCTTAAAACCGTCTTAAAAACGCCGGACTAAAAAATCATAGGAGACCTGCAAGGGCAGGGGCGGATCCAGGGGGGGGGGGGTCCAGGGGGTCTGGACCCCTTTTTTAATTTTATTTTTTATTTTTTATATTTTTAAATTTAATTAATGTTTTTTTAATTTTTTTATTAATGTTTTTTTTGTGGGGGACCTGACCTAAACTCGGGAATCATTTTGGAAAAACATACAACTAACATCCCCCCCAAGCACCAGATTATCCAGTTATAGGCACATAAAACACTGTGCCTAGGGCCTACCAAATAATTGGGGGCCTACGAAAAAAAAGCAAAAGCCTACAAAAATACACAAGGAATAGGAGGCCTACTCACGTACAAACACACAAGAACCTTTAAAAAAATCTTACAGTGACTCTCTAGACTTTGGGAAAGCTTCATACATTACTGGTACAAATTAAGCTTACCGCAAAAAATACATTAATTTCCTGGGGAAATCAAACTTGTGTTTAATAATGATGATCTTTTGTTCCCAAAAAAAATTGGTTAAAGTGGTCAGAAATTGCCTCAGATCGCACCGCAGGGCATCTAGAATCCAATTTTTTTCGGGGCCCTGCGGGCCCCGAACCCCACGCCGCAAGGGCTTCGCGCTCGCATTAGTTTGGAGCACAGTATGCCCCCCCCCCCCCACTTTTAAAGTTGGAACCCCCTTTGCAAAAATCCTGGATCCGCCTATGAAGGGGGAGGGGAAATGATGACGTGGTTGGAAGTTGAGCTGTTGTTTTTTATTGAGGCTGAAGTATCATCATGTAGCACATTACAATACCTCCCTCCCTCCGGCTCCCTACCCCCATCTTTACAAACCATTTAATAAAAACTCGCGGCCGGGCCCGCGCGCGCCCGCAGTCCAATTTCTGGCTGCGTACTGGCTACAAATACACTAATCCGCGTTTTTGTACATACAGTGCGACCACCCGTCCTTTCTCTGTCATAAATAAATGAAGCAGAAAGAATGAATTCAAAGGTGGGCGTTTCAAGTAAAAGCGCAAAGCGTTTGTTGACGTTTTACCTTTTGTCATTTTCTAAAAATAGAACGTTTGCCAAAGATTACATCAGCCATGAATTGCTGACAAGATATTCCGCCCAAATGGGCTCTACAATGACAGCGGTCCATAGGCCGTATCCGAATTATTTAGCTACGGCTGGTTGTTACCATAGAGTTATACTTTATATATAACTCTATGGTTGTTACACACACATGGGTAGCGGCTGCAGCCACTTCCCATAGAGTCGTGTGAGATTTCAAGCCGTAGCCAAGTAATTCGGACCGGCCTATGTTGGCAATGCGACGCCCAATCGAGTGCTTTTAGGAGCCCACTCGGAAAGCAAAATTGCGCGAAATCGACGACATGGAGTCCATACTGCAACATGGCGGGTCGGGGTTCGAATGACTCTGGAAATGGGAAAACATCGGCACCAAATGGTCAGCTTCGGCGACCGTTCCTCATCGGCGTTAGCGGTGGAACGTCTTCGGGAAAGGTAAAGCTCCATACAGCTGGCCTATGTTTTCTTGGAGATTGAGTCTGTTTCTGTATGGTGAAATTTGTTATGTGAAAATGGTGTGGTGTTTTTTTTTTTTCGCGCGGAGGCGCTAGGCGGCGAACAAAGAACCCGCGTGCGCACATAATGAAATATGCGCTGATTGCACGTGTTGGATTCGATAGTCTGGTTTCCGCCCCCAGCTGAGCTGATGAGATAGGCTCACTGTATTAAATCTGGATAGCTCATTGGCCGTTGCACGCTGTACAAACAACGGTCGCCAGCAGCCCGCCATTTTACCACTCGTGGAACATCCATAAATCAATGCTGCCTAGCCTTCATGCTTGTACGAGGCTTCTCGTACGATCGCACATTGTGGGAGTGCAAAGATGGAGGAGGGTGTCGTCAACTTGAACAGCCAGTGCTAGTGATCTATCCAGATTTGTATACGCGCGCGGAGATCAGTGGCTACAGCTGCCAGACTGAAATTTGTTTATTGTTGAAGTTTGAAATGCCACATGGCATTTTCAAATGGTAAATGATATACCATTTTTAATAATGTGAAGAAAAAAATAGAGTATTTTTGTTTTCCTCTTCTTGTCACGTCACCCTTGTAGTTGGCCTAGTACTTAGTCTTAGTAGTAGTAGTACTGGCCCTAGGCCTAGGCCTTTTTTTCTATTGCAGATATGTTGGGATAGAAAGTTTCACAGATTTAAAACAAAAACAAGTGCTATAGGCCTACTATAGATATAATTTTTCCATTTAGATTTGAGACAAAAAACTTTTCAAATAGGGACTGTCATGACTTGAAAATCTGTCAAAAAACATTGCCAAAGGCACACAATGTAATTGTAAGGTGTATATGATTCAGGCCTGCTGAATAATGTGTACAATAAACCTTTTCGACATTCTCAAAGCATCATGGGAACAGCATCAGCCCTTACTGGCATTAGAAGAGCAAGCACATTAGAAAACAGTGATTGGTCGAATTGGTCACATGTTGGTTGTCATGATTGCAAAAATCCTCTTCTGATTGGCTAATTTGTGACATTATTAGCTGTTCTAATTCCTGAGAGTTGCATTCATCAGTAACTGGTACCCTGAGAGGGATTCCCACATTATTTCCTTTATTTTTATTGCCATTAAAAATTGATTTTTCTGGTTATTATTTTCATTGTGTTCAATGCAAAGATATGTGAAAAAAGTATCTCTCAACTCATGACAGATATTTAGAATAAAATAAATTAATATTTGGACTGGTTCACAGTGCCATAGACTTGTGTATAAATTACATGGTTTGTTTGGCCTCCATACCCACAATGCATTGAGAATGTAGAAAAGGTTTATTACATGTACCATATGTACACAAAACAAGGGGAAGACTTAAAATTACATTCAGACAATTCAACACAAAATCATTTGAAATTGACTATCCTGATTGCAGTCATGAAATTCTATTAAAAATATTGCATATTCGTCAAACAAACCACAAGGGAAACTGATTAGTTAAATTTGAATACATTTTCAAAGTGAACAGAGAAAACATGCAGGAGCAG
This sequence comes from Hippasteria phrygiana, assembly GCA_037893225.1. Lineage (NCBI taxonomy): Eukaryota > Metazoa > Echinodermata > Asteroidea > Valvatida > Goniasteridae > Hippasteria > Hippasteria phrygiana. Next base: position 266,325 of record JAZGUH010000972.1, on the reverse strand, counting down.
GGTTTCGAACCTGCGACCTCCGCTCCGGAATACTGTACTGGCGCTCAACTGAGCGATCTTGCCCTGTTGGCAATCTCCCAAATTGTCTGCTTTCTTTGTTCACTAGAGCACTAAAGTACATTAAAATTATTGGAGTTAAAAGCTAAATCAAATTTCATCTTTAGCTAATAAAAATACTACATCAAGTACATGGAAGTCTGTTAGGCCAAGTAAAAAAAATGTTTAGGTTTTTTTCTTTTTTAAAGGTAAGGAGAAGGGGCCTTTTTATTTTTTTACTTGAATTTCAAGATGGCCTTTTTATTTTTTAATTTCTGTTTAAAGAATGATAGAGACATGTTGGACAAGAGAATTTAACATGTTTACATTGGTTTTTAATAATGTTAGTAAGCTTGTATTATATTTTCCGATTGATCAGTTGACATTTTGGGTGGTTTTCACCTCATTTTCCACTGGTAAAAAAAAAAAAAAATACAGGCAGCCCCCAAAAATGAAGTTGGTGGGGACACTAAACATGTTTTTTTTCTTCGCCATATTTGGTATGCATAATAATACTGCTTGTTATTAGAAGAAACAAATTGTATTTCATTGCGCAATTACCATAACAATGGATGTTCTTAATGGTTTTTTATTTTTTTAAAATTCAAACACACAAGTTCCTGTTGTACAAGATTTGCATAAGTACATTTGTTTTGTAACTTTGTTCGTATCCAAAAACTGTTTATACATGTATACTTTCAATCTGTATTCCAGAGTTTATTTCATGAGATTTTTAAAATTCCATTCACATAATGAATAATTGATTTCATTATAAATCAAATATTTAAATCAAACAGCCTGCCCTGTGTATTAATGATTAACCAATCAAGTTATGAATATGATTGCCAGTGTTTGCTCTATAATTGATTAGATATTCTCCTAGGTGTAGAATGATGGAGACTTCACGCAACAACTGCGAAATCCAACAGTGGTTTAAGAAAAACTTAGTGTGTGGTAATTTGTTGGATTTACATAGCAGTAAACAGAAACTACATGGTGTGTGGATGTTGTTGTATTCACCAGGGTAGCAGCCATTCAGCAGTTGAAAATTCCAATGCTTGTGTATAAAGTCACTAAAATCAACTTTAGGCAAATGGCTACAATTACTCTACAGTCCTGCAGCCGATTTCACAAAACTGTGCATAACTTATGCAGATGGGAAAGAGTTCTATATCCGGACATCACTTATACCTCGTGCACAGTCTATGGGCCATGACAGAAAAAGTCAAAGTATTTTCAAAGAATAGGTTGAAACATTTTCCCTCCTAAATTTGTGTTTCTTCATCAGATTTACACTTTTTGGTATTTTTTGAGTCATATTAACCCTAACCCCCTGGCTGTTTTGTCTAGGAACCTTCCCCAATCAGCCAAAATTCAACACTGTGTAGTAAACCAATGGCACATTCTTTGTACTTAAGACAAAATCAGGGCAATAAGTCCCATGCAAAGTGATGGTGCCAAGGCTCTACAGTACTCAATCACACAAAATTCAACACAATGGGGTGTTTGATTTTGGCAGGTTAGGGATGGTTATAGGGTTAAGGGAAAATAAGTGATGTCCAGATATGGAACTCTTTCCTGCAGTGGCGTAGGACTTGTGCTAAAAAAAAATTGCGCAGCTGCGCTACATCCTTGCGATCCATTTCACGAAACAGTGCGTAGCTGCGCAATGTTTTATTTGTTTTATACAACGTGGACGCCATTTTGAAACTTTTAACTTTATACTATCCGTAAATGTACACCCCTAATTTTCCTGCACATCATGCACAGCGAGTGGTTTTTGGTTAACCTGGATAGGGCAACATTTTCCAGTTCACCAGCAGGACTTCTCAGTCGGAATAGGCAGTAAAACCTGACTAATCAAATATCAGTGGGCAATAAGGCCAAATGTGTCAATGACTTCCTGTTATCCTGGCAAATCCCTGGGATCCTACTTGGTTGAATAACCCTAAACCCTCTTTATTGTTTTTCATATGGCCATGCTAAATCCAACAATTCCCCCCCCCCCCCCCCGAAAAAAAAAAAACGAGAAGCCTGCTAAATACAACAAAATCCAGCAGCAGTTTGTTTTGGGATTCTGCAGTGTTCTACTACACGCCAGCCTTGGCATTTTGCAGCTACATACATGCCAAATCCAACAAAATCCATAATTTTACTAGAAGTCTGCTAAGTCCACCCTCCTAATTACAACATCGAACAGGTATATTTAGCTTCCAGCTGGCTAAAAATGACAAAATCCAACTTGCTGCACCATGCACATGTTGTTTGTGTCGACTGCTAAATCCAACAAATTACAATGTTAGCTTTTTTTTTTCCTTTGTTGGATTTAGCAGTGTCAGCCTGCCGGGCTTAAATTTGTTTCTGATTTTGGTGCTAATTAAATACTGCTTGCAAAATGTAACATAAAATTTAAGCAGTGAATTCCACAGCATTCTCGGCAATACATGTACATGTACATGTACGTGTGCAAATGATAATGTACATTGTATGTACTGTAACATGCTGTACGTACATGTACACATGTGCAGTGTGTAGCCATGCACTTAACAAAAAGTGGACTCTTTGTTTTAAAAAAGTTCAGCAGAGGTTATATGAAAACACGTACAAGAAATAGTGACTTCCTGATTTTGTTTTTTTTTTCTGGAGGGGGGGGGGGGGGGGGGGGTGGGTGCTGGCTTTCTTTCCAACCAACTTATTAAAATGTTGCTTCCGCAAGGTATGTCAGACATAAAGTCGCATTCATGACCTATTTTTGAGTAATTGCAATTGACTTGAAAGTTGTCAAAAAAATCACCATTCCTGTTTGTCAAAATACTGTACTTCATAAAGCATACATGTATTTAATTTAAAATACATGGACATGAGTTGCTTTTGTGTTGAGACCCTTATATGTGTACAATTTGACATGCTAGTCTGGCGTACGTGTACCTCCGAAAAAAATCGTGTAAACTACGTGTTATTTTCCATTCTCAGTGCTGAACTTATGGCTCTATTGGAAAACCAAAATATCGCATAACAGTAATTTTTTTCACGATTAAAAATCTTACATTTTTATATTCTATTATGGAATGGAAATCCCAATTATCAAAATTTTCCGACTTATGTTTGATTTGGCTTGCCGGTGCCACAAAAATATATGCCAAGACCGAAATGAATTGTGACAGAGTTGGACGTTGCCTTTTGCTGTGTTGCAAGAAATTCTGAACGTGTTACGAGAAATGGGGTGCGAAACGGACAAATGTCAACAGACTTGGACAGAAATTAATATCTGAAAGATTGGTGGCCACACAAATATACTATTCAAGCCCTCTAAGTGCGGCTATTGTTGCAAATTTTGAAGGCATCAATATTTTTAACTGAATAGAAGTTATTCAGTGCTTAAGGCCATGTCCTTTGCATTTCCATGGGCCTTTGAAGTCTAGTAACCTGATCTATTTTTAGCAGTGTTTTTTTTTTTCTTGGCCTTTTGACACTCGAATGGCATGGCAGGGCCAGCCTTCCCTTGACAAAAGCTGAAAACCGAGGTGGGAATCTAATCGCAAACAGAGCAGCTAAATGGAAAGTGATGCTGTTATTGCATTTGATACACGGGCAGACGCAGAAAGCTGAAACTTGTAATGATAGTAGTGGCTGATATGATTATTCTTAAAGGGGAAGTCCACCCTGAGTTTATAATAACATAATGTTAAAGAACGTTAATTGCAATTGTGACTTACTTTTTATTTCATTTTGATTGGTTTCGGTAATCGTATAAACCCGGAGATTTTTTCATAACGTGCCTGCCGTCATGCGAGCCGCCCTTTTGCTCTGGAATATCGGTACATCCGGGATACTGTGACGTAGTGGCTGCACTACCAAGCCGGCCGGCTGGGTACCCGGCCGGCCCCGCGGCCTGAGCTGTGCGAGTGCAGTGAACCATTGTCTGTACATGCAACACACATGAGAACGTAGCAGTGTTGTTCCTTGACGCACGTCTGTTTTCCATATTCCTGGCGAATTTTTACCCGACTGCTAAAACTCGGTCGTGCTGTAGTACAGCAACATCATGACGATTTGGCAAGCTTTTGGCTGCTCAAATACACCAAATTCTCGAAAAGGTCTCAGCTTCTTCCAAATTCCCAATCCCCAAACGACCGGATATTTGCAAGAAATGGCTGAACAATATAAAAACGCGAAGTTTTTGATTGCTTCGAGGAAAATCGGCAGGCAGTTCTCCTGGGGTAGGCTAAGAATCTTCGAGCTGATGCAGTGCCCTAACATATTTTCTTTCCGACCAGAACAGACTTTGTACTATTCTAAAAAAAAATACGAAAAACCACGATAAATTGCAGCACGTCAAGTCGAAGTAAACATCAGCCTTACGCATACACGCAATAGTCAGGCGCCTTATAAAACAAACGTATTCATATGCAGTAAGCCGCGTCTAGGTGTGATACCAGTGCATACCGCACGTAGCCAACCATGGGTTTCCATTGAGGTGCGGACACTACGTCATAATCTCCCGGATGTCGCGGGAATTTCGAACAGTATGGACGCGCCCTTTGTACTGCTGAATGGCAAGAAATCGTAAATATAAAGGGCGCGTGTGTCGTTCTCCATAACAAAGAAAATCCAACTCTCGGTGCAGTCTGTATGTTAGTATATGTTCTTTTAGACTAGATAAAATATTATAGAGCCTGGAATTCTCCTTTAAAGATAGTGTCTGCTTTTCAAATATTGAAGGTACAAACATGTACTTATGTAGCACCTCGTATACCAACTAAAATTCATTGCATCTGATGAAGTACATGTGTAGCTGTAGCTCTACAAAAGGTTATGCCATATTTTAATATTTTAGTTAGTCTTACTCTTTAAAGTAAGACAGTTTGTATCTAGCCGACTAACACTGCCGTTAACCCCTTGCGTACTGATAACGCCAAATGAAAAAAACAAAAAACAGTGGCACCAGGTCGGATGAGCTATTTGCTGCTATTTGTGCAGTTTCAATCCATTGTTGGATTAGTGTGTATGTTATGCTTGACTGCACAAGCACATTGTGGTCGTTTTGCTTGGCTGCACAGGCAGTAAATTGCGGTAAATTTGACGTGCATTCGCGTATTGCGTTTCAACGAGCAGGGCGCACATTTATTAAACTGGTGTTTGATTGTGTAAACCATGCAACTTCCTGTATTACGTCAACTGCACAGGGATTATTGCTAGTGTGTGCACGAATATGGTGGTATGGTTTTGTGTACAGTACGCCCACATGTGATTGGGGCACCGTGGTCCAATGGTTAGTGTGTCTGACTCACGTGCGATGGTATGTAGGTTCGAACCCCGCCAGGGGATTATGGTGCTTGTGTGCTTGGGCAAGACACTTTACCACAATTGCCTCTCTCTACCCAGGAGTATAAATGGGTACCTGTGAGGGTAGAGAACAGATTGCGCTGATCTCGAACTGCTGCATAGAACTGATCTCAAGGCCTGATGACCAGGGGTAATAATTGTAAAGCGCTTTGAGACATTTGTATAAAGCTCTATATAAGCACCGCACTATTATTATCATTATTATTATTATTATTATTATTACATGCAGTTGCGCTAGCGGTTTGCAGCAGAGCGAGCCGACAGACGACCCTGTACGTGCATGCAACTACGTTTTTCGTCCGTTCGCTGCTTGAAACATGGCAGATTTTGATGGATTTTAGCATACAAAAAATTACGCTAGGTCACGCCGTCTATCCCGTTTAGGTGATTGTGCACAGTGCTCACAACGTGTGACAGGTGTGACATTCTGCCAACCTCGCAAGGCGAATAAAAGTCCAAATGGGAACGCACGGTAGAATTACGCGCAGGCATGTCGCGGTAAGTTTTCGCGAGACCACAGAAGAAAAAGTCCAATGGAAAACACGGCTTAAGGGGGTTAGGGTTAACCGAGAAAAATTGTTCTGGCAGCCCCTGCTTTGGAGATGAATAAGGTGAATACAACCTGGAGAACAACAGTGTGGGGATACATATCAATGAGGATATTTTTTACTTTGTTTGTTAGGAGCCACACACCCTTCTCTGTATGGCTAGTTTTGCCCTGATTGCAAAATTGTAAATAAGTACTCGGCGCTCAAGATTAAATGTTGCCAAACAATGCCGGTACTTTGAATCAACAAAATTCACCTTGGTCACTGTGATCTGTTTATATTTTAGAGTTCCTTGATTTTCAAACAAATTTTTTTTATCGGACAAATCTTTCAAATCCATATTTCGCCCCGGTCATATACAGTGCTGATATTGTAAACTGGGAAAACTTGTGCATGATTCTAGGGAGTTGTGCGGGCACAGTGCGGCCGACCGTTATAGATGTTTGTGCTTGGAGGCATTTCAATAAAGTGCCTCTCCCCTCTGAGATTTGACCGGAACCGCGAACCAGTTTATTAATGGAGAAACAGTCTTCTGACAATATCATTGATCATAAAATGAGATAGAAATGTGCCATGAATGGTAGTTCATCAAGATTTTGATCGTGGCCATTTTCAGTCCACGGTAAAAGTAATAGAGTAGAATGTGACTTTATGGCCCCCCCCCCAAAAAAAAATGGTCTGTCTTTGGTCAGACCAAATTTCTGGAATTGGTGCGTTTGTCGTCGTCGTCGTCGTCGTCGTCGTCGTCTTCGTCTTCTTTATTTTTTTTAAAGCTTGGATTGTACAGACAAGTTGGGTACTATTTTGCTTTTTTGTGTCCTCGTATGCCTTGGTGCCCTCCATCATTTGCCTTGGTGCCCTCCCCAAATCCTACTTTTTACCTGGGTCTGCTTAAAAGCCTGTAATAGTAAGATGCGGCTTCCATTTCCCATTCCAGATGTTAATTATTCACAGTTTTGTTTTCGTTGATCCTTTGCAGTCCTCAGTCTGTGCCAAGATCGTAGAGCGTCTCGGTCAGCACAACATTGACAGCAAGAAGGGCAAGGTGGCAGTCATCAGCCAGGACAGCTTCTACCGAGACCTGAGCAATGGGGAGCAGGCCAAAGCCTTCATGGGCCAGTTCAACTTTGACCATCCAGGTAGGCCATGGAGAGCGGGTTTGTAATAAACCCTGGACCAGAGTCGAGAAAAATCATTTGAAACCAACCTTCGGGGCGTGGTTGTGCTGGTTGACGGTGGCAATGTTTTAGTGCTAAACTGTAGAACACAGGGGTGAGATTTGTCAGGATTTTTCCTGATTTCAGGGAAGTTTCTTGAACCTCAAAAATCCAACACAGTGTGGTATACCTATGGCACATTCTTTGGACTTGGACAAATTGGGGCATCATAGCTCCATGTAAAGTAATGGTGCCAAAGCTCTACAGTCCTGAACCCATCATAATTCAACACGTGGCGTTGGATTTTGCCGAATTTGGGACGGGGTTAATCGACCAGTGTTCTTTTCTCCATTTCTTTTCTACGTTTTCTGTCTGGGACCGGGAGAGTTCATGATTTGATCACAGAAGCATTTAGTTAACTGTTGGAAAATGGGAGTAGGAGTCAGTTAACCCCATGAGTACGGTATTTTACGGGAGACGTCGGGGTGCCGCGGCGGCTCTGGCAGCCAAGCGAACCGCTACAATGTGTTTGTGCAGTCAAGCATAACCTATACACAATAATCCAACAATGGAATGAAACTGCACAAACAGCGGCCAATGGCGTCATCCGGCCTGGTGGCACTGTATTTTTTGCGCATATTTGCGTCATCCATACGCAAGGGGTTAACTAGGAAATTAATTGCGTTGCAAGACATAACTGGTTTCATCGGAGCTCTCTTGGTTGTACAAATGACTTTCCCTTCTGTCGGTGGTTTTTCTCATTAACTGTAAACCCCCAAAGCACTTTTGCCTGGGACTTTCTTGAATCCACCAAACTTCAACCGTGTTCAGTAACTCAGTGGTGCATTCTTTGCACTAAAAAAAAATGTAAAGGTGACTGTAGACGTAGAGTCCCAAGTGCAGTAATAGTGGTTGGTATCTTTGAGCTATGGATCCCTTGAAAATTCAGCCAACTTGGAGCAAGTTCGGTTGGGCGACTAGAGTGACTAGACTTAACCATAGTCGATCTAGATGTCACCCGAACGCTGCGCGGTTTGACTAGCTAGTGCAACTGGATTAACCTAGCTCCGGACCATGGTTTCTCTAGTCACTCGCGAGTTTACGTCACGGTTTCAAGATGGAGGATCGGTAAACTGGGCAAGTTTTGCAAACGTTTACGATAATTTGTTGGTTTTGTCCAGGCAATGATAATAACTCTTTGCAATAAGATAATGAATTATTTATTGCACCAAAGTTAAGTACAGAAAATAATAGAAATAAATAATAGACAAATAAAATGACGTACCAACATTTGCTTCGTTAACAATTAGCAGACGACATTCTTTACAGTTTGTTGTTGCTACACAAACTAGATTTGACGTAGTTGATCGACTAGATGCGTTCGAGTGAAAACAGACCACGCATGCGTGATTTGAATCTCAAAATTGACAAAAGGGACTAGATCAGCAGCACCCGAACTTGCTCTTGGCTGTGGGTTTTGGCAGATTTGGAGGCGTAAAAGGTTGATCATACTTTATCTCTTCCACAGCCTCGTTCGACTTTGAGCTGATGAGGAAAACGCTGGAAGACATCATAGCGGGCAAGACGGTGAAAATACCCAACTATGACTTCACCACAAACTCCAGGTGAGATACGGGACACTGCCTGACATAAATGTACCTACAGTCTCGGTGTGTGTGGCTTTAGGTAAAGAGACTAAAACCTGGATTCTACAGGTGACCTGGCAGCACAAAATGAGCAGAAAGTCACACTACGGTTTTCCGAGTTACAAGCGGAAACAACTATTTTTCACTGAAAAGTCAACTTTGGGGTTTTAACAACTGTATATTTGAAAAACCCTATTCTATCATATCCCGAAGTTTTTAAACTGAATCTATTCTGCAAACTTTTTTCTTTTTTTGGGGGGGGAGGGGGTCTTTTTTAAACTCTGGTTGAAGTGTGCACAGATTACAAACTTTGAGCTTCTTTTTCTCAAAACAAGGGGTCAAAAGGTTGAAGCTAGGAATGAGATGCATATACCACAACACACAATATATCAAATTAAAGATTTTAACCTGTACTTTCAGGAAATACCATAATCAGGATTTTCAAACTTTGCAATTTTCCACCCATTTCGTGGGAACAGGTCACATATAGAACGTTGACAACACACGAGAGGTCAAGTCACACACTGTAAGAGCATAGATCTGAGTAAAATGTTTTTTTATAGTTCTAACTTTCCTGAAAGCCGAACTGACGCTTCATTTCATTAGATTTCAATTAATGGAAAAAGCTGTTGACAACTATGATCGTAAGTTCCTAGTCAACCAGATAAAATTTGTGGCTCTCAATCAGTGGGACTATTCTTGCCACTTACCAATGATTACGCGTTACCCGCTGCTACATTGGATTCGAATCGGCAAGCTGGGTGGTCGAGTCGTCAAGATGTCCGCACTAGTAAGCAGGAAGTCGTGGGTTCGAGTCCCACCAGAGTAAGCCTGAATATTTTCCCACAGACTCTCGGAAAGCACAGCATAGGTGTCATTCAAACCGAGGGCTAACTCTTGAGTTCGCCATAGAATGCAACTTAGCTCCCGTTTTTAGCCAGCTTTGGGATTTGTTTTTACAACCTAGCTCCACTGTAATTTGTCGTTTGGACGCAACTGACGTAGGCCATACCTGGCAACTGTACCGTCACCCCATGAACACATATTACGTAACATGTTTGGAGACCTTTTAGTTCCACTTGCAACTCTAGCTCCGGGGCTAACCATCATTGTATGAACGTGAGCACATTTTAGATTCTATCACTAGCTCTACAGAACTCCCGTTGAGTTCATTAATTGGAAAAGAGCTAGCTCAAAAGCTGCCCTCCGTCTGAACATACCCATAGTGTTTCATACACTACGTTGGGAAAGGGCAAAAGATCTCTTCCAATTTACATCACCCCTAAAGCAAATTCCATCTTCCCGCAGATAAATGGCCAAGTTGAACTTGGGCCAGCTCTTGCCGACTGTTTCTGTCCTTGTTTGCATCAGTAACAACATTAAAAAAAATTATAGGCATTGCAGCTGGAGACTTTTTGCAGACGCTGGAAACCAGGCTCAAAAAGTCAAGTGAGGGCTTATTTGTTTCCCCTTGACTTAAAGGATGGACTCTTTCCAAATTTCTTTTCAGAAAAGCGGAAGAGTTTACAGTAATCTATCCAGCCGACGTGGTGCTCTTCGAGGGAATACTGGTGTTCTACATGAAAGAAGTCCGGGACATGTTCCATATGAAGTTGTTCGTCGACACGGACGCAGACACAAGATTATCCAGAAGAGGTAATGAATAAAAAACAATTTAGTTCAAGATTGTGTGGCAGGAGCTAAAATTTCACCCAGCATTACGGGCTGAAAAGGGTACTTCCACTGATCTCTATATTAGGCTTTTAAGTGCTGCTGCTTTTCCCACTTTCCTAATTTTTATTTTTTTCAATTTTTTTTTTTTTTTTTTAACTTGCTCCTATTTTTCCTACTTTTTTTTTCTTGAAATTTATATTTTTTCCTACTTTTTGTCCTACGACTCTGAAAAATAGAAACCTCATTGAATATTTTTCAGAACAGTGTTGTGAACTATCATGAAAATCACACAATGAAGGGACTAGGTGCAGAAAACAAACTAGGGCAAAGAGCATGGGTTTTCAACCCTCCCCCTTCCAACAAAAAAATTAATTAAAAAAAATCTGCCCTAGCACTTCCACTCCCCCCCCCAAAAAATGTATACCCGTAAGTAATAAAAATGTGCTAGACCTAGCTTGGTGTTAAATTTTGTTCCAGGCAGTTTTGTTTTAAGTGTCCATATTGATACATGTAAATACCAGAGGAAGCCCTTGAAAAATTGTTCATACCTATGCCAGGCTTGGCTACATATCTAAAACCACGGATGTTTAAGCAAGCGTTTTGTATATTACACGTCCATGACAACATGACAACGAACGAGGCAGATGTCATCTAAACAAGCTATTTTGTGTTGATTGTTGAATATCTGGGTTGCCCAATGTATATTTATTGTTTGAAACATACAGCAGATATCGAGGTTAGATATTACATTTTTACTGGATTGTCAAACCGAAAGAGACACTGACAAGGTAATTTTAAGGTTGGTTTACCGAAGTTGCATCGTAAACTTTGGGCATGAGATCGTGGCGTATACGGTAGGGTTCGACATATCCACTGGAATAAGCCCAGTGATTTGAGCGTTGGTCTAGTGAACTCTGTAGTCCGGTGGTCCAGTGATATTTTTTTATACACTCGAGAAAATGTCCGATTTTTCTGAATCTGGCAAAGTGAACAATTCCTATAATTTCTGGAATAGCTGTTTTAGCTATGCAAAATTTGGCATGTTATACAGTAAGTGTAAAAAAAAAAAATTGATAATCACTAAAGAATTTTTCAGATTTTGTTGTTGAATTTTGTAAAAAGCATTGAAACCGAGATTCTTAAAAAAAGAAAAAAAAGATTATGTTTTTCTACTTTTGTCTGCTGTTTTGAACGGAAGAATACTTAAATTTGTTCAGTTGTTCGAGACATCAAAGACAGAGGCCGTGAGCTGGAACAGGTCCTAGTGCAGTACGTCAAGTTTGTCAAGCCGGCCTTCGAAGAGTTCTGCCTACCGACCAAGAAATATGCCGATATCATCATTCCAAGAGGCTCGGAAAACACAGGTAGGATGTTCTAGTAGCTGGCCACGTGTGCAGTACAAGGGGTGCCATTTCATATTTAAACTTGAGCTGTTCTTAATTAGCAGTATTATACCATTTTAATGTTTAAAGGTTGTTGGATCATTTGAAAAAGGAGGTGTGTTAGAGACTGCACTGTGGAAGTTTGAGCTTAGTGAGAAACCTTTTGGGAAAAACGCGCAATTTTTTATTTTTTTTTGATTTTGGACTAAATTTCAAGACAAAAGATGAAAGAATTCACGATTCATGTTTTATTTAGGTTATAGTGCCACTATGCAGCTAAGGCAAACAAAAATGGTGTGTTTCCGGTAACCCGACCGACTTGGATTTTTGGCAGCTAAATTGCCAACTTCAAACTTTTTATTGCCATTTTGCTAGTTGATAATTTTAAATGAACACTAGTTTCAATTATTTGCCACGAACATAATCATTTTCCACACTTGAAACTCAACTGAAATGAAAACAAAAACGACAAAATAAAATGATTTCCCTACCTACCTACCTACCTGGATTTTTTTTCAATCCATTGCCGTAAACACACCATTTATTTTGTTTGGCCTGAATGGATTTCAAGCCTAATTAAGAAGTAACACTGTGTTTGACAAAAGCGAGGAAGAAAGTCAACGTGTGCCATGCGAGGTGACACCACAATTTATCCAACTTCATTTTCAGGTCTTCGGAGTTCTTTCCGACTTGATTTTTGTTCAGATTTGTAATAAAAATGTTCTATAATTTTCCCAGTTGCAATTGGCCTGATCGTACAGCACATCAAAGACATCCTGAATGGCGGAATCAAGAAGCACATCACCAATGGTAGCACATTCCCTGACGAAGGTCTGGGGGTGGACAAACCAGTCAGACAACGAAATCCATCCGAGACGGGAGCAGGCGGTAGGCCCCACTGAAACTAGGATAAAAATTCTTGGCAGCGACCAGTCACGTTCTTGCTTAGATAGACACCATATGGATATGGCCGATCATAGGTGGGGATCCATGTGGATGAACCTTATGGGCAGACCTCATTGGATGAAGGTTTTTGGTGGGGTTTAAAACAAATCGACCAATCATGTCCTTTGTTGCTTAGAGCTAGTTTTTGTTGGCGGTTGATTGACCAATCAGAGGTAGGGATCTTCGTTGTCCTAGGTTGTTATAAAGTGCTGCAGGATTCCAAGACGGATCTCCGATTGTATCCAAGGAATAGAATTTCCGAGTAGAAACATGTTGATAATTTGATACGTGGATAAGTGACTAATCTGCATTACATGCGATGAACTGACCAGTCACAGATATTGTTTTGGAATCTACTGGCCAATCGGACAGGCTGTTAAATCCGATTTCAGTTTGTTTGGTTTAAAATTTTACAAGTCGTTGCTTAAAAATGAAAGTGATCTGAAAAAAAATAAAATAAAAATTATATATCTGTGACTTTTAAGTGAAGCTATCATTTGTTAAATGTTTTGCCGAGTTTTGTTCCCTTTAAGGTCATATGGAGAAAAGAGATTTTTATATTTTGTTGACCGTTCTGCCATTGTAATGATTGGTACATCCTTTCGTGTGTAACACTGCACAGTATACTAAAGAAGACAGATTCTTGTAGTAAATACTATAAAACAGTTGTTTTATAGCCTTCAAGATCAAACTGTCAGGGCCCCACTTACTTGTATCATAAATATCTTGGGCTCGATGCCCCGTTTGTGTACACTCTTTCTGTATTGGATAATATCAATTTTTTTTTAGAGGCAGAGCTAGCCGATCAGTTACTTGTAAAAATCAGTACGCATCCCAGTGATTGGTTAACGTCGGGGTAATTAGCCAATTGGATGCCGTGTTGATGTGAATAGAGATTGGACAGTGAGGGATCATTCCGATCAGTCGGCCAATCAGCTCGCATGAACCTTGACATTGAGAAGAGTTTGGTTCTGTGATTGGTCGAAATGCAGACTGTAGTTTGGTGGCCTTGAATTTTTTTCAGAATTTATTACTCAGGGAATCTTTAATTTGTCAATCTACACTGTGGTTTTGTGAATTATGAAAATGTTCGTCTTGTTTTCGTAGGTGTATTCGTGACCACATATCGCACGCACACACATATCGTCTGTTGTCGTAAACTTAATGAATATTCATGACATCGTGTCTTGCTTGGGCTGAAAAGGTGGGAACTACCCTCCGAACAAACCGAGTTGTATCACACATCTTCAGATCGTGCACTTGGTATAAGTCGGGTTTTACAGAAGTGATCTTAGGTGTGTACTTTGTTAACGTGTCATCACACTATAAATGAAGGGAAACCAGTCAAGCGTGCTACATGGTGCGCGCATGTGGTTAATCCTGGCCCGCGCTTGGTTCAAAAGGTCTTGGACCTCATGGTCAACTGTGGAAAGTAATGTGAGGTTAGTTAACCTCATACGTCTGGCTGGTATTGATGGGGTGCCGGTGTGCCAAAAACGGGGATTTGCAGCCAAGCGTAAACGCAAACAATAGGCACCACACTGAATTGAGTGGTCCTATTCATCGCGCTTGAAGCCGCTCTTTTGTGTGAGCAAAAGCTTTGTCTGAAAAAGCTCCATCTATTCATTACACTCCCATTCAAGAACAATAGAGTTGAAAGATGAATGGATTGAGTACATGCAGGAATGTGCCAGGTGTTTTTTTTGTTTTTTCCAAACCGCAGCCACGGCTGTTGTCTGCATTTAAGAGGTTAAAGGATTTCAGCAGACGTAGTTAGGTCCGATGCAAAACGGATTTCGGCAGCTCTAAAAAAAATTCCATGCTAGTGTGGTCAAATATTTCTTCTTCGAAACCAGACGCACTCTATTTGATATGGGGAGAAAAATGGTGCTATAATTGTCTGTACGTTAAACATTGTAAATGTTTGAAGTAATAGGGAGCTGTAGTTGAAAAAAAAATTGTATCGAGCATCATGAGGATTTGTGCACCATGTATTGGACATTGATCTGGTTATTTAGTCAGTTACTTTTAGAAACAAAAAAAGTTTAAATATTAGGGCTTCCAGTACCACATAGTCCAAAGATTATTTCTTCAAATACATCGTATCGAGCATCATGAGGATTTGTGCATCATGTATTGGACATTGATCTGGTTATTTAGTCAGTTACTTTTAGAAACAAAAAAGTTTAAATATTAGGGCTTCCAGTACCACATAGTCCAAAGATTATTTCTTCAATTCATCGTATAAAAAGTATGGTATCAATCAACAACAAAAAAGTCGAAATTGTATTAAAAAAAATTTGGCTTTGGGAAAGCAAACCAAAACCCATTTTGGGAGGTGGGTGTTGATGTGTATGACAACTTTCAAAGTTTTGTGCCAAGTTTTGTGTGGGTATGACAGAGTTTTAACATTTTGTTTAAATTGAGTCTAAGTCTATGGAGATTTATTAAAAAGTCAACACTGTACATTTAACAATTGTTGACTGCTGTGATGTGGGACATGACATTTTTAACACCCTCGGCTTCGCCTCGGGTGCTAAAAACGTCAATTGTTTTGTTATATCGCCAAACCCATTTTTTTCTGTTCAACTTGCCTTGCTTGGTGGAAATTAACTCAAACAAATCACGCGATCAAAACAGCTGCTCGTCTGCTAGTTCGCTGCTCCTACTAAACAGTGTAGCGTGGGTACCAATGATACAGCTAGCTAAATCCGCTGGCTGGCTGGGCCGGTGTTTATCATGCTTGGAGTGTGCCATGCATTTGTATAGACTGGGCACATCAAAATACAGCATCCAAGACGGGGATATAACAAGTACGCTTATTGCTTTAATTGTGCAGGTTGACTAATTATTTTAGTCTTACAAAAGAAAATGTATTGTGTATAAACAGTATGTTCATTTCAGGTTTTCTTTTACTGTAAAATGTTTTAGGTTTGCCACAAAATAATGTCAGGATAATAGAAGTGCATGTGCTCAAATTTGCTATTTTATCGATTCAGTTTTTTTCCATTGATATATTGTTCAAACCTGCTAGAAAAGCAAAAACTACATTTAGGCCATCAGCCTGGGGGGTTGGTATCAAATGAGGGGAATAATGCTCATGGTGATTTTTAGCACGGTACATTGTATGCACCCCTGTAGTTGGAAAATATGCATTGCAGCGGTGGCAGCTTTTTGGGTGTTATTACCCTTTTTCAAAAAATGGCCGCCAAAATGCTTGTTACCACATATAATTAATACGGTAACAAGCATATTGGCGGCCATTTTGAATTTTTTTTTTTTTAAATGATAACACCAAAAAGCTGCCACCGCTCACGCTGCAATGCTATCTATCACACATTTTCTAACTTTAGGTGTGTATACCTTGCCAAAAATCGCTATGAACATTACTCCTCTCAATCATTTGATACCGGTGGCACAATTGTACAAGTCTTATTTTCCCTTTTTTTATTTCATAAAATTCAGTGTGGGCATTTGATAACAAAAATAGTGCCAGTGTGTTGCATTCCAGTTACACAATTCACCATCACGTGCCAACTAATATTTTGTCTATGTACCAGCACGCACATGGTGATGTCAAACACCGGGGGTAAAAATGGCACGCAAACAAAATGTTGCCCGGGGTCACAGAACTATCACGTGGGACCACGGGATCAATTATTTTATTTATTAATTGTATAATTTGTTATAGCTCAATGGTTAGCCTAGAAGAATAAGATGGGTATTGATCACCGAAATGAAATTGCCAGATAATGTTTCTGATAATACAAAGTCAGCATTGTTATATTTGTGTAGCCAGCATGTACCCGAGTCTTAATAAACACATCACAAAAAGTAAGTTCCCCCCTAAATAACTCCTCATAAGTTCTAAAGTAACAATTTCTTACAGAATATACCTATGGTTATCGGGAAAATGTTGTGAAGATTGGAGGCATCTATGACTTTATGGTTGACTGAGCACAAATTGAAGACAAAATCACCCAAAGTCAAAGTTCTCAAGAAGCTTGATTTTCAAATGTGTTTACAAGGAACAGTTTAACTCCAATTGTGTGAAAAGCATGTTATGTTACCTGTTGATGATGTCGTCACTTGACCAGTCTCCATGAACTTTTGGCGCAATTTTCTGATGGCATTTGGGCTCCTAGTTGTTTAACAGGGGTCCCAGCCTCTAAAAGCCCAATTGCAATGGCTCTGTCTTGGTCAGATAATCTGGGCATGATTTGAAGTACAGAACTTCAGCATGCTTTTTGATTCCCAATGTTCTTGGTGTATGACTAGTGAATGAGGCTGGTCAGACAACTTACTGGACTAACATGTGAACTTTGGGTGATTTTGTCTTCGGTCAACCATGGATGCCTCCAATCTTCACACATTTCCCTGATAACCATAGGTATATTCTATGCTAGGTGTAATCTGTAAGAAATTATGAGGAGTTAACTTACTTTTTGTGATGTGTTTAGATTAGACAGAACATTTCTGTAGATTATTTGTCAGTTTTTTTTAATCATTGCCTTTTCAGCATTTTTCTTGTCCAATGTGTGTGGTGACATACAATCAACAGTGGGATTTCCGGACTATTCCAATTACATGAAATGTATTAATATGACTCCGCTTTTCCCGGTTTTTGCATATTTAAAAAATTGGAAAAATTAAATGTTTGCGTTAGTGTTGTAATGCATCTTAATCTCAACATTTTGATTCTTTTTAGTTTACAAGTTGTGTTATATGAAGAATTCAGAGATGGCAAGTGCAAGGTCAATTTTATTGTAATAGATTTTTTTTTCTTCCAACAAATCTTCCATTGTATTTTCCATTCCATCAGTAGACAGGTATTTATTTCAGTTTATTAGGTATTTTGTATTAAGGTATTCACACTTTTTTTCTTCAATTTATGTGTTGTCGCAATATTTGTAGAACAGAAATAAACCGCCATGTTTTGTTGATGAGGTTTAGCGGAGATTAATCACAGGACAACTGGTCGTGAATGAAGTGTGACCCAGTCGTGCTTTAAAATTTGCTTTTCCTGGGCTGGCGAAGCCGTGAGCAGAGACTACAGAGCATAGGCCTGGTGATGTTGTCACTTGCCGAATCTGACAAACTTTGTTGGTCTATTTGTGCAAAATTGTGCTATTTTTTTCTTCGCACAAATGTTTGAAGTTGCTGACCATTGCTGATCGAACGGAGCATTTTTTTTCTTACTGTGTCCTGCAGTAGTACTATCAACAGAATGCGTCGATACCTCGTATTATATTAAAGGTGCACTCACATTAAATTAATTTCGAAGTGAATCAAGAATGAAAGTGATGGAAAAAAAAAATAATGGTACAAATATTTTGCTGAAGCTACTTTGAACGTTAAGCTTTGTTTATAGGAGGTACATGAATTTGTATTTGCCCGTATACGCTCAGCATGGAAACTTGTCTTAAACATGACTGAACTTTTTTGTAATAAAATCATCTATTTCAAAGCAAAAGGTGACACAAAGATAACCGTGCATTGTTGCGATGTAAATACTTTTAATAATAAAATAGTGTCCACATGTCTGTCTTTATTTGAGCGTGCTTTGTATATGTGGATTTTTTTCGTCGGAAGTAATACTTTCATATTGAATGCAGCCAAAACACAAGGCAAAAAGACTAAATTCATGTATCAAACTTGTATGGCTGCTGGGCAACTTTTTATGCTGAAAGGTCTGTTCACATTGAGTTTGCATACAATGGAGGCCCCAATTGAGAAAGGTCCCCGATTGCAGGTGTTTACACATGAAATGTCGAATACAGAAGGAAAAATGCTCAGTGAAGGAAGTTTCACAAGGCTGTGATTTTTTTTTGGGGGGGGGGGGGGGGAAGACTGTTCCAATGCTCTTATCCCAGCAAGCTTGAGGTAAAACTGTCCGCATTATCCTGCTTGAAGGGGGAAATCAACTCGGACTCCAAGAGCACTGACTGAACACGCAAATCTGTACATTCTGCAGAATAGGCATTTATAGAAGCCATTGTAATAATAATGTACACATTCTGGGAATTTATAAACTGCACTTTCAGAAATGGGATTAATTTCATAAGGTACCTCAAAGGTTTATACAAAGCTAAAACTCCTAAGGGGTAGAAGGGTTTAATCCGTCTCCAATTTTCAGTGATTTGGGGGAATAACAAAAAGAAATGAAACGTTCAAAAAAATGATGTTAAGGCTTTCTGAAAAACTGGTGATCCATCATGCCTACAAAAACTTCACATTTGTAGCAGGGCTGTAGTCCAGTCCATCACAAGCACTCTAGTCCTAATTCCAATCAACAAGGCATTCCTTTGTCATTGTTCATCCAGTTACTTGTGACCAGCTTTATGAAAGGACTTGCAGGGACTAGACTACATTTGATTTGATTTGATTAGACTTGATTTGTAGTATGAAATTACAATTGCTTGACAATCTTGGTACAAGACTGCATGTTTGCACCTTGTGGTGCACAGCCCAGGGATAGCGAATACATAGTCTGCTCGTTGAATTGTCACTGCATGCTCTGCTGTATAGTGGTCCACGAATGACTCAAATACTCCTTCAGGTCAACCTTCGCGTTTTGCTCACTAGTATCTGCTTTATGCACACCACGGCCCTCTAGTGGTAAAAATGTGTACAATGTCTGCTTAAAAGGCGACACACCCAAAGTATTCTTCCAATGCAAATGACAGTGAATGGAATGTGCAACCAGCGCATCACTCTCCGGACTTGTTGCCAAATACATATATAGCCCCCTCTATGGACAATGCACAAACTGGATAAACGGCATGTTCCTCATGATCGAACTCCAGGATTCGCCCTGTAACGATTAGATGCTGAATGCTCCTTAATGTACTCCCTGCCTTTCTCCAGATACTCATCCCTCGTGACAAACCCTTCGTTGGCCGACATCGCGTCGGCAGACCACTTCTTGGCACCGTGCCAGGCATCTAGAACTGGATCTCCTGTATTGAAAGATAGAGAGCGTCCGTGAACTCCCCCTTCTGGCTGGTATGCCAATATGGGCTTGTGCAGCCAAGCGTAAGGTCAACAACAGGCAAACAATGGATTGAGTATGTGCAGGAATGCGCATATAGATGACAGGCAGCCATGGCCGTCGTCTGTAATCTGAGATTACGTAGTCTGTAGTCTGAGATTAATGGTTGGCCGGGTTAGGGATGCGGAGGGGGAGGGCAGGATGCACAATGAATGGGTATTCTGTTGTACTAGCTTCTTTGATATGCATATATTCTACACTCCAACTTCAGCTTAACGTCCAATTAGCCCTTTCCGTACCACATTCTTTTTTCAGTCAAGCGTAAACCACTCAAGCAGAAAAAAAACCAGCTGACTGCTTGCTGAGTGGTTGTATTTTCAACCAAAGATTTCACCCTCAGGAATTGATTGAAAAGGAAAATGCTGTGCGTAAAGTTTGTTCCATAAAAATTACTCTTTCATATGGTGTAAAAAAAATGAAAGTCGTAACTGCTAAAATAGCTAAGTTATGGCTGTTTTTTCTTCTGGCCCACTTTATCGAACAGGAAAGTTGTTTGTTACATGAACAAATGGCACTCCATACACACAGCTGCACAGGGTAAGTTCGGATAGAGTTTTCTCAAAATATTATAAAGGTGACATGAATTTGACAGCACCATTAGAAAGAACTGAACCAGCTCTTTCTGTTGCTATAAGGATCATATATGAATGGTGAAAAACACAAGCACTACAGGTTGTTGAAACACGGTGAATATATCTGTTGTTTGGATACTCTGGTGTGTGGTTTCCTTGTCGAGTAAACTTGACATTGGTAAGGAAGAGGGGTGCTGTGGTCCGTCAAGTGAACTCGACATTGGTAAGGAAATGGTTAAGAGGACATGGTCCTAATGTCCATATCTCATTGAGCTTACACAGGACCCTCCGTGCACTAGCCTATAGGAGCCTCCTTCCAGCCTCCTCCTGAATTTGCTGGAGTACTGTAGGCCTATACCTACTGTAGGCCTATACAATCTCTTACCTGCAGTGAATACTTGGAATGTTGATTGGAACGGTCTGATGGCCAGCAGCTCTGTCTCGATCCGTTCCTTTATGCCTGGATACATCATGTTACCTCCCGTCAGGAAAACTCTCTGGCAAAAAAACCCCAAAAGAACCCAAAATTAACTATTTCGTTCAGGATCCTTCTAAAAACCACAAAGTCATTCTAATCCTCTGTGCATGATCCAAAATCTCAGCCAGTCATTTAAATTACTATGGACAGTTGGAATGACAACCCTCCCCCTACCCACACACACCCCTTCATCTCCGTCCCTCCCCTGACATGTCCAAGCCTATTCTGTGTCTCGCTGTCATAACTCGTCACTCTATGGTCCAATGGCCTCAGCCAATCCAGCTGGGTTATAGCCATTACCTGACAAACCACATCCCTCCTCGTCCTTTCCTGCCCAGACACACCCCTCTCCTCCTACCCCGCCCTACCCCGCCCTGCCCCTCACCTGCACTAGCCTGTCCTGCGTCTCGCTGTCATAACTCCTCAGTACATGGTCCAATGTCTCGATCAGTCCAGCCTGGTCATGTCCAATGATAGACGGTTGGAACATGACCTCTGGTACACGTATCCGCTCCACCCCAAGCTGTAGTTGGTAGTACTCGGCAAGATCAAAGGTCATTCTAGCAACAGGCTGAGGACTGCTTTGCTTACTACAAAAAAATGTTAATCATCTAACATTTATTTTCTAGTAAAAACATTCTTTTTTGACATGCAAATACTGTGTGGAAGAAATGAGTTTAACCCCTGGAGTACGGTTTTACAGGAGACGTCAGGGTGTCGCGGTGGTTCTGGCAGCCAAGTGAACCGCTACAATGTGTTTGTGCAGCCAAGCATAACATAAACAATAATCCAACAATGGATTAAAACTGCACAAATGGCGGCAAATGGCGTCATCCGTACACAAGGGGTTAACAACCTTCTAATAACAGTTGTTTTATGGGCACAGGCTTAGAAACAATGAACAGGCCAAGCAAGGCCCAGGGAATAAAGTATGAAAGACGGTCAGGACCCTTCGATTGGAATGAAATGGTCTGTTTTTATGATTACCTTACCTGTCATAGTCTTGATCAACATCTCTCAACAGGAGATCCAGATCGCATACATTCTCCTTGTCAATTTCATCATCGATTCCGTCGGCATCGGGGATCTGTAATATAACCACGGTAACTGGAATATCAAGATATTTAAATTAAAAACTCGCTAAACGATTTATTTTAGAGTTTTCAGTAGACATAATTAATATACAGTGCAGTTGGGAAAAATAACTAAATGAATTGAACAGGAAGTTGCCAGAGTTCCTTTTGAATTTACAGGCCCTATTAAAACAAATCTTACACAATGGAAATCAATAGAAATTGTATAGTTTTCGTCTAAATAATGTGTATATTCATCCGGGTTTAAAACTGAGCGATGGATCAAAATGCACATGAACAATTAATACATGAATAAATGTCCCTGACCCATTTTGTAAGCCCCGGTCACATATTATACACTAAGGTGACAAAATAACCAAGACAACAATATTTTATTGTTTCAAAAATTAATGAAAAAAAGAATAATCAAGCAAATTAGCTAGCCTAGCATTTTAAACTTACGCACTTTTTTTTTCCTCTCTCTTTTTTCCTCCGAGAAAGAACTTATTTAAATTCAAAATGTTATTGATATTTTATTGATTTTTACATTTCAGGTCAATCCAGTCAGTTAGCAGTTCGCAGCAGCTTAATTCATTTTCATAAAAAAAAATAAAAAATTATAATGAGCCAAAAACCTACCATTGTTAATTCATGTTTTTTAAAATGAGTTATTCTGCACGCCCACCTTTGATTGGCTCTCCTGAGACCACTCGGCTTGTGATTGGCTGGTTGGTTTGGACTCCACCCCTTGTATC
Source organism: Hippasteria phrygiana (assembly GCA_037893225.1). Lineage (NCBI taxonomy): Eukaryota > Metazoa > Echinodermata > Asteroidea > Valvatida > Goniasteridae > Hippasteria > Hippasteria phrygiana. Next base: position 243,662 of record JAZGUH010000972.1, on the reverse strand, counting down.
TTATCCTTGATTTTCTGAATGGACTCAGTCAGCTTGTCAATCATGGACTGAAGCTCCGCCCCCGAGGAGTAGCCAAGCTCCCGTAGTGCCGTCTGATTATAGAATTAAAAAAACTCTTGATAGACGAATCCCGAAATGAAGAAAATAGTGCACTTCTGGGTTTGAAAGCTAGGATCTCAACTCACTATGCTGCATGTGCGCTGCATTTATGAATGAATTTCAAGAATAGCATTATGTTGCAAAATTTGGGGGAAAAAAAAAAGAGTTATATACATTGCTGAATTGGTCCCATCCTAAGCTTGAATTTGATGTAGGTTTGACCCCTGTGGCATTTTGTGTTCTCGCAATATCTTGACAATTGCATACTCATGTCCAATTTAACAGATGTGCGTTTAGAGATATAGCCCTTTAAACATAGCAAGTAGAAAGAAATGAGATACAAGTAATTCCTAGCAACATTTTTGTTTTTGTTTCTTCACACACCAAAATGAACGTTTCAGAAAATAAATTATAAAAAGCCAACAAACCAACAAAAAAAAATGTCACCCTCTTTACATAGAACAGCCTTGTGTGTGCTTTTGCATAGCGCAACATAATACCCTTTTTTTGTAGAGAGGGTCACATATAATAATTTTTAAGATATAAAACAAAACAACTTCATGCCTCTGCAAAATGTTAGCTGAGAACATGTTACAAGCAATACACATAACATTGCTATTTTGGCCGGTGACCCGTTTTTGCTAAGCAAATTAATTTGTTTCTGTGTTTAAGCAACTTTTTGTGCTAATACAGTGGAACGCCGCTATAACGAACATCGTGGGATCCACAGATTTTGTTCGGTACAGCGATCGTTCGGTACAGCGATTTTCAGCCGCCAGTCCGCCAACATGGCGTCCGTTCTTTTAAATAGCGCCCTCTTGCGTCGTATTTGAAGTGCGCCCTCTTTTGATTGTAATTGAACATTTGCCTGCCATTGAATCATGTTCATTTCTATTAAGCTTACCGAATTATAAAGCAAGAGTTGGCTTTTCCCTTCTAATTCCTTGGGGAAATAATAGCCGCCTGTCACTCTTTGGGAGCCAAGGATGGTGTTAGGTATAGCCGAATGTTCGGTATAGCGGTGTTCGTTATAGCGGCGTTCCACTTTAGCTAGCCAGCCAGCCCTGCCCACAATAAGAATCACCACTCACCTGGTACCCCTCCTCGTCTTCATCCTCCAGTAAATCTTGTACACTCCTCAGCTGCTGTAATATGTCTTCCTCAGCGGCAAGCTTACATGCAAATCCACAAAAATAGATAAATAAATTGATAGCCTACCAAGGTGAAAATTTCAGTTGACACCAGTTAAACTGGGGTGCGTTCCATTCATGCGAACGTTGCCAATGTTGGCCAACAACTCCAGCAATTTTCCATTACATGTGCGCAAAAATTTGGCAAACGTTTGCGAACGTTCGCGTTGTTTGCACAAATAGAACGCACTCCTTGTTTAAACTGTTTTATATTACCTGGTGTCCAACTGGTACCTGTTGGATTCAACAGGTATCAACCGGTAGCTCAATTGGATTCAACAGAAACCAGCTGAAACCAATTAAAGGAACCAGTGACCAACTGGTAATTCTTCTGGTGTCAACAGGAACCAGTTGAAACCAGTGCATACCAGTTAAACCATTTGAAAACCAGTTCCCACCAGTTAAAAACCAGTTCATACCAGTTAAACCAGTTCCAACCAGTTCACCAATTCCCAGTTCAACTGGACCAGTCGGGAGCAGTTCAAACCAGTTTAACTGGTTTCAACTGGAATTTTCACCTTGGCCTATCACAGCCTCGCTCCTTTTCCGTCAGTTTACATGGGCACGTCTTCTTGGACCGTCATCTCCCCCAGCTGGGAGAAGTATATCTCTAGGATTGCAAAGAGTCTTTCCATGTGAGTTGGTTGTCTTTATCGAGCTCAGAAAAAAAACTACCTCCTGATGCTATCCTTGACCTTTACAAGACAACTATACGTCCTCTCATGGAGTACTGTTCCACCATCTGGGCTGGTACCCTGCCGACTACAATATCCCACACATTACAACAGCTTTTTACCATTGTTGGATTTTGTTGGATTTAGCAGGGGTTTAGGGTTACAAAATAGTTTTGGAATGCTTGGTTGAAATAGAGTCCTTGGAATTTACATGGATAGGTTTTTCTCATTTTTTACATTTGAATTATCTAAACATAAATGATCCTGAAGAGACAACTTCTTTTAAATACCCTTTCCTCTCTCCTCTTGGCGTTGATCTCCTGGAGGCGTTTAATCTGCTGCTGTTTCCTGTCTTGTTTTTTGTCATCCGACGACCAGCCAGGGAGCTGTCAATTAACAAACAAATCCCAATCAGTCTTGAATCTCTACTTTAGTAACTCAAATTTAGGCAATTCCACTTTTAAGCTATTCACACGATTCACAAATAAGACCTGTCACACTGTTCATAAATGATATGAGGACTTCTTGAGAAAGTAAATGAGAGATTGCAGGTAACACCCATGTGAGATGGACAGAGCACACTGTCCGAAACGTCGAGATCCGTTCTCACCCCGGTTCTTTTCAGAACCACACATCTTCCTAAAAGAGATTATTTTCACATGGTGTTACCCGCAATCTCTCATTTACTTTCTCATCGTTTCCACCACGCAAAGCTTCAAATCGTATTTATGATGACTTCTTGTAACTTTTTCTCAAACAATAAACGGTGCACAACCTTTGACAGATGACACAGGGTCAACTTTATGTCATAACATTTTTGGACCATTTTTTTGGGGTAAAAGCAGTTACAATAATCATAACGTTGCAGTTTTCATGAACAACATGTGCACCGGTTTGCCAATTAAGTAATGAAACTTACGGCCAACCAGAGGCCTCCGTTTCATATCAGGATGCTAAGCTAGGCAAGACGCACCCAAATTTTAAGTCATTGTGTCACAGCCATTCAATGGAGGTGGAGGGTTGCCGAATTTATCAGAAATAGTTTCACCCACCGCCACCCCTTACCACTACAAATTCACAAATGCTAGTTTAAAAATTGTTTTTATGGAGGTCGCCCGATTAACACAAGGCTAAAAGCCACTCGGTCAAAGGGCTACAACAGAGGTGGTGGGGTTGGCTACATTTTAGGTTGCCAGCCCCACCACCCTTACGGTTTTCCTGGGTCCAGATCTAAACAGAGGATAAATCTTCAATAGATATCAAAGAAATTATCCTAATTTTCAGACCTATAGACCTAGGCGGGGTAACTTCCACCGTTGGTCAGACCAACTCTCCTGCCCCAAGCGAAATGATGATGAGTTGTATAAACTTTTCTTCAAACTTCAAACTTACAATTTCTTTGGCATGTTTTATGGGGTTCAGACAGCCAGTAATATAAACCCCTTTTATCGCTTCATGCATCTGTTTATTTTCGAAGTAACTCTGAATATAAATTGACATACTTACCGGTGTGAAGGGGAGCTGTATGCGGTGCAAGTGTTTGTCCCAGTAGGACGGTGATCGCCAGTCACTAAGCTCTGCAATGAAGTCTGACGACACGTAGGTGTGCTCATTAACTAATTCCTGAATTACAGAAGTTCAATACATTTTTCACGATTATTCCTAACTGCCATTTATGCTGAAAATTTGCAGAATTAAAGACAAACATAAATAGAAATAGAAATTCGTCAAACAACCCACAAGGGAAACTGACGAGGTAAATTTTTGAATTCATTTTCAAAGTGAACAAAGAAAACTGGTAGGAGCGGGATTCGAACCTGCTGCCTCCGGAACACCGTACCGACGCTCTACCAACTGAGCTATTTTGCCCTATGTTGGCGGTCTCCCAAAAATATAAATTGATAGAAAATACACAACAGACTGATACACATTTCCAAAAAAATTATTTTGAATTAAAAACTTCGAAACATCATCTTTGAAAACCTTAAGGGTCATTGTTAAAATCACATTCTCTTAATCCTCCTGTCCATTCTGAATAGGAAATCACATCCAAGGGGTTCATAGTGTTACCTCTGCCCTGCTTAAATTGACAGCGGCAAAATGCGCCGGGTATTTCAGCTGGAGCAGTTTGTGCATGAAGGCCACCGAGTGCACGCCGCCGACGTTGATGCGCTTGCAGTGCTTGCTGTCCAGCCTGCCGTGCACCATGGGAAGGATGTGGGTAGTCTGGTAGCCGGAGGACAGAACCAGACCATCCAGTGTTCCTGCAGTGGAAAAAAGCAGATGCGCACGTGTTAACTACAAACATTGCAAAACAGATTTGCTTGTTGCATTTCTTTACTCTGGGTTTACCTATACACTAAGAACCAGTTTCTATTTTGGGCTTTGCAATACAAATTAGTACATGCATGCAACAAGAAAAAGCACAATAGAATACATTTGAAATGATATAAAGCATAATAACAACAATTATACAAATTACAAAATCGTCAATGAAACTGAATTATAAATTCATCTGTAATCATTGGGGAAAGCTAACAAAATTAAAACTACATGTATGTACATTGCAAGTTACGTTTTACAATACATATCTTAAAACAAAATTTTAAAGATAAAATAGAATACATGTACAAGATTTGACTTGATTTGATTTGCAATTACACTCATTATATATAACAGCAAATGAATTTTCAAGGTGAACAAAGAAAACTGGCAGGAGCAGGATTCGAACCTGCGACCTCCGGAATACCGTACCGGCGCTCTACCAATTGAGCTATCTTGCCCTATGTTGGCGGTCTCTCAAAATTGCCAGTGTCTTTGTTCGGGGGGCGCTAGTCAGAAGTCATAAACCCATAATGCCATATAGCCAGGGATCACGCCCAATTTTACGATACAATCTGGGAAGGGACATTGTGGGGATCACTCAATGAGGATACGACTTTTTAACATATTAATATATTAGCCAGTCTATAGCCACAATAAGTTTATTAGCCAATATCCTCTGTGTGTAGATAGGTAATACGTGCCAAAGTTTACAAAATACTTGTATTACCTGCATCTGGGAAGTTGTTGTAAAAGCTAAACAAGCTGTCCACACCAAACGCAACCTTGGGCACATAGTAACATTCAAAGAGAAGCTCGGACATCACTGAATGGAATTAAAAAGTAATGTATGAACGTGAGAAGCCGTTGTATTGCAATTAAGATGGTGAAGCCACTCTATGAAACTTGGCTCAAGACAGCTGAATTTCGCTTTACATCCCTCATTACATAAACAAAACTCACACTGCCTGCAGTAGTTGGGATTGCACAGCGTCTCCGTTAGCACCAGCGGGTGCCGAACAGCGCCCTCGGTGTCCACACCCAGCCGTGCAAAGACGTGATCGAGGATCAGCTCCTGGGCATCGTAGTGGGTCAGCACGTCGCGGTCAAACTGCGTCTTGAGCAGCCAGCGCACCGCCTCCACGTTGGGGATATCGTTGCCGATCTGTGACTCGTAGTCCTTCCGGCCTCGCTGCCGCGCGATCACATTGCGGAAGGCTAGCCGGGGGGAGGGGTCGCTGGCCCAGCCGACCCGGCAAAAGCAAGATCCTGGGGAAGAGGTTGACGAGTGTTGCACCATTCAATTGCAAGTTTGTTACTGAGACCTTTTAGTGCATAAAAACTGGAAAAGGTTACCTTGTAAATTTTCTGGCCAATTTTACTTACCTCTCGGCTAATCAAATTCTTCAAAATGTCCATATTGCAAAGATGAGGCTCTGATCATTTCACTCGCCAAATCTGGGGACTTTGTTCTGATTGTGATTAGAGTTACAGACTTCCAAACCTTACAAGAGGGGTGTTTACTACCAATGGCAGCACCGAGCGAAACCAAGTGAACAAATTGTGAAACATCTGCCTGCAAAAAGGACTGGTTCAATGGACAATATAGCTGTCCTGATTTTAATGTGTATGTCGAGCGCAATCTGGAGTTTTGCGCAAGTTTATTGTACTCCCCCTCCTGAGCTAATTTCCCTTTGAATGAAATCCATTCATAGGGATATGAACTCAGGAGGGAGTACAATAAACTCCAGATTGCGCTCGACATGTATGTTGAATATTATGACTTGCGGGAGAAAAGTGCACAATGTAATAGAAGGAATATTGGGTGCCTGACTGTTGAACTACACTCAGGAGGCACGCTATATGCACGAATATTCATACCAACATTTTGACGTCATGGTGCTATTTAATTTTATACAACACCTGAATAAATCCCAGCCATCCGATTGGTGGATCGTCGATCACGTGCATTGAATTATTCGACCCATCACACGACGCGAACCCACACCGCCCAAAACGTTCTATCACATGGTTCTATCAAACGGTGCGCGCGCATTGATAGAACCAAAAGAACTTCCCTAATTTCACGGTCACTATGGTGGCGCTACAACAGGGCTGTCATTCACACAACATTGGGGCCGAGTTTCCCGAACTGCCGCGGTTTGTTCTCCTAACAGACGACGAAATATTGGAGCTCGTAGGCGATGCTGACCTCCAAATACAAAGAGACAAATCAAATATGCAGTGAAACGATTAGATGAATTTGCAAGACACGCAGGAACAACAATTGAAAGTTTAACTGATTCGGAACTCGAAAAAATTTTGTCGCGGTTTTATGCGGGACTGAGAAGGTAAACGGCACGTTGTAACGTTACACCAAGAAATCCATGCATGCAATCTGTCGGATTTATTCAGGCATTGTATAAAACAAATAATGAATGTTTATGAGTGCGATGGTAAGAATAATTTCATTCGGTGACAGATGGAATGTCCCATTCCACTCGGCTTCGCCTCGTGGAATGGAACATTCAATCTGTCACCTCATGACATTATTCTTACCATCGCACTCATAAACATTCATTATTTGTATAATGTTACTCTCTGGTTCAGAGAGCAGCAGATGAGATAACATCTCATGCACAAATGTAACATTTCATTGTCCGTAGCTCAATTTACAGAGTTAAGACTCCAAATTTGGCAGATGAATTAGCCACGCCTTCTTCTGCACAATGTAAAAAATGTTTGGAGGATATTGTTAAAGAGGATGTTGATTGCTGAGAGAAGTCTGCATCATTTTGAAGTTTTATGCAGATTGCATATTGTAAAATAAAACAGCCAATTATTTCTGCCATGACTTTGGAGAGCTATTTTTTCAAGTCCCCTCTAGCCCGCTGGTGCCATTTAATTGTCTAATAATTGTCGCTGTGGGCAGCAAACAAATTCGACGCCAAAAGGGGAGTTCGTCTTATGATGTCAGATTTGTTTGCTGCCCGCAGCGACGACTTTTAGAAAAATGGCATCAGTGGGCTAGAGGTGATTTGAAATGACACAGACTGCTCTCACCAATCAACATCATCTTTAACTCTGTAGCAAGTAAGAAGCCAAACCCTTGTCACCCAGAATCTTTTTCCGTTTTTACTGTGTTAAGTTTTGGGACTCCCATACACTAGGCATGGGAGTCCAAAAATTCAGACTGGTTTGTCACTATAGGATTCACTGGCAAAAATCAGTTTTTTAAAATTATTTTTATGGAAATCACCCAATGCAAACAAGCCTACAGGCCTAAAAGCTAATCTACATGTAGGTATTAAGGGATGCAACAGAGGTGGTGAGGTTGGCCACATGTTTAGGTTGCCAGCCCTACCACCCTCACTGTTTTCCTGGGTCCAGATCTAAATAGAGGATAAATTTTCAATAGATACCAAAGAAATTATTCCAATTTTCACACCTATAGACTAAGGTAGGACACCCAGGCGGATAACTTCCACCGTTGGTGAGACCAACTCCACCCTCATCAGCATGGCTACAAAATCTTGTTTGGATCCATCCAGAGAGAATGCTCAAATGCAGAAATACTCACCATTATCAATGATAAGTGGTGTCTTGCTGTCTCTCAAGGACGCTGGGTAATCATGGACTTTATCAGGAGTGACGTTCAGGTAACTGTCTTTGAACTTGAATATGTTGGCGGCTTCATCTAGTCGCACGAGAGAGCATAACAAGATGTCAATTGGATTCAAATTGGACTGATTGGTTAAATGACTTCAACTGAACCATTAAATATGAAGATGGAATTTGCGTCGGGGATGATGATGTAAATTAGAACAGAGATTTTTATCTTTTGCCCTTTTGTGCTTCATATATTACGTCAGGAAAGGGCAAAAGAGAAAATCTTGATTCTAATTTACATGAACCATTCACTACGACACGTTCTTGTAGAGTCTAGACTTTCGCCTCTTATTGAGTCTAGACTTTCACCTTGAATCCAACAGGCAAAGGAGGGGGAACTAACTGCCAATTCAATGAAATCACTGCAAGAACCAATGTCTACACGTGTAATCTTTTCTACTAAGAACTGTGAGAAAGTGGAAAAACTACAACCAATCTAAATCCCTGCTTTTGTTTAATTTGCCACTCTCCAAGTCAGACTTCCATGAGGAGTTCTCAAGTACCAAGTACCAAGTACCAAGTAATCATGAACATGACCGGTTGTTGGTCACTTCACCCATTTTCCACTTCCAGGGTACCCACAGAAATCTGAAAACCAAATTCCATGACTTTTCCAGGACTAAAATATGACAATTTCCATGACATTTAATGCCATTTTGCAGAGAAAAGTTGTTTGGTATTATGATACTGATGAACCGCTGATGTTAGGCTAACCATTTGTTAGCTTTTGAAAATAAAAAAAAAAATTAATAATGGCCTCCTCCTTTCATCAAAACCGATCCATCAAAAATAACCCTTGCATGATCTTGATTTACATGACTTTTCCATGACTTTTCTATTTTTCCAAATTTTCCAGGACTTTTCTATGACTTTCCAGGACAACTTTTTTTCCAGGATTTTCCAGGATTTTCCATGACCCATGAGAACCCTGCACTTCGCCCCCAACCACTTCACCCAATAACCACTTCGCCCAATAACCACTTCGCCCAAATGCCACTTCGCCCACGCCCGAGTTTATTTTGTATAAAGAGGGTAAGAATAAGGCAGAGTAAAAAAACATGTTTCACGTCCGGGTTTTCAAAAAGAAGGAGGAAGAGGGGCTTTCTATTTTATATTTTCAAGATGGCCATCATTTAAACAAAATTCTGGCAACCATTGGTGTTTCCCTGTTCAAAGACGCATTAAAAATGAAAGAGACATGTTGGACAAGAGAACTGAACATATTTAAAGTGTTTTTTAGTATGTTTGTCATAAAATTCCGACTCTCAAGTATTTATTTTCCGATTGACTGGTTGACATTTGTGTATTTTTATACATCATTTTTCTGTGGTAAAATTTTTTTAAAATCCAGGCGGCCTCCAAAAAGGATGCGGGCGGGGATGCAAAACATGTTTTTTTTTTTCGCCTAACAGAAAGATTTTACTTTAATACCCCACCAAAATCTGTCAGTCGAGAACAGTAAAATCTTGGGAAAATGGCTTACAAATTTCAATGGGCAAGTTTAGAAAGTCGCTGAAAAAAACCCCTGATTTTAGGGTGTGGGTGAAAGTCGGATCCTCTGGACCTAGTCGGACCCTCCTTGACCCTCCAAAGTAAATGTTATTCTTTCAATTAAATGGATGGAATGGCATTCCAATTAATACTAACTCTTAAAATAATCGATGGTTTCAACTTTTTAAAAAATACCTTAACGAGCAATCATACAATGGGACAGTACAGGATCCGGGAAGGTCCGTCTGTCTGACTAACGGTAGCATTAGATCAGGAGGATCTGGGTTTTACCAATCGCCCTGATTTTATTTCTATATTTATTTATTACTTACATTTCTTAGTTTACCCAGGGTGTGCAAAACTGGTTTCGATTAGGCCCCTACAAATATCAAGAGTAGGCCCAGGCCTATAATTAATTTTGTGAAACTTGGGGATGGAGAAATAGAACAAGCGAACATTAATTCTTTCAAACACAAGACTATTTACACAAACACATTAATATTTACACGCATAGAAATATTTACACAAATAGAAATACATTTACTCATACACAAGAATTTACAAAAATAAATCTGTATAAGTTTTAAATAAGTCTAGGGCCATACCTCCATGGTCTAGGCCTCAGAACAGTATTGTAATTACGGGCAGACGGGACATGCGGCGGGAATGGAAAATTCCCATTATTATATTATTATTATTATCCAGGTCCAAAGTTCAGCGGCAACCAAATTATAACTCCGTAGATCAGCGCAAATGGAGAATTATAATTAACTCGAGCATTCGTCTGATTCGGAAATAGGACGGGCAATGATAAAAATCAGTATTTTACCTGGAGCAGACTGTGGAAGCCGCCATGTTGTGAAGCGCCACCAATTGTCATGATTAATTTAGTAACAAAATTCTTGCTCGTACCCATCGTCGAAACTGGGCGCTGGGAACGACTAATGCGCTTCACAGATTTTTGTGAAGGAAAGGCACGGTATTCGGGTAGCACTGGTGACATCCAGCAGGTTAACCAAAATCTATCCAATCAGAGCTCAAAGCGCATCAGACGTTTCCACCCAGCGCCGTATTTGGGTGGTGGGCACGAGCAAATTCTCTATCCAGAGGTATATTTTTGCTTTTTGTACAGGTTTTTTTGCCACAAATTAAGCCATTTTTGACAAACGTGTTAGAAGTAACTGGATAAAAGTATAAATTAATTTTATTTGTAAATAGTGTTTAAAAAAATCTCAACATAATTTAAGGTTGTTGAACCATGGAGAAATAAGACAACTGCGATGTGTGCAACCATTTTCGTTCATTGACGCATGCGTGAAACCCTAGCCCTGCATGCAGTGCAGAAGACTTCATTTTGTGTACAATAACTGTATTTAGGCCTCGGTCTAATTGTTTTTCGCAAAGAAAATATCAAGTGAGTGTGCTCAAGCATTGAGTCAGTTGAAGGAGTGAGTATGTGGTAATTTTGTTCTTGTTTTTAGCTTTATCGACAGCAGTCAGTAGCCTACTTGCAACTTGCAAGTTGCAAGTTAAGTTGCAAGTCCTATCGCGTTTTGTAAAGTCACTGCCAAGACAAGGGAAATGGTTTAAACTGCCACACAAATACTAGATACGCCACCCAAGAGCAGGGAGCCTAGAGGTTTGAATATTATTAAGATGGAGGAGCACCCATCGTTGACCTATGTTATGTATGTATCGTTATGTCCGTGTCGAGTAATTAATGTTTTTATTTTTGCAGCTAAAATAGTGTGATCGTCCATTGATCAACCATGTTCAATCATGGTCATTTTGTCATCGCAACAATAACCATTATTAGCCCGAGTAACTTGGACCCTTTTATCGCCCTTTTTAACATTTGGACATGATCTGGCGATAGGGTCCAACTTAGCCCAGGTTGGACGATGTCTTCATTGCACTACGACTGATGTCCAGAATATGAGATTTCGCAGTAATTGAAATAAAACTTTACCAGGATTTTTTTCACGTTTTACCTCGTTGTGAAAGCTTATTTCATGCCCACACATACTTTTTGTGTCCTTATCTATCTGTCCGTTAGGTTCAGGAATTCCATATGCTACGCTGGCCGACGTTTTCCAGGAAAATAAACTCAAACGCAACGTTAAACTTGTAGACTCTTTTCATCAGTTTCATACCGAGTTACATGACGTACACGGGGCACACATACGCGCGACCTCCGGAATTCTGCCAGTGCAATGCTGCTGCGTGCAGCGCAGGCGCAATGCACATGCGCAATTTGCCTGGCAACCACTCGCATGCGCACTACCGTTTGGGCTGGCTGTGTGGTACGGTCTTGAAAAGTGTTTTCTGTGTAGTCTACAGATACTTTTAAAGTTCCAAATCTGTTTTGGGCTATAGAAGATAATAAGAACGAATTTAGGAGGTTATTATGGACGACGTAATCGATGTTGTTTTGAAGGAATATGGCATATCGTCAATTCAAAGCAGGATCCTCAGTACGAACACGAACGTCACGCAAGTTATTGCGCCTGCGCGTAAGGGGGACAGTTACTAGGCAAATCGCGCATGCGCATTGTGCGTGCACGCGCGCGCGGCCTAGTGCTTGCGTGCACGCGTAACTATACGCACACATACAATTAATGTACGTATACTCGGTCTGAAACTGATGAAAAGAGTCTACAAGTTTAACGTTGCTTTTGAGTTTATTTTCCTGAAAAACGTCGGCCAGCGAAGCATAAGGAATTCGTGAACCTCACGGACAGATAGATAAAGACACAAAAGAGTATAATGGGCGTGAAATTAGTGTCTACAGTGAGGTAAAAATATTGTAATTTTGTTTCTAATTTTTTTCGGCTACTTCCAGTAGCTTCATATTCTGGACTCCCTCTGCAACAACGCGAAGGGAGTCCATACTGGGCTAGGGTCCAACTCTGCGCTACAGATTGGTCTTTTCCAATATATGTCTGAAGAATCAACAATTAACAAAAGCATCAGATTTCACCCTTAAACATGTTAAAACGGCCCCCAAAATACTAGATACGCCACCTGAGTAGAGTTCCAGGATTAAGATTGAGGTACTAAGGAGTAAGGTTCACTTACGATCCGATGAAAAGTGAAATCCTGCGAAGGGTTTGAACGTTCGCACGTGTGCACACGAACGTTCACAGGAAACAGTCGCCGGCATACGGAAGCCGTACAGTGCTTTATGCGTGCGCAGGAGTGATGTCATGCCATAATGATATACAAGGTCGCGATATTTGAACTCTGCAGCAACACGACGCATGCCTTGCGGATGCTTCTCTGAATTGAACGGGAAATTTCACTTTTCGTCGGATTGTAAGTGTTAGTACCTCCATCTTAATCCTGGAACTCGACTTGTATTTCAGGTGGCATATCTAGTATTTTGGTGGCCATTTTAAGGGTAAAATCTGATGTTTTTGTTGGCTCTTCAGACATATTTGGGAAAAAAAACACTTTGTAATGCACATTTGCCTTGGATCTAACTATTGCCAGATCATGTCCAAATGTTTAAAAAGGCGATAAAAGGGTCCAAGGTACTCGGACTACCATTAAATGTATCTAAAGCTGTCAGATGATTTTATTATCCCTTGTGGATTTTTGGAAAGTAAATGACATTTCTGCCATGTCATCACAGGTACATTTAAGGAGAATATGACTGATCAGGCTTTTGTTGAAGCCTAATGCTGAGCTCTGTAAAAAGTCAACCCTTCAGTGCTTAAGGAGAGAACAACGGTTAAACGATGGAAGACAAGGTCAGTCGCAGCTCTGTAGACTCCCTCTCTGTAACAGATGAATTTGTGGTCGTGACGCCCAACTCCGAGAAAGCGGCCGAGCCCCCACAGGACAATGTGTCAACCGCCTCAGCCGAAAGCACTGGACTCAAGATTGTTGGCAACGGGAACATGGAGGATCTCCGGCACCACCTGGATGAGGTGCTGGGCGGAGATCACACCGATGGGGGGCCTAAGGCACCCTTGCTCGGTGGTGATGAGGATGGCAGCGGCCGGGAGACACCCACCAACCGGGGCAAGTACCGTATGCGGAGCATCAGCGAGCCGGCCCACAACGAGGAGGGCAAGTACACAGCAGACAACCCCTCCCATCAGCTGGGCGGGGCCAGCCCCACCTTGTACCACCCGATGTCCAGAGACGATCTGGGTGAGCGGATTCTCTCGGGTCATGTGGGGAGTTCAAAGGTTAGGGACCGGGGGTCGACTAGGGAAGAGCAGGAGGCCGAGGGTGGGCTTGATCCCTGGGAGCTCAGGTCAAGCTCGGATGGCCAAAGTAAGTTTTGATATTTTGTTTTTCTCGCTCATGGCAAATTTGGATGGTGCATCTTGTGTAGAGTTACCGGAAATCCACTGCAAGCACTAAAACCCTCATCGTGGTAAATGGTATGGTGGTATTTGTTCATTTAAAATGTTTAATACATTCTTAATTTAATTCCAGTTCAGTGGTTACATGTACATCATCTTAACTTCCTGCATCTGTTTGCTAATTTAAACAAATTTCTACATTCATCAAATTAACATTGATTTAACCTGGTATCTATGGTGTACAAGTGATTGTCTTTTTAACTATTTGCATAAATCCTGTTGGTGACTGTTTACCAATAATTAATCCATTATGGATATCTGTAGGTAAAAAAAAAAAATGCATGATCACTCATTGGTATTTCCCTTTCTTGATAATTGATTTATCCTCGAGAGAATTAACACCTATGATTCAGCTCGATCACACAGTGTCATGGGATTATGCTAACATACCTAACTGACCCTTTATTTTGTATGGATAGACCTGTAGTGTGCAATGGATGCTGCACTCCATTGTGGGACAATTTTTTGGACAAAATCTCAAAGGCTGATTATCTGTAAAAGGGTCTATTTATTTGTGTAATCCTGTTAGTAATAAGGAATATAATGAAATATATCAAGCCTTGAAAAACAACAATATTTACATTGTGTTAAAATTTAAAAGTGATGTAAAATTTTTTTTTTTTTTAAATGTACCTTAATATAACCCCTCCGTCCGATAAGTCATTGACATCTTTATCCTTTAAAACCCTAACCCCTATAGGGTGAATTCAAAATCCTATTAAAATTGTTGGATTTAGCAGAGTTAGGGTTAATAATAATAATTTACTCGCATGTATGTTTGAATGATTTACCTAAATGTGATCTACCACTTTACATGTACAATGTACATATATAAAAATATATGTGATGTCTATTGCATCTCATGAAGTACACATGTACATGTACATGTATGCAAGCCTACATTTGTGTAGGACAAGTACGTGTAGGTTGGACTCTACTGTTGCTGACGTACACTTTCAATGCTTTGTCAGGCTGCAACTTTACTCATGGAAAGGGCGAGGCAATTTCTCTATGGCAAACATAATTTCTGTTAAGAAAAATTTGGGGAACATTTCAAAGGGCACCGAAACAAAGGATTAAAAGTTCCAGGCCTGCTGTTTGGTTATGGGTTGTTTTTTGTACCTGAAAATACAACTGATAATGTTAGGAGGGTCTGGCATTGTAATCCCATGTAAGAACAAGTCTCTCCTTATTCAGAACTAAACTTGTTCATTTCCTGTTTGTGTTTGTCATGTACATGTATGGGTCAGACAGAGGAAATAATTAAGTGACACTCAAGACAGTATGACAGAAATGACTACATAATATCACGGATAGAACACATTTACAAACCAGTTTCTCATACATGTTGTCATTCAGTGGCCAGCATCCCAAACCAGCGACTTCAAAAACTTAACCCTAAACACTGTGGCGCTTTTCTGGGAAGTATCCTGAACCTGTCAAAATCCAACACTGTGCATTATACCTATGCTATGGCACATTCTTTGTACTTGGACAGATTGAGGCATCATACAAGGTTCTACAGTCCTGAACCCATCAAAATACAACATGGTGTTGGATTTTGGCGGATTTGGGACGGTTAGGTTTAAAATAGCCTTCTGCATGACTAATTTTTGTATCCCATTCTTGCTCCCAAACCAGACCACTTGAGCCCGTCTCACGTGGGCGTGGTCCCCATGGACAAGATCTGCACCCTTTTCTCCCACATCATCTACCTGGGGGCGGCCACGGTTAACGCCCCTAAGAGCATGATGGAGGCTACCAAGAACATGGCTATCCTCAAGCAGCAACAGTCGCAAAATGTCATCGAAATTGTGCTGTCTGTCCCCCGGACGTCCGAAGGCTCGGTTAGGTAAGTTTTCATCACATTCTTCTCCAAATTTCCGATATCAGCTTTCTTGTGATGTTTACCAGATTAAACTATTTTCATGTGATGCCATGCCCCCCGATCACCAGGCTTGTAATAATTGACCTATCGTCGTTTATGAGTTAACCACACCCCTTAGACAACTGTATGGGAATTTTGTGTGGTAATTTTTGTTTGTCTCAGATTTTGCGCGTTTCACGTGGAATTATAATTGATGTGATTGGACAATAATTCACAAGCTGCGTTGACGCGATTCGACAGCGATAAGTCAATTCTTGGATCCATCACAACCCCCTGGGAGCATGCATGTATGCATTTAAGGCAACTACTAGAGTAATTTAAAACCCTTCTGTACTTATAACTATCACAGCCTATCAAAAACTCTAAACACCAACTCTCACAATTTGTGTGTGTTTCAACCTATCACTTGATAGGTTTTGATATTGTATAGGGTAGCTGGCTCCATTTTGGACTTGAGAACAGGAGGGTTAACCAAAATACAGTAATTCTGGGCCTACCATATACACGTAAGAACATCTATGTGTGGTTTCCAATTTTATGGAACTTTTTGTTGTCTGACTTGTCTTAATTCAAGTTGGAAATTATTTTCACACTTTCGAAAAATTATTTTCACACTTCAGTGTTCTCCACGAGGGGTTTTAGCAGGGCGGACCGCCCTGCCAAAATTGTATGCCTCCCGCTAAAATTTTACCGCCCCACTAAAATTTTCACCGCCCTGTTTTTTTTCCATTGGATTTTCCCCCATTTTCCACCGTCTTCACAGTTTATCTAAGTACGAAGAAGTTTACCGCACTCTGTGGAACGAACATGAAGAGTTTGCCAGCATTAACATTCAGCAGTATTGCAGTAGCGTTTATAGTAATCGAACAGATCTGGACGCAACGTACGCAACATATTATGCATTCACATCATAAAACTATACACGTAATATTATTCTGGACTGGTTCCAATCTCCCTGGTAATATCATTTTCACTTTGTCGCGTCGAGAACCAGTTTACCTAAATTACCTTGAGGGCGTCTTTTTCTCTCGGAAAATACCTTATCCACGCACAGACCGAGGCACATTACATATTCTGCTTGAGCCGGCCCCATTCATCACGCGTATGCATCGAGTGTACATTCTTCGTCCAAAATCTAAACAAAATATAGTGTTTTTCGGCCATGCTGATGACAAGGTGTGTGGCTTCTGGGTGCAGCAAAACAACGAAGGCTGGAGTAAGCCTTCATTTATTTTCAACTGATGCTAAATATCGGAGAATTTGGATGACGAAAGTGAAGGTGACAAGAGCGTTATGTAGCGACCACTTTGAGCCGTCGTGTTTCGATACTGGTATTTTCAAATCATGGGATGACCATTAAAAATATGCTCAAGTCCACTGCCATCCCAACAAAGTTCCCAGATGTGAGTAAGGTACAGGCGAAAGCAGTTAAACGGCCCATTCCCCGAGGAGCCTTCGCTAAAAGGGAGAAAATCAGGGTAAGTTCGATGTTAGTTGTTGCAACTTACGAAATTGCACGTGTAGACCTAGTGTACGTGTGTATACGATACATACATGCGTCATTTACCGGGTCCAGTCGATCCATGAATTTCGGTGCCTCGGTCTACGTCACAAACAGCGCCCTCAATTTGAGTCTCAACAAATTCCAAAAAGGGGGGGGGGGGTCAATTTTTGGGCGGCAAATAATCACACTAAAACTTCACTTGAACCAGTTTGGCTTTTAATTCACATTTAATACGTATAAATGAATTTATTCATGAAATAAAATGTGATCCGCCCAGTTTGAGATGCATGTTTCCTTTAAGCGGGCCCCATACCCCACGCCGTAAGGGCTCTGCGCTCGCATTGTGTCTGCCGCCCTGCTAACATTTTAGGCCGTGGAGAACACTGCACTTTTCAGAAAAGGTGTGAAAATATCTTCACACTTGTGTGAAAGGGCGTGAAAAATGTTTCCCTCTTGTGTGAAAAGGTATGAAAATGTTTTCCCACCTGTGTGAAGGGTGTGAGAATGTTTTCCCACTTGTGTTAAAAGGTGTGAGAATGTTTCCCCACATTTTGTGAAAGGAAAATGAATTCTATAGGAAGAGAAACAAAATGTGAAGAGAAATTTCCATTCCCAGGTTAACTATCAAGCGCAGTGAATAGTCGTTAATTCCTATACATATGCAGATTTTTACCAATGCTATGAGCCTATCAGTATCAGGATGAGCTTATTAATCAAATTCTGTGCCCGACGTCTTGTCTCCGCACATAGGCCCATTTGCCTGTTTGCCGTTGACAATGTTAACAACTTTTTGAGAATGATGACGATTACTCTGTAACCAGGCACAGCATACATGTACTTTGTCATTGTCAGAAGTGCAACTCGCATCTGACAATTGTAGCGATTGACAAATATTACACGGCCGGCTCGAATATATTCAGCACTGACAGTGCCACATTTGAATATTCTACAAGGTTCCCTGTGGGCGGAAGTCTTCAGAAATATAATTTTCCGGTTGAAAACTTACTTCTTTTGTGTGTCTGATAACAAATAGTTTTGGTTGTAAAATTTCATTGTTGAAAATTACCATTCATTCGTAAATACCAGGTACTGCACAAACATTGCATAAGTGTACCTTTATATTTTACCAACACCTCACCTGTATACATTACATGCTGTAATAATTGTTCCTAAAACAACTTTTGGTTTCAACTGCTTGCTCCACACGTTTGAAGCCACATTCCACAGTTTCAGAAAACACGTCCATGAATCTTATGTCTACAGTGTACATACTGTTTAAAGCATTCGGTTTCAAAAATATCCCTACTCCAACTTTGATCACACTTAATTCCATTTCAGCCATTCAAACTGATGACAAACACGTTTAACCTTCATTACATGTACAGTGTATGTGTGTCGTGCAGTTCATGTCAACTGAAAAATGGAAGAAAAAACGTTTGGTCGATCCATTTTGCTGCAGCATTTTACCGTCCCTCCCTCCTTCCTCCCTCCTTCCCCCTCCTTCCCCCTCCTCCCCCCCTCCTTCTCCCCTCCTGCCCCCTCACCCCACTCCCATCCCCTCAATCCTCCCCCATCCCCTCAACCCTCCCCCATCCCCTCAACCCTCCCCCATCCCCTCAACCCTCCCCCATCCACTCAACCCTCCCCCATCCCTTCCCCCCCCCCCAAAAAAAATAGAATCTGTAAATTATGCAGGAAAATTGGATGTGGGTCATTCCATAAATTTGGGGTCCAAAAGTGACATTTTTGGTGTCCCTGTTACACAGACATGTATAAGATTTTGCAATTCCAGACACGTTCTTTAATGTCTTCTATCTCCAAGAGTGAATTACATGTATGTAAAGCAAAGTACCTGCCAAACAAGTAAAAAATAGTGTGAAGTCAATTTTAATGATACTTGATGGAAATTACACAGGTAGGCATAACAGGGACACCAAAAAATGTAACACCTTTGGATCCCAGTTTATGGAATGACCCCATCTACATGTAGATGCACAGGTATGTGCCTGATCAGTAGAAAGTGCAACCACCGGCAACATTTTGACATTCACTTTTGCATACTTAGTTGTATGTTTATGTACATACATGTACATGTATATGTAAATATTATTACCACTGTTTTGATTTTTGTGATGTACATAGTGTTTCAAAATGTGTACATTTTCTGTGTGAACTGTATGTCAAGCTGAATTACATTGTACACCTGGATTACATTTATCTGGATATGTATATGTACGTGTACATGCGTTTGTTCTCCCAAACACACGTGGACGTATAACAAAGGGAACAATATCGTCCGTGATTCCCAGAATACATCCGCGATTGAGATCGTGTACAAAACCTATGGGAGTCTTCCGAAAAAGTTAAAGTACAAACAAAAGAGGGAACAATAGGACGTCCGCGTTTGGAGGTCGATACGCGTTTGTGTGTACATGTAGGAAAGTAATGTACGTGCACTGTATATATCTCAGAGGACAAGAGAAGAAAGGAAACACAAAGAAACCTTTCAGTCCTCGAACGTAGAGTCTTTTGTTGAAATTGGTCCTCGAACGTAAGGATACGTGCTTAGTCTGTGGGGGTTGGTTATATTAAAGGAACAATAGGAAACACAAAGCATTGTCCTCGGACGTATTGGGGAAGTACGACCATATATATCTGTACATGTACATGTACACAGCATGGTGAACATGTACACATTTTCCTAGACGTGTTAACCCCTTGGGCACGGTATTTTACGGGAGACGTCGGGGTGTCGCGGCGGTTCTGGCAGCCAAATCGAACCGCTACAATGTGTTTGTGCAGTGCAGAGATATGATAAACGACACATTTCAGTATTGGAAAAGGGGCTCTGAATTGATACATTATATATCAATTCCTTGGGGTACAATTTCACTGAAAATGGCTTAAAGTTAAAGCTTACAGCTTAAGGAACCTAGACATACCTCATGTTGAAGCATTTTTGTGAGCATTTCTTTTCTTCCGAATTTAGCAGATAAAAAATTGCCCCCTGAATGAGAATGTCAGTGTTACATCTGCTGCACTGCTGTCTTTAAAAATGGTGTTCAACCACAGACAGTAAGGATTTAAAAAGAATAATTCAGCCTCAAACCGTTTAAACTACTCAATTAAAGGTATTTATAGCAACAAAAACTGTAAACATTATATTGCTTATTTTTCTGACGAAATTAAACTTATCGATTCCGTACATAACTCTTGGTGTCCGCCTCGTTGTAATGTAGTCTCGCTCTCACCTAATATCGCATGCAAACATCTTTATCTCGCACATCTAAACTATGCACATGCGTGTGTTATGTACGCATTTCGTCACGCAATGCGGGCTCGCCGAGGTCAGAACACCCAATGTTGCAAATTTCTAGCAAGGCAGGGAGTTGTACTGTCATGTGGCCTGACCAAAGTTGGCCGTGATTGGTTGGGTTTTCTGAAGTGGTGCGTTGTGTCTTCGTGTCCGGTATCTGGGCACAAGTTATGTACAGAACTGGGACAGGCATGGATGAGTTTTTTTCGTGTCATCAGTGCCCACTTTTCTTGAAATTCCGGGTTGCCAGAATGTTCAAACGTTATGCCACAAATGGTAAATGTAATTTTTCTAACTACGATGGGAAAATTTACATGTAGTGCTTTAAAACAACAACGAGAGGCTAAAGTGTTTCGGTTTTGGGGAAGTCCAGCTAATTTTCTGCTGATTTTTGTAAACATGGCAGCATGAATTTTTCGTCCGCGTTATGTTCGAATGGCGATTTTACTAGTTTTTTTAGTTTCTTGAGGATAAATTTTTCTTTTTTAGTTTTCGTAATGGTAGTCATCTAACTTAACTCAATTAGAAACAAGACAGTTTGGAAGGAAAAAAATGTTTTGACGGGGTTTAGCCTTGATTTCTGGCGTACATAATTCGGACACCGAGATCTGGAGGTCATGCAAAATGTACATAATGCAACATGAAAATCGAATTTAAGCTCATAAATTAGTTAAATTGTACATGCATACAATTACTATTAAAACAAACATTCAACTATACAACTTTTTTCAAAGCATGGTGCCATAAACTGGTGAAGAGCAATGACAAATCTCCATATATTACCAATTTGGTGTCCATGTTTTGATATGTACAATTATTTGTCATGGTTAACCTTGCCCACTATAAGAGCTTTGGATTCCAGTACTTTTCTATCATGTCTTTCTATGGTTATGGGTCAGTGCAACATTTTAAGACACACTATTTATATTAGTTGTCCACTCAAATCTCAATAGTTATTTCATAAAGATTAATACCACATCTTCTGTACATAACGGTGTCCACCTAAACACAACTCATTTTTTTTTGTGGAAAATGTATTTTCAGTGTTTTGTGTATGTCATGTTGCATAGTATTAGACATACTTTAAAGAACAACTTCAATGTCCTGGGAAATTCTCTGCCCAGTATGAGAAATGTGCTCCTAAAGGACACCAAGTTATGTACAGAAGATATCTCCCTTGGCTCACTTTAAGGGCTGGTGTATCTCTTGTTTTGAGTTGTCTTGCTTCACCAGTTCATTTTTATGTTTCTATGGACTATATTAAATATCTTTACAGGGTAAATGATGGTAACATCTGTTGTTCATTTTTGGGTCTGTTTTGTAACAAAAATGTGTCGTGTATCATATCCCTGCACGTATACATCATAAACAATAATCCAACAATGGATTGAAACTGCACAAACAGCGGCCAGTGGCGTCATCCGGCCTGGTGACACTGTTGTTTTTTTTTAGCCCACAGGCATCATCCGTACGCAAGGGGTTAAATGTCTTTGCGGTGAGCTTGCATGTGGAATGAAACTGAAATTACGAGCCGCAGTTTAAACAACGTAACATTTTATTGCCATAACAAATCGGTCCTCGCACGTAGAAGTACAGTCTATGGGGTTGGGTTATATTAAAGGAACAATAGGAAACACAAAGCATCGTCCTCGCACGTACTATGTATTGGGAAAGTAGGACTGTGTGCACTGTGTAAACTGTGTGCACATTGTACATGTACTGTATATGTACCGTACATCGTAGTACATTGTATGTATGTACATGCACAGAACTTGAGTCTGCTTGAGTAATTACCAAAATATTGAATTACCTAAATGCATGTAGCCCATCATTACATGCAGTGTACAAGTACATGTAGTTATTATCTAGGTCTCCCCCCCCCCCCCCCATTACTGTGGTTAGGGCCTTGGCTACATAGTGCCCCCTTGAAATGCTCCTTGCATCATTTTTAAGCATGAAAATGACAGTGCTGCTTCAAGAACAGAGTTCTAGGCCTGACTGGTTCATGTATAGAAATAGATGTTTTTAGTAGATGTTCACCTCTGACATTAATTCAGTTTAACCATAAAACCAGTGGATTGACTGAAATGTCAATTCCAAAGGTGAATAATTCCTTTTCGGAAATTCAAATGTGTGCGCACATCAGATTCAACGATTTGGTTTTGGGAGATAAGCAGAGCAGATAATTGTACACAAGTCTAAAGCCCTGTCCGCACTGGACTTATTTTGGTAAAACTTACCGAGACGATGGGAACTTTTCCCATTTTAAGTCCAGTGCGGACAGCCTAGGACGTTTTCCTCTCAGTTACTTTTCCTGAGTCCAGCGGTTACTTCTACCGGCCAACTGCTGCCCAGGAAAACTGACCAGGATACTTTTCCCGAGACGATAAGTCCAGTGCGGACAGTGCGAGTCGGTAAAAGCGGCTCAGGAAAGCGTACATCCGGACCGAGCGCGAGGTCATGCTACACTGGGACACCACGCATGCGCTTTGCATTGCTTCACCGCGGTGCGGTGCACGTGGCAAGTCTCCAAATTCCAGTGCGTTGTTCCTTTTTTGTCTGCAATCATGGCAGCTATTATTATTGATACAGTCAGAAGTTTGATTGGTGCTAATCGATGTAGTCCTATATGTACACATCAGCCGGAAAAATGAAAAGGCACCCGTGATTTGGGTCAATCGTGTCAATGTAGAAAGGTCACGCAAAGCGCCCTCATGCGTCCTTATATTGACAGCTCGGTTACTTCTCCCACGGTCTCGGTAAAATTTTCCCGTGTCGAAAGTCCTAGTGCGGACAGTGGTCACATTTGACCATTTTTCATTTTACCATCGTCTCGGTAAAACCTTCCGAAAAATAAGTCCAGTGCGGACACGGCTTATGAGGGTGGTAGTCGAATCCGCATTCTGCAATTTGTCATCTAATCAAAAAGAAGATTGAAAATTTTGTTTTGCACGGAAGTTGGAGCATACAAAACAACTTAAACCACCATGCCCTAAAAAACAAAACAATAAATAATAAAAAAAATAAAAAATAAAAAAATAATAATAAATTCAAAAAAATAAATAAATAAATTTAAACAAATTTAAAAAATTTAAAAAATCTAATTTTTGCATTTACATGTACTTAAAAACAGGAACTTTTTTTTTATTTGGTTGGGTAACCCGCTTTGATTTTGCGTGCGTGTGGCAAACTGTTCATCTCTCAAAACTAAATCGTGTGCACATGCGCAGTTGGAACTCCAAAGGGGCTTATTGTGACCCTGGCGTACATATACATGTAGGTCATTCGAAAATCTGTGTCATGCTTCACTCACGTAACCTATACACAATAATCCAACAATGGATTGAAACTGCACAAACAGCGGCCAATGGCGTCATCCGGCCTGGTGGCACTGTTTAATCCAACATTGGATTGAAACTGCACAAACGGCGGCCAATTGCGTCATCCGGCCTGGTGGCACTGATTTTTTGCGCATATTTGCGTCATCCGTACGCAAGGGGTTAACGGTGTGATATTAAGAGTAGAATTGCCAATTATCTTTTGTTCCCTCTCATTTGGCATAATTTGTAAGCTAGTGCTTGTTTTTTAATCTATTAATTTTGACATGCATAGGTGCTGATACACGTAGACATGTACCCACATTACTCACATAAACATGTATTAAAACTCAATTTATCAAATTTGTACTAGAATTTATGATTATTTCTTTATGCATTTTTTTTTTTGCACAAAATGTGACGGATGTAGAAACAGCCATATGAAGAATCAATCTCGTTAATGTAAAATTAAAAGTAAAGATGGCTGGTCATTTTACAGTCTGAATTTGGCATACAAAATTGAAGATGCAAAGGACTGAATTTTAAAAACCCTAAACCCCCTGGGGAGTGTGTAAAACCATATTGAAATTGTTGGATTCAGCATGGTTAGGGATAAAATTATCTAAACCAATGATAATGGAGTCAGTTCAGGCCTTGCCAGTGGATAACTATACAATATTTTTTTAGGGTTCCCCCCAAATTTCAGTCAAATTATTGTTCATAACACTGGCATACGAGTACATGTATGTACATGTACTGTCTGGAGACTAACATTGTACATTGTACGTACATGTACATGTAGTTCCATGTACAAATGGTGTACCGAGCATCCCATTGCCGTATAAAATATGGACCAATAAACACAATGTTTGGTACCATGCAGCAGCACAACACATTCTCCAATTTTCCTCTGTCAACATTTTGTCACGACGAATCCCTTATAGTCCCAAATAGCTATTGGCACGACACGTACCCGGAGCACGTATTATCATTATTGAAATCCCTCCACTGATTTACATGCGGTCGTCAATCCTCGCCGCCATCTCCCGCTCATGACCTAATCGTCAATGCCAGAGCCATGATTCACGCTCGGCAAAATGATTACCTCAGAGTGATTTCCCCAAGTCGGGGCTGGCTACTCAATGCTGTGATGTCATCCGGTGGGGTGGGGGGGGGGGGGGGGGGAGGGGGTGAGAATGAAGGAACCTGCTCATACAAAAAATGTAGTGCGCGGAGTGTGATCTCCTCGTCTCTTCTGCAGCCCCAACCGTCGGATCAGCTGTAGTTGCCCTCGAAGGCTTATGATGTAGATGCTTGACTGAGCTACTGCAAGATACTTGTCTGGGCTACTGCAAGATACTTGTCTGGAGCAGAAATTACCATCTTGGAATAAGACACCGTTCACAATGGTAGTTTTTTTTCCCTCGGAATCTGTCTGGGATGCTCGATTGCTAGGAATAACGATTTGTGGACTGTGGATTGTAAGCATTTGAATGTGTCACCTGGTATTGCAGCTCGTTTCTTTCTTTGTGTGGAAAATGTACTGTAGTCCTACATGTCATTGTTCGTGCACGGGTGCAGATCCAGAGAAGAGAGGTTCGGACTTTGGAAGCCAAAACCTACATGATCTAAATTCAATGTGTTTTTTCTTTTACACGTCTCTGTGTAATCCTGTTAAGTAACCTTTTTTTCTTCTTCTTTTTCCCCAACAATCTGGGATCAGGCCTACATTACATGTAATACACA
Organism: Hippasteria phrygiana; assembly: GCA_037893225.1. Taxonomy (NCBI): domain Eukaryota; kingdom Metazoa; phylum Echinodermata; class Asteroidea; order Valvatida; family Goniasteridae; genus Hippasteria; species Hippasteria phrygiana. Next base: position 218,070 of record JAZGUH010000972.1, on the reverse strand, counting down.
AACGATTTTTTGGGTTAAAAAAAGTCAGGCCTGACCCTCCCACCCCTCCCTCCATCCTACCCCTCTTTCCTCTGTCTCCTCCCCCTGTTGCACATTATGTGTGTAACTGTTGGACGATATAAGGGGATCGAAGATGACATACTTCTCACTCTCTGAGAAATCTCTGGAGGAAACTTGCCAGACATGTTGTTCACACACTTACTCAAGTCTACGTGTGTACATTGTAAGTACCATTTACATATATCATGGAGGAATAAAATGCATGTGCACTGTAATGTTGTTAAATCTGAACTGAAACGGTAAGTGCTGTCTTTTAGCTGATATGCGATATGCAGGGCCTATAGCAAGTTTGACCTTTTTTTTGTCAGATCTTGTAGGATTTTAGAAAATAGATTTTGTAGGGCTTCAGAAAATTATAAAGTTTGTTCATATGTGTTACGTGTACATTGTATGTCAAGCGAATTTGGGAGCCATTTTGACTGCACAAAACAATGACGACATTCAAAATGTCGAATGTGAAGATGGCATTTTTGTGTCGGGGATGATGTAAATCAGAACAGAGATTTGTCTCTTTTTTCTTTTTTTTTGCCCTATCCCGACGTAATGTATAAAGCACTGTATACTCATCAGTGCTTTCCGAGAGCCTGTGTGAAAAAATTTGGCCAATTTGTAGCAAGAGAATTCGTCACTGTCATCACCTCGTTGTGCCTCGCTTTAATTTCAATATTTTTAATACTGTCACCTTTGCTGATATTTTGATTGGAACTGTCTTCCACGAAACACAGGAAAGAATACAGAAAAATCTAACCATAATATTTTACTCGAAAGTGAACACAGCCAACAGTGCGCCTCAATGCTCTGAGCTTCATGTATGTATACATGTAGTACAAGGCTCAAGTATTTCTTTATTGCCCTGCGGTCTCACAACCTGTCGGCAGCTCGGGGCCTCAACATGTATCACACAGTCTGTGTGGAAGAACTGACTGGGACATGCTGCTTTGGTGCGAGAATACACAATGAAAATGGGGTGCTGATTATAAAAGCCAAATCAGAATAAGTCAGTTCGGTATTTCAACTGCGCATGTACACAATGACATTTTATCCCGAATGACCCCGCGTGACCTGACGCGCACGTGTAAATGCAAAAGGTGGTCGCAAATTCAATCAGAATGGGCTTTCACGTAACATGGCTTGACATTACGTCAGCAATTTTATCCCGAATAACCAAACTGGCTTATTACAGTGGGCTTGCGTATAAATTAACAAAGAAATTTAAAAAAAAAACAACAACTTTTGGCCTGTGCATGTACAAATGGATTCAATTCAATTCAAGAAGACATTTATTTCCATACTTTCAGCTCTAGATAATAACGAAAGCATTATTATTATAGTTGGCAATAAGGAAAAGGATTGTACAAAACAACTCGGAATAGAAAGCATTTTTAAGAAGGCGACGCTTGTACATGTATAGAAATTCCTAACAAATACAGGGACAAAAGTATGATACAAAAGACGATACGAAAAAACGAGAACATGGAACGAAAGAAATAGAACAACACAAAGAGACAGACACAGTCAGACACACAATAGGCATACAAAGTACATGTACATGTATGTATGTATTTTGTAATGAATGAACAGAGTAATTAAATTCTTTAAAAAAGTAATAACACGTACAAATACAATGTATGTGATGTGTAAGGGTAACAGTCTTGTATATTTTAAAAACTTGTCTCACACTCGAGGGAGAGGAGAAGCATCTTTGTTTCCAACAAATCACAGTTCTGGCTCAAAGTTTACTGATCTGTAGTAAAGTTTTGTATTTTGTATTTTTGCAGATTACTTGAAAATTTGAAAGCCATGTTTACAAATCCTACAGTGGCCTGTGGTCAGCAGACTGGGCATGTGCTGTACAGTTGTATTTCTAATTCTGATTTGGCATATTACGACAATGATGACAATGCCTCTCTAAATGCCTCTCTGAATCCAGCATGTACAAATGTACATGTTTGTAATTCTTCACAGTCTTGATACTGTCAATTGCTGGTAACGAAAGACCACATTTCTAATGATAATTTAGTGAATCTTATATTTGAAAAAATCAGTCCATTTGTATACATGTGATTTTTATAAAAATCGTATCCAGTGCATAATTTGAATAAATTTCTGAGTTGTGAATAAGCTTTGGAGCTTGCAAGTTTAAACTCGCAGATATTGGAACAGCTCATAAATATTCACAATCTCCTTGTGCCTGATGGATTTAGCCTGATCTGTTGGCACTTTCAGGTCTCGGTTGTTCCTCATTGCAAAATCCAGCGAGATTTGAATAAAATCACAGGAGTATTGCCTGCAGTGTGTTTACATACACATACACATACACATACACGTACATGTACATGTACATGTACGCCAGGCTGAAATGTAACTGTGTAATTATAGCTTGTGTGGTCATACAAAAACTTTACTCCTATATACTCATAAGTTTCTTGAATCAGTCAGTAAAGTGATTTACCGTAAATAGGATTTTCTGTAAATAATACCTGCATTGTGTTTATAATGTTAAATTTCAACTTACAGTGTAGGCTTGACCTGGTTTGAGGCCAAAGATTAACGCTTTAGGATTTTTTTAATTGAGGTCAGATGTGTTTGTGGAGTACCATAGGCCAACAGAATGAGTGGGGTTAACAAAATTATGAACCATAAGGTATTCACTGTCAATCTCTTGAGGTATGTAGTAGAACACATACATTGTAGGCCTATACATGTACATGACAAGTACCGGTAGATGAATGACAAGTGTTAAGACGAGTACATGGGTCATTCCATAAATTTTGGGTCCAACAGTGTCACCTTTTGTTGGTGTCTGTTACACCTAACCTGTGTAATTTCACATCAAGTATCATTAAAATTGACTTCACACTATTTTTCACTTGTTTGGCAGGTACTTTGCTTTACATAATCACTCTTGGAGATAGAAGGCATTAAAGAATGTGTCCGGAATTGCAAAATCTTATGTATGTCACTATGTAACAGGGACACCAAAAAATGTCACACTTTTGGACCCCAAATTTATGGAATGACCCACGTGTACAGGGTAATGCAAGCCACTTTTTGGTAATATCCAAGGATAATCAGAAATTAGCCAAATTAATCTGGTACAGGGCATCCTTTGACTGGATTGATTTCACGTCCTTTTTTCCTTCCTGGCACCCGGAGCGTTACAGCGTAGGAGGAATATCTGTCCCTTGTATACGTGTAGGTCATGCCGTTAAGTTGGGTTCATGGTAGACTTGCCAAGTCCCCTAGGGACAATTTACAATTCAATTGACGCGCGATGTATTTAATCATATGTGCTCTGTGTCATAGCAGAGCGGCACTGACTTTGTAAACTGTGCATACATGTATGTATTGTAGAGCGGTGGTGTTGTTAAGTACTCTTGAAGAATGCGAATTTGAGTACAAAAAAATGTGCTTAAGTACTGTAAAGGTATGATATAGCTTTGGTAATGATCAGAACAAAATGTATTCCTTTTTAGACAGAGAGCTTACTGTTTATAAAGATGGTACAGTACCAATCCTCGTGAGAAATATTTCCATCTGAAATGCTGTCGTCTCCGAGAAAATTTGAAGACCTGCTACGTACAGCTATTTCTATTTCAACAAATGAAATTAAGCACATTATGAAGATGCACAAGATCACTGTTGTGACTTGGGTAAGGGGTTGAGCTAAAACTTTCACAGATTTGTTATTTCATAATGTTGAATCATATAAACTATCATGTATCATGGAGCCAAGAAGAGCTGTTCTCCAGCATGGCTATTCGCCAGGAAGGGACATACATTGTATTAGTATCCTTGTTTTGAAATACATACCTGTAGGAAATTAGGTTAATATTACTTACAAATGTTGTCGTATTCAGCAGGGTGGAAGCGGTTGGATTTTGTCCTATGTACACTGTACCATATAGAGGGTGGAGACATTGGGGGGGGGGGGGGGGGGGGGGTACCTCACTTTCAATAAAATTTAAGTTGGAATCCGTTGGATTGACAGGGCTCATACAAACAAATACCCGTGTATTTTGTTGGATTCGGCAGAGTAGCTGCAAAATGCCAAAGCTGGCATGGTGTGTATAGGTGGTACACTGCAGAATCCAACAAAATTTGCTATTGGATTTTGTTGTATTTTTGCATCATTTCAGTTTTGTAGGAAATTGTTGGATTTAATTAGCATGGCCATATGAAAAACACTGAAGGAGGTTAGGGTTAATCAAGTCTGTATTTTTTAAATGGCAGAGTTCAAATTTTGGTGGTTCTTTTTGCTCACATGGTACATGTTGACGCTTTCGTGTACCATTTGCCAGATTACATGTATATTACTACATGTACACGTAGGTGGTAGGAATAAGCATTATGCACATGTGCAAACCATACTTTTTCCAACGAAATTCCGAAGATCTTGGGGAAAATCCCAAGGAGTAGCCACACTGTATGTGTACATGTACATATATAAACATGTGCAGCTTTATTGCATTATTATTCTCTTTCACACCTTGCCTTTTTTGATTAAGTACATGTACATGTACATTGTACATGACTGAGCTTGGCCGTGTTACATATGAAGATGCACACTCGTAGACCTCTAATTAGTTCTGGTTATTGATTTACTTGTCTTGGCTGCCCTGTCATGAGATGTTCCTGTACATCAGTGAATAGTGCGTGGGAGAAAATCAAGTGTAGGTGTAGGTGATAGAACTGCATGGTTCATTGCGTTTCATATAAAGTGCTTGCATTAATTAGTTTTCAAGAATAAAATGTTGTTACTTACATCACCATTATAAAAACCCTTCTATAGTATACAAATAATGAATGTTTATGAGTGCGATGGTAAGAATAATTTCATGAGGTGACAGATGACATGTTCCATTCCACGAGGCGAAGCCGAGTGGAATGGGACATATCATCTGTCACCGAATGAAACTATTCTTACCATTGCACGAATGTGAAACATTCATTATTTGTTTTATACAACGCCTGAATAAATTAGACAGATTGCATGCATGGATTTCTTTGTGTAACGTTACAACGTGCCGTTTACCTTCTCAGTCCCGCATTAAACCGCGACAAAAAATTGTCGAGTTCTGAATCAGTTAAAGCTTCAATTGTTGTTCCTGTGTGTCTTGCAAATTCATCTAATCGTTTCACTGCATATTTGATTTGTCTCTTTGTATTTGGAGCGTCAGCATCGCCTACGAGTTCCAATATTTCGTCGTCTGTTAGGAGAACAAACCACGGCAGTTCGGGAAACTCGGCCACTATGTTGTGTGAATGACAGCCCTGTTGTAGCGCCACGGAGAGTGACCGTAAAATTAGGGAAGTCTTTTGGTTCTATCAATGCGCGCGCACCGTTTGATAGAACCATGTGATAGAACATTTTGGGCGGTGCGGGTTCGCGTCGTGTGATGGGTCAAATAATTCAATGCACGTGATCGACGATCCACCAATTGGATGGCTAGGATATATTCAGGTGTTGTATAATTATAACTATCACAGCCTTAAATGTACCCACCAACTCTCACAGCTTGTGTGTGTGTTTCAACCTGTCTCTTGATAGGTTTTGATATAACAGGGTGGTAAAAAAACGGAACGGCATACTTCCGCTACCTTTAGAGTCAAACCACCTGTACCGATGGATGGAGAATCTTTCTAGAAGAAAAATGATACTAAGACCTCCCGATTCGATCCAGTAGTTTTTGCTGCAGAGCCAATTTTGTGAAGCAAGGTCGGGTCACTTGGCCATTTGTTCCATGCAGAAAAGAGGATGATGATAGCATTTCGGGACCAACTGACCCCCGACTTTGCTTCACAAAATAGGCTCTGCAGCAAAAACTACTGGACCGAATCGGGAGGTCTTAGTATCATTTTTCTTCTTGAAAGATTCTCCACCCATCGGTACGGGTGGTTGGACTCTAAAGGTAGTTGAAGTATGCCGTTCCGGTGTTTTTTTACCACCCTGTATAGGGTAATTGGCTCCATTTTGGCCCTGAGAGAGGGAGGGTTAACCCTCGTACTACTATATAAATAATTCTTCAAACAATCCACAAGGGAAACTGACTGTCAGTTTCCCATGTGGATTGTTTGAAGAATTATAAGTTAAAAAGTCGTATCCTCATTGAGTGATCCCCACAATGTCGCTTCCCAGGTTGTATCGTAAAATTGGGTGTGATCCCTGGCTATACGGCATTCTGGGTTTATGACTTCTGACTAGCGCCCACCCGAACAAAGATACTGACAATTTGGGAGACCGCCAACATAGGGCAAGATAGCTCAGTTGGTAGAGCGCCGGTACGGTAACCCGGAGGTCGCAGGTTCGAATCCCACTCCTGCCAGTTTCTTTGTTCACTTTGAAACTATATAAATATCACAACCTATCAAACCAACACCCTTCCTCTCTCATCATAGCTTGTGTGTTACAACCTATCACTCGATAGGTTTTGATAGATAGGGTAATTGACTCCATTTTGGCACCGAGAGAGGGAGTGTTAATTGTTGTTAGGGTACAGTGTGTGATTACTTGTTAGCCTGACAAAAGGAAATGTCGGGCTACAGTAAAGTACAAACAAATGTGCCATTGGATAACTGCAGGTTGGTTTATCTTGGAGGAATCATGGAAGTTCCTAGAAAATGTGCCGCCTTCGTTTTTCTGTATGTTTATTAAGTGTACATGTACCTCTCCAAATCTATTCCCCAAGAATATTCACAGCAGCATTTTTAAAACCGCATTGATATGGAAATGAAGTTTTAAAAAAGAAAAGGCAAATTTTCACTTGAATCTGTTTCTAGTATAAACGTACCTACATGTACTTAAAACATGTCATCTGATCTGTCCGATTGCGGTTTGGTTTTTTAGATTGCTGGAGACTAACGGGAAATCGGAGATATCGGCTTACCGCATCACCAGCATCCTGTTCTGCTGCCGCGGTCACGAGGGCACGACCATCAGTGACTGCTTTGCGTTCACCTGTGGTCATGGCAACCGAGACAGCCAGCTGTTCCAATGCCATATCTTCAGATGCGAAGTTCCTGAAGCAGTAGGTTGTTTTTTTGTGGGTTTTAACAGAAGAGAAGGAAGGGTAAGGGGAAGGGGTGGGGAAGTAGAATGGGATGTGGGGTGGTTGATAAGCTTGTCCAGAATTCAGTTTTGTACAGTTTTTCTCCTGTGATTTTGGTCTTGATAATTCGTAGCTTTATGTAAATTAAAACCGTGCCAATTGGTTCTACAGTCCTGAACCCATAAAAATACAACACAAAGTGGGTGTTGGATTTTGGCGGATTTGGAACGGTTAGGGTTAAGGCTCAGAAGCCTCAGTATAATTGGAATAAAGCAGCTCTGAGTAGCATAAAGAAGTTCGCTTTATTGGTACCCCTGAGACATTGCCAGTTGCCACCTCCAAGAACAAAGACTTTCCCTTCAGGAACTTTCATTTACTTTTGTTGCCAAATAGTCATTTCGTAGGGCAACCTCGTACAATTAGTTTCGTACTCCTCTTGCTGGTTAGAACACAACAACATAATGAGCCAGTTCCGTCCACCCCCCCAGGTCCAACGTATCCTAACCTGCTTCGACCAGGCCTTCCATCGTGCGCCGCGCAGCCCCGGACGGGTGGACAGCGCCCCCGGGGTCCTGGTCGTGCCCCGCGAGACCCTGATGAGCTTTACCATCCCACTGCTGGTGGACATCAGGGAGGACGACGGGCGGGGAAACTTTGGGGCGGTGCCACGGGACAAGCGGTGCTTCAAGCTGCGGCAAGGCACCAGGAAGGAGGTGGTGGTGACTGTGCAGCAGAGCCACCACCAAGTACTCAATATTGAGAGGTCAGTGCTGCAATCGAGTCCTCTGAGTCTGTGTCTCCAGTCAGTTGGTTTGAGTTCATACCAAGCTTCAGTCTCATGGTTGAGATCCACCACTCAATATTACTCAACATCGAGACGTCAGTGCTGTAATTGAGTCAGAGTCTTGAGTTGTGTGGTTTGAGTTAAACTCGAAAGTCTTAAATTTCCTGATTCAGATCTGTTACCAGGTACTCGTTATCGAGAGGTCAGTGCAGTAACCGAGTCCATTAGTCAGAGTCTTAGTGTAAACCGCTCGGTTAGAGTTCTAGTTCTAGTTCAAGTCGGTCTGAAATCTGTCGGTTGAGAGCTGTCAACTAGTACTTTGTGGAGAGGTCAGGTTTTTGATTGAGTGTATAGTTTAAGTAAAGAGTTCGAGTTGTGAGTTACATTGTACCTGGTATAAGTTCATGTCATAGTCTTAAATTTCTCGGTTTAGAAATCAATGCTGTAATTGACTCAAGTCTGTACAAGTCTGAGTCCGATTTGCGAGTTGCTTGGTTTAAGGCCAAATTAGAGTCTTAAATCGCTTGGTCCAGAGCTACAGTTGCAAGTCTCTTGTAAAATATGTCCGTACACGTGGAACCGAACCACAGTGTTCTACAGGTCTGTGTCTAGTATTTATGGGTCATTCCATAAATTTGGGGTCCAAAAGTGACATTTTTGGTGTCCCCGTTACATAGTGACATGTATAAGATTTTGCAATTCCAGACACATTCTTTAATGCCTTCTATCTCCAAGAAGGATTGTGTAGAGCAAAGTGCCTGTCAAACAAGTACAAAAATAGTGTGAAGTAAATTTTATGATACTTGATGGGAAATTACAGAGGTCAGGTGTAAGGGACACAAACAAATATCACACCTTTGATCAACCCCAAATTTACGAATTCACCCTTATACGTACATGGTGAAGAAAAGACCAATTTCCACAAGTCTTAGATTGGTGCCTTTTCTTCTTCCATCCACTCCACGCAGATGTTTCGGTCTGCTCATCAGTCCTGGGAGAGAGGTACCAGACAGGGAGATGCACCTGCTAGATGTGGTAAGTCTGATGGCCTTTACCGCCCTTGTGAACTACAGTGAATGCTATTCATTCAGATTAGTGTTCCAATCAATTCTTGTACGCTACCCAAATTTGGGAAGTTAGAGGCATATGAAATTGTTCGGTAGCTTTACGTTTTTGATGTAGGTTTTGTTCAACTAGTGTCTTGGTAAAATGTCTAACCTTACTCAGTTGTCATCATTTGTTAACCCCAACCAGAGTTGTAATCGAGTTCCTGCAAGTCCTTTCACAGGTCCAGTCAGAAGTCCTTTCATAAAGCTGGTCACAAGTAACTGGATGAACAATGACAAAGGAATGCCTTTGTCAAAGCTCATTTGAATAGCTTGTGATTGGAATTAGGACTGGAGGGTTTGTGATGGACTTGCAGGGACCTGCAGGGACTTGTGATGGACTCAACTACATCCCTAACCCCAACTCTCTTGGTGGTGTGAAAAATCGTATTGAAATTTGAGGTTTCAGGCTCCTCTAATTAGGGTTAAACAAACCGCAAGGGAAATTGACAAGGGAAATATACATTTTCTTTGTTTATCAGATGATATTATACATAAGATAAAAAAAAAGTTGTATTCTCCTTGAGTGACCCCCTGCACTGCCACTTTCTAGGATGTATCCTTAAGTTGGGGTTTGATCCCTAGCTGTATGGCATTATGTTTTACGACCTCTGACCCCTGACAAGCTCCTCCTGAATAAAGAAATTAACAAATTGGGAGACCGCCAACCTGGGGCAAGTTAGCCCAGTGCTGGTGTGGTAATCCAGAGGTCTGAGGTCTGAGGTCCAAATCCTGCTCTTATCAGTTTTCTTTTTTCACTCTTAAACTTGATCAATTGATCAAATGTCGGGATGGGCAAACATTTTTATCTGATATGGAACGCCGCTATACCGAACACCGCTATATCGAACATTCGGCTATACCGAACACCATCCTTGGCTCCCAAATTTTGTGTATAAAACTTACCGAACATTACTGCTGCTGCTGCTGCTGCTGCTGCTGCTGCAACAATTTTTTTTTTAAATGTACCAGATATTTGGGCTGTTTGTAATTCCCAAACGGCCACAGCTTTATGTTGAAGAGTGACATGTGGTTATTATTATTTTCCCAAGGAATAGAAGGGAAAAGCCAACTGTTGTGCTTTAGAATTCGGTAAGCTTAGAAAGTATGAACATGTAATTGCACGATTCAATGGCTGCCACATGTTCAAAGTCGTCCTTGAGTAACCGCCAGGGCATGCAGGGTGACGTGCTGCCAAGATGAATGGACCGTATTTTCGTGTCTGCTCGCGGGTGCGAGAAATGCTATTACACTGACAATGGTCAAAAGAGGGCACCGCTAATGCGTATGTAGTACAATTGAATAAAACCTTCAATTACAATCAAAAGAGGGTGCACTTCAAATACGACGCAAGAGGGCGCTATTTAAAAGAACAGACGTTGTGTTGAAAAATGGGCACGCGGCGGACCAGCCGCGGCGGCTGAAAATCACTATACCGAACGATTGCTATACCGAACAAAATCTGTGAATCCTGTATCAAATTCTGCAAATTTCATTGTTACATTGATTGCGTGGTAGCTGCTTGGTATATTGGATTGAAATCGACATTAGACGCCGGCAAGCTTGATGGTTGAGTGGTCTGAGATCTCTGCACTAGTAAGCAGGAGGTTTGGGGTTCAAGTTCCTCTGAAGCAAGTCTGGATTCTTTTATTCAGGCTCAAAGAGAGCACTGAGCCGTACAGTGTTTATCACCATATCAAGAAGGCCAAATAGTCTAATCGATCAATTAAGTTCAATACCCCTCATTGACCTCTCTGCATCACACCGTTTCACACAGAACCAATTTAATAGGGTGTTTAAGCGTGAAACTCGGCTTTCCGCCTGTTCCCACCAACATACTCTAGCTGTACAACAGACGTAGATCGAAAAGCTATGCCAGTAGCTTTTTCCCTCATTCTGTATCTCTATGGAATTCTTTGCCTGGTGCATGTCTCCCTTCATCTTACGATATTTCCTGCTTCATCAAGAGGAATCTTAATTCCTAAATTTTGCATCTTTGATTCTTTTCTTTTTTCTATTTGTAGCTCCGTGTACCTCAAGTGGCTTTTAGCCCTGTTTGGCAAAAATCACATCCTGTGATTATGCTTTTAAAAATGGATGTTTCTATTACCATTATGATTTACCAGGTGAATCTTGAGACCAGCTCTGATGGCAAGAACTACACTGTCTACAGCATGTGGGACCCCAATAAGGCTGACCTGGAAGTGCTCAACACTGAATCCCCTCCAGGCCTGGGTAGGTTGTAATTTCTGGGTTCTAAATGCCTAAACCCAACAGCATCAGGACGACAAAGGGACCAATGGGTGACTTTTGGGACGCTGGTTGCAGCGGACATGCCGGATCTTTTTGGCTAGGTCTGAGTATGCGTGCCTAGTTCTGGGCATGTGCAAGTAAGTATGTGCATGGTTGGTGTGAGGCGGTGGAAAAGGACCGGTATGTCTGCTGCCACCAGCATCTCAAAAGTCTCGCATTTCGTTTGAGCTGCTGCTGATAAGCAGAAAATATTGCTTAGCATTGCACAGCATTTTGGCTAGTTACCTGTATTTTGCTAAGCAAATTTTGTTTTATGTTTAGCACATTTTTGCTCGGGGGGGGGTTCATGAAATTGGCCTCTGAGGAGTTATGGAGTTTGTTTATGGAGTTGTTCAAACTTAACCAGGGAATCAGAATTTCTCTTCACACTTTCTCTCTTCCCAGGGAATTCATTTTCATTTCACAAAATTGTCTGCAGTGGGGAAACATTTTCATGCCTTCTCACACAAGCGTGTGAAATGCACAATATGAATACAACTGCGAATGCTTTATCGGAAAGAAAAAAATTTCCCATTCGCATTCGCAGTGTTAACTTTTAATTACAATGTATTTGCGAAAAAAAAAATCTCGATCCCTTCATTGCCTGTCTTCTGGGAACCACCTGCAGATCTGTTAATTCTGTGCTTTTGTCTGGTTTCCCCTTTCAGATAAAGGTATGTTTATGACCATAGCTGTGGATCTAGTGATCACGGGCATCCAGGAGCCTGTCCGGTTTGTCGTGGAGACCAAAGTGCGGATTTTCCCGTCCACCGAGAAGTTCTGGTACTTCAACAAGAAGCCTGTCCATGAGTTCTTCTATCTGATGCTGGAAGAGGTTGGTTTTTATTACATTCAGTAGCAGTACTTTTAGTTTTTGCTGTTCAGATTTACTGCCAACTCTTCTGGGTCTCTCCTCAGAAACAGTATACAGCTCTGGAAAAACTTATTGGCGCACCAACATTTCTGTCACTTGTTCCCTCTGTAGGTGTCTGTGGGAGACTCGTAAGGTTCACTTGCGAAATGCAAATGTTACGTGAACTTTTTGACGGTATGCAAATTGGGTCCTGAAAGCGTCACAAACATTTTTCAAAATATCGTCTAGGCCTCACTTTCAGACCTCAAATGGTTTGCAGTACCGCAATCAATACCATATCAGGACAAGATAATAATAATAATAATAATATTATTGTATTCTTATATAGCGCATTACATCAATTAATAATCTCAATGCACTTTACAAAATTATGTAAAGATGAAATGCTTCCTAACTCATTTTGCTAATGGCAAACAGTGCTGTACAACCGTACCTGAAATTGGCTTGTGCTACATATTTTCCTATGGTCTGTTTTTTGCATGATGTCTATTTTTTTCCGATTCAGATTTGCCTGTGGCAAAACTCTGTTCCTTTGTAGGGAAAATCCCCTATTAGATTAATGCTTTTCATGAAAAAAAAAAAAAAAATCCAGTGAATTTTAAACGCATGCATATTTTTTTCCTCCTGCATTTTGGGTCCGTTTCCAGACCGAGGCAGCTGTGGAGAACGAACCCGAGTATTCGGTGTTGAGCCTGGAGAGCGAATCACAGCGGGAGAGGCGACGGATACCCACACGCTCCCCCAGCAGCAACCTGGTGCAGACCCCAGACAGCATGACCTCCGTCCTCGAGGAAGAAAGTGGTAATTATATATCTGGTGTATATCCAGGAAGGCAACAAAAGCTTGTGAAATATTTGTCTTTGTTGGTAACCGTGTCAGTTATATAAATCAACATGGAAACGCCCCCAAATCTGAGACAAAAATATTACCACACAAAATTCCATAGGATTGCTTATAAAACCCCTTGCCACCGGTTGACACAAATTTGTGCGGATTGAAAATTGCCACCTGGCCAATCACTGCATTTTCAATCCATTATTGGGGTATTGTGTACATTATGCTTGGCTGCACAAGCCTCTTGTTTCTGTTTCGCTTGGCTGCACAAGGCGGCCTGGCGCCCCCATATAATACCTGTACGCAAGGGGTTAAGAGGTGTGGTTAACTCGCAAATGGTGTAAGATGAATTGTTTTTATCTGGCTTAACAAAGTAGACATTTACGTTATTAAAAGGAGAAACAACGATAAAGTGGACATTGTTTGATTGGAATGGGCGAGGACGTGAAGCGTCCGAGCCCATTCGAATCAAAGAATGTCCACCTTTTGAGTCGTTTCTCCGACTTAAACTACGTCCCTTTCACACCCATTGTCAAGATTTCAAGGGAACATAGTGTCCATTCTTACTAATGCTTTGAGGGTATGAGATGAATTAAATGAATTAAGTTAACTGTACATTCTTGAAAAAGAATTGACACTTTTCTGAATAGAGTGACGTCACAAGAGTAGTTTAATTTGAGAGATAGGGAACAGTTTATGCCAAAGTAGGAATTCCTTTTTGGATTGGTGTGGTCAAGAGCAGATAGTCATTTTTAAAGGGGTACAAGCCCTGGTAGATTTTCTGTTAAAAAAAAAAGAAAAGAAAAAATGGTCTTTGAATAGGACTGGTATGAGAATTTCAGTGTCCACCCCATCCCACCAACCTCCCTCGGCCCTAGCCCCAAGCTCCAACCACCCCCCCCCCCCACCCCCACCTCCACCTCCACCCCCCCCCCCCCCCCCCCGAAACAAAAATATATTTAAAAACTAAAACTAAATTGAACTGTTAGTCTTAGACTGTTGCAAGAGTAACAAAATTATAATTAATAAAACAAAAGAATTGGCACAGGTTTCGAGTTGACCCCCAAATCTCATCACAGTATTTTTTTGCCAAAATCAACAGTTGTCCTTTTTTAATAAACCTTCCCCCCCCCCCCCTCTCCCCACAACAGACGATGACGAGCCCTTACAGAGTGGTTCGGGCAACGTGGACAAAGATTGCAAGGAGAGCGTGCTGCTGAACTGGGGCGACCTGCTGGCCAAGTGGCGGACCAACCTCAGCCTGCGGCCCAAGCACCTGCGGTCCATGGTGCGGAAGGGCATCCCCGAGGCCTTGCGGGGCGAGGTGTGGCAGCTGCTGGCGGGGATCAAGGAGTGCGAGGGACTGATGGAGGAGTACCGGGTCCTCATCACCAAGGTAAGGCGCGGCTCCTATCCTCTTTCTAAAGGTTATATACAGAGCATTTGCAAACATCCGAAAACAAAACTGCTGAATTATTATGACATACAATGAACACCTAACTTGACTGTATGTAAATAATAGTCGCAAGCATCCTGTGAAATCGTGGCACCTGGTGTGCTGTCATTTCCAAGAAAAGTGAAATTTTTTGTATCAATTTCTAGCGATGGTCGGCCGACCATCGTTGGAAAAAATAAATGACTTTTTAAAATCAAATACTGCCTCCAATTTACCAACTTTAGGTAGCCCACATTTTTGTTGGCAATTGATTACACATCCGTGAACGGGTGCAAGCCAGCTAATCTAGTTCCCCGACCTGATAAGTCTCTGATGCCTATACATTGCTCCGTTTTGTCTGAAGTAGGGTCAGGGAACCAGACTACAAGAACAGCATTTTTTCTCTGTGCACACAAAAACTTTAGTTGGGTCAGTGTTTCAGTATTTGCTATGAAATACTAACCCCCCAAATCCATTCATTTCTGAAAATTACAGCAAAAGCAAATGTTGTACACTACCTTCCCTCCTATACTTATAACTATCACAGCCTATCAAAAACTCTAAACACCAACTCTCACAGTCATTCGATAGGTTTTGATCTGTACAACAACTGGGTCGATTTTGGCCAGGTGCATAGGAGGGTTAAGTAGATGCATACATGTATTGCGCATGGCTTCTATTTGTGTTATACGCGTTCATTTTGTTAGTTCTGGGGTCAAGGCTAAAAAACCTTGTGTGAAGATAGAATTTGCTTCAGGGATGATTTAAATTAGCATAGACCTTTTGTCCTTTCCCGACATAGTGTATTGTATTTTTTTCACACTGGCCCTCGGAGAGCACTGAGCCTACTGTGTTTCATACACTATGTCGGAAAATGGCAAAAATCTCTCTTCTCATTTACATCATCCCTGACGCAAATTCCATCTTCACATTGATTACGCGGTACCCTCTGCTACATTGGATTCGAATTGGTTAGTCGACCTGGCAAGCTCGGTGTTCGAGTGGTTAAAATCACATCTGCAGCATGTATATTGTCCCACCTTGACAAGAGTGCATTGTGACTTGTGGGGTTTTGACAATTGTTAAATGTCATTGTGATTCTTGGCTTAGGAGTGATTTTAGGCCCTCATTGTTGAAATCACACCTGCCTAGTCCTCCTTTCAATTTTGAAATAAAAATCACATCCAATAGTTTCACAATTTAATAATGGTTTGTGAACTGTTGGATGGTACGCTAATGAGGTTTTTAATCCGTCAAAAGGTTCAAAAGATACTGTTTTCGGCCAAATTTCAGCACCAAAGTGGTCACCTTTTAGCACTCGGAATGGGTGCCAAAGAAAAACAAATCACCAATGGGTTTTTGAAGAAATGGTTAGCTACAAATATCTCCCCCCCCCCCCCTCCCCATGTTCAAACGAAAACTGCCTGATATGCTGGTTGTGGACTATGTGTTGTTAATGAGGTTACATGCAGCGTCTATCAAAAGTGAGATTTATTTCTCTTGTGACGGAGTCTTGGATATTCAGCATTTTAGTCGTCAACTCTGGTTGCCGAAAAGTTTTCCAAAGACGCCTGCTAATGCAAAATACACCCTTTTAACTGTCGACAAAATAATGCCAATTTCGCGAATATGTGTGAACGATAGTAAGGCATTTCAGAAGACAAGAATCACAAGCAAAATCCAGCTTTCATTTGAAAGCAATATTATTTGAACATGAATTTTTGAGTGGAGGAAGCCTGCTACAGCAAGTGACGTGGTTAAGGAGGCTGGCGCCCTCTGCTGTTGACAAGGAATATCTGGCAAGGAATAATATATTTTTAAAATGGGGAAAAAGAATAACAGCCTTTAGAAAGGCAAGAGCGCCCCCGCTTGAGACCATGAACAATCAATTGCTGAACTGTGCATAACATGTAATGTTCAGTTGAAGGAAAGGCTTTGGCTTTGAGCTTGTTGTGAACAGTGGGCAGTTGTGGAGTTTAGGACCCCATTTCTATAAGAGAATGAAAATCCACTTTTAACTTTTTGGACTCACCTCGGCAGATGGCAATGACACCAAGTTGAATATCTACAGGATTAATTTTGTGGAAAGAGGGCAGGGTTTTGATTTATGAGAGAAATTGATTTATGAGGGGTAAAACGATGACGGCAACAAACGCGTACACGTAACTGAAACCAAACGTGGTGACAGTGCCCAAACTGCTGATTGGTTGATAAAAGTTTTATTTAGAAGCTTTTATTTTAGAAGCTTTATTTAAGAGTGTATCGTGCGGCAGTGTGAGTGTCGATCATGCATGCTCGTCACTGGAAAACCGGGTTAGAAAGTCGTGTTTTCTCCCAAAGTAGTGTCAGTATAATTAAAAGAATGTTGTCTGAGGTTCCAAACTTTGGAGTAACAAAACTTGTTTAACCCTAACCCTGCCAGACGCAGCACAGTGCATCTGTAGTGACAGCTTCACTTTGCTGCACTCTGCACACAAGTCAATGTGACAAAGTATGCAATCTGATGCGTCTGGCAGGGTTTCTAGCCAAAATACCCTGGAGGGTTAGGGTTAAAAGAATATAAAATGCGGGTATCCTAAACTCCACAATTGCCGAACAGTGAGTTAAGATTTGGTGAGAAAAGATGAAAAAAAGAGTAGTTGAGGGTTGGGGGAAGGTTGGGGTGGAGAGGTGGTGATGTCTTTTCCCTGATAATATGCTTTCTGTACAAATGCTTGAACAGTGTTGTACTCTGCCTGTTTTCATAATCAGGGACTGTGGACATGCAGAGAAAAGTGAATTCTTACGATAATCAACTGTACCGCACAAGTGTACTACATTGTACACACAGTCGTACTTTCCCAATACTTCCGAGGACAATGCTTTGTGTTTCCTATTGTTCCTTTATTATAACCCAACCCCATAGACTAAGCACGTACTTCTACTTGCGAGGACCGATTTCAACAAAAGACTTGACTTGCGAGGACTGAAAGGTTTCTTTGTATTTCCTTTCTCCTCTTGTCCTCGGAAGTATAGCATGAAGAAGTTTTACATTAACCTTAACTCCCAAGGTTTTGTAAAAAAAATTGTATCGAAATTGGAGGATTTAAGACTGTTAGGGTTATCCCTAACCCTGCTTAATCGAAAAGCTAGTCAAAAACTGTTGTAATTTGTTGGATTTAGCAGTCAACACAAACCACGTGGTGAGTTGGATTTTGTCATATTTTTAGCATTGTGGAAGGGCTCATAACACACATACAATGTACATGTACCTGTTGTATTTTGTTGGATTCAGCAGGGTAGCTGCAAAATGCCAAGGCTGGTGTGTACGTAGGCGGCACACTGCAGAATCCAACAAAATTGGCTGTTGGATTTTGTTGTGCAGGCTTCTCATTTCAGTTGTTGGAAATTGTTGGATTTAGCAGGGCCATATGGAAAACTTCAAAGGGGTTAGGGTTAAACGGCTCCGTGACTAGCTTTTTATTAGTCAGTACTTAGATATTTCATACTGACTATACTGACTAATAAAAAGTGTGTATGTACTTTGTCATGTAATCAACATGACCATTCCCGAAATATACTGATCACGACATAGAAGGGTGTGCATAGTGTAAGGGTGTTGCATACCACATGTCTGTGATACATGAAACAGAAGTCTGACTTGATTTGTTATTGTTCTGGTTCATGCAGTCGTATACACGTACACGTAATGTATGCGCAAATATCTTTACACATATGCTATGCATGACCCAGAAATGTGTGCTTACACTTCAGTAGTCTATAGAGTACCAAAGTCTGACGTCAGTTGGCAGGACAACTGGCTCCAAACAAATGGAGATTTCGACTGTTCCTTTGTTAACAGCCAGTCATGCAAACACATAACAAAAGTATTCTGGTTCCAGACATTGCATTGACGTCATCACTTCGGTGCTCTCTAGAGGTACCCCGTATATATGTGAGGATGTGTGTCCGTGTGGATGGTTGGAACACGATAACTTGAGAAGGACTTGACATATCAACTTCATATTTGGTATGTGAATTGGTCTTGGGGTCCTCTAGCCATTTGCACTTTCCTTTGATGCATGTTTGTTATATTAACACATTTTTCTTTAAAAAAATCAGTCTTTAGTTAAAAATAGTAATTCAACTTGGCAGGGCATTTGTGTTTATCAGCACCATTCTTGTTTATAATTTAAAATTGCGGAAGTATTTGACTCCATATTTAAATAGTGTATTGAATATATACCGGTAGTGTATGGATTTTTTCCCACTCGTTTGTAGTGGTGATTGATACATGAATTCAGCTACATTAATTGCTCATTAATTTGGAAAATACTGTGGTTAAGATGCATCAATTCACCTGTTGAAAATCTTGAACAAAATTTGTCCTAAAGAATAAAAGAAAAAAATGTACATTCAGTACATTAGTTCGTGTTATTTCAGTTTTGATTTTTGATAAACAGTACTACAATACACCACACCATGTAACTTTTCAATCAAGGTTTTTTTTATTAAATGGGGATAATACTCCAGTTTTTAGACTGATCGAAAAGAAGGGACCTTTAATTAATATTTCATGTCATATTTCTTTTTTGCCTCTGGAGGGACACAGGCCATCCATCTACAGCAGAGCTTTGTGTTTTCTCATGTGGGCTATATGCAGTGTTTCGTTCCAACGAGGGGCCAATTTCATAGAGCTGTTAAGCACAACAATTTGCTTAGCATGAAAATGTCTTGCTTAGTAAAAACAGGTTACCAGCCAAAAGTCCATGTAATTTTCATGCTAAGCAAACAGCTGAATGCCAGTCAAAAGCAATATTCCACACATGGAAATCTGGTTGGTAATCCAGTTTTTATCAAGGAAGCATTTGCATGCTAATCAAAATTTTGTGCTTAACAGCTTTATGAAATTGGCCCCTGGCTCAGTTGCATGGTGCGGCTTAACACAGAATATTGATTAGCAGACTTTTCTGATTAGCAAAAATCTACGGAAGTCCGTTCGTGGCAGGTTGTACAAGTAAAACAACATTTTTGTTGTGAAATAATATTGTGAAATTGCGAAATAACGCAATAGTATTGCAATAGTTATGCAATTATTTTCATATGTTAAGACAGCGCCCACTCTTGATAGCCCATATTCGCAACTTTCTCCTGATAGTGTCGGAATAGCTCAAACCTTTTTAAAGTCATGTTCCTCAAGAGAGATGCCCTGTGTACACAACCATCAACCACGACCCGACAAAATTCAGGCAGAACTACTGTTATATCACAATAAGTATTGAATTATTTAAGTATTACCTTATTTTGCAATAAGTATTCCATTATTTTGCAATAAGTATTCCATTATTTCGCAATACTATTGCATTATTTTGCAAAACTATTAGGCTATTTCACAATACTATTACGTTATTTCGCAAAACTATTGAATTATTTTGCAAAACTTTTGTATTTTTTATGTATACTAAACCATACCACAGACTGAAAATTGGTCACAGACTATAAGGTGATATTCTTTCCTGATTTGTGCTTGAGAAATAGTCGATCAAACACAGGAATGCTTTTGCCATTGAGTGAAATCGCGTATAGAACGATCAGTTCATGTGAGACGTTGCTATTGAAGAGGGTGTTGATTGCCGAGTGAAATCTGCATCATTTTGTACTTCATGTAGATATAGGTACATGTGTATGACAATAAACAGGCAATGATTTCTCCCATGAAATGATAAAAAAAAGTTACTTTTGAGAGCTGTTTCGCCCGCTGGTGCCATTTGTCTAGAAGTCATCCCTGGGGGCAACAAACCAATCCACCTCATAAGAGGGTGTCCCCTTTTGTGCCTAGTGCCAGCCTTGTTTGTTTCCCCCAGCGATGACATCTTGACAAGTGGTACCAACAGGCCAGGTGGGACTTGCAACAGCTCTCAAAAGTAACTTTTTTTTTACCATTTCATGACAATTAATTGCCTGGTTTATTGTAATATACCTTAATCTACGTAAAAATACAAGATGGTGCAGATTTCTCTCGGCAATCAACATGAAATGTGCCCCGCTACTTTAAAATCAAACTTGGTACGCATAGTTAACTGGCATTAATGACCCTCTTGTAGGGCTATTACGGACTCGAAAGTATTAAACTACACTTTTGCTGCAAGACTGATGGGCATATAAGACTTAAAACAAGATATATTTTTCAAAAGATTACTCCAGTACTTATTTCCTTGTAAAACTTGTTGCAAGAAATGTTGATAAGTTGGTTAATGAATGATTACTTAAAACAATATACCCGTAATTAATTTTGGTTTGAGAAATTAAGAATTATAGGGATAATTGTCAGTTCCTCTGTCCGTCTTCAATCGCGTGTTGCCTTGTCTCAATAATACTGACTAATATCCACACTGTGGGTGGTCCTTCAACAATCCGTGGTTGAGAAGTCTCGCAGTTGCATCACCTGGCTCTGCGACCGTTCCCGCCGCTGCGAGAAGCACCGATCCTTGGATATCTTGCAGACCGATGTTATCCCGCGCCACATGGCCTTGAGCAGCAGGTGCAGACCCTCACGGAAGGATCTGTGGCAGATGATGTAGATCACACAGTTCAAGAAGCTGTTGAGGAACCCCAGCCAAGCCGTGAAGAAGTTGACAGCCGGATGGAACTCCACTTTCGTGGTCAGCTCTACCACCCTGCTGACCACGAAGGGGATCCAGGACAGGTAGAAGGCGCTGATGACGATCAGAAAGATCTTGGCCAGCATCTTCTCGTAGGACCGACTGGTGATGTCCTGCTGGGGCTCACCCTCATGAAATAGGGTCTCCAGCCGCTCAATCTGCCGCGTCTGCGCCAAGCAGGCCCGCAGAATGTGAAAGTAGCAGAAGATTGAGATGAGAATGGCGGGGATGATCAGCCCGCAGATGATGTAGAAAGACATGGACAGGCTCTGGTCAAAGTGCTGTTTGCATTCGTCTGAGTACTCCTCAAAGACGTAGCCACCCCAGCCGAACATGGATGGCAGGAAGATGAGTGCCACAGACATCCAGACCACCAGGGCATAGATGCGGGCACGGCGCTTGGTCACGATGGAGCGGTACTTGAGGGGTTTGATGACGGCAATGTAGCGATCAATACTGACGCATGTGAGGCTTAGGATTGAGCCACCCACCATCATGGCAAATATGTAGCCCATGAGTTTGCAGGACCACATGCCATGCGGCCACTTCGCGGCCCACTTGGACTGGACGGCAACAAAGACGCAAATGCCGACCCCCAGGTCAGCCACGGTCAGCGACTTGACAAAGACCCCTGTCATGTTCTCGAGGGCCTTCATATACTGGAACACTACCAGCACTAGGAGGTTGGCAATAATTGTCAGAAAGGAGGTGGTTACCAGCATGATCCTGGCCACCTCAGGGTACCAGTCGATGCGGATATTAGGCGGCAGCTCAGTTGATGCATTCAGCGCATATCCAAGTATCTCCGTACTTGCCATTTTGCCTGAGGAATGGCCGGCACTTAAAGATCCCTCATTCGCAAAGTCATTGTAAATGTGCAACTGATGGTTAGTTCAAGATGTTAGATATTAGAAACCACCGCTTGAGAATGTGCACAAAGGCTTGTATAAACCATTGCCAAGAAAGTGATCGATCGCTTTTCCTGTATGCACATTTGGATATCCATTACGCTTCACATACAGTGCATGTCTGAGAGTTGTCGATTTTGCAAACGAGACTCGTGAATTCGTGGAGGATGTCAAATTCCGCGTCGCGGGCAGAAATGTTTTCAAGTCAAGTGCTCCACCATTACCGTTTTCAAAAGCCTTGCATTACTCCGTAATCGCTACTTGGGTGTGTATGTAATTTTTCCCACAAGTGGCTATGGAGTCTAGTGGGTGTACATGTATCTTGAGCTGAATTTACATGTGCACTGGCCTGTACAGAGTACACTCTGTAATGCAAATTAGTGCTTGTTGTTTCTGGAATATATCCATACTATGCATCTAACCTGTCAAAGCTGAACCATTTGTGTATCTATTAACCGACGAGGCTCGTCAACGCCCTTGCATTTCTGTCCCGTCATGCAAGGTGACCCATTCTCAAAGAAAACCAATTTTTTCTTATTGCAAATATTGTGACTCGCAAAACTCTGAACACCTCCGAGCAGTGCGATAAGCTAATTCACAGGTCTGCCAGTGTGGTCGGCCGTCGAACGTTGGAACTCTCACGAGCGGCACGTACATCCATTGAGTCGCATGGACTATTTGATCCTGTTACTGGTATTGGGAGTTCCTCATTCCCCGCCGTTCCTCAAAGATGATAGATTGCGCCATGTGTGCGTGTGAGTGCACTATATGTCCACTGGGGCACAACAAAGCCTGCAAGAGCTCTCGAGACATCCGTCTGGTCGGTACACAGCCATGTAGCTGGTGGCCCCTGTAAATCAAACAAAAAATTCATTTATATCTATTTTTTTTAAGCGTACGATGGAGTTTCTGGGGTTCACTCCGACACATTTTTTTTCTGCTTAGTGACGTGCAGGCAATTTGGAATTTGATAAAAACAATTCCTTTCTAACAAATTTTTTTCTGGGAAGCGCATAATGAAAAATGGTAATTTGAACTTTGAGTCAATGATACAGCATTATTCAGATCGATGCAGGATAACACGTACATGTACACCAAATGTGCATTTTTAATATTTTGCAGACCCGTTTGGGCAGCGCTAGGGCTTACAAATTTGACAAAGGATACACTTGTTACTTTTTGATGTTTGCCTCTCTGTCCCTTTGAATGTAAGTTATTAATTTTTGCCTCTAGAGGGGTGAGTTGATCTCACTAACAGCGGAAGTTTCCACCTCTGGGTCTATAGGTCTGAAAATTGGGATAATATCTTGGGTATCTATTGAAGATTTATCCTCTATTTAGATATGGATCCAGGAAAACCGTATGGGTGGTATAGGGTGGTAGGGCTGGCAACCTAAAATGTGGCCAACCTAAAATGTGTACTACTCTGTTGTAGCCCTTTACCTAGAGTGGCTTTTAGCCTTGTATTGGGTAACTTCCGTTCAAAAAATAAATAAATAAATAAATAAATAAATGCCTACTAACAGATTTTCATGGTATGATCTGAAGTAATTGCAGTTATTTAAAAACAAAAACATTTTGAAAGGAGGTCAGTGAAACTTGCACATATAAACTTGTTTCAACTGAAAAGAGTGAATAGCATTGTACAAACATTTAAATATCAGCTCTCAGAACAGTATATATTATTGCTTTTTAGACATCCTGCCTACCAGTAGACGTTAATGATTTGATCTTGAATTCCAATAGGTTAAGAATGTGGCATGTTCTTCCTTGCTAATTTGTAGTGTTTGCTTTTTGGGGTTCCGTATTCTGTTAAAGGCTATCCAACATAAGTAAATTCCACTCATGTTGACATACATGGCCAATGATAGAAGATGCCGAGATTGCATAGTGTTATATGTACGATTCTACTGTCCGCCTACCCCAACTGACTTTATAGTGCCTACTCACTGCGACCGGATGAATCGTCATTGTTCTGTTTATTATGTGCACGATACCCGCGGCATCGGATCGGCTTGCCGCTAGAGTCAATGCAGCAAAGCCTCCCTGGTATTTGTTCTGCTTCAGCTCGAATTGACTCCCCAAGTATTTCACCTGTAGTTTGACCATATAGATCGGATGCACATGTCTTATGTTGGTCGTCGCAGTGCTCACTGTGCAAAGCACCCAAAAACAGGATCTTTGGACAGACACCATCTACGTGGTCGAAATAATTACAAGTTGGCAATTGCATGCTAAAATAAGATATTGTTGGTTGACTGTTACACTATCCTTATTAAGGAGTTTACTACAAACTGATCTTAGGTGAGCTGTCTTTTTTTGCTACCTGTAGTTCGTGGTTGGAGCTTGAGAATAAATATCAAATTCTTGATTTAAAAAAAAAAATTGGTTACTTTTTGTAAGCCTTGTGTTAGTATTTAGGATTTTGTTATTTTGGTGCCAGCATTTTCCCAGTGTTATGGTACAAAATAAGGTTAAGTTGATAATTAGCTTGCCATCAATTTTCTTCTTTAGAATTTCCCGTCTAAGAAAGTGTAGAAATTTGTGTTTAAAGTTATGATAGGGCATTGGCAAAGCTGACTACAGTGTTCAACATTTTGTGCTCAATTGAGATAAAAGTGACCAACCATTTGGTTTTTTACAGCAATTTTGTGCACATTCACATGCTGTGGGATTCCTCAAGGTCTTCAGATACAATTTGGTCAAAGTTGACAGCATTTTTAGATGGAAATACATTGTATTTCTCGGGAGGATTGGTACTGGTACCATCTTTATTCAGATTGAAACTAATCTCTTTTTTCTCCATTAATTTTTTGATTATGACCGATGCTATATCATGCATTTAACCCCTCGAGTACGGTTATTTACAGGAGGCGCCAGGGTGTCGCGCCGGCCTTTGCAGCCAAGCGAAGCGGCCACAATGTGCTTGTGCAGTCAAGCGTAACATACACAATAATCCAACAATGGATTGAAACTGCACAAATAGGCAAATGGTGTCATCCGGCCTGGTGCCACTTTTTTGTTTTTTTTGCGCCATTTGGTGTCTTCCGTACGCAAGGGGTTAATACTCTCAAGCATTGTTTCTGTATAAAGTGTCTGTGCACAGGCTTATTGCAAGTGGTTGCATATATATACAAAATGTACATGTAGACTTGCGCATGTATTGCACAAACTTCTAAATATATATCACACCAGAAAAGTACAAAATTCTGTTTAGAGGCAGAATGCTTTTGTTGTTGACTTTTTTGGTCTTATCTCAAAATAAACTCCCCCCCCCCCCCCCAAAAAAAAAAAAAAAAGGCAAAAGGATGACGAGAGAATTCCACTCATTTGATCTATTGCACATATAGAATTGATTTGATGAACTCCATGTTTCATTGTAGCCATCTTGGGAAGAAAAAAAGCCATCTTGATAAATTTGCCTCGTAGCCTCTAAATTTGTTTTCCACTTTTCTTTTTGTTTTTGAAGGCATGACGCTAACAATATTTGCTTAGCGGGCTACCAGCTACTTTGACCCAAAGTCGTTACTGTAAACACCAGCCAAAATAGAAGTCAGATTTTGAAGGTGTTGATCGCAATCGCTGTGCGACGTCATTTTGTAGCAGTTTACATAAAAATAGCTCACACTTGAATTCTCTAGCAGTCCCTGTTGTTGCTCGTAACATGTACTTTGCAGCTGCCTCTGTCGTGTTTGCCACAAGCGTGTCCCATTAGTTGCTGACTCTGCGTTTGCTTTGATCGTACTGGGTTCCGGTTTCGGCCCTTGTCCCCCATCCCAAATGCGTTACCCTTGTCGTGAGCACTGTACAGCCACACTATCGGCGAGAATAATGGTTGACTGCAGGGCGCAAAAATATACCTGAAGTACAGGTTATGAAGTGATTTAGGCTTAGCATCAAGATCACGATTCAGTTCCGATTTATTACTTATTGAATTATTACTTTTCAAATTTTGAATATTTTGTGTGTGTGTGTGTGTTGGGGAGACTTCTGGTAACATTTCAGTTGGATTTTTGTTTGATTTGGCAGGGCTTGTACAAACAAATACCCGTGTATTTTGTTGGATTCGGCAAAGTACATGTAGCTGCAAAATGCCAAAGCTGGTGTGTAGGTGGTACACTGCAGAATCCAACAAAATTTGCTGTTGGATTTTGTTGTATCTAGCATGCTTCTCATTTCAGTTTTGTCGGAAATTGTTGGATTTAGCAGGGCCATATGTAAAACATTGAAAGTGTAAATTATACATGTACAATGTAGGCATTCCTTTCTGCTGGATGTGTCTTAAGCCCTGTCCGCACTGGATTTATTTTGGTAAAACTGACCGAGAGGATGGGTACTTTCCCATTTTAAGTCCAGTGCGGACAGCCTAGGACGTTTCCCTCTTAGTTACTTTTCCTGAGTCCAGCGGTTACTTCTACCGGGCAACTGCTGCCGAGGATAACTGACCATGTAACTTTTCCCGAGAAGATAAGTCTGGTGCGGACAGTGCGAGTCGGTAAAAGCGGCTCAGGAAACCGTTTATCCTGCCCGAGCGTGAGGTCATGCTACACAGGGACACCACGCATGCGCTTTGCATTGTTTCACCGCGGTGCGGTGAAAAACAAAAAAGTCCAGTACGGACACGGCTTAAAGCCGTGTCCGCACCGGACTTTTTTGAAAGGTTTTTAATACCGAGACGATGGTAAAATGAAAAATTGTCAAATGTGACCAATGTCCGCACTTGGACTTTAGACACGGGAAAATGTTACCGAGACCGTGGTAGAAGTAACCGAGCTGTCAATATAACGACTCATGGGGCGCTTTGCGTGATCTTTCTACATTGATGCAATTGACCTAAATCACGCGTGCCTTTTCGGCTGATGTGTACATGCAGGCCTACGTCTTTAGCACCAATCAAACTTCCGACTGTATCAATAATAAAAGCATGACCTCGCGCTCAGGCCGGATGTACAATATGCTTTCGTGAGCCGCTTTTACCGACTCACACTGTCTGCACTGGACTTATCGTCTCGGGAAAAGTTACCTGGTCAGTTTTCCTGGGCAGCAGTTGCCCGGTAGAAGTAATCACTGGACTCGGGAAAAGTAACTGAGAGAAAAATGTCCTAGGCTGTCCGCACTAGACTTAAAATGGGAAAAGTACCCATCGTCTCCGTAAGTTTTACCAAAAAAAGTCCAGTGCGGACAGGGCTTTAATACATGTTGTAGAATGCATGTTGTACAGATGAAAATGCTTCCAGCCATGTAATATGTGTGTACATGTACATGTATCTCTCATGGGCCCCTTTCATCACCCTATTAATGATGAATGTTATCCTTCATGCATGGAGTTGATACACTCTTAGAGCTGGCTGGCCAAGGTGCCGCGCCATTTGATCTGGCGAAGACATAAATCCAAAATTGATTGCAGTCCTGAGTGAAATTTATTGGCAGAGTCTTTCGGGATTTTGTTCAGATGCCTGAAGGGAGCTGTTCCGAATATTGTGAATTATATACATCGAAATATCCACTGGACCGCTTGAACTCTTGACCGAACTAGTCTGGTTGTCTAGTGATTTGTTTCATAAACTGTGTGAAATGCTATCACTAAAGTCCATTTTTTTCTCTAAATCTGGTGAACAGAAAGCCCCATAATTTCTGGAATGGCCATTTTTAGTTTTGAGGAAGGGAGTTTCAATCAAAACAGCATTTCTAACCCCTTCCCCAACAAGGTCGGCAAAGGGGAAAAAAATTGAAACCGCACACTCATTCAAAACACTGTGTGTTCTTATTTGGCTGTTTTGGAAACTTTTCCAAAACAGCCCTTGTTTTCGTTAAGATTTTTTTTTTTGGCTGTTTTTTCCTTTTCCTTTTCAGACTTTTGCCCATAGCATTTGTACACGTTTTCTTTCTTACCGGCACTTTGGCTACTTTTATGCTGCCGATTGGCTTTAAACTTGGCAGACACTTAGACTAACTGCTCAGAATGTATGCCGAACATTTACGTCATGATGACGTCATCACGTGATTTTTTATGAATTTTTGAAATTTCAAAATCGTAAAATTCTTTCAATATATCTAGCGAACAAAACAAGATATTTTCAAAATTCTTTTTGTTATAGCTTTGGTATGTCTCAAAGATATCCCCTAAAAGGGAGAAAATGTGTGACGTCATGATGACATCAAAAATGTGCTTTTTTAAAACACATATAAGTATAGGTCCGATCGTCATGAAAATTGGTGGGTAGGTAGATACTGTCACTAGGATGCAAAATCCAAAGTGACGTCATAATGACGTCATCACGTGATTTTTTATGAATTTTTGAAATTTTCAAATTTGTAACATTCTTTTCAATATATCTAGCAAACAAAACAAGATAGTTTTAAAATTCTTTTTGTTATAGCTTTGGTAGGTCTCAAAGATATGCCCTAAAAGGGAAAAAAATGTGTGACGTCATGATGACGTCATCAAAAATGTGCTTTTTTAAAACACATATAAGGATAGGTCCGATCGTCATGAAAAGTAGTGGGTAGGTAGATACTGTCACTAGCATGCAAAATCTGAAATGATGTCATGATGACGTCATCGTCAATTTTTTTATGATTTTTGAAATTTTTGAAATTTCATTTTAATCACAATTTTACACAAAAAAACAAAACAGCCCTGTGGTTGTCCACAAACACTGTACCAGATGTCTAGTTTTACCATTGGTCTTGTGAAATACCTTCCGGTCTAGTAACAATTTTGTGCTACTAGCCCAGCTGTCAAGTAGAATTTTTACCCGAAATTCGACCCCTGCATAGGGGATGCTTCAGTAAAGTTTCCCCCAGGGATAAAAGTTGTCATTTGTGTTGTATTTAATGAATAAATAATTTATTATTTTACAATGAGCGTAATAAAATATTCAGGAATGGGATTTCTTGAATTCTGTTTATTCTTCATTGGACAACAGCTTTTTAAATTTCTTTTACAGCTCTGTCTGTCCATCTATTCCCTAAGCATTCAACCGTTTTGTCACCTATTTATACATGTAGAGGTTCTCTTTCATTTTACCTGTATATATACATGTACATGTATTATATATAAATTATTGATTTTAGAATCATTCACTTATCATTTGAATACTGTAGGTTTTACTTATTAATAATCTTTATTTATTCCTTCATTGGTCATCTTTTGATTGATAGAAATCCATTGTGTTCACACACAAATGAACCAGAAATTGATCACAAATAAATCCCGTCTGTAAAATATTTGCAATACGACATG
Source organism: Hippasteria phrygiana (assembly GCA_037893225.1). NCBI lineage: Eukaryota > Metazoa > Echinodermata > Asteroidea > Valvatida > Goniasteridae > Hippasteria > Hippasteria phrygiana. Next base: position 188,841 of record JAZGUH010000972.1, on the reverse strand, counting down.
CCTTGGAATATGCGTAGAACACCAACTCAAACACAACCCCATTTGCCCGAACTGACTGTCGCCGCTTGGAAAAATAAATTTCTCTTAAACTAACGAAGCGTGTGCTCGCATTTCAGCTCCATCCCCTCGAAAACAAGAATGATTGGTGTGTTCCTGATGGACTAGGGCTCATACCAGCAAAGTGGTTAGAGGGGGGTGGGGGGGGGGGGGGGGGGTTGGGCGGTGGTTATGTATTGGCTTTTTTCCTCAGTAGAAGCAATCCTGTTCTTCGCATCAATCAGGAGTCGGTGCCTTTGATAGAGTTTATGCGTACTCCGGTTTCGGATGTTGAAGATGCTGATGTCTATTGAGTTTTCTAAATTAAGCCGGGGAGGTGGGGGTGGAGTGAGGCATGGAGAGGGGGGAGGCATTTAGGGGGGATGTCATCTACTCAATCAACCAATCATCAGGGGTCAAATATCTTGAGCTGATGAGCGCACAAAACTCCTTGGCATTGAAAAGTTTTGCTATTGAAACCAGGTTACCAGCCAACATGCCATTTGACGCATACAGTTTACATGTACGACATTTTGTATAACTGGTTCTCTGGTGAGTCTGCTCAGTTTTGACTTTTGGCAAGAAAATTTCCCGAGCAATATTCTGGCTGCAGGGGAAAATTTCCTGAGTTGCTAAGCCCACAAATTTATTTATCATAGAAACATTTTGAGTGAAACCAGGTTACCAGCTTTAAATGCCTTGGTGTGTGTTGCTTCTGACCGGTCCTCAGCTGTATTTCGCTTAGCAAATGTTTCTTGTTTTGTTTTGTTTTGTTTTTAGTAAGCCGTACTAGCCTTGTGTGACTTTGACTCAAGTTTGTGTATACTGTATAGCAGTCCTCTAAAATGAGTTTATTGAATATTAACCCATTGAATATGGACAAAGGCCATAGCCGCGGTTTGAAAAAGACCACCTGCCCGGTTGTTGTCTATATGCACATTCCTGCATGTATTCAATCCATTGTTTGCCTTTTGTGTGCGTTATGCTCGCCTGTACGAGCCCCTCGTATTGGCATACCAGTACCCCATTAATAACAGCCAGACAGAATGGGTTAAGAAAATGCAAAAACAAATTAAAATGATATTAAACTACTAAATACATGTACATGTGTCAGTACAGAATAACAGTTTTTTTAAAAAGCTTGAAAAACAAGAATTCACCAAAGGAGTCTATCAAAATTTGACAAAGGGGGTGTATTTTTAGATTTCACATTTTTACAATTTTTTTGTTTGAAAATATGACAGTGGACAAGTCCTTCCCCAAAGTACTTTTGTAATTTTTGTTTTTCTTGGTGCTGTCATGACACTGAGTGATGCAAGTGTCAAAAGCATTTTGAAAGGAGCGTGGGTGATAAAGGTAAATAGATGAATTGAGTAATGGAAAACTAATTAGGGCATACCCGTAATTGATTAGTTTTTTTACGTGATCACAGAATGAAAAAATCTTTCAGCTACAATGTACATGTAGTATAGTGGTTAGTGTTGAAGTATACTCGGCCCGAGGTACTTGAATACCATTAGTGCAAGGCACATGTGCATTGCTCATTTGGTTGCAAAGCTATGGCTTAATGAACAGGATGTTGTCCGAGAAAATCCCCCCCCTCCCCAAAAAACAATTTTAATAAAAAAATAAATGGGGCATAGGTAAACAGCAATGCAGACTATGCGAGTTGAATGTTTATACATACATGTAGATCAGGCTGAAATTACTTTGCTCTTTAAAATTCTATGGATTGAATAATACAGAGTCGTGAATGCAAGGATAAGATATAAAAATGTAAAAGCTGAAGTGCCTAGGTAATGGTTTTTCGACTGCTTTTTTAGTATTAAATGAGTTTCTATTTTATTTTTTTACAGCCCCATATACTTATTTCCAATGCAGTTTCAAGTGACTCGAATTAATAATGCATGATCCCTGTGACTCTTGAGTAAATGTGTAAGAAATAATTTCATGTAAATTAGCATAATCAGTTAGCGAGATTTCTTGGCAGGAAATTGTGTGCCTATGGAATACTGACTTGCAAATTGTTCACTGCTAAGATGAATCCAACAGAAATTTTCTGTTGTTGGTTCTCATTAGATTCAGCAGGATTAGGGTTAGCAAAAAATCTCGGATGCAGAAGACTCGTGCACATCTGTGCTACAATCCCGAGCCAAACTGTTGAAACACAGAATTACACAACCCCTCTTTCTCTTCACTCAATGTTGAACGCTCTGAGTTTGGTTGAGGTTTTGCTTCAGCTCTTGAAGCCCCAAAACTTTCCATCAACTCTTTACATCGACATTCTACAAACAGGGGAATGGGGGTGTTCAGGATTGTCTTGAGTTGTATTACTACTTTGTATTACTACCGAGGACACAAGGAAAAAGAAATAACAATGAAATCATTATTGTCCTTTGAGGGAGGTCTTTTGTTGAAAACGGTCCTCGGAGGTGCAAATGTGTACTTAGTCTATGGGAGTATGTTAAAGGTAGTACAATTGCTTTTGCTGTAATTTTCAGAAATGAATGGATTCACACACACATGCATTAACCCTAACCCCCCCACGAGGTATTCTCTGAGCACCCTGCCAAATGCAACAGAATGCAACACAGCTGAAATAAGAACCCTGCCAAATGCAATGTTGCACTGTGCAGTGAACTCATCTGTACCAGCCTTGTTGCTGGAGGCTATAAACATGTACAATGCTAAATACAAAAGAATGCATCGGACCAGGAGACATGCCTCGACTGCTAAATGCAACAACTTTTTAACCATTGGTGCATTCTGTTGCATTTAGCAGGGTTAGGGTTAATTGACTTTTTGAGAAAGCATTGGGCACTCAGAATTTGTGTGAGGTTTTGTATCTGCCCAACCCCAAAAACTTGTCAACTCATCAACATTTTATAGGGGACTGAATGGGGGGAATCTTTCCATTTTGCTCGAAATTGTAGATCTCCTGCTGTGTCTATCGTTACATTTTCCATTCTGTAAATTGTACATTACACCGAGGTGCAGAAGTGAGAGATTAGTATGCACTTCCACATGCGCTGAGGTAGATCAGTCACAAGGCGTCGTAAAAGTCCAATAAAATTCTGCTGCCTTTGCATTCTTCAAGATCTCGGCCTTAACGAGATTTCGGCAGCGGAACGTGCCGAGACATTAAACAAACACAGCAAATGGCGCGCATGTGTGTCTGTTTAGAGTCGCGCAGGAATAGTTTTTAGAAGGGATGCTTGTGTGCATGCCAGTCAGCATTTGTACTTGCAGAGTAATAGATGGAAATGCCTTGCGTCAAACCCCTTTGGCTTTTTGTCTTTCAATTGATTCCGCCTTATTCTTTGGGTTCTCTGTTTAAAATTTGTTCACGATTTTGAAACACTGTTGACTTGTATTTCCACTCTTGGGGTGTGCACCCTCCTACTATTTCACCATACAAAACCTTATGAAATTTTCATATCCACATTTTACCACACACATGGCAAAACCATACAGTGTAATGCTATAGCAAGCTTATTGATATGGCAAAACCATACACATGGTTTTGTATGGTAAACATGCTTCACTGTGGTACACAGTGTATGCCAAATGGTTTTGTATGGTAAACATGCTTCACTGTGGTGTACAATGTATGCCAAATGGTTTTGTGTGGTGAATATACTTCATTGTGGCTTATCAACAGACTACTTGGGGCTATGGTGAGTTATATATAATGTATAAAGAGAAACCACCCTAATTCGAAAATGGTATAGGCCTATTTGTCATGTTCCCCAGTACACAATGGAGTTGGTTCACCATACAAAACCTTGCACCTGCCAGTGCCAGCAGACACAGCCTGTACAACCATACAAAACCTTACAGTGCCATACAGAGGTCAAGTTGATTTACCATTCATCACCTTAATTACATAGTTCAGTACAGGCAAGTCTTTTGACCATACAAAACCAGACAGCTGTCAGGTTTTGTATGGTATACCTGCTGTACACTCAGTGACTCACTGTATGGTTTTGTATGGTGAATAACCTTTCTTATAAATTGCCTCGAGCTAGAGTAGGAGGGTTAAGGGGTAGTAAAAGAACCGGGTACCCGATTGAAAAAAATATACCCGTTAAAGAAACCTAACCCAAAACTTCCAATCCTAGAAGTTGTAATAATGTCTTTCTCTGAGATTCAAAAAGTCTGATTTCAGACAAAAGTCTGAACAATCTCATGCCTGTCCCGTAAACATGATCATTTCTCCACCTTTGCGTGTGCCGGCACATGCATGCGCCGGCATATCACAAAAAGACGGTTGTCCGGAAGCTTTATACAGTTGTATTGTGGAATAAGGCATGCTATTATGTCTCATCGAGGCTTTTTATCCATACCCAGACTACAAAAACCTCGACCGGTAAATTCCCTTTGTTGTCAGCTGTGGTGCGCGTCATAAATGTGAAATCTGTGCTGGTTTCCCATGTAGTCTGGTTGCAATTTTGAAAATTTCCGACAAATAACATTCAAAACCTTTGCTTTTTCATTGTCTGGGAAGTTACTATGCAGTAATATAAAGTTGTACGGGTACTCGATTCCATAATTTTTGAACCGGTTCCAGACATGAACGGGTTCCGATGCACACACCCCTATTCCACTCTACTTAGGGATTAGTGATGCTTCAATTGGGTACTTTGTAAAGCGCTCATGGTGAGAGGATCACAGTTCACACACTCCTCGTGAATATTTCAGTGACAAAACTACCTGTGCGCCCTGACCTGTATAGAATGAGCTCATCATATCGGCCAGCTGGGCGTTAATTCTGGTACTGCAAAAAAACAGCGGTACTTCTACTGATACTGCTTTCAGACAAAATGAAATGATCCCCAATGGCAAACATGGCCCGTTGTAAGGCACCAGGTGTACACAGTCGTGTTTTCCTCTACAACCGAGGACAGTGCTTTGTGTTTCCTATTGTTCCTTTACTTTAAAAACTCCCATAGACTAAGCATGTATTTCTACGTCCGAGGACCGATTTTAACAAAAGACCGACTCCCGAGGACAAGACAGATTCCTTTGTATTTTATTTCTTCTCTTGTCCTCAAACGTAATACAGTACATGTACAGTGTTACATGTACTACGACCTGAGAACATGGTTGTGTGCTGTTCATGCAGTGCTGTTGCTATACAAGAAATATCACTGGGAAAGTTCCCCTCCCCCTCCCCCCCCCCCCCCCCCCCAAACAAAATGTCAAATGCTGGTATGCTGCTGCATCCATTATTGAGGGATGTGCAGAGGACTTGGCGGATGTACATGTATCATGCATGCCAACTGTGCTAGCGGAAGTAGGGCATGTTTGATGGGCTAGCGCTCTATAGAAATGTCTCCAAAACACTTCACTAGTATTGCCCCAGGCCAGGAGAACAATATTCATCAGTTTGAGATAGCACAGTCTCGGTTCCCAAGATATCCACTTATACTCCAGGCTGGAGAGAAGCAGTTGTAGTTGAGTGTTTTGCCCAAGGACAAAAGCCCCATAATTGTCCAGCGAACGAAAACACTGGGTCAGACACCATAAACTATTGGACCTTGGCACTCTACAGCTTCACCACATGTAGGTTAAAAAGACCAATCCAGCCCAGCCCCCTTGCATTGCAGCTGGCATGCGTGTGCGTGCGCGCCGCTGTTCTTATTCAATAAGTCAAGGGGCGTAGCTTAACCCAAACCCCCCGCTTTCCATGTTTTTCATATGACTCTGCTATTAAAATCCAACAATTTCAACAAAACTGAAATGAGAAGCCTGCTAAATACAGCAGAATCCAACAGAAAATTTGGTTGGATTCTGCAGTGTACCACCTACACACTTTTTGGGGCTACCCTGCCAAATCCAACAAAATCCAATTGAGATTTTACTAAAAGTCTGCTTCCACCCTCCTTAATATGACAAAATCCAACAGGTACAAAAAATGTATCTTTAGCTATTCCTTCCCTGCTATATATGTCAAAATCCAACACGCCATGTTGTTTGTTTTGACTGCTAAATCCAACAAATTACAACAGCTGTTGGATTTTGTTAGATTTTGTTGGGTTAGGGTTAATGGATTGGTCTATTCCAAAACGTGCACCCTGCCTCTGTTTCAACTTTAAATTTGTGCCTCCCCATTGAGCTTCCAGCATTGTGGCTTGGCCTCAATGTATGAGCTTTTTGCTCTGAAAAACCAAGTCACTACATGTACATTTGATATCCGTGTGTACGTTTGATAAATTTACAAGTACAATGTTTGCCTTACTATACTTGGCATTTGTAACTTCCGTCACAGGTTTTAACTCTGCAGTAATTTGTGAAATGTGAACCATAGGGAATGAGGTGAAGCTACAATTTACTTTGCTAAAAATGGCACCAAATGGTTCTCGCACTTCTCTGACGACAGAGGGTTTTTTTCTCACCAAATGGACAGTGGTCAAAACATGTTTGCCTTGCCTGTTAAGCAAGGAATGTGTATTGATGGCAGTGACCCATATAATAGATTGGGTTAATGGGGTCAGTGCAGAGCATGGCTCGTAAATGGGGTCCGACCCAGTTTGTACTAATGACCCTTCAATCTGTCATCTCTGACTTTTCTACATTTACAACATGCATGCATGCGTACATGTACATGTACATATTTGTAGGCCTACGTAGATATGATCTCAACTTTAAAAAGGTTACCCAAGAAGTATCTTCAGTACAGAAGAGTGGAAACTGTCACTTTTATTTTTAACCCTAACAGTCCTGAATCCTCCAAGTTCATTACGATTTCTCACACTACCTAGGGAGTTAGGGTTTTAATGCAAGTCACCCCAAATAAGGCTGAAAGCCACTTGAGGTAAGGAGCTACAAAAAGAAAAAGAATCAAAGATGTAGAGGTTAGGAATTGAGACTCCTCTTGAAGCAGGAACATATTTAATATGAAGGGAAACGTGCACCAGGCAAATATTTCCATACAGATACAGAATGAGAGAAGCTGTTGGTATAACTTTACATTCCAAATCTAGGTAGGCCCCCTTACAGCTAGAGTATATTGGCTGGAACAGGCAGAAAGTCAAGTTTCTCGCACTCGAACACCCTAACTCAGTGGAGCAACCAAGCCGGTGTTACATAGTACAAACCGGTGTTACATTTACCATTAAATATAACATACAAATGTAGCCACAGCTCTCCGGTGAGAGAGTGATTGTACGAATGAGCCCAACTCTTCTCCAAACCAAATTAACAATGCGCTTCTGTCAGATAAGTTGACAAGCAGAAGCACCAGACGTAGATGTTCCTTCTATTCATCTGTGAGGTAATGTTAATTTTGAATTTTTTGGGGGGAACCATAGAATCGTGCGCACAATTTATGATTTGAGTAATTAATTTACAGCAGACCTTTTGTTGACAAATTTGATCGAGACAACATTTCTAATATGGCTTGACCATGAAATTGTGCTTAACCCCCTAGGGTACACGCAAAATCATATCAACATTGGAGGATTTGGAACTCAAAGCTAGCAATTTTTTTCTGTTATAGTTACATGCAGCATAGAGTTTCTGCTTAACGTTAAGCACCCCTATGAAATTAGGCCATAATGTTTTTCTAGGAAACACCATGAACCGTCCAATTAAAAGTAATGGGGGTCAAGACTCCACAGTCCTGGATCTGTCAAAATCCAGCAAAACGGGGAAGTAGATTTTGGAAGATTTGGCAGGGTTCAGAATAGTGAGAGGAAATAATACGGGGGTGTTTAGAGGCTGGTGAGTCTTTAGAAAACAGCCATTCGACATTGCAACGGAGACAGACAGACAGGCAAAGATACGAAACAAATGCCAACAAAAGACAAAGAGAAAGGAAAACCATTATAGGCCTAAGGCATCAAAGGAAAGTTAGGAAATGAGACGACATATTATGTGCTATGCCTGGAAAGATGTGGTTTTATGTCTTGTTTATTTGTGCTGCCTAACATTGTAAGCCAGAGTCTAACTGGTCGGAATCCAATTAATTTGGCTGACAGGCGCTGTGAAAATTAAAGCTGCTATGCTCATCCTTTGACTCAAAATTTCAATTCAGTAGATTTCCCCCTACAAACGAACTATGAAAGAAAACTCCATTTCTAAATGGAAAAAAAAAATCAGATTTAGCAGGATCCACACTTTTCTGTCGTTGGATTATGTTATTGAAATCTGTTGGTTTCAGCAGGGTGCCAAAAGAAAAACCTGAAATGGGTTAGTCTGCGTTTTATTTGGCCTACTAATGTATTATGTGCTACGTGCCAAGCTTGCCTATACATTAACATTGTTAGGATTTTGAGTGTTCCATCTGCTCCATTTCTGAATTTGAAACTTATTACATGTTACTTTAAGGGCGTGATTTTTTGTTGGACTGTCTCTTGGGAAAACTCATAACTTACATATACCTAATGCTAACAAATTAGCAATTAAATTTGAAGATTTATTTTTCAGGGTGCCCCGCCCCAAAATCACGGGCGCCCCGCCCCAAAATCACGGGCGCCCCGCCCCAAAATCACGGGTGCCCCGCCCCAAAATCACGGGCACGGCATTTTTAGCCATTTCTCCTGTTCCTCATGTATAATACATGTACACTAGGGCTGTCCCAAATATACCAAATATTCGATCGTCAACTAAATATTTGAATACCTTTTTGCCGGTTCAAATATTTGAAGTACAGATACGACTATGATGCTATTTTAATAGAAAAGGTACAGTGCTTAGTACTATAGTAGTTTCAAATGCCGCATTTTTCTCAGCTGTATTCTTTCTGTGGACGGAGGTTTATTGTTCCCGTCCGTAAAACCTCTAATACTTATAAATAATTTACTGCAAAAACCTAGTAATTGTGTACATAAAACACTGGCGTGCTTTGCGTGCAACTTTTTAACTTTTTAATTGCAGCTGACCCGTGAAAAGCTTGGTTGGCTCCGTACCGGTATCGAATATTTGAATATTCGGTCAAACCCAGTTTTGAATAATCGAATACTAAATTTTTCGAAAATGAACAGCCCTAATGTACACGTCGGACAAATACCAAGTCAGTCTACGGGTGGGTAATTAGTTTTGTAGTATCGAGTCCCGTTGACAATATAAAGCCTTTGTTGGTACTCCCAGATACTAATCTCTTGCAGTAATTGCTTTACAACCTCGAGTGCCTTACAGACTTCATTGAGCTGACTTCCTTCCCGTAAGAAAGAGTCTCCATAAACCCTGTCAGGGTGCGGTTTCATACTATCAGTCAGTCTCTTCCGTATAAATGTGACCTGTTCCCTCAAAATGGGTGGAAAGTGGCAAAATTTGAAAAATCAAGATTATGGTATTTCCTGAAAGAATAGAAGCTTTAATTTGATATATTGTGTGTTGTGGTACCTCATTCCTACTAGCCACTTATACAACCTTTTGGAGTTGTCGGTCTCTTGACGGCCTGTTTTGAGAAAAAATGAAGCTCAGAGTTTGTGATCTGTGCTCACTTTAACCCAAGTTTAAAAAAAAAAACATCCCCAGAAATATTTTGAGAATGAATTCAGTTTAAAACGTTTGAGTATGATAGGATAGGTTTCTTTTTCTTCAAATGTACAATTGTTAAAATCCACAAATTGACTTTTCTGCTTGTGACTCAGAAAGCCATCGTGCGACTTTCAGCTCATTTTGTACGGCCAGGTCACAAATGAAGGCCGTTCTCCAGACCTCAGTGTTTGTTAATCCCTCGCTCCTACACACCATCCATCAGGTCCGCACAATAAGAAACAACAAACGCATTCCCTCATCGCCTAAAAAACAGTAATACCAATTTGATTGGCCTTCCGCCCCTAGCTGGGGAAATCCACACTGGATCTGTCAACATTCATTTGTAGTTCCCTCCGACAATAAGTTTAGTCTCGCAATTTTCCTGGATAGGCCGTGTGTACTCTGAAACACTATCAGTGTCGCGTGGTTCAGGGAGTTATTGTCGCATAGCGAGTGGCAGTGTTTTTCATTATAAGTCCAAATTTGTCATTTTCTCTTCCTCCCTGGCCCGCCCACTTGTGGTACTTTAGATAGGATGTTTACCGTCTTGTTTTTCAAAAAAGAAAATTCCCCATACTGGGACCCAGGACTGTGTTCTGAACAAAATATTCTTCAGCTTCCATGGTTGTTGTGGGTACTTACCTTCTCAGAAAATAATCTGAGGTTTCATTGAAGGAGGTGGTTTGGATTTGTTGTTAACCCGAGGATTCAGTTTGGAAAGTAAAATTGTGCCTTGCTATACGGCATTCTGGGTTTATGACTTTTGACTAGCATCCCCCCCCCCCCCCCCCAACAAACAAAACTGACGAATTGAGCGACCGCCAACATAGGGCAAGATAGCTCAGTTGGTAGAGCGCCGGTACGGTATTCCGGAGGTTGCAGGTTCAAATCCCGCTCCTGCCAGTTTTCTTTCTTCGCTTTGAAAAATTATGCAATCTGTACTTGACAAATGTAATAATATTCCAAGCATTCAATGGTGACTACAATTTAAATCTACATTTAGATGGAAATACATTTGTTTGCTGTGTACATTCTTGTAGATTGACAGGAGGAACAAAGTTAGCCCGGAACTTGGATGCCTATATGTGTGTGTTTGAACTGGCTCATAGTACGAACAGACGTCAAGTTTAATAGTGCATTAAATGGAATGTGGACATTCCTCTTAGGTATATCCAGATCTCTGCATTGGTGAAGCAAAGTGTCTGCAAAGAAATGGCAAAAGGTCACATGTACATGACGCATGTTACATGTGTGTGTATCTGGGAGAGGTTTTCCCGTATAATGAAACCCTTTCTTGGAGCAGACATATGCCATAAGCAACCAATTCAATGTTCTTGGTCAACCAACCTCGGGCAATAGAGTACCGAAGTCTGATGTCAGTTGCTGCGGCAGTGGTTCCAAACACATGCAGTTTAGAATGTATTCTGGTTCCAAACATTGCATTGATTGACGTCATCACTTCGGTACTCTATAATAGACGCTGTCGTTGAGGGTACCCACAATGCTCCTGGGCAGAGAAAAGTGGTTGCAGAAAAGAACGGGTTTGATCAACAACCATTGCTTTATAACCTGTGGTTGTTTTTTTCTGACGTATGCTGTACTTGCAGAACAAGTTTTGAGCTCTGTTGTGAAAAGATCCATGCTCTCTGCTTTTAATAACCAGCGATGCACCCAATCTGTGCAGGCTGGTTCTAAATAATTAATTATACTTGTCTGTTATTAAACCAATGTTGATTAGATGAGGGTTCGGTGAAGTAGTCTAAGTGTTGTTAACTTGTCTTGCTCAATCCACACAGTGCACCTGGTGGGAATTGAACCAGGGTCATGAGAGGTGCAAGGCAAGTGAAGAACCACTTCGCCAATCTGACCCACAAAGCTTTTTTATTTATTAGAAATCTGTTTTAAAAAAGTAAGTAAGAAGTAAATTTAGATGAACAGTCTTTGTCAAAACTCTTTTTCTGAGGAGTATACATGTTAACAAAATTAGCTGGCCTAACATTTCAAACTTTAAGCTAAGTTCATTCTCAAGAAAGAACTTGCTTAAGTTTGAAACAGTAGGCCGAGCTAATTTTGTTGATTTGTTTATTTCAGGTCAATCCAGTCAGTTTGCAGTTTAATTCATTTTCAGTATACGTCTGCACAAATTGTAGTTGTACTGAATTAAACATTCATTCAAGGAACCGCTCTTTGCTGGAATTTGCACGCCTGCTACTTGTCAATCGCAGGGGTCACCAGCGCGAACATTCCATAACTCCCAACATTTTTCTTTTCATTTCGGAGCCCCTCATTAAGATATTTGTTGATACCGAAGTCAAGTGTTTAATGCCCGTTATCAATTGATTAGTAGGGGTGGTGCGTCCAGGGTGTGCGATACGCAGGGCGCCAGCGACCAGGGAGATGTAGTTTAATTGGACGGCTTTGGTGAAGTACCTGTCAAGAACTAGGCTTGGGCTTCATCAATCACGAGAGACATGTGTTAACATTTCACAGAAATCAAAATAGGAAAGAAAAAAATCCTCGAAATGACTCTCAAAAAATGGCGAAAACATACAAAATAAGTGTTTTTGTGTTTTAGTTACTTATCGAGACTAACCCATTTCAGGTTTTTCTTTCGGCACCCTGCTGAAACCAACAGATTTCAATAACATAATCCAACGACAGAAAAGTGTGGATCCTGCTAAATCTGACAGAATCCAACAAAATCCAACAAAAAGAACCCACTGTTGGATATTATTGGATTTAACATACAATGTACATCTATGTCAAAGTTCAACCCCTTGGTAACACTGGGTTTTTAAGGGTACTTAACGGTGCATGGAACTTAACTCTATAAAACCTTGACGGCAGCCAGGAGTACTCCATAGGGTGTGTGGAAAATCATATCAAAATTGGAGGATTTGGGTCTGTTAATTCTGCATTTTTTAAGTGCCCAATCAAACAACGTGTACTGTGTTAAGTCAGGGTGAGATTTCTCTGTTTTTTCCCCCTGATTTCAGGATTTTTGGTGAGATGTCTTCCAGATTTCCGGAAGATTTTTTTGGGTCCTTAAATTGGTTTTTATCATTCCAAAATGACCTCTGCAACCTGAAACAGTCTTCTGTACATTCTAATAACCATAATTTGTGGCAATTCTGAGCTATATCTTTTGGTAGAAAATGCAGTATTTTTCAGGAATGCCATACAAATCAAATGCCTCTGAATGTTTCGTAGATTTTTCATTTTCTGCAGATCTCCCCCGTAAAGTGTAAACTTTGGTCTGCAATGTACAGATTAATCATTCTTCATTATCCAGTGGATTTTACAAGTTTTTCTCTCATTCTGGAATTCTAATGTTCAAGTGCCACTTTTGATCGGACGTCTAAATGCCGGAATTGTCGTTTTACCCCGCCCCCGTTGCATGGTGGATCTAGCAATTAATTCGCCCAACCTGTTTGCCTCCATCACCAACCAATCTGAAAGGATCGTGCCACTCTTGCTAATTGATTTTTTATGTTTTCACTGCAAACAGCAGCGTCTAAAAACTAATTGTCCAGTTGTGTGTACACATGTGCGTGTTTTCAGCGTATCTTCTGGCGTGCGTCATTCACTCACATCAATTTCAATAACTGCGATGAAGCAATTTAACCGCAGCAGAGAAATTGGGCCATTCGTTCTCAGTTTGTTTTTTTCTTACTCACAGCTGACATGACATCAAATGTTTACAAGAAATGTGGTTGGACTACGTATATGTGGTAAAATAATAACAATAACAGTAGTACTTACACAGCACTTCACAATTATTCAGGGCTCGAAATACCCACTGGACCGATTCTAGTACTTTAACCCATTCTGTCCAGCTTGTGAAGCCAAGCGTAACACACAATAGGCAAACAATGCATTGAATATGTGCAGGCATGCGCATACAGTGACAACCAGCCAGGTGGTCTTTTTCAAACCACAGCTATGGCGTCTGTATTCAATGGGTTAAGTGCTGGTCTAGTGGTGTCCTTGACCAACAAGTCATTCTTGAGCAAGTTTCACTCACTAACCTCTTATAATAAAGGCCCCACTGCAGTTAAGACCAAGCACTAGTTTCTTAAAACTTCATCAGTGTGTTTCAGCTTTGCTCAGTGATACACAAAGGCCGAAATGGGATTCCTCATCTTGTGTTTATTATGTGACTGATCTTGGACATTTCTTTCTAGTTTAGTAGATTTGTTCAGCCAATAGCCCTGTGGTCTAGCAAAATTTCCCCCCAAATTCGAACCCTGTACCCCTGTTCACCAGGCCATGAAGGTCAGTTATGCAGCTGTTCCAGACCAATGAAATCCAGTTCTCTTTCCTCACAGGTACGTACATGTACATCTCTATACTCCTGAGTGGAAAGAGGCAATTGTAGTATTTAAAGTGGTCTTGCCCAAAAAACACAAACACCAAACTTAACCCCTTGTCACCAGAGTTATTGCTTGGGTGCTGGTACATGTATGCCAAGAACGGTGCCGGCTGTGCAGCCAAGCGTAAATGCAAACAATAATGATAAAACTGGCTTCTTATAAAGCACTTAGGTCCGTCGCGAAGTGATGCTCATGGTGCTATAGAAATGAATACAAAACTTTCAAATGCTTAAATCGAACTTAGTGTGAACAAATAGGTTTGGAGTCCTTGTTTGAAAGAGCTACGGTAGAGGAGGAAGCTTGACGGAGAAAAAGGGGTAGACTGTTATAGAGAGTGGGGCCTGCGTGAGAAAAGCTGTGGTCACCCCAAGAGTGTCGGGATCTAGGAACTTGAAGAAGAGAGGAGTCTGATCTAAGTCTGCGTTGGGGGTGGTATGCCTGTATTGAGTTCTGTACATAAACTGGTGAGGAACAATGGACTGTGAGGTAGACCAACAGAACTTTGAAGGTGATGCACACCACACTGAATAGAATGGTCCTATTCATCGCACTTGGAGCCCCCTATTGTGTGAATGAAAGCTTTGATTGAGTATGCGCAGGAATGTGCCTATAGACGTCAACTGGTCTTTTTCAAACCATGGCTATGACTGTCGTCCGTATTCAAGAGGTTGAGGGGGGGGGGGGGGTGAGTTGGTCTCACCAGCAGTGGAAGTTATCCAACCTGGGTCTGTGGGTCTATACATGTAAGTCTGAAAATTTGGATCATTTCTTTGGTATCTGTTGAAGATTTATCCTCTATTTAGATCAGGACACAGGAAAACCATAAGGGTGGTGGGGTGTGCAACCTAAAATGTGGCTAACCCCACCACCTCTGTGTGGAGCCTTTTACCTGGAGTGGCTTTTAGCCTTGTATTGGGAAACTTCCATTAATATAAATCATAAATAATATTTTTTATTAAATAGTCCCCAGTGGGGTTTGAACCCACATACATTGTACATGTACCACCAGTCAGAAACTAACCATTGGACCCATAGTACACTGCAGTTGACCTACATGTACATGTATGTGGTTGAAATACGGTTTCCCAGTGCACATTCTCCAATGCCAGAATCTATCGGAAGTCCCAAATATAAATTGGATTCTATTTGTTATTCTAACGGTAATCGCTGTTGAGCAGTGATGACATCGGAAAAATTCATTTACCAGGAATTGTATGTCGGCCTGCCGTGATCATTACCGTGTCCAGTGAACCTGCCCCTAATTCGACTAGACAATCCGGTCCGTTGGGAAATTCCATCTGTGCGTACATGAACCATAATGCTCATCAGGGATAACCCAGTAACCCATATAGTTCGCATGTCTTGCTTGGCACAGCTGAGTGCCCCGATTTGATGTTGCGCACTAAAAGTGACCCATATTCGATCCAGCAGCCTGTAGATACATGGAACACTTGATGTTATTGGGTGAGAATCAATGCATTCCGTGGTTCTGTCTTTTCAGGCGCGCTGTCAGTTTGGACAGCTTTTCTTTTGGTTCAGATTTTTTTTCTTTTCTGGTCGGTTGTTTATTGTGAAGATTTTGCAACTTCCAAATCACATTTAGACTTGACATACATACAGACAGTGATTCAGAACTATGCAAGAAATAGGACTGTGTGATGTCCCAATGATGTCATCTGACATTGAATGACAGACAACAATTTTCACTTGGGTAGAAATCAATAAAATTTCACTGTTTTGGTCCGTGAACTGGAACAGCTCAGTGTGTATTGCAAGGCATTGTGTAGTGGTAGTGGTAGATTTTAATCATTCTCATACCAAACTGTCAAAATCTTTGAGACTCGAGACTTGAGGTCAGCCGAATATTCGGTGTAGATTTTAGCCAATGGATGAAGAGCTTGGAAGCAGACCCCACCTTCAAATATATAAACAGCATTTGGAGAGTGAGAAGATGGAATTCGCATTAGGGATGATGTAAATTAGAAGACAGCATTTTGCCCTCTCCCAAAGTAGTTTATAAAGCACTGTATGCTCATGAGAGCCTGTTTGAAAAGGCTTACTTGGGCAGGACTCGAACCCACGACCTCCTGCTTACTAGTGCAGACAGTTTAACCACTCGACCGATGAGCTTGCAGTGGTTGGCTGGCCAGTTCGAATCCAATGTAGCAGCGGCAGAAAAAAAAAAAAAAAAAAACTAGAGCTTTTGGACAGCTCTAGTTTTCGTTATATTTTTTTTGTTTTTGTCTGGCAATTGGTTTTGCACACTTGTTTATTCTGTAGGCAATATCGTATAGGCAAATTTGAAAATAAAAAAGAAAACACTTTGGAAACTGACTGTGTGATGTAACCAATTTGTAGAGTGAACATTACTTCTTCTACCAACTGAGCTGCCTTGCTCCATGTTGGCAGTCTCCCAGTCGGAAGTCATAAACCTATAATGCCATGGGCTATAGCCAGGAATCATGCCCCAATTATGCATTGCAACCTGGGAAGTGATAATGTGAGGACCACTCAATCGGGATACGACTTTTGATCCTAAATAAATCACAAGGTAAAACTAACATGGTAATTTAATTTAACCCCATCCCTGTATTCTTGCTGGAACCATACTGGATCGAACAACATGCAAGAGATAAAGTGTGTGAAGCCTGCAGTACCAGACAGAACTGTCTGAACTGCAGATTTTTTAGGCCTCAGTGGCATGCATTACACAGTGGTGCATGTACACAAACACGTACCAAGTATGCACGCAAATCGATCAAGCGATTGCACTTGCACACAAAAAAAACACAATTCTTCATTAGCTGGCCACCTACTGTAGCGTGCACCGGGCAGGAAATTAAGCCCTCCCCTAGCAACGATTGCTCCGCGGAAGAATTCTGGGGCCCTGCATCTTTATTTTACCAGATCGAAAAAGATCCCTGCCGTCCGCGCAGAGTGGCGGTGACTTTTGAAGATGTCGCCGCAGTTCCAGATTTGTCATGTGCAAACTGGGCAAACAGTAATTGAAGAGTTGACCTAATGATTCTCTGGCTTCGTCTCTCTCTCTCATTCTCATTCTCTCATGACTCCTCCAAAGCTGACTTATTTTGCTCCGCTCCGCAGCATTGTAAACACCGAGATAGTTGCGTGTTTGCCGTGAAATTAACTCCCGTATTTGACAGAAGTGAGTGCTCCTCCGAGAAACTTATTGATTTGTTGGCATTCTGCCTTCAATTTTTCATGAGAAGTTGAAGCGGCGTGCACGTACACTGCCTCTTCAAACAAGAGAATATAGCCAAGATTTTGAAGTGTTTTAAGCCGAACTGACTGATTTGTACATGTACCTTACCCGTACAATGTAGACCTGTCCAATTTCAAAGATCTGCACAGGGTACAAATTTGATGAGCACAGACATGGTTTTTCTCAGTAAAAATAGGTGACCTGTCACAATGTCATAGCTTCTGCTGAGTATGTTTTCATTTCTGCTTATATACTACAAGATACATGTAACATTGGATATCGCATGCCTCATTTTTCTTTTCTTTTTTAAATAGCATTAGAAACTTCATCATTCAACGCAGTTGTACATGTTGGTATTTTCTACTTTCATTGTATACACATGGGAAGTTGTGAAAATACACAATCAAAATGGTTGGAACAAAATTGTGGAAAAAGGAATTAAGGAAGGAAACCAAATAACGGGAAAAACATGATAGACCGGAGACCTCGGATTGCAACAAGTCATGGCTTAGTCAACTTTCTTTTGCTCACTTTAAAAACCTAACTTATTTCTCCTACTCTTTCTTCGTCATTTAAAGAAGAGTAAAACTGGGGTTACGGAGTTGACTGAAGATTGAATCACAAGTGTAACCAAGAAATGGAGTTTATAGCCAAAAACATCTGGAAAAAAATTAAACTGATCATAACAAGAATGGAACCACATCTCTAATTACTATGGCTCAGCCTCATACAACATACATATTCATGAGCGAGAGCTGAATTCCAACGTGCCAGCCGATATTTTGCTAACTACCTGGGCATACATGGGGATGTCGCATGCGGGGCAACAGCACGTGTGCAGCAGACTGGCACACGGGCAACTTGTGCCAGTGTACTAAAACTCGCGTTTTAGGGCCAGGGACAGTGAACTAAAACATGGGTGGGGTCACGTATTTGAAGCTTTGCATAGAGCAATACACGCGGTAGCAGTGCGGTGAAGGCATTTTATAACACAGGATTGCTAAAGAAATGATACTGTCTCGACGAAATTATAAAAAATAATTGAAAGAAAAGACAGCTAAATCTGTATGAGGTGTAGTAAAACAAATAAAACATGGTTTATTTCAGATGAGGAGTCGATATTAAGTCCCTGAGGTGTTAATTAGAAGCCGACAAACTAATTAGTCAACTTCCAATACCTCCTGGAGGCTGGAGTTTATATCGACTATCCACCCTCAAACCGTGTTATATTTGTATACTCTGACCTTAACAAGAATGCTGGGAACTGAAAATAAGGTTTACGAAAGCAAATGGTAGAAGGCAATGCAAGTTCATAACGAGAACAATATCCAGGGGTTAAGAAAATATATTGTAAAGCCATCGTCTTCTTAATCTTACCTAAAGTTTCCGGGGAAACCCCCATTCATCTTCAAGGTGAGCATTTGGAACCCAGCAGTCAAGATTGATGTCAAATGCCTAGTCAGGACTCTGGTTATGTATGTCACATGACCACAAGCAACCAATCAGAACCTTACTTGATCATGACTCTCGTTTTTAGGAAAACGGTCACAGAACATCACACAAGTTTGTGGAATAAAAAAAGTCGTACCTCACCTTGTACTCTTAACAGTAGTATCACACAAAGAAGAGTACATCACATGATTTCAGACGATTTGGCTTATTAAAGTCAAACAGTAAATGTAGATCTGCCTTCATTTGTTGCAGGGTACATGCTGCCCTGTTGCAGAAAATTGCAGTAGAGCACAATAGGCCTATTCCATCCACTTGTTTTCTGGTACAGAGAGTCCACCCGTTCGTATCGGTACAGTGAATGCCCACACCGCTCGTTTCCATCTGTGATATAAATGCGAGAGCAACCCCTACAACTTTATAATGGAACGTCTCAAATGAGACTTGCCAGTGGAGCGCTGCACTTCACTGGAATGCTTCACTGTATCAGAGGGTGTTTTTTTTTTTTTTGACAGGCCTGGAAAATGGATTGAAGGGATGACAGTCATATGATTAAGGGTTTGCAGGGATCACATTTTTTTAGTTAACCATAGAGAAAGATATGTTTGGACTTTGTGTCAGACATTTTTGAAAGACGTTTCGGGCATTTTTGAAAGATTACTGGCGTTGGCAGAGTATGCCGAGAGAGACGTTCCAACTACCAAGAACCTGTGGGGGAAAAAATTCACAGGCTTACCCATGTTGGACTCTATGTTGGACTCCTGCTCCCATCCGAGTAAGCCTGTGAATTTCTTCCCCACAGGCTTCCGGAAAGCACTGAGCATACAGTGCTTCATACACAATGTCGTCGGGAAAAGGCAAAAACCTTCTAATTTACATCATCCCCGATGCAAATTTCTATCTTGCAAAAGATGTGTTCAGCACAAAATATGATTCTTAGTAAAAACGGGTTACCAGCCAAAGCGTTTTTGTGCTAAGCAATGAACAGCTGAAAACCAGTCACATTTATAACATACATCACATGAACAAATTTGGTTGGTAATCCTGTTTACCATGGAAGACTTTCCATCCTAAGGCCCTTTTTCTAAACCCTAGCTTCGGCTTGGGCTTCGGCTTTGCATAATTTTTATGTCCTCAGATTTGGCAAGATCTGGGACACTGTTTTTGCTACATGTACATCAAAGTCTTTTGTTTTAACCCAGAGCCAGAGCCCTGTTTATTTATTTACATATTCAAGGCTTCAGATTGACAATGGGACTGGGGAATAGCTGGAGACGAAGCCCAAGCCAAAGCCAGAGTTTGAGAAATGCCCCAAGTAAATTTTGTGCTTGAAGCAGTTTCAAGAAATTGGCCCCTAATGTACAAGTGCGCTAGCTAGTGTTTGGTTTGTGCTCATTGAACCATGAAATGCATTGATTAATCACTCTATTGACATGGTGGTCAAGTGAAATATAGTGTGTGCAAGTTGACCTCAATAACGCTGCAGTGTGTACATGTGTCCTATTAATCAAATTATTTTGTTTTCTGGTTGGGCAAAGCTGGGATCTACAATAATGTTGGGTGGTCAGGTTGGCAATTCAAAATGTCGCCAACCCTACCACCTCTGATCGTAACCCTTTACCTAGAGTGGCTTTTAGCCTGGTATTGGGTGATTTCAATTTAAAAAAAAAAATAATACAAATGTGGTCTTGTGATGGCAAAAAGAGGCATGTTTTCCTGTTATCTTACAATCTTTCCTGCTTCAACAGGAATCTTAATTCCTACCTCTTGCATCTTTGATTCCTTTTTCCCCCACCTCGAGTGGCTTTTAGCATTGTTCGAGGAGAATTTCCATAAAAAAGAAACAAATTCAATATGCAGCATTTTTAAAATATGGCAAAATAGTACTGAAAAATTGTATATCATCTACCGATCAATCTATCATTTATGTTGGTCCAGAGTAAAGACGGACTCTGGCATCAAGATGTACACTGTACACATTAAGAGTGATACAAAAGTTGTGACCCATGTCAAAACCTTATGTAATGCCTTTTCCGTGTACCATCAATTTCGTTTTTACTAAAGGTGCATGTTATGACTGACTAATGTAAACATTCCCTCATATGCGTTCATGTTTAGAGTACTGTAATTGTGACTGGTATTCAAACGAGGGCATTTTAGTCTTTTCTCGGAAGCGGATCACTTGGCATACTCGGCTAACGTCAGTAATCTTTCAACAATGCGTGAAATGTCTTTCAAAAATGTCTGACACGGTTTCTTAAAAAAAAAAAAATATCAAGAAAACAAGTCAAGGAAATACTCATGATACTTTATTTGAATTGACAGAACATAAAGCTCAAACATGTCTAAATTGAAACATAACAAAAGAAAAACCGGTGCACTAACAATGGAAATCCATTGTTGGCACTAAATTCATTGTTACTAGTTCAGTGTCATATACATGGACAGGTAAACATGAGGGTGCGCAGACATGTGCACGTCACAACATGAATGCGTGATACGAACAGAATGTATAGTCCCATTTCAAAGGTGACACTTATGTTAACAAAAGAAAAACGGTGCACTAACAATGGAAATCTATTGTTACTTGGCACTAAATCCATTGTTACTAGTTCGCAGTGTGTGTACATGTACATGTACATGTACATGTACATGTACATGTACATGTACATGTACATGTACATGTACATGTACATGTACATGTACATGTACATGTACATGTACATGTACATGTACATGTACATGTACATGTACATGTACATGTTTAGAGTACTGTACTTTTTTTTGTACATGTACATGCATCTTACGGATGGGATTTATGGGGTACCTACATGGTGCTCCCATTATCCTTATAATCTTTATAATTTCTCTTGTGGGGCACCTTCACACAAAGACCAACTTGTGGGGTTGCATTGTTCCCATTGTGTAAGGACATCACAAGGCTGTACTTCTCAAAACCGAGGGTGAGATTTGTCGGGATTTTTCCTGATTTCAGAATCTGTAAAGAATCTCTTTTGAAAGCTGGAATTGCTGAGGTGTTACCCTCAAAGGTGTTTGTACCTGTAAAAGTGGATGTAGACCAATAGAAATGAGTATTTTAAGGGGTGCCTTTAGGCAAATACATTGTACAAACCACATACAGACCCAACATATCTTTGGGGTCCTTGGCGACCCTCAAACACTGCAGGTTTTGTAGATTTTTCATTTTCGGCCAATCTCACCCCTGCGAAACCTTTCACCACACGCTGAATACTGAAGCCCGAATACTTGATTTAAATTAACGTGATTTAAATCAGCCATCCCTGCTAATTTGAAATTTTGAGGTTGCTCAATCACGGTTCCCACAGAAATCTTAAATTCCGTGACTTTTCCCGTGCCGTTCCTAGAAAACAAATTCTAACACTTTTTTTGTGTTCATCTTAAGAGTCTATTTACAATATACTGACTGTGTGTATTGGTTGTGTGAGATTCCATTACTTTTCAATTCTTTTTTTAAACCTCTATTTTCCATGACTCCTTGTAAAGTAACAAAATTCTCTGACTTTCCATGATGCTTTAAATTCCAGGATATTCCGGGTCAACTGTGAGAACCATGTCAATTTTTGGGAGTAGACCTAAATACATGAAGTTCCTAACTACAGTAAATCAATAATCCAATGTAACATCTGTAAATTATTATTATTTTTTTTTTTTTTTTTTTTTGACAAAGAAAATAAAAACTGTGATACAAAACAGAAAAAGAAAACACATAAAGTGGATGAAAAAAAAAAAACTAAAACAACAACAAAGGAACGTATAAACATGTAATAAAGAAAAATACCGATGATCATGAAGTAGAGGGCATGCACTTGAATGAAAGCTAGGCTTCCCTATGAGGTAAACAATAACCAACAAGACCTATATAAATCACAATAGAAAACGATTATGTGGGTCAGGGACCGCAAAAGCGAATCTAATCACTGTTACTCGGAAGCATGCGAACCCGCACATAATAACAAACGTTAACAGGACAAATAAACAAACAAAAATGACAAATGGCTGGGAAATATCACAATAAAGGGAATACCGAAGATTAAACTTCAGAATAACATAAAAGCGCTATAATGTGTGCTGGTCATGGAAATGTGTTTTGAAATGAGTTTAATGAGTTAGGCACTGTGGAATCCCGGATTGAAGTTGGTAAATGATTCCAGAGTCTTGGAAAGTGACGGGTAGGTGAATGAAATAAAGCATCAGTACGAGCAGGAAGGTGGCGAAATGTGAGTGTATTCAAATGACGTGGGTTAATGTGAAGGTTCTCAGGATAGATTCACAGCGGACTATACCATATAGTACAATGTACCTTGAAAACGAGCATAGAATGACATTTCTTCTGGAAGTGAGCAATTGACCAATTCAGCCTATGGAGTCTGTCCTCATATGACATTTAAATAAGTAAATAAGAAATCCTTCAAGCCAAGAAGGGAATTTGAAAGTTCAATAAATACGATTGGGATATTCCGTATTTTTAGCTTCTCCGTGGGTAGAATTGATTTCTCAATATTTGCCGAGAGAGCTGTTTATTTTTTTAAGCGTCTCATATATATTTGTTTTTTGCCATAGCCTCGCCATTGGTGAAAACAGCAGCGATTGATTGCATACGCAATCACGTTTATATTCTAGCAGTATTTTTAATCATTTGTGTGGCAGCTTTTGTAACCCCCACAGGCAGTGAACGTCGGTGAGTTTTTCATAGCACAAGAATTGATTGCGTTTTTATTTTCTGGCCTTGTTTTGCAATAAAGTATGTTTGGGTCGATTCCTGGTCGGGATAAAGCAGAGTTGTGTGAAGATGGGTAGCACTTGTTGGGGAAGTGTTTCCGGAAGAAAAAACTAATTTTCTAAACGTTTAAATTTGTCAAAGTAAACAAAGAAAACGGGCAGGACCGGGATTCGAACCTGCGACCTCCGGAATACCGCTCCGGCACTACCATCTGAGCTATCTTGCCCTGTGTTGGCGGTCTCCCATATTGTCAGTGTCTTTGTTCAGAAGTCATAAACTCAGAATGCCGTATAGCCAAGGATCACGCCCAATTTTACGATACAAGAAATAGTTCTTCAAGAAGGGAAAGAATCGGAAGTTTTTTTGTTTTTTTAATTTAAGAGATTGAATACTTTTGTTTCTGTTGTCAAATATGCTTTGTTTATATGAATGGAGAAACTGAAGTGTGTAACTTAGTCAAATGCAAATTTATTGATTTATTCTTGTTTATCCTGGGTATAATCAGATCGTACATTGTACTGTTTTCCACTGATGCTCAGCAAATTTACAAAAATAAACTTTTTAAACTAATTACACATAGATTTAACATTAAAATACACAAAGACAGGACATGTAAAAAAAAACATCAACAGCAATACAAACAACCCTAAATTTACATATATTACAAAAAAACAGAAAGAGACCCATTCCTATTGTGTTGTTTGAGCCCCTTTGATGGAATGTTGATCATCTTTAAATCTTGGTCGTGTATGTTTTGAGCTCACTTTCAAAATATGGGTTTAAATGTTAAGAAAATATAATGGAAAGTCACAGGCCTGATGTTGTTACATCTTGAGTATAAATGCCCCATTAGAAGGCTAAAAGCCATCCATGGTATCTCATTTTTAAAATTTATGATTCAGTTTATCAATCAAAATAATTGTTTGTTTGTTTTGTTTTGGTTTTTTTTTTAGAATTCGCCTGCTGAGCAAGTTATTCTTTCTGACATCACCAGGACGTTCACAGCGCACGAGAAGTTTCAGAATGAGAGCGAAGGAGGGCAGGATGCCATATACAAAATCAGTAAGGTCAGTACAGAATAACCACATGACAGAAAGAATTTCTGAACATAGTTGTGCAGGGGTTACGTATATGTATACATGTAAAAAAAAAATTATAAATTGGTCAGATTGGTCAGTTGCTACATAATGAGATTTGTGTAGGAGAATAGTAGGTTCTCTGTTAATAAACACTTCATTCGTGTTGCTGTATATTTACAACAAATTTTGACAGAGTGGTATTGTACATTGACGTCCTCTTTCAAACACAAAAACTATGGACACGTGATATTTTCTAGGTCACAGTACCGTAATTTTACGTCCAAAATCCGTTAAAACTAAAATACGGTGATTGTTTGTTGTTAAAAGGGGAAAAAACTGTTGTATGGGAAAATCAATGGTACCCTATAAGAGATACACGTGTAGCCTTTGACCCACGCATTGCAGACATTGCACAACGATGGACATTCGCTACCGGACTGTGTTGTATCGTGTGATCGCAGATGTGTGTTTCCAGCGCTCATATGAAACGGGCTCTTGTGACTTTCAAAAAGTTGTTACAACTTCAAGTTTGTAAACTTTAATAAGTAGTTGGCTTTGCTTTCGGCTGTCATTTCATTATTTTAACTTCCGTGGCTGACCAAGCATAACGGGTGGATTATCCACAATGGAAAACACAAATAAAAACCAAATCACACTCTGTACAGAATCAAAGAGATCGCGCCTTGAAGTTGGTGTGATGGAGATCTCTCACACCGATGTGCCAAACTTGTGGTTGAAGAGTGTGTGTTATCATGTCCGTGGCAAAAGAATCAAAAGAATCATGCATTGCATTGTAAATGCCAAAAATAAATGACTGGCTGCAAGCAAAAATATAAAATCTCAGGGATTGACCTGGTTTTATCCCCAGGATTCTAAGCAGCGTAAAAATGCCTGCAGTGGAGGAGTCACATTGGGGTACTGTATTATTAAACTCCATGCTTGACCTGTTTCTGAGGGGAAATGTTGGGGAAACCGAGTGTGCCAAATTTATTGGAATGTGCATTGAGGCTTGTGATCGCAGGGCAGCCGCACGAAATGGCTGCGTGTCCAGAATCCCGCACACGCTCATTAGACGTACAGTGCTTCCTGGCCGATAGTCCAGAACACCGCCGGGGCATGTGGGCTGTCCAGGGAGATCTTATTGGTTCCAAAGTCGGGGTGATTCTACTTGGGGAAATTGGACTTCCTTCCAGCAAAGAAGCTTTGCCTCTGTAATAATTTAGTCTTGGGAATTAAATGCATGGATTCCACTCCTCAAATGCTCAGTGTATTAAAGAGTCCTTGCTGTTTACCTGGATGCTCCCAAAAAGTCTGTTTCGGGGGTCGCGGGTTCGAATCCCGCTCCTGCCAGTTTTCTTTGTTCACTTTGATAATTGATTCAAATTTACCTAGTCAGTTTCCCTTGTGGATTGTTTCACGAATTATAAGTTAAAAAGTCGTATCCTCATTGAGTGATCCCCACAATGTCCCTTCCCAAGTTGTATCGTAAAATTGGGTGTGATCCCTGGCTATACGGCATTCTGGGTTTGACTTCTGACTAGCGCCCACCCGAACAAAGATACTGACAATTTTGGAGACCGCCAACATAGGGCAAGATAGCTCAGTTGGTAGAGCGCCGGTACGGTATTCCGGAGGTCGCAGGTTCGAATCCCACTCCTGCCAGTTTTACCTAGTCGGTTTCCCTTGTGGATTGTTTGACAAACAGTAATTTTTTGTTTGCCCAAGACTTTGCCCGTTGTGCGTCAAATGTAATCGGACTATGTGATTGGACATTGCTTCACAAGCTGCCTTGATGCGATTCTACCGAGATATGTCAATTGGCCTGTTAACTTTCACAGCAAGTCAGAAACCATGTAAAAAAAATTCAGGCACTGCCGAGATGAGCAGTGGCCTGTAGATAATAAGCTCATTATTGAACTTGAGAATAGCCCACAGAAATTGCTAGAAACTGGACATTAACCAGCAGTTGAATGAAAATGTCCTCCCTATAACTAAAGAAAGCTGGGGAATTCCAAGTCCTTTAATTTTTTAACAAACATTTGTTTGTGCATTTGTGAAATAAAAACCGTCAAGGTCTTCACCAACCTCTTGTTGGTGGTTTCTGGCAGTTCTATCCTACGATATTTTTTCACTTATTAGTGAAAAAAATATCGCAGGATTCAGTTACACTTTTGGTTGGCAAAGAACTTGTTCAGAAAGAGTTAGTTTTCAAATCTTTTTGGACACGAGAAACCAGCTTTTTACGTGAACATTTTATGCTATACAAATACGCAAGTAAACTTGTTGACCCATTGACCTTGGAATACCTTACTTTCATAGTTGCGTGAGATTTGTAGCAAAATTGGCAAATTTCAACAATTTCACAATAATTTTTTTTGGAGGAGATCAACGTTGCAAAAATGTCACTAGAAGAAGAAATTAGAGACAATTTCTCACTCACAAGCTGTTAAATGAAAAGTGTATTAAATTCATGAGCCCCTCAATTTGCACACCAGACATGGATGACTCCATAACAGAAATGCCCATGAGGCACAACCGGTGATAAATATTTATAACTTTGTCCAATTGTAATGTAAATCTGGGCAGTTGTGCCAAGCAAGGCTCAATTCAATATTGTTGAAGGGTGGTACATGTATATTGCAAAGATTACATTACACTCAATGTGTGAAGGACAAGTGCTCTGAACTTGATTGTGAACTTGGCTGGCTTGTCAAATTCACCAAGAATCAGGGGAAGTGATGTGAAGGTCATTTCATCAAATACTCATGATTGATGCTTGCTCTGGTGACCAGTCCCGAGAAGTCTATTGACCTTGGACTTGACCTCTTCTGTCTCCAAGGTAAAAGAAGTAAAGAAATTAAGTGTTTGAGATAAGTGTTTGAGAGATTGATGAAAAAGGCAGAACCTTTTCTTTTTGAGTGTTAACCCTAACAGTCCCAAATCCTCCAATTTCAATATGATTTTTTCACACACCCCAGGGAATAGGGTTCATCTGTAGGTATGGCAGTATGTTCCTGTATGGGGAGCCTTGTGGGGTAATCACACAATGGGAACAATGGTATCCCACAAGTTGGTCTTTGTGTAACAGTACCCCATAGGAGATATTCTGAAGGTTAGGGATAATAGAGCACAATGCATTACCCCATACACCTAAAGTACATGTACATGTAAGAATTTGTGTACAGGTGATCCATACTACAAAGTACCACATACATGTAATTTCTAATATGCAAGTGTAGCAGGAGTATTGCATACTACAGTTTACTGCTACATGTAGTCATATTTTATAGCTTTAGGTGAGTTTAGGGTTAATATCGGCTTCAGAAATGATCTCAATGTCTTCTTTTTCCTTGCAGGCGTATTCAGTGTATGACTCGGAAGTTGGCTACTGTCAAGGCCTGTCCTTTCTCGCTGCTGTCTTATGGCTACATGTAAGTGTCTGTCACTCAATAACCGTTCAACTCTGCAGCTTATATCCCTGTCTTCTGCTTTCCTAGAACCCTGTGGTCTGTTAGTTTGGTTGTCAAATGCACAGTTTATTGTCTTTATGATTCGAGGAACAAGACTTCATCCTGGCTAAAAATCTACTGAGTGAGGAGAGGGCCCTCTATCCCCTCCTCAAAATGATTATAATAATTATAATCTCATCCAGTCAAATTTGTTTTCTTTTTATATTTTTATTTTTTTTAGTGAACAAACATTTCTGATGATTTTGCGAAATTTCCAAAAGTGTCTGAAGGTTTCCGAACATTTCTGAAGATCTCTAAACATTTCCAAAAAATCTCAAAATTGAAGAAAAAATAATTTTTTCTTTACATTTTCCAAACCTGTTCCCTTGATAATTGGATGGGTTATCCTAAAACAATTTCAGCTGCCCCCAAACCAAAAACTAAATGTGGTTTGAACTCCCAGAACAAGTCTGTTGCTTTTTATGGGTAAAAAGATTTAAAATCTCTTGTACCTGACACCCCATTGAATTATTTTGCTTTTACAGGTAAACAAAACAAAACTGGTTGGTCCAGCACCCCCCCCCCCCCCCCCCCCCGCACAAAATCTTGGACCTGCCCCTAAAATGTCTCGTCTAGAACCCTCTGACCTTGCAAAGTCCTCCAATTTATTTACTGTAGCACAAGGGACACTTTTACGGCTGGCAGATCTTAAAGTGGCCAGTTCACATACGTGCTCTTTCAAGTCCAACATTTTTTATTGAGCGTTTATTCTTCTGAATTGACCAGATGCCGGAGGAGCAAGCCTTTGCCGTGCTGACTAAGATCATGTACGACTACCATCTCCGAGATCTCTTCATGAACAGCTTCATAGAGCTCCATGTCAAGTTTTACCAGCTGGAGCGGCTCATGGAGGTCAGAGGTCGTAGCTACTCAGCAGGGAAAATATTACGAACCAAGCCTATACCTAGATGATTTGTGAAATTCTGCAAAGCACTGGGCAGATTGTGTTCACTACAATGCGTTTTGATGACTGACCAGTGTGTCACTATGGTCCAATTTCGTGGTGGTGCTTAGTGCAAAATATTTACAGATTTCCTTGCTGAGCAGAAGTCACCTGCGAACCAGTCAGTAGCATTAAACAACATGTAGTTTTAGCTGGCGATCTTTTTTTTGTTTCTCTGCTTATCAAAATATTGTGCTTACCAGCTCAATGAAGTGTGAAGAAAGTGGAACCATTTTTTTTTTGAGGACTACGCCTCATGATAAAAATGAAAATCTTTCTCTTGAAAGCAAGCACAAGTGTGCAGCTCATCAGGATGTGTGTTGAGTAAGTTCTTAGAACTTGGTTCCGAGATAAAGGTTGTCTTGGGGGGAGAGCCTGCACACCTGTGGGTGAAATCTTTGAAGTGACTTCCTTTTTCTACCAAAATATTTTGAAAAGCTGACAAATTCAAGTTAAGAAAATGTCAGCAGGGAGGGTTTTCCCCCGGCCCCATGCTGGGGTTGCCCTGGGCCCCATGCCGGATACCCCACTAAGGTGCCAGAAATCTAACGGATGTTTCCCCCCTCAGGATTTGTTTTCTTCTGTTTTCGAAGTGAACAAAGAAAACTGGCAGGAGCAGGATTTGAACCTGCGACCTCCGGAATACTGTACTGGTGCTCTACCAAATAGCTGTCTTGCCCCGTTAGAAAACTGGCAGGAGCGGTATTCCGGAGGTCGCAGGTTCAAATCCCGCTCCCGCCAGTTTTCTTTGTTCACTTTATAAATTCATTCAAATTACCTTGTCAGTTTCCCTGATGGTTTGTATGACGTTTATTTAATTTTTTTATGGCACAGGATAACATTCCGGATCTGTTCTCACACTTTGTACACATTGGCATAGAGGCCCACATGTATGCGTCCCAGTGGTTCCTGACACTGTACACGGCACGCTTCCCGCTGTACACGGTGTTCCATATCATGGATCTGTTCTTGATGGAGGTAAGATGGGGAGACAAACAGACATTGCACACATGATTTCACCCACAGTAACTTAATCAGCATTCATGATGGATTTTTACTGCACAAAAGGCTTCCAACTAATTTCACAGAAAATTGCCTATCTGCGCAGTGTTTTAATTAAAGCATTTTTAGACGTCCCAGATGAGTGGCCCAGATGAGAATGGCCCAGATGAGAAAGAGGCTGCGTCCGAATTTTTTTGTCTAGGGCTATTGTCTAGGTGTTTGTCCATTACAACTACGCGTGACGTAGACTTAGCTGTAGCTCTAGATGCCCATTTCGGACACGGCCTGACCCAGATTAGAATGACCCAGATGAGAATGACCCAGATGAGAATGACCCAGATGAGAATGACCCAGATGAGAATAACCGCAGCTTTCACGATGACTGCGTTAATTGATTTTACCTTCATCGGTGCCATTTTGGAAGTATTCATGAATGTTCTTTGCCCAAACAATAAGTCCCAGGATTCTCTCACGAATAAACCTGCAGTAGATGCTCATATCATTAATCTCAGAATTAGTCCAGGGAATGTCATTTTTGTTACCAGATATTTCTCTTAAAATTTTAATAATGCATTGCCATTTGTAATTTAATGTGCCTCAGATATTTCTTTACTTTTGAAGGAAGTTCTCCCCAAAAATTCATGAAAAAAATGGTATCGCGTATTGTCCTAAATAGTTCCGTCAATGAAATTCTATCAGAAGTCTTCCTTATAATGAAATATAAATGTCACAAAAAAACCTATAAATGTCTTAATCGCCCATCGGCAAACGAAGTATGATTTACATGCTCTGGTTTCGGTGTACCAGAATTAGATTTAAGATGCCAATCTCGAAGGTAAACAATTTCATCGGGTGAACGGACGGATCTGGGTTCAGCTGCACAATCTTAATTGGTTTGTTCGAGGACAGTTGGTCGGTTAATTCAATTATTTCTCTGGCCGTCTAGTTTGGTGCAAATACCTAAGTCCAACGATATCCCATCGAACCCTCCCCGGGGAAATTTTGTCATCGTGGACACGACCTCACCCTGAGTTTACCATTACGGATTGATCACGAAAGGTGTGTAAATAGGTAACATTTCTGTTTTCTCTGTGGGAGCCCTTGTTTTGATTGATTGTTTTTTGGGGCAGGGATCCTATTGTAATTTCATGAATAAAAAAAAATATACTTTTGCTAGCCACTCCAGTTGTTTACTTAAAATTCTTAGATTTGTCAAGAGTCTGGGTCATTGTTTGTCGTGACTCTCGTCCGAGTCTTAGTTAACAAATATGTGACCTGGTTAAAGTATTAAATGAGTGTAAAGTCGCACTTTGGCTTTCTCCGTTTCAAGCAGACGACAAATTTTCACTGAAAAGTCAATTTTGAGATTTTAACCTTTTTTACATTTGAAAAGTCCTATTCTGTCATATTCCAATGTTTTAAACAATCTTGAATTTATTTTGGGGGGAGTGATTTCTTTTTGAACCATGCACTCTGCACAGTTCACAAACCTTGAACTTCAATTTCTCACAACAAGGGGTCGAGACTCGAACAATTTAAAGCAGGACCCAAAAATGAGCTACAGCAACACACAATACATTGAATTAAAGCTTATTGCTTGTATTTTCAGGAAATATGATGATTTCAATGTTTGTTTGTTTTTTTTTTTTTTTTTTTCACTTTACTTACTTTCTGCCCATTTCGTGATTCCAGGTCACAAATGTGACTTGATTCAGACTTGATTCCTTGTCCAGGCATACGGTGGACTGGACTTTACACCATCAGAACTGCAGGGGGATTTATAACGAATACAAAATTGAGTGAATACACGATTAGCAACAATGGCCGTTGCATTGTTATGCCCATCGTTAACCTAATTTGTTTCGCTGCCACATTCGTGAGCAAAGCCTGAACCTTCCTCACGTGCTATGTCATTGCTTTTGAACATTTGTGTCTCTTCCTAATAAAAAAAATCCTTGATACGTGCTTAATTGTCCAAATCAATGTTTGGTGGATAACACACATTAGATGAAACGTCGGCCAAGCTTACACTAAAATTCAGTCAGGGTAATGCAATAACTGGCTGCCATTCAGCCCTGCTCAATGGCCCCTCCTCACTAATCAAATTAACGACCGAAAAATTGCAGACAGCCAAGCTTGGTAAATGAATTAGCAGATACACAACCAGACTTAGTTTCCACATGACCCAACGAGCATGTACAAGAAAAGTCAAAGTGATAGTGTTTGCATTTGATCATAATGCCAAAAGAAAAAAAGAAAAAGTAGCCTGTGTTACAGAAAGATGAAGATCAAGTACCACCGATGTGTTTAGAATACAGCTGTGGTTGAAAGTTTACAATCAACTCACTGGAGCAGCTCCGCTTCTTGCAATTTTTGTAACGTAAATTCTCAGTGTATCAGTAAAATCGTGTTTAAAAAGTCCTTCCTCAAGCCAGTGTAATCAGTGGATTCGGTTCACGGCTTGGGGTAAAAATCAGAATCGGTTAGCAGGACTGAGATGTGTGTAACCTTTAAACCCCTTGAAGTCGGTTATTTATAATGAGGCGCGACTGTGGTCTGACATGCGTGTCCGACATGTTCCTACATTAGTCTCCTTAAGGGATACCGGGAAGAATGGGGACAATGGTACCCCGCGAGGGAGTCTTTAGAAATCGAGGTACCCCACAAAGTTAACGCTATGGAGTTTGAGATTTCAATAGGGAAAAAGGAGAATAAAAGAAGGAAAGTAAAGTCCACAATAGAGGTACCCCGCATGGGTGCATATGTGAGGATGTGTGTGCGCGCGCCACTGTGTCAATACGTCAAATGGGCGGAGCAGTTCTCAACGTTATGTGAGGGACGGTAGACGATTGTGGAAACCCGATATTTTTTTTTTAACATAATTGTCAAATTTTGGGAATTTTTTGAAAATTTATTGAAAAATTTCATACATCCTGTAAAAGATTTATTTCTGTGGAGTGAAATGTTGGGGCTGATCTGAATTCTGGGAATTTGTCCCTCTCTTCCTATCCCTCCCCACTCTCTTCCCAAACGTACCCGTTTGTAGGACCACATGCACAATACTTCCTCATTTTTTGGAATGAGTTTCTTAATTAACCCTAACCCTCCAGGGCATGTTTGCTAGAAACCCTGCCAGACGCATCAGATTGCATACTTTGTCACATTGACTTTGTCACATTGACTGCAGAGTCTAGCAAAGTGGAGCTGTCAGCACAGATGCACTGTGCTGCGTCTGGCAGGGTAAGGGTTAATTATTGCTTTTTTTGTTTAAGTTCCTTTGCTCTGTCTATGTCTCTGTCTGTCTGTCTTTCATTTTGTCATTCATCTCTTTCTTGTATTTGTATTTGACAGGGAATGCCCATCGTATTCAACATAGCGATTGCTTTACTAAAGGTAAGAATGATACACTGTCATATTTTTTTTCTTGCCCTTTTGTCTCTGCCCTGGTTATGAGATGTCCCATCATCCCAGACTCCTGCATTCACATCTTTAATCAAATTTCGTGCGACCATTGTGTCAAAGGAAATGTGCCCCTTCCTGTTGCTCTGAGTAACAGTCAAGTGATTCCAGAAGAAGAAAAAAAACTGGTCTGTGGTAGGACTGACCCACTGTATCAGTATAAACTGTTCATAGATGCCGTTTACACATTAGTTATTAACGCAGTGAAGCTATCCTGGAAGCAGTTAGGTCAAACGTTTTTGTTTTGTGCGAGCTGCTTGCTCTTTTTACATGTAGATGGTGAGTCAATTGCCTGCATGATCTTCAATGATTTGTTCCTTCTTGTTTTAGCTGTCAAAAACTTCTGGTTATAGTTGCAGAGCAGTCTTTGCGGAAGTATTGAATAGTAGAGCATGCATGTGTAAGCAGGATATAAATACCTGGTTTTTTAAAACATGAAGTTCCTAATTTGATCTATTAAATGAATTCTTGGTCTTAGGCTACATTTTGTACTTCATTTCTGAGAGGGTTAAATTGCCCGTTTGTTTGGGTTTTTTCCCCCATGCCCTTGACCCCTTGAACCCGGGCCAAACCGGGCATTTCATGGGGGCATTGGGGCACCAGGCCAAGTTGTGCAGCCAAGCATAACATACACAATACCCCAATAATGGATTGAAAATGCATAGATTGGCGTGTATAGACGTCAACCGGCCAGGTGGTAATTTTCAATCTGCACATATTTGTGTCGACCGGTGGCAAGGGGTTAAACATCAGTTTTTGTTTACGTATGTGGGCCTATACTTGCACTTCAATTTTTTTTTACCTTTTTATACTACTCTACAATACCATCTAAATATAAGATTTTAGTATTGTTTTATTTGCACTCCAGAACGATGTTTTCATGTGAAATTTCCTTAATTTGACAGATGGTCACTACGACATTTTTATTGAAATTAACCATTCCAATTCCAAATCCAAGCTCACATGGCGACCCTTAATTCTTTCTGTCCGGCTGTGACTGATGGGGTGCTGGTATGTCCAGAATGGGCTTGTGCAGCCAAGTGTAATGCAAACAACACGCAAACAATGGATCAAGTATGCACAGGAATGTGCCTATAGACATCAACCGGCTTTTTTTTAACCGCGGCTATGGCCGTCGGCCGTATTCAAGAGGCTTAAGGACCTTGTCATACAGGGCAATTTACAGGCAACTTTGAGGCAATAGAATGCACCAGCTTTTGACTGACTCAAAGACTGTATACGGTAGATCAAGTTCAGCTTTCAAACAATACCAAAGCAGCTTATACAAAAAAACTTGGGTGTGAAATATAAAGTTGCCGTGTGTTTTCTTCTTGGAGTTTGCTTGCAACTTGTGCCTATAAATTTCTTGACGGACAAATTACAGTGTATAATTGAAATGAATGATTTCATTGTATTATTGGGTTTTTGTTTTTGCTCAGGCTGCTAAGAAGGAACTACTTGGTCAGGACTTTGAGGGCGTTTTGAAGTACTTCAGGGTCACTCTCCCCAAACGATACCGCACTGAGGAGAGCGCACAGGAGCTCATGCAGTCAGCGCTCGGTACCAAGGTAAGGGGTGGGTCAATAGGGCCGTAACGATTCACTGATGCATCGGTAATCGCAATTCTGAAATGCCACGATACGGCATAGTGATACAAATCTGTGTATCATGATACATGGATGCCGCTGAATGTGTGATAAAATAATAAAATATGCAAAACGTTGACACAAACATGACCAAAAAAGCAGCTCACAATGATATTTCGGGCGTAAGGCTTCATATTGCTGTCCAACCCTTTCGTCCGCCCTCGGGCAAAAATCGGTTTGGACTGGTAAAAATACACTGAATGCCACTGCATTCACAGATGTAGGCCTCCACTCACATGCTACCGCACAGATCATAACGACCAACAAAGTTCCCTGATGGTATGGGATACCAGAACAGATGTCAGAAAAAAGCTGCATGATGCATCATTGCATAACCCTCCTATACTTATAACTATCACAGCCTATCAAAAACTCTTAACACCAACTCTCACAGTTTGTGTGTGTTTCAACCTGTCATTTGATAGGTTTTGATCTGTACAGCAGCTGGGTCGATTTTGGCCCTGAGAACAGGAGGGTTAAGAGGATGTTGATTGCCGAGAGAAGTCTGCGTCATTTTTCTAGTTTTACGTTGATTGCTTATTGTGAATGTTTTTAAAAGCCAATTTTCTCTGCCATGAAATAACAAAAAAAGAGTGACTTTTGAGAGCTATTTTTATCAGTTGTGCCTAGTGCTAGACAAGCAAGTACCAAGCATGTACCAAGATGTACCAAGATCTACCAAGAATGGTGGCTCCTAAATATAATTGCTTATTCGAAGACCTGAGAAGACTGTACTCGAGTCACTCAAGAACGGGGTTTCCAATACGCCCATGGAGTCTGATTTTCGCCCTTCATCAGCAATACATGTGTACCTTAGGTCAAATCAAGTGCTTCAAGAAGTAAGGGCAGTTTCCTTAATTCTATCTTGCAGATCAGTAATCGTAAGCTGAAGAAGTACGAGAAGGAGTTTTATGCAATGAGGGAAGACGAAGACAGGGAGGACCCATTGGAAAGAATTGAGGTAATTACCCTTGCAGTCTTGTTCCCATGCCGTCAAGCAGTACACTACGTCCATCTGCTCTCTTGCCCTGGTACTGGACCACCAGAAATTATTCAGCTCAACACTGGTTCATGTTTGGAATGTGCATACATATAAAATGCAACATGAACCTATATGCACTTCGCACATTTTATAACACATGTATGTATGTGGGTCATTCCATAAATTTCAGGTCTAAAAGTGACATTTTTGTTGTGTCCCTGTTACACCTGACCTGTGTAATTTCCCATCAAGTATCATTAAAATTGACTTCACAGTATTTGTTTTACTTGTTTGGCAGGTACTTTGCTTTACATAATCACTCTTGGAGATAGAAGGCATTCAAGAATGTGTCCTGAATGGCAAAATCTTATACATCTCACTATGTAACAGGGACACCAAAAATGTCACACTTTTGGAACCCAAATTTATGTGGGTATTGATGCTTAAACTGCATGGACTCAAGGAATGCAGCACAATATAGCTTACTCGTTAAATAAAGTACATTGCAATTGAAAGTTGCATTTTAACATTTCGCATGCAACTTTTCCCCCCTGTGAATTCAAATGGGAAATTATTTCACACTTTTGAGAAAAGGTGTGAAAATATTTTACCACTTGTGTGAAAAAAAGTGAAAATGTTTTCCCACTTGTGTGAAAAATAGTGAAAATGTTTTCCCACTGTGTGAAAAATAGTGAAAATGTTTTCCCACAGTGGGAAAAATAGTGAAAATGTTTTCCCATTTGTGTGAAAAATAGTGAAAATGTTTTCAAACTGTGTGAAAAATAGTGAAAATGTTTTCCCACTGTGAAAAATAGTGAAAATGTTTTCCCACTTGTGTGAAAAATAGTGAAAATGTTTTCCCACTTGTGTGAAAAATAGTGAAAATGTTTTCCCACTTGTGTGAAAAATAGTGAAAATGTTTTCCCACTTGTGTGAAAAATAGTGAAAAATGTTTTCCCACTTGTGTGAAAAATAGTGAAAATGTTTTCCCACTTGGGGAAATTTAGTTTCACATTTTGTGAAATGAGAAGAGAAAAAGTGTAAAGAGAAATTCCCATTCCCAAGTTAACTTTCCAATGCATAGTACTGTATGGCCTCTGATAGTACTGTTTTGTGTTCATTGATAGCGGGAGAACAAGCAACTAATGCATGCCAACATCCGTCTGGAGCAGGAGAACGACGAGCTGGCTAGGGAGCTGATTGTACACAGGCTGGCCATGGAGAAACAGTTAGACAAGGTAGGCCCAAACCTTGCCTTAGATCAGAGATTCATCAGTCAAATGTGGCTCAACATGATTCTTCATGAGCCGATGTCTTCATCCATTCAGCGCAGTCAGAGGCGACATGCCATGAATGGTGACTTCCAGATGAGTACAGTCCTGTGGCGGAACTTGGGCCTTATTCTGACCTTGATATAAATATTTATGAACGGCCGAGAAAAAAAGATTAGTGATTTCAGTACAAAGAAGTTGTCCTTCAGACGGCAGAGGTTAAACTGTTTGTGACTTTGGCTAATTTATGTACCAAGCCATCGACGAGTCATCATTTTAACCTGCTGCCCCATCCCTTAAGAGAGTGATGTTGTTTTAAACTGGTGCCAGTATAGGGGGAAAAATTCAGGCTCCATTGAGTTTCAGACTCTATTCATTTAAGGTTTTGCAGACTGAATTCACTTTGACTGCAATTAGATTTGCACATATAAGCATGCATGACCAGACATGTAGATGAATGGCTATGAGTAGTGATGGTAGGTTTCTAAACTTACCAACCAAAAGGTTGTCCTCCCAGATCTAAAGAGAGGAGAAATTATCAACAGAAATCATTCCGGTTTACAGATCTATAGACCTGGAAAGTGCAAATTTCACAGTTGGTGGGATCAACCTGCCTCCATTTATATAGAACAGAGAGCCATGGACAGAGTTGTGACAACTTCAGATTTTGGCCCAAAGATGGCCGCACATGTGTACAGCGGAGCATGATGCTTCATCCGCCATGTTTGGTCCAAAATTTGGGACCTTCATGTTGCTACTGTGTCCCTAAAGAAGGCCACACCTTTGAGATACCGAACTGGCTTATGGCTGTATTTTTTTTTGGACAGGAGAGAGATAGAGCTGACGAGCTTGACAGAGACCTGAAGGCCATCAAGCTTCAACTACTGGACACGGAAGAAGAAAACAAACACCTTGAATCGGAAACAACACAGGTAGGACTTTGTAGCAACACATTATTTCAATTATTAGTGTAAACAAAGACATTTGACAAGAGTGGGATTCGAACCTGCAGACTCCGGATTACCTTTATACCGGAGCTCTACCCCCTGAGGCATCTTGCTCTGTGTAGGCAGTCTCCCATTTATGTCCGTATCTTTGTTCAGAAGGAACTATTCAGAAATCATGAACCCATACAGTACACTGGTAATGGGAGTTTCTCTTTTTCCCTTCCAAGGGAATTCATTTTCATTTCATTAAAATGGGAAAACAATTTCACACAGGGTGGAACAATTTTCACGCCTTTTCACACAAGTGGGAAAATATTTTCACAACTTTTCTTAAAAGTGGGGAAATAATTTCGCAGAGGGGAAAAGTTGCATGCGAATGCGACCGCAAATACCTTTCGCAAATATTTTCCATTCCCATTCACAGTGTCGACTTTCAATTGCAATGTTCTGTAACAGCGCGTAGCCAGGGATCACGTCCCAACTTGCTTACACAACATTATGGATTCATGACTTCCAAGTTTCAACTTCCAAGTGTAAATGTGTGAATGTTGTCACTAACATAGCTTATAAAAACCTGAGATTTAAGAGCGGTAGATTCTCTTGAAATGGACAGTTTTTGCTTGTTTCGTCTGGCTCAGATCAAAGAGATGTACCGGACGGGCATGGAGAAGTCCGAATCGGACTCTAAACGGAATGCCACCATCATTGCCGACTACAAGCAGATCTGTTCGCAGCTCAGCGAGCGGCTGGAGAAACAGCAGACGGCGGCCAGGGAGGACATGTGCAGGTTACGGGTAAGATACAACAGGCCAAAATCATTCCACGTCGTCGGCCGATGTATATGCAAAAATAAATTGGGGCTAGTTTGAAGAATTTTTATTGAGAGGATCTTGGTCCATTTCACGGAAACTGTAACCAAAAAGCACAGCAAAGTTAACCCCTTGCGTACGGTTGACACAAATATGTGCAGATTGAAAATTTTCACCTGGCCGGTTGACGTCTACACACGCCAATTCCTGCATTTTCAATCCATTATTGGGGTATTGTGTACGTTATGCTTGGCTGCACAAACCTCTTGTTTCCGTTTCACTTGGCTGCATAACCCGGCCTGGCGCCCCGGCGCTTCCATGAAATATCCCGGTATGCCTGGCTTCAAGGGGTTAGAGCACATCAAAGGTCTTGTATACCGTATGTCATTATACAGATATTGCCAGAGACATTTTAGTGTTACGTTCTTTTTTTCATGGTAATTTTGACAGCGGAAGCTCCAATCCTGCGAGCAGTGTGCCAATCTCATCAATGAGGACGGTAAACTCAACCAATCGGCCACCCTGATCCAACCCAGTGAGGAAGAGGAGCCGGAACCAGAGCTAGTCATAGCCGAACAACAGGTGAGATAGGGCTGGCTGGGATGCATTGCCGCGAGCACCCTTCTCAGGTCAAGTGCAACATAATGTAATTTTCATTCAACCAAAGAGTTTACCCATTTCGTACAACTCCTTTGTCAGTGGTTTGCGGGATTCATAGAAGAATTGGGTGACTTTCATTCACAAGTTTACCCACCCAACATTCAGTGCAGAGAGTAGATACTCCCATTACAGCCATAAAGCTATATTAAATTCCTTGAGCACCAACTCGTAATTTTACAAAGAGATGCTTTGAGATCAACAACCATAAGGGCGGTTGGGCTGGCAACCTAAAATGTGGCCAACCCCACCACCTCTGTTGTAGCCCTAAACCTAGAGTGGCTTTCGGCCTTGCATTGGACGACTTCCATAAAAAGAATTCTTTTTTTAACAATGTTGTGTTCTTTAACACGACAATCAGTGCATGCAAACAAATATGCAAACAGCCATTCTAAAATCCGACTAAAATTGAAGACTTTCCATACGTTTGAGTAAAAAAGATGCTTGCGCCCAGCTCTTTGATTACAACCCATTTCTTTCCTCACCACGGTTGCAGATCCGGGAGCTAGAGTTGGAGCTAGCTCAGACCAAGCTCCAACTGGTGGAGTCCCAGTGCTTAGTCCAGGACCTGGAACACAAGTTGAACTCCTCCATGACGGAGCTGCAGGCCTCCAGGAACAACAGCTGGCTTCAGAAGACATTCTCCTCCTTGAAGGATGCGACGGCCGCCAAGAAGGAATGATGCAAGATGTGGGTGTCGGCTGGCTGGCTGAAATGGTATCCTTGACCCTAAACCCATCTGGTCTGTCACGAATATTAGGGCTGTACATCCAAACCGGGTACCCGGGTGCCTGGCCACTAATTTCAGGAACCGGTTCCAGAATGTGAAATCGAGTACGTGTAAGCGAATTAACATATTACTTAGTAATTTCTCGGACAATGAAGAAGAAAGTTTTTTGAATGTCATCTGTGGGGAATTTTCTAAATGAAAACCAAGGTACATGGAAGAAAAAAAAACAGATTAACGTTTATGATGCTTATAAAAATGCAATTTACACTGTAAAGCTATTGAGCTAACTGTACACACTTGCATCTTGCTGCATTGATGCACCGATGTGGTAGTATTAACGTGCGGACCTTTACGAATATGAACAACAATTTCCAAGATTTAGCTTTTGGGATTGGCTTTCTTTAACAGGTACCTGGGTATCCATGCTTTTTTTCAATCGAGTACCCGATTGCCGTACTACCTGTAAATTGCACACCCCGGCGAGTATCAAATATTTGAATATTCGGTGAAACCTAGTTTTTTATAATCAAATACTAAATTATGCTCTAGTGGTACGTTTAATGTCCTGAACCTGTCAAAATCCAGCACTGTGCAGTATACCTATGGCACATTCTTTGTACATAGACAAATCAGGGCATCACAGCTCCATGTAAAGTAATGGTGCCAAGGCTCTACAGTCCTGAACCCATCATAATACAATACATGGTGTTGGATTTTGGCGGATTTGGGGCGGTTAAGGTTATTGGAGAATGTACTAGTTGTTTGTAGTTGGTGTATATGGACTTGGTTGTAAGTTGATTTCTTGATTGAAATGATGGCTAGTTGTATCCTTGAGAGCAAGGATATTTGGAGAGTGTGTGAGGTTTAATTTATTTGACAACCAAAGATACATTAGTGGTTACTTGCTTCACAGTTACAATGGGTGAAAAACACCCTCCCCCCCAAAAAAAATTAAAATAAATAAAACTAAGCATTTGTGAATGCAGGGGTCCCAATTTGTCTGTGACATACCCCACCAAGGTTGGCAACCTTTCCATTTATTGGGCCCCGGTGATCAAAATTTTAAAATTTACCTTAACTGATGTGGTTGACTCGATTTTTTTTCTGCAACAGCATAGCCAAGTGTGTAGTAAACCATATAATCTCGCAGCCAATGAACAATGTACAAAATAGTGTAATGTGAGGTCATGCAGGGCAGATTCGGGATTTTTTGAGGGGTTTGTGAGAGGGGGTTTAGACTTGTAAAAAAAACAGTGGATGACTTGATCTGGTCTAAGACTGTTAGTGTCAAACAAACCTCTCTCCTTCCACCACCAAAAATAATTGGTGGGCGGGGGATTAACCCCGCGACCCCCGACCCCCATCTGGCTCCGCCCCTGATCAAAGCCGTAGCAATGTGCAACGTGTATGTGCACTCTAACATCCTACCTACAATTGTTGAAATTACAGACAGAATTGTAAATGATGCAACTTATCACATGAAGTATTCGATTCGGTTGCAAGATCATTGTAACTTTTCTTTTCAGTTCTGTAACGGGTCGTGAAGCTCGCCCCTTTTTTCATAAAATGTCTGCCCTCCTCCCTTCCTGTCAATTTTGAGATTCATTGCAAACTATGCAAATTTCCTCATAATATAATGTCAAACAAACCACAAGGGAAACTGACTAGGTAATTTTAATGAATTTTCAAAGTGAACAAAGAAAAATGGCAGGAGTGGGATTTGAACCTGCGACCTCTGGAAATACTGTCCCGGTGCTCTTCCAACTGAGCTTACCTTGCCCTGTGTTGGCAGTCTCCAAGTCGTATCCTCATTGAGTGATCCCCATAATGTCGCTTCCCAGGTTGTATCATGAAGTTGGAGCGTGATCCCTGGCTATAAGGCCTTATGGATTTCTGACAAGCGCCCCCGAACAAAGACAGCCAACATAGGGCAAGATAGCTCAGTTGGTAGAGCACCGGTACGGTATTCTGGAGGTCGCAGATTCGAATTCCAAGTGGGTACCAGTCAAAGACATAAACGGACTATGGCCATCCCATCTTGATCACCTACAGAGGTGGGAATAAAGTGTGTCCAAATAAAATGGAGTGGGTGTTCAGCCCCCACACACCTAATGACGATTTAGTACTTATACTTAGCACTTTTATACCACTGTGACAGCTCGTTTATACTCTTGGATAAAGGGAGGGGATTGTAGTAAAGTGTCTTTCTCAAGGACACAAACACCATGCTCCCCAGGGCAGGGTTCGAACCCACATACCACGGAACATGAGTCAAGCCTCCAGACTGAACCACGATACTTGCAAAACATGGATGGAAAGAACATGGCTCCAAAATTTGGAAAGAGGGGAGGTGAAGTGTTCTTAGACTTCATTAGCCTACATGGATCGATATCCGCTGTTGCTACCCATCTAACTCCA
This sequence comes from Hippasteria phrygiana, assembly GCA_037893225.1. NCBI lineage: Eukaryota > Metazoa > Echinodermata > Asteroidea > Valvatida > Goniasteridae > Hippasteria > Hippasteria phrygiana. Next base: position 146,060 of record JAZGUH010000972.1, on the reverse strand, counting down.
CAACTTTCCCTTGATCCTTTTATGTAACATGATATCATATGAGCACGCTTCCCTATGTATGAAAGTGATGCAGTTGGCATCGAATTATTTTGTACATATCGTAGTTTTAATGTTATTTAAAGCCTGTGTGTCAGAGATTGGTTTTTATATTGTGTAATTTTCTCAGTCGAGAATATATGTAACTGGTCGAGGATTGTCAAGTCCGTCCAGCTTTGCAATCTTTGGTATCTTATGTGTAATTTTTCATAGTATCATACATAAGCCATTTTTGCAAACTGGCTTGGGCTTCGGCTTGGGCTTTGAATAGGGCTTCAGCTAGGGCTTGTAGTAATTTAACGTCTCCATTCATGGCTTGTTCTGTGGCCCTTTTTTGGTACAAATGTACATGAACAGTAAACTGATCAAAGTCTCCAACTTGAAACCAGGGGCAAATTTGATGGAGCTGCTGAAGCACAGAAAAGTTCTGACTAGCAAAAACGGGTCACACTGTATTAAAAAGGCGGTGCAAGGTGGGGCGGTGCGAGGTGAGGTGAGGTGAGGTGGGGCGGTGCGAGGTGGGGAGGTGGGGCGGTGGGAGGTGGGGAGGTGGGGCGGTGGGAGGTCTCCTGGCTTAAAGATGGTTCAATACTGCCCTCAAAAATGCATTGAGTATGTCCAAAATATTCCAGTTTCTATGTTGGATGTAATCAGTCCTTTTTCAGTCTTTCTCCCTGGAAGAGTATCATTCCTTCTAGCTTCAATAATGGTATGTCACTGAATTCCATGCAAAAATGTCACAAATGAGGCACAAGTTTTGGACATTTATTATTCCTGTTTCTTGACATGGGCTTGATGTGCCTTGGAAGTCTGTGTACAAAGACTTTGCCGCAGGGTAACTACACAGTAGGTCATTTCACAAAATCTGGCTTTAGAAATTCATTTCAGCAGAATTAGCTGAGAACTAGTCACATGACATGTTGGCTGGTATAAAAGCTGTAGTTTCCATCTGTGCGGTTTTGCACAAAAATTAGCACTTATCAAAATATTATTAGCACTTCTATAAAATAGAGGTAGCACTTTAACCCTTTGCGTACGGAAGACGTCCTATGCTGCAAAAAATCACAGTGCCACCAGGCCGGATGACGCCGTTTGCCGCTGTTTGTGCAGTTTCAATCCATTGTTGGATTATTGTGTATGTTACGCTTGACTGCACAAACACATTGTGGCCGTTTCACTTGGCTGCCAGAGCCTGCCGCGACACCCCGACGTCTCCCGTAAAACAACGTACTCAAGGGGTTAAAGACTAACTGAAATTGAAATTTTAATTTTAGTTGTAAACAACTTTGTTCAATATTAGCACTTAGCACTTCTTACTCGGCTGAATTCTGTTCAACTTTACTTTTGGAGGCCATTTTATAGAGGTGCCAAGGATGCAATTTTTATTAGCCTAGACCGGTTCCCAGTCAGAACGCTGAGTGATGCATATTGCTTGTGGCTGGTTTCTCAGCTAATTCTGCTTAGCGAGTAAATTTGCTAATAAAAATGTTTCCTGCTTATCAGCTTCATGTAACTGGGCCCAAGCTGCTGTGGACAGTTTCACGGAGCTACTCAGCACAAAAAAATTGCTTAGCGTTGAAAAATTCTTCCTTACTGAAAACAGGATTGTATGTGATGTATGTTGCTTATGACTCGTATTCAGCTTTTTTTTTTTCTTATGAAAATCACATTGAGGTTTGGATGGCAACCTGTTTTTACTAAGACAGACTTTTTGTGCTTATACAGCTCCATGAATAAGCCAGTTCGGTATTTCAACTGCGCATGTGCAAAATGACATTTTATTCGGAATGACCCGCGTGACCTAACACGCACGTGTGAGTGCAAAAGGTGGTCGCACAATGCGCATACACGTGTTAAATTCAATCAGAATGGGCGTTCGCGTAACATGGTGTGACATTATGTCAGCAATTTTATCCCGAATAACCTTTGACCTTTGAGATATCGAACTGGCTCATTTGGCCTCTGGTCGTACCAGATATTTGTATATAATATATATATATTGTGCAAACATGTTAATGTGTAACGACAGCGATTAAATGTGCGTTAACAAAATAACGCTTGTGCGCAGATACTTCAAGCTGAAAATATACAACTCGTGAAAACATCTCCTCGTTGATTTGATGGAATTATTATGCAATATTTAAGGGTTGGATCAAACTACAAAGGTACTTCGGTACCTATGCTTGTGCCATAAATGCCAAACAAATTTCTTGTTCTCTGCTGGCTCTAGGGGCAAAATAAATTTGTGAGACCCTTAGCGGGCATGCAAGTATACAGGCAAGTGCCTAAACTTCGGGCCTTTTCATGTAAAAAAATTGGCTTAATTTCAGGCCTTGACGTATATAATCAGGCTTCCTTTTCCTTAAAGTTTGTGGTCTGTGCACACTTTAACCAGAGTTCAAAAGAGAAATCAGCCCCGAAAAATATTTTGTGAAGAGATTCGGTTTAAAATCTTTGGGATATGATAGAATAGAGTTTTTCAAATATGTGACCGGCTCTGCAAAAAGGGGTATTATGTCGTACTATGTGAAAACACACACAGGGCAGTTCTATGTGAAGTAGGCGAAAAAATCTTCACGTAAGTGATTTTTTTGTTTTTGGTTTGTTGGATTCTGTTATTTCTATATTTTTTAGAATTTATTTTCAGAGACATTAATATTGATGAATAAAGATGAACAAATTATTGTTGATACAAATTACTTCTATCTTATTTCTTTGCACTTTTGGGGTTTAAAGGCCTGTATCTCTAAATGCACTTCCGTTAAATTGGGGAAAATAGGAGTATACAAATGTCAAGATATCTCGAGAACACAAAATGCCACAGGGGTCAAACCTACACCAAATTAAAGCTTAGGATATGACAAATTCAACTATGTATATAACTAATTTTTCAAATTTTGTGACATAATAGCCCTTTTTGCAGAGCCGGTCACATATACAGTTGTTAAAATCCCCAAAATTGACTTTTCAGTTAAACATTTTTGTTTCTGATTGTAACAGTGATTGCCACAGTGCGACTTTATTGTCATTTTGTGCTGTCAAGTCACATTTAGAAAAACAAAGCGCCCCAGATCTAGCCACATCTTAAAGACCTAAAATTAGGGGAGGCCGAAACCAAAGCCAAAGTCCGAGTTTGAGAAATGGCCTTATAAATTAAGACTTTCAGAACTCCAATAAATGTCCTCTCTCTGTATAAACCTCAACTTATTTGTGGAGTGTAAGAAAAGTTGTATTAAAGCAAATCCTTTCACAGCTGAGAGCAGAAAACACATTCTTGAAAAAAACCGGAACAATTTTGAGATTTATGTGATTGCTAATGAATGAACACCCAAGTTGTAAATATTGAAATGACCCTGTAAATGTATTTTTATTTATATGCTCCGTCGATGTTTAACCGTTGTTTAGAAATGGCATGTGTCCCAATGGTATATGTTTAAAACCTTACCAGGAATATAGGAACGATAACGGCATTAAGCCGAGAAAGTTCCGGAAAATACGGCCAAGGTTGTGATAGATGTCAATTGTCACGGAAGCAGTCTGTATTTTTGCCATGTCAAGTGTCGCTAAAGGTCTTAGTATGTAGTGCAGGAGAACGAAGTGTGACTGTTTCTGTAAGTGTAATTGTATTGATGTCTCTGTACATTTTGTGTGATAAATTAAAATTGTCAATGCAATAAAATAATGGAGACAGAAAAGAAAGAAATTCTGGTGTACTTAATCATATGATGGGTGGCGGTTGCATTTGTTTAGATGTTATATCATAATCAGAAGTTTTAATTTGTGTTTATTTTTGTCCTCTTTTTAGTAATCTTAATTCCTTTTTATATTTATCTACTTATTAATTTATGTATTTTATTTATTAATCAATTTTGTTTTATTGCTTTTTTTGGGAGGGGGAGGGGTGGGATTGGATCCATCGTTGACCGGTGTTTTATGGGAAAACGGGTTGGGAAGACAACCCGTCCCCCGTTTCTGAAACATAAGAGAATGTAAGCCACCCCACCCCAGTCAGTTTTGAAAGCCAACCTTAAACTTTTATCCTGGGCCCAGAAAAGGTTGGCAGGTATATGAACAGTCGAAATGGGGAAACCTAAGTACAGATAGATTTCTGTCCTGGAAATCCCCCCCCCAAAAATTAAATTTTTTTATTTTATTTTTTTTTACTTAAATTTTTCTTTTTTAAATACATAAATAAATTAAATACTTTCATTTTTATTTAAAAGTTTTCGTTTTCTTAAAATTGAAAATGTTCCCTCCTTAACCCCGTCCCAATCCACCTTTACACCAAACTTTGTTCCTGAAGGTTGCAAGTGCATCCCAATTCATATTTGTCTTCCCCATATGTTATATCTCCCTTTCTTCCTTTGGATCTTTGATCCACTTTGAGGACATTTTTATGAGGTTGTCTAAGACTGGTCAATTTTCATTTATTTTTTTAGGGGGGGGGGGCGGAAAGATTTTACTTTTATACCCTCACCAAAATCGGTCGGGAACATCAAAATCTTGGAGAATAACCAACCCCTTCTTGATAACAACCATCTAAACATGTGGCACAGCCTGTTATTTCAAGATTTATGTCAGCAAAATCAATATATATTGAAGCAGAAATTACTATGTATGTGAACACTATGAGTCACGATACACTGTACCACAGAACTTCTGACATAAAAACACAAACTTTCTTTCCCTATATTTCAGGAAGATTTCCTGACTAAGAAGTCACAAAATGAAAAAGTTGTGTCAAGTGTTAAAATTCTGAACTGAAATGGATGATTATTTTCCAAGATTTGACTGTTACTGACTGATTTTGGTGGGGGGGGGGGGGTGGTATTAAAATAAAATGTTCTTTGTGATGTAAATTAAGGTTGATTTGTGTTCCTTGAGTCAGGCCTGGTTTTTTACTTCACATTTGAATGTCAGTGGTTTTGATCTCACCAATCAGAGAAATAGTTGGTTTTTCTTATGCAAATATCTAGGCTTCTCACAGCAGTATGCTGAAGTGATAGAGCACATTGTTGTGTGCCAGCACTTGATGAAGGAAAATGGATGCCAACATTAGTGCAGTCCTGTTTCAGATAGTGTATATAATTACTGTAAGCAGGATCACATGTTGGAAGGGATTTCCGACAAAGATATAGGTAAGCATAGCATTATTATTATTAAGATTGTTTGATGGCAGAAAATCTTTTGAATATGTGTTTATTGGAAGGATGTTGTAACTTGTGCCAATTCTGTACATTTGTATGGTGTGTCGACACGTGGGCAATTAAGTATGGGAAATGAGTTCAATGACTAATTTTAAAGTTGATCAAATCATCATTAAATTAGACGTCCAGAGTGGCTAAATGCATGCTTACATGTAGCAAGGAATCAAAAACCGTTTGGGAATATCTTTATTGGTTATATAGATTTCATAAAATTTTATTTGGAAATTAAGGTAACAAAAATCTATAATTTTCTAACATAATTGCGTTACCGACACATTTTTGGCCTTAGATCTTTCCACATGTAGGACATTTTTTGTTTTTTATTTTGATATGATAGCAGGGTTATAACCAGACCATATAAAAGTGTTTGTAATCATGTTGGCTATATATCCACAGCATGTAGAAATACAGCCCAAATTCCTCTGAAATGTAATTCCGTTACTGCGGAAGTGCCCGTGTGCATGTTCTAGCTATAGACCCTATGCACAGCGGCCATGTTTGAGGCTAATGTCTTTGTTACATTGTTGCAGAATTTAAATGATAGGAAAACTTTGAAGGTGACTGTTACACATGAGGTTTATTTTGAAGGCCCCCTCCCCCCCTTCAAAATATTTCTTAAATGTCAAAACTATTGTGGTCACTTTTGTTGTTGTTACAATTTTGCTTCCCATATCTTCAAAACCTGGAAATGCCAGGTGCGCATTAAATAGCGCAATACGATGCCAGAATGCACCATGATAAGCCTTATTGTAAATACCGCCTGGTTGAGACGTCACAATGGTCAAAAGGCATTGTGGGAAGGAAAAGGGAGCAATGTTTGCTCAAGATGGCAGATGGCGAGTGAGTAAATGGACGTCCACCCAAAAGTTTTGTCGGAAAGAGTTCCATATCCGGTCATCACTTGGACCTCGTGCACAAAGTCTATGGGCCATGACAGAAAAAGTCAAAGTATTTTCAAAGAATAAGTTGAATTTTTTTCCTTCCTAAATTCGTGTTTCTTCATCAGATTTACACTTCTTGGTAGTTTTTAAGTCATATTAAGGGAAAATAAGTGATGGCCGGATATGGAACTCTTTCCGTTTTGTCCTTTTTCTATTAAAACGGTCCTGAATCCTCCAATTTCAATACGATTGTTCACACCACCTAGGGGAGTTAGGGTTAATAGGTTTGTAACATTGCAGAGATAATTTAGTTCCGGTGGTAAAGAAAACAAATCTTCAACTAGGTACGAAAGGGAGCGTGTCTTTTTCTATATTTGTTTTGTTCATTCCCAGATTTCAAAGTCAAGGGCATAAATCAAGCCATGGGGGATTGCCTGAGCAACAGGGTAGTCGTGCTGGGCGTGGCTCTGTTTGCTGCCCTCTACCTGCTGTCAGGGGCCACCATGGCAACAATCGGGTTAGTGGCATATCTTCAGATGCCTGATCTCTTCAATACGGGTTGCATCATCTGGGCTGGCTTCGCAGTGAGTAAACAGTGATTACCGTCGATGATTTTTGCCAAACAGTCTCCCAAAAAAAGTGTCAACCGCGGTGCAAAAAAAAAGCGAATTCAGATATCAACTACATGTACTCGGTTATTTATTTTCACATTTTGTGAACTGCCTGTCTTCTGGAAAGATTTTTACTTTGATACCCCCCACCAAAATGCCTCGAAAACAGGGGGAAAAAATGACCACCCATTTGTGATTAAAATTGAATAAACACATGGTACTTTTGTCAGGAAATTGTCGTGCAGTATGGAGGAAGAAAGTTTGTACAGGTTCTGTATAGAGCACCGAGGTGATGTCAATGCAGTGTTTGGAACCAGAATACTTTTATGTGTTTGCATGAATGGCTGTTAACAAAGGAACAGTCGAAATTTACATTTGTTTGGAACCAGTTGTCATGCCAACTGATGTCAGACTTCGGTACTCTATATATACGTCCGAGGACAAGAGGAGAAAGAAAATACAAAGGAACCTTTCAGTCCTCGTAAGTCAGTCTTTTGTTGAAATCGGTCCTCGGAAGTAAAAATACATGCTTTAGTCTATGGGGTTGGGTTATATTAAAGGAACAATAGGAAACACAAAGCATTGTCCTCTGAAGTATTGGGAAAGTACGACCATTTTTGTTTACTGTGTTAGAAGTTCTTGGCACAGTGTAAAGGCACTCATCGTTCATATACAAGTTAATTTCTGCCTCATTTTTCACAGATTTTGCTGACGTAAATCTCAAAATAACAGGTTGTGCCACAGGTTTAGACAGTTATCAAGGAGGCCAGAATCTGCTGTTCCTGACCCATTTTGGTGGAAGTATTAAAGTAAAATCTTTCCCTCCATTTTGGTCGAGTGTTTTATTCATATGTTATTTTGTATTATTTCCCCAGGTTTTCCTGTGCGGAGGTATCTTGCTCTTGATGTCCATCTGCAACAAGCATATTTCCCTACGCAAGGTATATTAGTATTATGTCAAGAATAGGGTCTTCATCAAAATTAAACCCAGGTCCTGTCTTTATAAAAAAAATGGGGGCCTAAGGAATTTTGTTGGTGTGGTAACCAGTTTTGAACACCCAGATTTTAGAAATACCAGATGAACTGATCAGTCAGTTAGATTTTTGTTTAAGATTTTACTTTAACCCCTTGAGCACGGTATTTTACGGGAGACGTCGGGGTGTTGCAGCGGTTCTGGCAGCCAGATTGAACCGCTACAATGTGTTTGTGCAGTCAAGCATGACATAAACAATAATCCAACAATGGATTGAAACTGCACAAACAGCGGCCAATGGCGTCATCCGGCCTGGTGGCACTGCGTTTTTTTGCGCCATATGGCGTCATCTGTGGGTTAGGAACAGCAAAATCTTGGAACATAATAAATCCTCCTTGATAACTGTCTAAACATATGGCACAACCTGTTATTTCATGATTTATGTCGGCAAAATCTGTGAAAATGAGGCAGAAATCAACATGTATGTGAACACTGAGTGACCCCAAACTGCCAACATCTAATACACAGTAAACACAAACTTTCTTCCCCTACATTGAACGACAATTTTCCAACAAAAGTCTCAAACCTAAAGGTTGTACCATGTGTTTATACAATTCTAAACATGAATGGATGGTTATTTTGTCAAACATTTGTTTCTAACCCATTTCGGTGGGGGAGTTATCAAAGTCAAATCTTTCCGATCTCCGTCCATTGCAGAGCTATGCCATGATCCTTCTATGTTTAACTGTCCTGGTCGTCAGCATTGCCAACATCATCATGATTGAGATCGTGGAGTGGGAGGGAGTAAGAGTAAAGAACACATCCCAAGATGTCAATGATGACGTCCTGGATGAAGATGACAAACGTACCATCTTTCTGAGTGAGAGTAGTGTAATAATCTGGATATATAATGTACACATCCACCAGCGTGGTATTTTTGGCAGTACATTATTCGTACTCATGTACATCAAGTCCCTTGAATCTTCTGGATAGTAAGTTTTTCACTAATAGCACTAAGAGCCTCGCTTTTAAACCAGGATTTTGGAATTCATCTATCCCTGGGTGTTGATATTTAATTGTTTATTGTTCATACAAAAATACGAATCGCCTCACACGGTCAATATCTGAACTCGTACTAGAGATATTAAAAGTAGCCGAATCTAATATCTGTGTTATAGACAACATGCGCATAATTTATTCGTCTGTTCTCAACCCATTCAGTTTTTCTGATTGTTAGAGTGGAGAAGTTTCTCGAAACCCTTTCATGCCCAAATTATTTGTCTTACCCGTTTTATTTTAAGTAGTACGTTATTTATTGGGCTGGGACCTGTGAAAGTCCCGTCGGGTGCGAATGGGTTTAACATTGCCTCATATCAAGCATTTCACTTTGTTTTGCAATACTAGATTCAAAAGTAATCTATTCGTTTTTGTTTTCATTTTTTCATGCAAATGAATTAAGGGGACTGTTGGCTAAGCAGACTACTTTTTTTGTTTTTAAGTTGTTTTTTAATGTATTATCACCAATATATTGTCTTCAGAATTTACAAGAAAAAACACTGTCCGCAAATCCGCTGTTGCCATGGTAATGGCGGCCATATTGGATTTCAGTACAATTACTTAACCCTTTTCCGCCCCGCATTGTTTATTGGCATGCAGCCTGTGGTGACCACATTGTTCACACACTAAGCACTTCACGGTGGACTTTAATCGCCATTGGGGCTGAAGGGGGGTATAGTGCATGGGCGACTATAGTCGCCATTGGGGCTGAAAGGGTGAATCAAGTTTTATGGGAAAAGTAAAACATCTTTTTTTACATACAATCAACTGTAATTTAAAGTTTAAAACATTATCTAAGTTAGTACAGAGCCCCTTTTCACAATCTATACTTTAAAGGAGCACCCTATGACGTAACCTCAAAAATATATTCTTAGCAATTTGCTTAGCAAACAGTCTCCTTAAACTGCTGTGAACTGCTAACTGACTGGACTGACCTGAAATATACAAATCAACCAAATTAGCGGGCCTAACGTTTCGTACTTGAGCAAGTTTTCTCAAAGGCAAGTGACAGTGGTGCAAGAAACAAAACGTTAGGCAGGCAAATTTTGTTGCTTATTTTCAATTTTGTTTTTCTTTATTGGCAGCATATCTACTTGGGCTTCTGGGAAGCAGTGTGGGGCTAGTGGCATCATTTGTTGGGTCAGTGTATGTCTACTGTACTCTGACCGCACCGCTGTTACATGCCAAGAAAAAGGAAAAGCCACAGTATGAAGTCAAGCTAAGCAGGAGTGTCTTCGATCGGTACAGGAAACAGCCGCAGAGAAAATTTAATTTCAGGGTAAAAAGTATTAAGTAATCATAATCAATACCCTAGTAAAAACATTCAAATTGAACCAAGAAAACTAGCAGGAGCATGGTTTTGAACCTGCACCATACGGTGTTTCGGAAGTCGCAGGTTCGAATCCCGCTCCTGACAGTCTTCTATGTCCACTTTGAACATTTATTCAAAATTACCTAGTCAGTTTCCCTTGTGGTTTGTTTGACATTAAAAACATATTGAGTCACTTCATTCTGTGTTGCTGAAGTGTCATTGATTTTCGTGAGCAAGTTGGAGGCATCTTACTGCTTCAGCCCAAACTGCAGATCGAGCATGTTTTGAAAAATTATCCCTTCACTCAATAAGATGAATAGTGCCAATTCAAGCGGGCTGATTTATCCAATATATTAAGAAATAGAATTACATTGCAGTCTCTCTCATACTGCAAGGCTCTCCAAAATGTTCTTTAGCAAAATATTTTTAGGGCACGCAAAATGTCCTGCTACCCTGTACCTTTGCCAATTTGGGAAAATGAACGACTGTCAAGCAAACTTAGTAGGAGCTAGTCTTAATTTTGCGCCCTGAGCTCGATCATTTCACTTTTTAAAAAATGGTAGGTCTTGTAAACAGCAATAAATATAGCCTTCTGTGTTTCTTGTCCTCAAGCTTACACCTCCTCCAGAGAGTCAGATGCCCACATCAGCCAAATGGGGAGATGGGGAGTCGGACCTGTACCATGTCAGCTGGGTGTATGATGACCAGAGCCAGGGAACCAGACCAACGAGGGAGAGGACTGCAGATGGCCAGAAAAAGCAGAAAGCTGACAACCAGGCAAGTATTATCACATGGGAGGCAGGGCTGCAGTCGAGTCCATCACAAGTCCCTGCAAGTCCCTGCAAGTCCCTGCAAGTCCCTGCAAGTCCCTGCAAGTCCCTGCAAGTCCCTGCAAGTCCCTGCAAGTCCCTGCAAGTCCCTGCAAGTCCCTGCAAGTCCCTGCAAGTCCCTGCAAGTCCCTGCAAGTCCATCACAAGCACTCCAGTCCTAATCCCAATCACAAGCTATTCAAATGAGCTTTGACAAAGGCATTCCTTTGTCATTGTTCATCCAGTTACTTGTGACCGGCTTTATGAAAGGACTTCTGACTGGACTTGCGAAAGGACTTGTGAAAGGACTTGCAGGGACTCGACTACAGCTCTGATGGAGGGGTAGTTGATGTCTCAAACAGTGCAGTCAAACTATTAGCTAGTTAAGCCTGGGTTCTTGAATTTCCACAATTTTCCCGAGCTGAAGGATCATTAGCACTGGTGGATCCAAACAGGGTAATACTTACCGTCCTTGACAAACACTAGTGGAAAATCATCAACTTTGGAAGAATGTTTTGCATAGATGGCCATTACTTCTAGTTCTCTTAGGATCCTTCTGTAGTTCTAGAAGTAATCAGCCATTATATAGCCCTTATAATTATTTTCAAGCAGCGGTTCCTGTAATTACTTTTTAACTTGTAGATTGGTATAACAGTTGTAGGAAATATACCAAGTAAGATGGGGCACCTATTTCAGAAAACAAAAAACAGCTCCTCCCCCAGCACACACCCGAGTAGTCCCAGTATTTCCCAGTATTTCCCAGACAGGAAATTTTATGGGGTACTATTTTGTAGAAACTTTTGGTTGGATGGGTGTTTTCCACCCCTTTCCCTACCCCCCTTGCCCCACCCCCCCTTGCCCCACCCCCCTTTCCCCACCCCCTTGCCCTTTTCCCCTTGCCCCACCCCCCTTGCCCCACCCCCTCTTGCCCTACCCCCTCTTGCCCTACCCCCCTTGCCCTACCCCCTTGCCCTACCCCCCTTGCCCTACCCCCTTGCCCTACCCCCCTTTCCCCACCCCCTTTCCCCACCCCCTTTCCCCACCCCCTTTCCCCACCCCCTTAATTGTCCCACCCCCTTGTCCCACCCCCTTGCCCCACCCCCTTGCCCCACCCCTTGCCCCACCCCTTGCCCCACCCCTTGCCCCACCCCTTGCCCCACCCCCTTGCCCCACCCCCTTGCCCCACCCCCTTGCCCCACCCCCTTGCCCCACCCCCTTGCCCCACCCCCTGCCCCACCCCCTTGCCCCACCCCCTTGCCCCACCCCCTTGCCCCACCCCCCTTTCCCCACCCCCTTGCCCCACCCCCCTTTCCCCACCCCCTTGCCCCACCCCCTTGCCCCACCCCCTTTCCCCACCCCCCTTGCCCCACCCCCTTGCCCCCACCCCCTTGCCCCACCCCCTTGCCCCCACCCCCTTGCCCCCACCCCCCTTGCCCCACCCCCCTTTCTCCCACTCCTTTCTCCCACTCCTTTCTCCCACCCCAAAACAAACCTTGCTCTGGATTTACAGGCAAACAGTTATATCTCCTATTGCTTGAACAGGCACTCATGGATGAAATCAAGGAGAAAGTTGGTTTGCGTCTAGTGCCTAGCACAACGCTGGATGTGACTGCACAGATGAACAGCAACAACTGCCAACCAGATAAAACGACTCAAGATGACGACGACTCGGTGGAACCGGTTCTGGGCAAAATAGGCCAGTTGCCGCCAAACACTAAAAGTAGTTTCCCCAGAGGGTCCATCGATTTAGACAACGCAAAAGTCGAGTGCACACAGCTGTAATGCGTGTGTTTGTGTAAAATCATTGTAAATAAACCAACGTAAAAAAAAAAATAAGTTTCTGATTAAATGAAGATAATTTAGTTATATGCATTTTTTTTTTAGTTTGAATCTGATCGAGATATAAACTTGAGATTTGTTAAGTTTGATACTGAGAAAAGTATAGAATTCAACTTGCAGTGTGTGAGGAGTTAGTACTTTCCCTTGAGTGTGGTACAAATAGTAAACAGCACCATACCACGATACAAACGTTTTATTTGGACTTAACTTTTGCACACTGTCTTAGTTTAAGGGCACGATGTGTTATCAGTCCGTTAACTGTGCGGCTGTGAAATCAATTAATTAATGTAATTGATTATGAAATCAATTACATTGCTCTTTTCAATATTTGAATATAAGAAGTAAGTCGTAAGCTATTTATTTATATCTTATTTAACTTATGTGGAAACTGGGGGGGGGGGTTCAATATTGTGTAAGCACAACTTCTTGCATTTTTACTTTTACGTTTTGGCATTTTTGTTTGGAAATAGTTTAACAATTTTCTTTCACATAGTGAGATTTCTGGGGCGAATGATCCTAATGGAGCATCCCAATTAACCCCATGTATTGGGGGGGGGGGGGGGGGGGGGGGGGGGGGGGTGGTGACAAGTTTTCACTGTGCAATTAAGCTAGAGAGATAGCTTTACATATTGTGCTTTCTGTCTGGGAGGAAACCACAGAATTATTTACATACTCGAGTCGAATATGTGTACTAAAATGCAATTTGTATATATTTTGTGAATGTGAATATTATCGTCTAATAACAGATGCATTTTTTAAGGGATACAATTCGTTTCCACTTGTGGTTTGCTCTGCATATTTTACAGCAATCCAGTATGGATACGAGCAGTACCACTGCAAAGATCCCATTAATAACCCAAATCCTCAAATTTTAATATGATTTTGCATGCATCCTAGGAGTTAGGGTTACGTCTATTTCTACAAATAAACCGAGATATTCTCTGCCAGATTGACTGGGGTATCATACTATAGCCCTCGAGAAACAAGGTTATCCATACCAATGTCTGTTAGCCTTTTTGAGATATTGCAGACTTTTTGAGATATGTCAGACTTTTTGAGATATGTCGCCATTTGATTTAGGTAAACCTTCTGTATGGCACAAATCAAATATTGTGTCCACCATATCTCAAAAAGGCTCACAGCTGGGGTGGCAATTCAATGAATAGCCTACATTGCCACAGTATGGGGAGAGTTTGAACATTTTGAAATTGTCCCCTCCCCATCTGAAACATGGATATACTACTGATGTATGTAATATGTATTCCTTTTTGTGTAGTTTAGGAAATTCCCCTTTTCTACCCTGCATATGTTTCAATGAATTAAGGTATGTACCCATTTTCAATTTGAAATTGTATATGATTAATTTTCTTGTTGATTTGATGATAAAAAAATTGTGTTCAGAGTGAATTCAACAGTTCAACATATAGAAATAGAACAAGATTGAAATGTGGAATGTAGTGGGTATTGTAGTTATACTTTTACTCATTTTTGTGGTCTCTGTTTGGCAGGGTTTAAAATTCAAGTTTGTTGTTGGAAGGCCCCATATAGTTCAGTGGGTAGGAGTGTCTACAGTAAACGCTCCATTCAACTCTCACAAGTCCCAGCCAGCAAAAATTCCTTTGGCATTATCCGACATTTTCCGAACCTTTCTGGGGGAGTTGAGTTGGTCTAAACAAATAAGTGGGTCTATTGGTCTGAAAATTGGGATAACTTGTTTGGGACCTGTTGAAGATTTATCCTCTATTTAGATCTGGACTCGGGAAAAACTGTAAGGGAAGTATGGCTAGCAAAATGTGGGCAACCCCACAACCTCTGTTGTAGCCCTTTACCTAGAGTGGCTTTTGTATAATTTTGTAAAATATGAAATATCAAAAAAAAATCATTAAAAAAGAGTGTTTATCCCAGACATCTGAAATGGCAAGGCTATAGTCTTCATTCCATGCTGCATCTCTGCTAAAATTTGCAAGGCAACATTTTGTTGTCTACTGAACAAAAAATGGCAAGGGGTAACCCTTACAATTTTTGTCAATTTTTGCCAAAAAATGGCATTTTCCAAATCTGCTTGAAATTTATGCTAGATACACATAGGAGTGCCAGAAACCCATATGGAGTGTTATCAAAGCATATCTGATAGAAATATTGCAATATTTGTATATTTTGTAAAATATGAAATATAAAAATAAATCATTAAAAAAGAGTGGGTTTATCCCAGATATCTAAAATGGCAAGGCTATAAAGTCTTCATTCCATGCTGCATCTCTGCTGCAATTTACAAGGCAACTTTTTGTCGTCAACTAAACAAAAAAATGGCAAGAGGTACATACCCCTTGCCATTTTTGTCGATTTTGAAAATGATTCTGGAGACCTGTAGGAATGGCTAAAATCCCTTTAGAGATTGATAGTGGTTGTTTGATTAAATTTAAAATGAATTTTTAAAACAAGTACCACAAATTTCGACCCCCCCCCCCCCCCCCCCCCCCCCCCACCACAAAAATGCCCACTACCAACAACATGGGTTACGAACAGCCAAATCCCGGAAGTATTTGGCATTAAAACTGATGTACAAAATACTTATTTTATTGTCAACTTGCCCTTCTTTCTCCAGGGGAGAGAATTTTCATAAAATGAGAAATAAATACAACAAAACATAACAAATGGCATACAAAGGTATGAACGGGGAAAACAAAAGCACATGAAAATTGTCCGCACTAATCTTCTGCGACAGTATTTGATATTTCGACAATTCATTTAACAAGGTTGATTTCTAAAATTCACATATCCTTGTATTAAATTGAAAATCTGCAAAATCAACGAGCAGAAGCGCCAGTACTGTAGGAAAATAATTCATTGGAACAACACTACTTTCAGAGACATTGAAAAATAAAAACTGCTAAATTGTTACTTCGTCAGCAAAGAAGTTGTTGTTTGATCTCTATCCATATTACAAAAGAACCTCAAATAACAAAACAAAACAAATAACTATTTTTCAAATTACATGTACATATATTATGCACATTAGAAAAACTATGGTGGTTAAAACAAAGTGGGAAAACTTTAGCTAAATTAATAGTTGATGAGTGACAGCATCATGACCAACATGCCTGAATCCATTTTATCAAAGGAAAACTTTCAAATATACAAAACTGAAAATAGGCTGACATTGTTAGTGGCATTGTAATGAACCTCACGAGTGTGCTTTACTTAAAAGAAATTTTTAAAAATACAAGCTTCGCTTCAAGTATTGGGCACTTTGAACATCGCCGATTGAAATTTCCCTTCGCTGTTAACAAAATGACAAACGATTTAGTCAAGTTACAAAGAGGAAACCATGTAGCAGAATTTTGGAAGATTGGATTTTAATTTTGCCTAAAAACAATAAATAAACAAACAAAAGTATTCTGCCACGATTTTGACCCATTAAATCTGAAAATAATTAGCAAAGAAACAAACAATCATAATGAATCCATGTTCACACACAATACTAACATGTGCAGTCTGTCCTAATATTGTCTAGTTGTTCAAGTTTGTCAGAAAATGGGGGCAGGCTCAAGAGTTTAAAGTTGCGCACTACACATACATTCATCCAAAATAACGAAATGAACAGATTGGTATTGCAGGTCTTTGTAAACTACTGTTTCTATTTTCGTTTTGCTTGTTTATCGAATTTCTTAAGCTTTTTTCGGTGTCCTGCACTGGGGAATTTTCTTGCTGTATATTCAAAGATTGGCCCAGCACAATGTCTGCCGAATTTAAAGGATACATGCGGATTTTCTTGAGAAAATAATTTTTCAGTAAGCATGACAAACCGGCCATTTTTACATGTCAATAAAATGTGAAAATTATCGTCTTCCACAAGTTATTAGGTATTTTTTTACACACTTGTTTTTCCGTAGCTTTTTTTTTTTTTCAGGTTAACAAAAAGTGATGGCCTACATCAAGTATCTACTCTACTTAAGATTGGTCTTGTATGAACGTGCACAACAATATCTTAATGATAATTACACGTACTACTTGATAACGAAGTGATTTTTCTTTTTCCAGAATTAGAAATCGAGAATACCTCAAATGGAAATTGTTTAACTTAGTAATTTCTTATAACATTGGTTTTATCAGCTCTTACGTTTAATATCACTATACACAAAACAATGCCTGCCTAAAACAATTTTTTTTCCCGACATTAACGCAATAAAATTAATCAACTAAATAATACTTTGATCACCTGATCTCCGTAATTAAATATTCATACCGCCACTATCATACTCTTTCACTTTATTCATAAATTATGCAAATGTGTTACCCTTTGACCTCCATTATATACAAATACAGCAGAATTTTGTCAAGTCAGTTTTAGTGTCTTGCGTTTCATCGTTGCGTCTGTACTGTGTCTTATGGTTCAGCAGAGCCTCAGGGTTATTGTCTATGCTAAGCTAATCACAAATGGTATGGCATCTAGGCTACATTTGGCAACTCCCGACATGATCAGTGCTCAATGGTAGCCTGGAAACCATACTGTTGTCGGGCACCAATGCCAGACCAATCCCCTGGGCATGATATGTTTTTAATATGCATAGAAAAAAGGACTCGTGTTGGATGAATAGGATCCTAGTTCGTGTTTGGTGGCTTTGAGTTGGCGATAAAAAGGATATTTCAACCCAATATTATATGGTGCATTGTTACATAATGATTAATGAAAATAGTGAGTTCACTGAAAACTTACGGGGATTCCCACTGTTACAAAGATTGAAGTCAGAGAGTGACTTCAAGATGTTTAACAATTTCTGGATTTTATTTTTTGCTTATATTCATCTTTTCATTGCTTGAACAAAAACCAGTTAGTTTGGCGATGAACAAATTTGTTCATGTAACACCGGCAAGGCAAATTGACTGACAAAATAATAAAACCCCAACATTTGAAGCCTTCTGCAGACCCACAGAAAACATTCACTTCTTGCCTGCCATTTCTTCATTTGCAACAAGAGAGGGGGGTGCTGTAAATGTGATGGGTACACAGTTGAGAAACAAAAATGTAGTGGCAAAAAAACTCCCTGGTGCAAATATTATGGAAAATATTCAACAGGACACAGAGGAATGCAAATTGTGTTTCAAGTATTCCAGTGCAGTTTAAGGAAAATGGTGTTCATGGGCAACAAGTCCACTTTTGACCCTGCGAAAAGTGGCCCAAAAAACGTGGCAACGTGTCTTGGAATTGACGTTCTCTTTACTGTACAAATTACAATTTACATAAATAAGGCGAGCTTTTTTTGATACACTGACATTTTATAAATAATATGTTAATCATTCTGATTAAAACTGTACACTCACAAATTTTGTAACAATCTCCCCCCCCCCCCCCCCCCCGTCTCTCTGTCGTAAGGGTAGCACTAAAAATTTGGGCACGCATTTCCGACAGTCCCATCATGCATTGCTGTATAGGTCAGGAGAGTCATGACTTCACAGTTCTGTCATGGTAATTTCTTATAGCTGCTAAGCTCAAATACTGCTAACTAGATTTTCCTGCTAAGCACCAGTCATACACAATGTATATCACACGCAATGCTAGCTGGTAACCTGTTCTCACTGCGTAGCATAAATATACTGTTTGGCAGATTTTCCTGCTAAGCAAAGATTAACAGGGAACCGGTCATACACAGTATACATTACATGCCATTTTGGCTGATAACCCATTTTTGCTTAGTCAAACGCTTCTATGTTAAGGGAATTATGCGCTTAGCAGCTGCAAGATATTGGATCTTGACGGCATCAGTCACAATTATCAGAATGGAAACTTGCACTAACTGTTTGATGCAGTCTCTAACATATTGGCCTAATTCAGGATTTTGTTGTTTCATGACAAGGCAGGACTGTAACACTAAACATAAAACACCATCATGGTGAGTTTAGCATTAGTTTTGTGTTCATTCATTTCGTGTTACCCTTCAGAGCCGCTGTATCAACAGATCTATCAATAAAATAATTCGAGCATATTCTGTGCAATTTTTTTCAGTACTTTTTTTATAACCACCGAGCAAAATACCCCTCTTATTTGGGGTTCTCCAACAGTCTTCACGAAATTCCTCAATGGATTTGATCTTCCAAAAAACCTAAAGTACGAGTATAAATTTATTCGGGTGAACTACTGCAAACCTCCATGATTCCTACAGAAAATCTCTCACGATCCCATGAGTTGATAAATCAGTGACAAGATATCTGGGAGGTCCCACTTCAAGGAATATTTCTTTTGACACAGTTGAGAATCCCCGGCAAATTTTCTTTTGAGCAGATCTTTTAGGAACGCTGCTCGACTGCCACAGCTCTTCACAAGTTCCCCGCAAAATCCCCAGGATTCTTCGTCCACAAATACACCGTCAGGCATGCTGCAGCTGTCTCTCCCTTTTCTTCTTTTCCCCCTGCAGTGCAAGCTCTAAATGAGGCTTCCCATCAAAGAAGACTGGTGCCTACAAAATGGCGAGCCGCTTCAAAGTGATCTTAACTGCTGGTCTCAAGGTGCCCGACCAAGATGCCTGCAGACTGAAGACTAAATCCTTGTCCGATGCCTTGAGGGGGTAAATCGCCACGGCATGGTGCGAAGTTTGGAAGTCGACTCCGACTCCAGACATCACATCCGAGTGCTACAGATGGCCCCAGCGTCTGCTTCAGCTGTCATTGACTGTTATCACCAAGTCTTCTTGTATTTTAGTTTTAAAAAAGAAATAGTCCCTGGCTTGTTTTTGGAACTATCAGAGCATCTTCTCAAACTGTGACATGATGTCACTCTGTTGATTCATATCAATTGCACCAGCCATCTGTGACAAAGAGTAACACACAAAAGTTGTTATGAACCCAAGTGTCAACATTGTTTAGGAACATCCCACAAGGCTTTGTGCTTGGAACACTGGGATGAGAATAAGCCAGTTCGGTATCTCAAAGGTCAAAGGTTATTCGGGATAAAATTGCTGACGTAATGTCACGCCATGTTACACGAACGCCCATTCGGATTGAATTTAACACGTGCGCGTTGTGTGACCACCTTTTGCATGCACACGCCCGCGTTAGGTCACGCGGGTCATTCGGGATAAAATGTAATGACATAAAAAACATGTGGTAATCCTACTAGAAACAGCCTGGGAACACAGTACAACCCTGTAGGGGATGTGCCGTCTACGCGTGTGCACGCTTTGCGCCTTTGTATATAGCCTGGTCAGGTACTACAGACTGTAGACTATGTGCCCTTTGACATCACGCATTTACATCTCTATTGAAATGTGCCCGGCGGTATGCGCACCCATCGTGTTTTGCATAAAATTTGGTTTAAATTTAATCAAGCTTATGCGAAACACGATACGTGCGCCTACGGCAGGGCGCATTTGAATATACGGTGGTTTAGATGTAAACAAAGTGCACATGGTCTATACTCAACATTTCTTGATTGGTTTAAGCACCTTATCGATGCTGTTGATCTCGTTTTTTTGTCAAAATGCTTCTTGTTGTTCACTCACAACAATTCAAAATATTCATGAATATTTGGTTGATATTCACACCCACAAAATACACTAAAACAGCAACTCAGAAACCTTGCTTTTATATAAGAATGTAATTGAGAGATTGCGGGTGACACCCTGTGGAAATTAATCTCTTCTGGGAAGATGTGTGGTTCTGAAAAAAACCAGGGTGAGAGAATAGAACTCTATTCTCACCCTGGTTCTTTTCAGAACCACACATCTTCCCAGAAGAGATTAATTTCCACAGGGTGTCACCCGCAATCTCTCAATTACATTCTTATCGTTTCCACCATGCAAAGCTCCAAATCGTAATTACTTGTTTTATATGTTGAATTAAAGCAGTTCAATCATAAAAATGTGAAAATGTTTTGTTTTTTTTCATCTTGAACTGTGGCGTGTTAGAAAACATACTGACTGGCATAATTTGGTATCAATTGCATAGCTATTCCCCCTTGGACCTGTGAGTGACCACAAGAGGGTCCCCATCTCCCTCAGTTTCAAAAAATATGACGCTCCTGTGGTGACTCACAGTCCCCCGCGGCGCATAGACATACAGTGGTGATCTTGCTGCCAGTCAATCTGAGTATAATAGTGATTGATAAAAGTTGTTGTTGGTAAGTTCGAGTGTTGTAAGATGTACATAAGATGTACATACCGCCTCTCGTTTCCTGCGCTCCTGTTCTCGTAATCGCTCCCTCTCCTTCTGGGAGTGTTGCTTGCTTTGGTCCTCCTTCAGGGCCAGTCTTGCCCTCTCCAATGCCTCGTCCTCTTCTTTCTCCCTGTAAAGCAAATTACAAAAACAGTGTCAGGGGTCGAATTTCAGGTAAAAATCTGCTAGACAGCTGGGCTAGTAGCATAAATATTTTACTAGACCGTATTTCACAAGACCAATGGTAACAATAAGAACACAGTGTTTTGAATGAGTGTTTCAATTTTTCCCCTTTGCCGACCTTGTTGGGGGAGGGGTTAAAAAATGCTGTTTTGATTAAAACTCCCTGCCTCAAAACTAAAAATGGCCATTCCAGAAATTATGGGGCCTTTTCAGTTCACCAGATTTGGGGGGGAAAAAATGGACTATAGTGACAGCATTTCATCCTTTGTATGAAAAAAATCACTAGACCACCAGACTAGTTCGGTCAAGAGTTCACTAGACTAATGCTTAAACCACTGCACTCGGTCCAGCGGTCCAGTGGATCTTTTTATCCCCGAGTGTCATCACTTGTTTGTTAACTTCCACCCGCCCCCCCCCCCCTCCGGGAGGGGAAAGGCAGAATGAGGAAATACTTGTGCCATTATGTACAAATACAAAATGAGGGTTTGGGGGGGGGGGGAGGTGCCCAGTTAGACTTGCCTTAGTCTCTCCCTCTCTTGGCGTTGTCTGTCCTTCACTGCTTGCTCTCGTTGGTTCTTTCTTAGTTCTTCCTGCATCTTCTTGGCCCTTTCCTGAATCGGGAGAACACCGTGCAATTCACATATGAAAGGAGACCGTGAAAGATACGGGCATTTTCACGGTCCACAGAATTATGTATTGTAAACAAAATGGTATAAGGCTAGGGTTTTTTTTCAAGAAAAAAATATGACAACAGCGTCCTACTACACAGAAAATAGTTGCAGAGCAGAAACTGGTTACCAGCCTGCCCATATGATGTAACAATGTGTGTTGCTTGTCACTCGTCCTCTGCTAATTTTTGCTTAACCTTGTGCAAGCTGTTATTGATGGGGTGCTGGTTTGCCAAGAAGGGGACGTGCAGCCAAGCGTAAACACAAAGAATAGGCAACACACTGAATAGAGTGGTTCTATTCATCACACTTGGAGCCCCCTTTTGTGTGAATGAAAGCTTTGTTTGAAAAAGCTCCATCTGTCCATTACACTCCCATTTAAGAACAATATAGTTGAAAGTGGATTGAGTACGCCCAGGAATGCACCTACAGACATCAACCGGCCAGGTGGTCTTTTTTCAAACCGCGGCTATGGCCATCCTCCTTATTCAAGAGGTTAATAGCATGTAAATTTGGTAAGCAGCTCCATCAAACCGAACGTCTTACTCATGGAGACAACATGCTGCCAACATGCAGAGAGGCCCCTTCACAAAGTTAACAGTGGTCCTTTAGGGGAAAATTGGCCGAGGAAATGTGTTGGGGGCGGGGGGACTTACCCGCTCTTTCTTCTCCTGGGCAGCTTTCTTGAACATCTCAAAGCTGGTGTTGGAGGAGCGGCTTACAACAGGCGTGGCCTGCTTGGGCTTGGGCGTGTTGTAGGCCGTGGCCAGGTTGGACCAGGAACCCACATTGTGGATCTTGACATCTTGAGTGGGAACCTGAAGAACGGAGATTCAAGAAGGGGACAGAGAGACGAATATTAATGGCAAAAGTATGACTACGACGCATGTGTGATCAAATCTGAGAAACCAATTGAAAGCCTGCAGTCCCTGTTTAACAAGAAAAGAGCAAAAAATAAGTCTTTTCAGTATTAAAACTACACTTGTACAGTTTGACGCAGATTCCCGATTCCCGAATGACCTCGGTTACTAGACAGTTGACAACGGTCAAGCCTAGGTTCTATAGTTACACTTAACTAAAGTCGGAGGTTATTCAGAACACATTTTGAGATACAAGGGTGAGAAAAACTTAATGATGAACTGTTGAAAAGGGCTAAACAGAAGTGAAGAATGACCAACATCCTTTTTATTTATTTACTTGATTTATTTATTATTAAATTTTTTTTTTTGGGGGGGAGGTATGTAGATAATATTCAATTGGCATTGTTTATAAAGTAAATAACTGATAAATTTGGGTCAAAATGATTTCGTAACCATTTTCTAATTTGTACCACCTTATTTCCCTTCAGGTATTAGAAATATCTAGCCATATTTATTTCTACCTTCTTTGTCGGCCCTGGTGTTGTTTTCTCCGTCTTTTTGAGATTTTCTGAATTCTTCATGGAAGGCATGCCGCTTGGTTTGGCTGGAGGGACTGCAAGGATACACAGAAACACAAACTTTAAACACATTCATGAGAAGAAAGTTTATGAGTAAGCACCATTCTCACTAGAGTCACTGAATACTGATCACAATCTCGTTGCTATATCCATGCTTTTGTGGCGTGCCATCCCAAAAACTCAATTTCAAAATTAAATCGCTAATTTTTCTAGCATGACCAGGGGCCAATTTCATAAAGCTGTTAAGCACACAAATTTGCTTAGCAAGCAAATGCTTCTTTGATAAAAACTGGATTACCAACCAGATTTCCATGTGTGGAATATTGCTTTTGACTGGTATTCAGTTGTTGTTTGCTTAGCATGAAAATTACATGGACTTTTGGCTGGTAACCTGTTTTTACTAAGCAAAACATTTTCATGCCAAGCAAATTTTTGTGCTTAACAGCTCTATGAAATTGGCCCCAGTTATCAGCTTTCCGATAAGACATCAAACACGTTAGTTGCCATCAAGAGTGCTAATTTTACAGCCAGAAACCTGTGCAAAAATGGCTCCAATAGGCAGCATTAGCTCAAACCAGTGATGTAGTCGAGACCATCACAAGACCCTGCAAGACCATCACAAGACCTTCAGTCTTAAATTCAAGTCTCAAGCTATTCAAATGAACTGTAATAAAAGCATTCTTTTGTCATGGTTTATGCCTGTTACTTGTGCCTGTAACGAATGGTCTTGTGAATGGTCTTGTGAATGGTCTTGTGAATGGTCTTGTGAATGGTCTTGTGAATGGTCTTGTGAATGGTCTTGTGAATGGTCTTGTGAATGGTCTTGTGCATGGTCTTGTGCATGGTCTTGTGCATGGTCTTGTGCATGGTCTTGTGCATGGTCTTGTGCATGGTCTTGTGCATGGTCTTGTGCATGGTCTTGTGCATGGTCTTGACTACATCACTGGTTCACACCCACCTTGCTTGACGGGTTCCTTGGTGACAATATTCTGAGGTGGCACCGAGGGTTCCATGGTAGCGGGCAAATCACTCTCCATGGGTTCCTCCTCCTTGATCTCCTCTTCCTCATCTTCCTCATCTTCCTCGTCATCGTCACCGATCATGAAACGGACTGGTATCGGGTCAGGTTTCTCCAACATGGGCATGGAGGGGCTGTAGACGGGCGACTCGTGCCGCCCCTCCAGGGCCAGGGGTGGGGACGGCTGGGAGCTGGCCGAGTCCAGAAGGTGGTCTGGGTCCGTGTCCGAATTCGTGCTTGTGTCCATGTCCTCGTGGGGCTCCGCATTGGTGTCTTGCCTATTGGGCTGTGCAGCCGCTGCAGCGGGCACCGGTGACTGTGTCTTGAGGGCCGGGGTTTCGGGGATTGTCACATCCTTGGGTTGTGGTTTAGTGGGTTTGGCTGCAGCCGGAGTTGGTGTCGTCTGTGGTCTAAGTGGTGTGAGTGAGGGAGGCATTGGGAGGCTGGCAGGCTTGGGTTGATGCAGGGATGCTTTGGGTTTCTGTTGCTGCAGTGTTGGCTTGGGAACATCATCTGCAAATGGGTATATATTCCTTTCGTTAACAATTAGGAAAATGACAATACCTTATGTGTTTTATCATGGGTATTGCAAAAGCACCAGAACTCGGTCAGATAAAGCTGAATTGAAGGAATGAATGCCAGGGAGGAGAAATAAGACTTTTGTAATATAAGCAACTATATGGATTTAAAAAGCTAAATTAGATTTAATGTAAAGATCATGAATCCGGATCCTCAATACGTCCAAATCCAGCACTGTGTGGTAGTAGCTTTTGGCAGATTATGGAAGGTTAGAATGAAAACCTGCTGTGCTTACTTTTTGGCACTGGTGCCAGCAGATCTGTCGGAGTCGTCGTTTGTGTTGGCGTTACCACAGGAGACACCTTTTGCACTGGCTGCAGTGGGGGCGGAGACTGCAAGGGGGGTGGCGACTGCAAGGGTGGTGGTGTGGACGCCAGACTGGGCTTGGAGTCTTGCTTTGTGGGTGGTGGCAGGGACAGTATCGGCCGTTTACTCTGCAGCTTGGCCGGCAGGGGTGCCGCCTTGCTGCTGGGCCGGCTGGGCTGGGCCGGGAGGCTCAGGTGAGCGATGGGTACGGGGGCTGCCGGCTTCGGGGTTATCTCCGGCTGAGGCTCTGGCTTGGCTGCCTGGGCAGCCGCTGCTGCCTGTGCGGCGGCTGCTGCTGCGGCTGCTTCAGCTGCTGCGGCTGCGGCGGCAGCTGCGGCTGCTTTTGTCTTGACGGTTGGCTGACTAGTTTTGGCTTTGCTGCTTGGAGCTGCAGTGGGAGCTGCTGGCACTGAATGGAAAAAAAAATCTTCATTTATTGGAAGAATCAACATAGCTTGCAAGTGTCACGACTTCACTCACTTTTTTATGTGAAAGTCTTAGTAATGAATACTGACTAGTCTTCTTAGTAATGAATACTGACTAGTCTAGCAACGGACTTCTCTGGTTGTCTTTACCCAACAGCAACGTACAAAATTGATTTGATTGTCATTTAGGTACAACATATTTGTTTTTACAAACAATTTGCAGTACAGTCGAACCCTGATAATAAGAGCACTGTTAATACAACATACTGCTTATAACAAGGAAAAAATAGGCCCCAAGTCTTTGTTTTTCTTTGTTTTCCATTACTGATAATACAAGGTACCTGTTATAACAAGGTAAATTGTAAAGTCCCAAGGACCTTGTTATAAAGGTGTTCGACTAGTTTGTTGTAAATTAGAACAATCTTTTTTTCTTTCTCAAAACCACTGTTGTACAG
Source organism: Hippasteria phrygiana (assembly GCA_037893225.1). Taxonomy (NCBI): domain Eukaryota; kingdom Metazoa; phylum Echinodermata; class Asteroidea; order Valvatida; family Goniasteridae; genus Hippasteria; species Hippasteria phrygiana. The sequence goes on along the minus strand of JAZGUH010000972.1, from coordinate 120,116 downwards.
TTTGTTATCCTAGACATGAAACCAAACATTTCCCAAAACAGGATACCACATACTGAAGGTCCTTTACAGTGTGCATGGTGTATGGTATTCTCACAAAATCTCACTAGTTTCCTAGGTTATTAACCCCTTGCGTACGGTTGACACAAATACGTGCGGATTGAAAATTGCCACCTGGCCGGTTGACATCTATGCGTGCCAATCTCTGCATTTTCAATCCATTATTGGGGTATTGTGTACATTATGCTTGGCGGCACAAGCCTATTGTTTCCGTTTCGCTTGGCTGCACAAACCGGCCTGGCACCCCGGGTTCTCCCATGTAATGCCCGGTGGCAAGGGTTTAATGTGGAAAGGATCAAAAACATTATAACATATTCTTAATACAGCGTTTTAAATTAAAAATTTCAAAACGCTTTACAAAAAAATTCACAACTACATAAACATGAATTTGATTGACTAATCAAGAGTAATACCTTTTAAAAAAGAAACGTTTTAAGCTGCGATTAAAAAAAATCCATATTCATTAATGATCCTCAAATGAACCGGTAGTCTGTCCCCCAGATTATGGCCATCAACGGAAAAAGCATGAATAACAGTATGCACTGCTAGGCATTAGATCAACTTTGGGATGCACTCCATATATCAGAACCTCCTCAATTTTATCATGTTCCAGTTCGTTCCAGTCCATTCCTGCTGCAAAGCAGTTCGTTAGTGGTATTTGATTTTTCAGTTTAAATGCCTTCTTGAAGTTCTGGACAACCAGGAGCTTACCCATTGCTGGTAGATGTGTGACCGTGACTTTTTCTTCCGCGACGGCGGGTTGAGCTTTCGATGTCAACTGGATGGTGCTGAGCTGGGTGCTGGGCTGCTGTTGTTGTTTGGCCGTCTGCTTCTTCGTGCCTCTAGGAGTTGGCTGCCAAAAGGTACAGGGGAGGTGATTTAAAACCGGGGTCACAGAGTGAAGAAGGGGAGAAAATTAAGAACTATTCATGTAGATCTACTTCACAAATCTTCAGTTTTCAAACTTGGACCCCATTCCCCTGTAAGAACCTCTTGGTACGGTGTGGTTTATGGTGCAGAACTGCAAGTTAGATTATGAGCTCTTCCCTAAACAGGGCATGGGATTTTTTTTAACACCCAAACACTCAACAATGTTTAGAATACATCATTTTGACATAAAAGGCCCAACCAGTACAATATGAGGGTCAAGTATTCACAGAAATGAGGTTAATCCATAGATTTTTCTTTCTTTTTGGGAGGGTGGGGGTTCCTTGGTTCAGTTACAGATCTTCTTCACCCAGGTTACCACATGACACTAGATGCTGCCATACATGTATGTGGAGTGGGTTGCCTTGGAGTGATCATACTGCGCTTATAGTATGCATGGGGAAGGCTGAACCATGGAGCATGCTCGACTGGTTTGTTTGAATACATAAATTATGAATTTTCAAAGTGAACAAAGAAACTGGCGGGAGTGAGATTCGAACCTGCGACCTCCAGAACACCGTACCAGTGCTCTCCCAACTGAGCTATCTTGCCCCATGTTTGTGGTCTCCCAAATTGTCAGTATCTTCGTTCAGGGGGCGCTGACAATTTGGGAGACCGCCAACATAGCTCAGCTGGTACAGCACAGGCATGGTGTTCCAGAGGTCGCAGGTTCAAATCCCGCTCTTTCCCCCGTTTTCTTTGTCGACTTAGAAAATTCATCCAAATTAGCTAGTCAGTTCAGTTTCCCTTGTGGTTGGTTTGACGATACATAAATTATGTACTACTACCATCACACTGCCAGGCAGTCCAAATATGGAATGAAGAGGGTTTGTGCGGATCACTGCAGCTGCAGGTGGAATGTTTTCTCTGGGATTCTTACCGCTTTCCTGGGTGTTGGTGGCTTCCTCCCAGGGGGCGATACTGTGCTCGGTCGTAGCCGCTTCCTTGGTGATATTACCTCGGCTGCAGTACACATGATGTATGCAAGCAGTCAACATATGTGGCTTAAAGTGAAAACGCTGTACCTCTCTACAGAGCTTGTGCAGATGACGTCACTGCCTACAGATCGCCATTTTTGGAGTCAAATTTGCATAACGCACATCGGTCACCTCGTATTTCGAACACATTTCTACCAGCACCCACGTGTGTTTTGAACATTTTTACACTGCGTACCATATGCACGCGATGGCGTATAATACGCAATCGTGTAATTTGAATGCCATTTGACTCCCAAAATGGCTGTATGCACATGCTCAATATGGGCCCTTCCAATGCAGTCAAACTGGACTTGTTTAAACCTATCAATTGACGTAACTGGTATATCACTAGTTACAAAAGCCTGGATTCTACATCCAGGATATTTGGGCCACTGATCTCCATGCAAACTGGATGGCGCATCAGCTGCTCGAGTTGAAGCTGTCGTCTGCCATATTAATACATGTACTCCCAATACTTTAGGTTTGGCAACCAACTCATTCTCATGGTGCATGTTAATCACTGTATTGATACAGAAACAATCCCATACAATAAGAGTGTTAATATGGCCACTGCTCCCTTCAGTTTTTCATACAATGTGAAATGGTCAATGAGCTATCCAATTTACATAAAGATCAGTGATTTAAGGCTGTGCTGGGCCCAATTTCATGGCTCTGCTAACCACAGCTTTCCGCACTTACGATCACCATTTTGCGCTAACAGCGCTAGCGGAAAAATTCCGTGCTAACCCTGTAAACACAGAATCCATATTTACGGGATGTACGCATGCTCAGGAGCCAAAATTCCCCGCTAACACGTGAAATACGCTTGCCGTAACCACAGAATTTTCTGCTACAGTAAGCGGGGATTTTTCGCCAACGGTAAGCAGAGCCATGAAATTGGGCCCAGATGTGAGATCTGAACTTCTGTAGGTCAAGTGTACAAAGTCGGGGGCATTGAAACTCAAAGGGCAATTATGATCAATATTTCAAGCGGTTAATGTGACCCATTTCATTCTCTTTATATACCCCTGAATTTCTCAGACTTTTCATATTTTTTTCCCTTTAACTCGTTTCTATTTCTCACAACCTCGATCAAGTTTTGGTCAATTGTTAAAGATTTATAAGCCTGTTTGTTGATCCTCTGGGTTCATTCGTTGTCTGCTTGTGTCCATCTTCTACATCAGTTAAATTGTAGAAGTTGTATTGTATTTTTTATCTTGAGTGAAGATTTCGTCAAATGCATTTTGCCAACAGCCTCAGCTTTTATGCCTCCATGACCAACTGTTTTTCATTATACATGTACACTGGTTTTCATTATTCACTTGTTCGAGGTTTGAAAATCGTATGCAAAGTAGCCGATTACCTGGCTGGATGTTTAATACATTTTTATAAGTTTTAGCCCGATTTTTACTGAATATTTTTGATTGCAGCAAATATACCAGGCATCCCAGCAACACGAACACCGAGTAATATATCCTCCCTATGGCATTGCCTTTGCAGACAATATACGAGTTCCTCCTCCAAATCAGATAAAGTGAGACTAGTACGTTACTGAAACTCACTTCACTGTTCATTGGACTGTTGGACATGAGCACCATAATATTCAGACAGTGCCTCAGTATGCTGTGTCATGAATGCCTGTCTAACAAAATTTTAAAAGGCGTTTATGAAATTTGCAAATGCCATAAAGTCACTTGACCAAGGTGAACAAGCAACTTGTCATCCCGACAGACATATGGTGTACCAGTATTTGCGTGCACAACTCGTTTAACAAGTAACTGGGTAAAATCACAAAACACAAAACATCTTCTGGCGGAGCTCAAACTGTTGGAACCCACTCTTCTCGGCTGTTTCTCTACATTAGAAACATTCATGGATATTTGCTTCTTTTAATGTTATTTTGTACTCGAGTCGACGCACCTGCATCCATATGGTCCACTCAAGATAATTTTCTGTTAGATTTTTAGCCCTAGGCATCTTTAACAAATCCTTGTTGATCAAAAAATTAGGAATAATTAACTAATCTACATAGAAAATCTGCATATCAACAATAATAGAAATCAGGGCGGATTACGAAGAGGAGTGGGTGCCAACATTGGGTTCGACCAGCTTCACTTGACACATATCGCAAAGAAAGCAGAAATCGACGCTCATGATAAGACAGTGTACCTTGTTTTGTTTGGTAGGTTTTATTGAGATAATACATCAGCGTATAGAGAGCTTGATGTCTTACAGTGTAGTCTTTATGTACAGGCACAATAAGTCTGCTGCTACAAATCTAGCCAACGTTTCTAATTGTCATCCATCTACAGCATTGAGTGCACAAAAAAAACACAAATGCTTTTTTTTATACTTGATTAGAGGACAATAGTAATAAATTACAAACACAGCAACGATGAACACTAAATTTGAAACAATCTGCCTTTTTGCCTTCTTATGGGTTTTTGTTTTCTTACAAAATAATTCCACAAATTAAAAAACGACTGTCTCCCAAAAAAGAACACAAAATACAGTAGACAAATGATCGACCACAACATGGAATTGCCAAAAAAAAAGAAAAAGATTTTGTACAAAACTACACGAAATCTAATCTCTCCATGAGCACCAAACATGACCATTTTTAAAATTGCTATTTTTTTTTAAGAAGTGCCCAAAATAGCCACCAAATCTCTCTTTTTTGGAGGTTCCTGGGTTTTAAATTCTATTTACAGTTGAACATTAATACTTGGGCTATCAGATGGGTACAAAAATGTGGACTTGCCACACCAATAACAAAGAGAGCAAATTTTACATCCTATGAACTAGCCTACTAAAAAAAACATTTCAGAGGGAAGGTCACTACTCGTTCAAACCGGGCGTACCACTTTGAAAAGTTTAAATTGCAGATTGGAATAAACAGATTGAGTTCTCATAAAACACATCTCTACATTCAATCAGTGCATAAGGATTATTAACATGCTGCAGTATGAGCTCGTTTTTTTTAAAAGAATAACAAAATTAGAGATACGATACTCTAGACCGAGAGTTTTTAAAGCTAGAAGTCTGAGCAGAGTGCACTACATGTGTCTAAAAGAATGGCATAGATGTTTTCAAAAACCACCACTGCAGTTGACGACTCCGATTTGTACTGGCCTGGTTAGTCAGATACATTTCTTGGAGACTTGCTTTAGTGGCTTTGTCATTAGAAACATTAAAAACAACTCTGACTTTAATGGCACCAGTTGGCTATGTCAAGTGAAAGCTAGAGCGAGGTCCTAATGTTGGCATACCCACGGGGAACACATAGGGAGAGGGGACGGGGACAGGGCACACGGAGAGAAGAGACAGTTCTTCATAAGCAGTAACACTGATGTTCAGTTCCATTCCGTGGAAGTGACTTCGCGGTTAGGAGTTGAGCAAAAAAATTAAAAAATCACCCTGTCAGCCAACAGGTTACTTGATAGTTCAAACTGAAGACAGGTTTACGACATCACTCATTAAAAACAGTACTGTGCTCACAAATACATCTGCTGAAATGCAACTCACTACCCCTCACACGATTAATATCCTTGCCACGCACCCCCCCCCCCCCCCCCCCCCCCCCCCAGACATACACACTACCACACTCATTCACGCACAGCCAAACTTGAAGGCAAGAAAAACAAACCTTCCAGTTCGGCCAGCTGTCTTTCAAGCTAGCCAGAACAACAACAAAAATGGTCTGAAGACACAAACGCCACTTAAAAGCTTGAAAGAACAAAACTGCTCCCATTTCAACCCCCTCAAAAATAGGTTTCTTTGGGTGCAAGCAAGCGTGGCACGCCCATCTTAAAAGGGGTACATCATCCCTGTCATGTCAACTGGTGGTTTTAAGGGCCTGGCGTTCTGGCTCGAGCAAGCACTTGTAACCAGAAACTTCCATGCCATTCCTAGAGACACGCGCGGCACTCAAGCTGACTGTGTACAAACAAATTCTCACAAGAAGTACAGAAAAGAGAACGCTTCTGAACGAAATAAGCTACAAGTCTCTGTACTAGTAGATGAAATTCCCACCGCTATGTGACCGCTCGTTTGGTGATGGCGTCATACAGCTCGAATAAAAACATTTTCCAGATGCTCATGCAAGTACATACTTAATCGGCACCCAACACCATCTTATTCAGCATGCTAGCGTCCAATTTGCCCTTTTTTTTTTGCTTTTGCAATTTAAAAAATAAACATCCTACACAAATTTGGATCACACATTTGGAATTATGTTTCTCTTAAATTTGTCTCATCAAAATGCAGCACAAGCTTGTCTCAATTTAAGACCATGAATTGAATTGCATCGAAAAGATCTGCTTTAAAACAATTTTTTTTTGGTTTTAGAAGTCTTGCTGAATGTTTTTTGTATATATGCACAATGCCTTCCGAGTATCTTTGTACTTTAAAGTTAGTCCGATTTGAAATGGACTTAGCCTTCAATTAGAAATTCTTAGAGTTTTAAACTCTCAGATGGCTGGATGCCAAACCAAACACCTGATGCCGTAACCTTGGTTTCCCAAATAGGCTATCACCCCCATTGAAAGATATTTGCTAGTCACTAAATGCAGAGACACAGTGAAACACGAGTTCAAGATAAACCAGCACACTAATGGGCATTGTTTCGTGCATTATTTTTTAACAAAACAAATTATGCTGGCAGTTTCCACCCCCCCCCCCTAAATCTCCATTGATTCGTAAGATTCCTCTATCAGACATGGAACTTTATCGGGGTCATCACATGACCAACCCAATATACTCCTGGAAACGACATTGTCCTAAGGATTTCATGTTTCAGAAATTTCACATTTGATGCTGGTATATTTTGAGAGTCAACCACTGCTTCACCGTGTATATTATATCAATGGCCCTTCACCATGCAGTAGTCACCTTTGTCAGTCTAAGTTCACATCAACACAATACGGGGCCCAATTTCATGGCTCTGCTTACCGTTGGCGAAAAATCCCCGCTTACTGTAGCAGAAAATTCTGTGCTTACAGCAAGCGTATTTCACACGTTAGCAGGGAATTTTGGCTCCTGTGCATGCGTACATCCCGTAACTAAGGATTCTGTGCTTACAGGGTTAGCGCAGAATTTTTCCGCTAGCGCTGTTAGCGCAAAATGGTGATCGTAAGCGCGGAAAGCTGTGGTTAGCAGAGCCATGAAATTGGGCCTAGATCATTACACTCTAGGTCACCACAACCCAGGTACCAGTCTCTGAGCCCCATTGCCTTGTATGTGTGTGTGTGGAACGGACCCAAAATGGCCGCTGCATAGTCAAGGTCTATAAAGAGTCTAGCTACCTGACTCCGAGTCACTGCTGTCGGACGAGTTGGAGCTGGAGCTGCTGCTACTGCTGCTGTCGCTGCCTGATGAACTGCTGCTGCTTGCGCTCAGCTGCTTGGTACCGCCAACCTCCAGACTATCTAGGGCATCTTGTTGAGCTGTTAATACACACACACAAAAAGCCAGGGAACCATTTTTAAAAAGTGTTGAGCTTTTTAAATTCACTATTATGTAAACTTCTAACATAGTGTGCCTCAAAAAGCAGAATGCTTGGAAGATCATCGCCCGTTTAAAATGGGAACCCGTCAAACACTCCACAAGGGAGAGAAATTTTACATTTTAGATTGGGAACTACTGCGGTTCCCCCCGTGAACAGCCTAGGAATATCAGGTGTTCCGTATGGAAACACTGCTCTATTCGTACTCACATTATTCAGACCAACCTGTTTCAGTTGGAAACATGCTGAGAAGATGGTGTGCTCCACAAACAAGTATTTAAAATCAAACAGGAATGTTTCCACTTTTAAAATTCAAATGCCAAAGTGGGGTTTAAATTCAAAAGTGGGGTCCAAAAAGATGTTCAATTCCCATTTAAGTGCCTCGGTCTGGTTTTGTATGACATACGAGAGAAGAAAATAACCGCTTGCAAACTAATATCAAATGTAACCATTGGATAAGTTGTAGTCAACTCATAGTTGATACTGGCAAGAGATTGGACCCCCCCCCCCCCCCCCCCACAAATAAAAAAAAAATTCAAAACCAGTTATTACACCCAAAAACCATTTTGTGGTAACAATTTCCTTATGCCAAACCATTCACAAGTTCACTCAAACAGCACATGTACCTCCGTCTTGAAACAAACCGTTCCACGTGAGGAAAACAGCTTGGGATTAACGAAGAGGCAGGAATTTCTCTAACCTCATGTGATTTAGGGCAACTCTCACTGTCCCTACGAGGACCAGAGACCCATGCCAGTGAGGTACCGAGACTAACGTGAGACTTTAAAAACATTCCACAAAAATTGAAGTTTATGTAAGAGCCACCAAAAGATGCAAGTACCTTTTTTGGCAGATTTCTTATTGAAAGTGCCTCCCAACTGCCCGCTGACTGCTTGTAGTCTCTTTTCCAGCTCCTGTTTCTTCTCTTTTACCGCCTCCTCTTTTGATTTACCCTGTCCCTTTTTGGAGGCTGTGCAAGAAAACAGAAAATGTCTTCAACACTAAAGCTTTTTTCTGTGTGGTTTTTTGTAACAGCAAGTTCTGAGAGGTACCTATCTTTTAATTTACTTTTTGGTTTAGTTTGCAGTTTCACTCGAAAAGGCACAGTTGAGTTTTTTGTATGGTGTTACACCATTCACATAAAAGTTACAAAAGTCTAATAACTTGTCATTTAATTTACAGAAAGCAACCCCTGAATAATGAATAAGCATCATCAAAAGCAACGAGAGCTTGAAATTGATCCCTTTTAATGTATTTTACTTCAAGAATTTTACTCGTTATGAACTGATACTATGTGTGTGTTAAAGAATTAAATTACCCCCAAACCCCAAAAGCAAGCACAAATTTTGTAAAACATTTTCAATATTCTAAATGCTCTAATGTGAACTGGAAGTGTGACCTATTTTTGCGAGAGAGCCTCCAATTCTCGTAAACTAGAGATATCTGTGAGGCAAGAGGTTTATGACTGAATAATCTGCTCATTGGTGCAAATAATTATCAGCACAGTGACGCACCAGGGGTGAGATTGGCCAAAAATGAATAATCCACAAGGACCCCCCGATCAACATATAGTTCGTATTTGCCCCAAGGCACCAACTTAAAATATCCTTTTGACGGGTAAAAACACCTTTAGGACAACACCTCAGGAATTCCAGATTGCAAAAGAGATCCTTTACAAATTCTGAAATCCTGACAAAAAATCCTGAAATCAGGAAAATTCCTAACAAATCTCACCCCTGATGTACTAATAGCATGTACCCTAAACACTCCCCCCCCAAAAAAAAACCCAAACTAACGGCAGGATGAGTTTTAAATGGTCGAGTACAATAAATATTTAACGTGATGTTGGACCATAGTCGGAGTAAGGCACAGAGGTCCAGTGTGATGGTATTGGGTTTTTCCTTTGAGGGAATACAGGGGGACTGAGAGTGAGGCCACTCTGGCCAGTTTGCAGTACAATTACACGTTTTTTGCTGCTGGATTTTGATGGGCTGATTAGTCCACTTAGTGCAGCCTGCCAGGGGGTTAGGGTTAATGGACACGCCAACTCACCATACGGTTTCCGGGGCTTTTTCCGCAGGCAGGACATGACGTATCTTTCTAGCTCGCGCAGTGTGGAGGATTTCAGGTTTTCAAAGTCGATCTCTATCTCGTCTGGGTTGGAATCTTTCAGCGCCGGCTCGCGGGACTGGATGATGTGCACCACTCTTCCCAGCTTGTCGCCTGCAGGGGGGGGGGGGGGGTGGGGGGGGGGGGGGGGGGGGAGGGGAAGGACAAAAGAATGACATCGGGTCAATTCACTCCTGCCAATGGATTTTTTATATTACTGCACATTTACAGACAATGTTTGGTAACTTTGTCAATCTCCCAAAAAAAATGTGTGGCAACACAACTATCTTGGAAAATATTGCCTGCATGATCTACAAACAAGAAAAAAGAGCTTCCTGGTCTTTGTAAAAAGCTTGTCGCTTAACCCCTTGCCACCGGTTGACACAAATACGTGCAGATTGAAATTGCCACCTGGCCGGTTGACACAAATACACGCCGATTTTTGCATTTTCAATCCATTATTGGGGTATTGTGTACGTTATGCTTGGCTGCACAAGCCTCTTGTTTCCGTTTCGCTTGGCTGCATAACCCGGCTTGGTGCCCCGGCGCCACCCGGTGGCAAGGGGTTAACATGTTAAACAAAAAATTGCCCATGACTTTCTCCTACCTGGTAATTTATTGATGTCCAGGCTCAGCTGTCTCTTCTCGTCGTAGGACATTGGTTTCGCCATATCCTCATCTTCACTGTCAAATGTTGGCACAATGGCTTTCGTCTTCTTTGACCTATTATTCCAGACAGAGGGAACAAGGATATAAATAACACTTTTCACCATCATGCCACAGCCAACTTATTTTTTAATTTCTTTCATGGCAATAAAGAGGCCTGCTGTCCCGCTCCGCCCAAGCGCCCACCTGACTCAGTACTCTAGGATAATTGGTGTCAAAGTTCACATCCAATTCCGTAAACTCCTGGTGCCACTCAGGTAATCACGTTTAACTTTTACAACCTAACAAACTTCCTTTGCCAAGTAGAACTCCTCTTGCCCCTTCCAAGAACCAAGTCGCAGACCAGCTTTTCTTCAAATTCTCATGACTTTTAGCAGTCTGGTTCCCTGACCCAACGGTTCTCTGATGACTCTTGACAAATCTAGGTCAGGCAGCCGGCACAGTTCAAAATAAACCATAACACTCTATGTCAGTCCAAGTGGTGTCACCAGCGGCAACAAATAATACTGTTATATCCAATCAGCTACACAGGGTAGCATTGATTTGTTTCCATTGAATACTCACAAATTTCAGAATCAACAAGCAAAATAGTCATTAAATTGTTGACACTGGAAAGAGATTGGTCCCCCCCCCCCACATAAAAAAAAACCTTCAAAACCAATTATTACAACCAAGAACCATTTTGTGTAAGGTAACAATTTCCTCATGCCGAACCATTCACAAGTTCACTCAAATAGTACATGTACCTCTGTCTTGAAACAAACCGTTCCACGTGAGGAAAACAGCTTGGGATTAACGAAGAGGAAGAATTTCTCTAACCTCATGTGATTTAAGGCAAACTCTCATTGTCCCTAATAGGACCAGAGGCCTATGCCAGTGAGGTACCGAGACTAACGTGACCACCTGACCTATATATTGTGTGAATCATCAGGTCTGGTAACTAGACTTGACGGTTCATACCTGCTTGAGCTCTTCTTCATCTTGGTGGTCTTGCCGGCCTTATCGCCTCCTGCCTTGGCCTTATTGGTCTTGGCCCTCGTCTTCTTCGGTTTAGCTGCCTTGTTGTCCACCTCCTCTTTGACCTTGGGCTCCGGCTCCTCCTTGACCTTGGCCGGCTTCTCTCCCCTCTCCTTCTCCTCCATATCCCCCCGGTCCTTGTCCTTGTCCAGTGAGGCGGTGTGGTTCTCCGGCTCCTTGTCCTTTTTCCGCTTTTTCTTGTGCTCCTTCTTCTTCTTGGAGCGGTTCTGGGAGGCTTGGGAGAGCGCTGTCAGTTGCTCATGTACTGATTTCAGCTGATGGTGGATTAAGAAAATGCAAACTTTTGAATAAGTTGAAGTATTTGCCAAAGCGGAGGCTGCTTGTTATTTTGAGGCAACAGATATGAAAATTAAGTGCATAATGAGACACAAATTCGGTTTAGAAAAGAGCAGCCACAAAATAACAAAGTACATTCCAAGTCCTTTTTGGGGAAAAGGGCCGAAACAGGTTTTTGACCCATCCTAACTTTTAGGACTTTTTATTTCAAGTAATTCAAGACCCAACGATATCCCACTTTAAGGATTAATACATAATGGAACACAGGAAAGTGGCATATTATTGTCCTCTGAAAAAAATCAAACGGAAGAAAAGCATTGCAGACGGGGTTGGAACATTTCCCAGGTCTTTACAACGCATTTTCTCAAAATTCAGGACTCTCTAGAATGAGTCAACATTCCTAGACTTTTTCGGATATGAATCAAACCTGAAATTAGGGAACCCCCCCCCCCCCCCCCCCTCCCCCACATAATCCTGATATAAACAGTTTTAGTACCTTACTAACAATCATCCTGAAGCTGGAACCACAAACAACCAATTAACCATGCTCCAACACTCAACAAACGTAGAGCTATTTGCCTACACCCCGGCAATCAGATACCATGTACAAGTCACTGCCAACTTAATCCCATCCCAAGAACACGGTAGCAGCTCGGGGTTCAAAATCCCCTACCACCAACCATGCTTGGATGGAACTTCTGGCTCATCTGACACGCAAAAAAGGGTATCATCATTTTGACCACCTCGAATCTCAGATTCAATACTACACACTTTAAACAATTCATGACAAGCACAGGATCTTATCAGAAAATGCTTTTAACATGCATATGTTAAATGCTTAGTGGCAAGTCTTTCAAAGCATTATTTCTGCAATACTTATGTGATGCATATCGGAACTTGTAAGAAGTTAACTAAATGGTGATTCACATTCATGCTGATCAATTTGAAATTTCTATTACCTATGACTAAAATTCAAACTCAATCAACACATTACAACCATTAATTTTACCAGCAATCAACCAACCCATCAAAATATCACTTAACTCTAACTCCCGTGAAATTTTTGCTGGAGACCTTGAAAACTCCAAACCCACCAATGCAGTAGCCCAATCAAGGATTCTAATTTCTTTGTACCGTGACGTTCAGATATCAAGCCCCATGTAGGACAAAACCACCTCGTGGATTTTGGAAAATCTGGAAGGCCTCATCACCCACCTGTGCCTGCAGCTTTGTTAACTGAGTTTCCCTCTCTGCTTCGCTGTCGTCTTCTGAACACGATGACCCCCCCGATGATTCATGACTGCTGGCGTCACTGTCCTTCCCATCTTCATCATCGTCATCATCTGCCGTCATTGGCTCATCTGGCATTTTGGCAAACCGTACCTCAAACACATCCTGAGAGATAATACAAAATATTCTTAAAATACATTTTTAAAAAGTGAGCACTAGATGTAAGCAGAGTTGTAATCAAGTCCCCTCACAAGTCCCCTCACAAGTCCCCTCACAAGTCCCCTCACAAGTCCCCCCCACAAGTCCCCCCCACAAGTCCCCCCCACAAGTCCCCCCCACAAGTCCCCCCCACAAGTCCCCCCCACAAGTCCCCCCCACAAGTCCCCCCCACAAGTCCCCCCCACAAGTCCCCCCCACAAGTCCCCCCCACAAGTCCCCCCCACAAGTCCCCCCCACAAGTCCCCCCCACAAGTCCCCCCCACAATTCTGGTCTCAAGTCACCTCACAATTCTGGTCTCAAGCCATGTAACAAGCTATTCAAAGACACTATATAACAAAAGCATTCCTTTGTCATTGTTCATCCCATGTAGCTTGTGATTGACTTGTGATTGACTTGTGATTTGCCTTTTAATCTGCCTTTTGATTGACTTGATTACAACTCGGGATGTAAGCAATGACAAATGACAATTGTTAATACTTTTTCTTTTGGAAGACGTCCATGGTAGGGTTGTTGAACCTACCACCTGAACAATTTCCTTGACCAAAAACTAAACGGGTGATCAATCGTCAACATACACCAGAGAAACAAACACGATTTTCAGACCTACAGACATTTAAAAATTTGAATCTGTAATCCTGTTGAGCAGACCGCATATTGCGATAAGTTCCCTTCCTTTAGAGCTTCCGTTTTCTAGAAGAGATCAATTGCTGACCACTGTGGTTGCCTTAAAAGAAAGTTTGATACCCTCTGGGCACTGGCAGAGATGATTCTGCTTGCCCGACAAATGCCTTTAAACAGCCAACATTAATGCGGATTGAAAATGCATTACAGATTGAATAAGAACAAGGTGGGGGAAGGGTGTGTTAAATGCATACCTGCAGTTTCCTGGCCATGTTGACCACGTCGTGGTCTGGTGGGTTGTACTTGTAGCAATTTGTGAACATCATCCTCATGTCGGCAGCAAATTCATTAGCATTCTTGTAATTTCGGTTTTCTAATTTTTCCTGAGGAGAAAAGAACAGGTTCTATACGGTTCAATTACATAAGTCTTCTTTGGCCGAATCCAGCAAGAGCATTCAGATTAAATATTGCATTGATATATGGGTTTCACAACTTCACAACTTCCATAGGTTTACAGCACAATAAAAAATATGACAACCCTTTTTTATTTGTGAAATTCAACTATTTTCATATCTGAAAAACCCAAAATGCACTAGGTACTTTAAGGCCAGAACAAAGCCCATAACTTATCTGAAAATCATTCGCATTCATACAAATTAAAGCCTTGTGCTTCAGTGTCATGTCTGGTTCACAGCATACATAATCACGGAGATGTAGTCGTGATTATAGTTTATGCCACGAATCATGTTTCTTTTACCTCAGGTGAACAGGGTTTCTATAATGGTCCCATCAAGGGACTAAGGCCCATGCTGATGAGGTCCACATTAAATATACTGTTATTATTCCATTAAACTGTCCAAAAAAAATAATAAAAATTGAAAAAAGTTTCTAGAGTTTCACCTTTATTGTTCCTAGGTCCATTGGGTGCTTGATGATGTCGTGGTAGTCGTGCAAGCCGAGTACATCAGCATCAACGGGCTTGAAGAAGGGCCAGGCGTACATCTGCAACGTGAAAAACATTAAATGTGGTAAGGACTTGTAAAGTGGCCATATCTCATATCTCAGACTTGTGGAAGTGCCGTGGCCTAGTGGTTTGGAGCACTGAATTCGTGATCTGCCGGTAATTCTGCAGGTTGTGGGTTCGAGCCGGTCCTAGGCTAAGACACTTCTACGTCTAATATGGGTGGAGGCATTATTAATGCCTTGAAGTGGACTAGTTACCCATCCCATCCCTATATTCACACTGTGAAGAGATCATATTATCTGGTCTTGTTTTAGTGTGAGGGGCTGGTTCTTCCACACTTTTCTAAGTGGCCCACACCTCGAGTGCCCTGGGGGCTTGTGATGGGCGATTTGCATAAACAAAAACAACAAAACAACGAGTTGCAGTAAGTAATACTGCAGCCGATTTTTGGCTCATATTAACAATAACCTTAACTAAAGCTACAAAATCCTACTAGATGTAAACCGTTTCAAAGTGAAAAAAAAAAACCGGCAGGAGCGGGATTCGAACCTGCGACCTCCGGAATACCGTACCGGCGCTCTACCAACTGAGCTATCTTGCCCTATGTTGGCGGTCTCCCAAATTGTCAGTATCTTTGTTCGGGTGGGCGCTAGTCAGAAGTCATAAACCCAGAATGCCGTGTAGCCAGGGATCACACCCAATTTTACGATACAACCTGGGAAACGACATTGTGGGGATCACTCAATGAGGATATGACTTTTTAACTTATAATTTATCAAACAATCCACAAGGGAAACTGACAAGGTAAATTTTGAATACATTTTCAAAGTGAACAACATAGGGCAAGATAGCTCAGTTGGTAGAGCGCTGGTATGGGTATTCCAGAGGTCGCAGGTTCGAATCCCGCTCCTGCCAGTTTCTTTGTTCACTTTGAAAATGTATTCAAAATTTACCTAGTCAGTTTCTCTTGTGGATTGTTTGACGAAAATGGTTCAGAACAATGAACGACCCATCAGCTCACTCAAGTTGTGCATGTACCTCTGTCATGAAACAAACTGCTCCACATGAGGACAACAGCTTGGGATTAACACAGAGACTGGACTTTCTCTAACCTCATGTGATTTTAGGCAACTCTCATTGTCCCTAATAGGACCAAAGGCCCATGCCAGTGAGGTACAGTTAAGCCTAGTTTCAGCCTAGTCCCATGATAGCCGGCAACACACCAGGCTACAAGGCACAGACTGCCAGGGCGGAGACAGTTCATGACGTCATTCCAAAAAACAAAAACAAAATGGCATCTAAACAGTCAAACATTTAAACAGTAAAATGGTCTTTGGTAGTTAAAAAATGTTCTGAATGTCTATCTGGTGGATTATAAAGAATCTGATAAGATTCCTTTTGAGTTTCTAACTTCTGGCATCTCGGACAATTGCACTGACAAAAAAACAACTGACCGTGTTAAACCTAAATCGCTAGGGATAGGCTCGACTTTTCCCAAGCTTCCAAAATCCTCTTCAACCGCCGGGTGGATTTTTTGAAGAAGAGAGTTAAACTCACGGCATGTTTTTTCGAGAGCATCTCCTTCAAGATGCCGTAGCAATGCCGGAGCTGGACGGAGAGTTTGGACTTCTTGCCCTTCTGGTGTTGTGCCTCCTCGTCCGGCAGCTCCCGCTTGGGAGGCTTGATCTGTCGGCCACTCTCCCGCCGCGTGGCAATCTTGCTGGGCTTGGGACTGTCCAGCTGAGCGAAGGAATTGTGGAGGGCACCCGGAGGGCCCGGCGTCGTGCTGGGCGTAGTGGTGTCTGCTTTCCGTTTCACTCCCTTTCGGACCTGGGGTGGAGAGCAGATAAAAAAAATAAAATGCGTCACTGCAAAAAATAAATGCATGATTGGCGTAAAAATAAGAAATTGATTCAGGTCGAGTATGGTTTGCTCAGTGATTTTGCCGTTGCATTTACCTCTATCTGGGTTTGACTCGGTGGCCGATTAAGACGGATGCACGCATGCACAGGAGCATGTACTTTTCTCTTTTTCCTCTGTGCATGCAAACCTTTGCATAATTGTTTAGGTCTACAAGTATTTCCCCACACAACTCGCGCATATACCTATCCCAGACAATTCAATGCATGCGCGGTTGACATCAGCCTTACCAGCTGCAGTATATACGTATATATAGTGTGTGTACACTGAGCCCCTGCACTAGCTAGCAAGCGCTCAGCATGATGCCACTATGCATGAATATATTGTGATAAGCTAACTTGTGGCCATTTTCTAAACACTTTCTTCGTCTAGTTCCGGCTTCATCCAGTTCACCATTTGAACCACACAGCATGGACTGAAAAATAGACTCTGGGTTATTTACCCACACCGGAGTCATACCCTACATTATGTGTGTACTGATTGAAAACCACCTGTTTGTGACTGGTTGAAAGTTAACATACAAAATCAAACATATCCTCCTGCTCTCGGATCTTAATGGGCGTCCATAAAAGTAATCAAATCTTAATTTCTCACTTTTGAGACTCCTTGAGGTGGAGAGGACATCTGTCCCTTGCCACTGTGGACAGGTGGGGGTGATAATACAGGCTCCACAGGAACTGGCTGTTGCTGGTTGAGGAGAGTTGGAGGTGCCCCCGGCCTCGCGGTCGTTGGCCTCGTGTTGGGGGCTGTCGGCCTCGTGTTGGGGGCTGTCGGCCTCGTGTTGGGGGCTGTCGGCCTCGTGTTGGGGGCTGTCGGCCTCGTGTTGGGGGCTGTCGGCCTCGTGTTGGGGGCTGTCGGCCTCGTGGTTGGGGCTGTCGGCCTTGTGTTGGGGGCTGTCGGCTTTGTGTTGGGGGCTGTCGGCTTTGTGTTGGGGGCTGTCGGCCTTGTGTTGGGGGCTGTCGGCCTCGTGTTGGGGGCTGTCGGCCTCGTATTGGGAGGTGTTGGTTTGGAGGTAGGGGGAGCCGGCCTCGTGACAGGTGGTGCGGGCCGCGTCGTGGAGGCAGGTGGTGTGTGGTTATTCTCGGCAAGATGAGCGGAAGGGGTGACCGCCGCTGACGCAGCAGCTGCGGCAGCTCCTAAGAAAGAGTACAGGAATGGGAAAATCGGTTCAATGCTTCCACCGTTGTAACTCCCGCAGCACACAACGAAGATGCTGCATGGCTCTGAAAAACAATACCTCAGAACTGACCTTCAATTGACCGATCACTCATTTGACATGTAACCATGCCCCTCAGACAAAAGTACAGAATTGTTTGTAGTAATTTCCGATTGCCCTCATATTCTGCAATATCACGTATTATAGTTCATGTGATTTGGATGCCATTTCACAAGCTGTGTTCACACAATTCTATCACTAGATGTCAATTAAAGTTCCTTAACCCATTGAACCTGTTTAGCCACGGTTTGAGAATGGACACCTGCAGGGGCCAATTTCATAAAGCTGTTAAGCAAAAAAATTTGCTTAGCAAGCAAATGCTTCCTTGATAAAAACTGGATTACCAACCAGATTTCCATGTGTGGAATATTGCTTTTGACTGGTATTCAGCTGTTGTTTGCTTAGCATGAAAATTACATGTACTTTTTGGCTGGTAACCTGTTTTTACTAAGCAAGACATTTTCATGCTGAGCAAATTTTTGTGCTTAACAGCTTTATGAAATTGGCCCCTGGTTGGTTGACGGCTATAGCCGCATTTTCTGTATTTTCAATCCTTTGCTGGGTTATTGTATGCGTTAAGCTTGGCTGTACATTCCCTTGTGTCCGTTTCGCTTGGCTGCACAAGCCAGCCCAGTATACCGACGCCCCATTATAAATACCCAGGATCAAGGGGGTTAAGAATCCAATTCAAGTAATCTGGCAATGTGTGTAATTCCGACGTGATTACATTCTTCAAACAATCCACAAGGGAAACTGACTAGGTAAATGCACCTGTTTACGTGTATTGTACATGTACATTCAAGCACATACTGCTCTATTCATCATTTATCTGTGGCTGGTGTGGGTTCCGCGGTGAATAGAGTTCGGTGAACTACACTGTTCTTGAATGGGGAGTGTAATGAATAGATGGGGCTTTTCATTCCCACTCCCCGTCAAAATCCCTGCATGCCCGCACTTTATCCACGGCCTGCGTGTCCACTCTGTACCGTCCTCTATCGGTAATACCAGCCAGGAGTACGTACTCTCGATAACAGTGCCCCGGACTCAAGGGGTTATTAAACAAGACAGTCATTTCTCCCACAGAACGCCTTTACATGTATCGGTATCACTGTGATATTACAAAGTGCAAACCTAAACTTACTTGGAGGTGCACCTCTGCCACGCCCACGCTTGCCTTTCTTTCCCCCCGCCACGGGGTCATCTGCTCCCGGTTTGGTCGGGGGAGGGAGTTCCACCTCCTCCTGAGGCATCTGTGCCACTTTGGTGAGGAAGAGTTTCTCCAAGGCTTGGGCCATAAGAACAACGTCCTGCCACAAAAACAAAAAAAACACGCACAAAATAAGAATTATCATTTGAACAGCATACTGTGATCATTACAAAGCTGTTTGGTTGAAGTCTTGAAGTGAATTTAGCTCATTTGTGTCAAAAAAAAACTTTTGCATATTTTTTTTTGCAATTTCTTTTGCATGTTTTTCAAGACACGTGCTGCTGTTTCTGCTACCGAGGTGGGATTTGAACCAATAACCAGCTACAGTATCATTCATTTCATACAGCATTTGGTTATGCCCGCTTTTCTCAGATGTTCGAAATGAGTTTGCATCATCTTTGAATGCCAGAGTAGGTAAGGTATAAAATCATTACAGAAAAGCATCAGAAAGGATAGAAATAGTTGAGAAATTGTCAGATCACCATCTTGTTTTAAAAAGTTGACAATCCCGACGTTCAATTGAACCTGCCCGTTAACCCCTTGCGTACGGATGACGCCATATGGCGTCAACAAAAAAAGTGCCACCAGGCTGGATGACGCTATTTGCCGCCGTTTGTGCATTTTCAATCCATTGTTGGATTATTGTTTATGTTACGCTTGACTGCACAAACACCCCGACATCTCCCGTAAAAAAACGTATTCAAGGGGTTAACCCTACCCTTCAACAAGGTGCAATAATTCTGTAAATAATTATGTGCATTTGTTTAATTTCTAATCTGAGGAGTGAAGAGACACTCAGACTCTGTGCCAGAAGGCTAGGGTGAAACGACTTGATGTTCTTCCATTGCCTTGCCATGTAACTAAACAGTGTGGAAATCACCACTATTTGCATGTTACACAGTAAGCAATACCCAGACTGGTGGTCAATTTATAAGAGTAAAACCTAGGGCTTGGAAGCGGACAGTTTCACCACAGCTGAAACAGGAGAATGGCAGCCCCACCACTCACCTCTCCGGGTTTGTTATAGACGTAGCAGTTGGTGAACATGAGATTGAAGTCTGAGATGCAGTCTTTGGCGCTGTAGTAGCTGTTGCTCTCTAGCTTCTTCTTGATGGTGCCCAAGTCCATCGGATGCTTGATGATCTTGAAGTAATCCTGAAAGTATGGAAATGTCAGGATTCATGTATTTATTTGCAGTTTTGTTAAGACATGGCATTTGAAAATAGGGTAGGTAGGTAGGTAGGTAGGGTTTTCTTTTTGTTGTTTTTTGTGCCGAGCATATGTAGGTGTCTACGTGTAGTCAAGGTTTAAAGGTGGTATTTACAACATTTTATTTTTTTAAAGACTTTTTTCCTTAAAAAAACGAGGGGCCATTAAAATAGGGTGGCTAGGGTAACTGGAAGCAGAACTATTTTTTTTTTGGCCTAACCCTAACCTTCCCAAATCCTCCAAAATCATCTTTGCGAAATGGAGGATTTTGCAGGATTGAAGGCATAAGAGGATTTTACCTCTGGAAGAAAATGGAGGATCCAGGTCATCAGGCTAAATCTGATGCTAGATGATTTCGGAGGATTGAGGTTACTGGGGTGTTTACAAAAAAACCTGGAGGATTTTACAGGATTCATGCAGTGGTCCACATAAGAGGATTTTGGAGGATTCAGGTTATATGCAGCTTTAACACTTTGAATTCAGAGAATATTGGAGGATTCAGGTTACATGGAGGAAAATGATGTAGGGAGTTAGGGTTAACCCTTTCAGCCCCAATGGCGACTATAGTCGCCCGTGCACTATACCCCCCTTCAGCCCCAATGGCGATTAAAGTCCACCATGAAGTGCTTAGTGCGTGAACAATGTGGTCACCACAGGCTGCATGCCAATAAACAATGCCGGGCGGAAAAGGTTAATGCCTTTAGATGACTATGAGGGGCAATGGGAAATGGCCCTACCCCCTTTAAAATCATGAAGACAAACAAATTTGTTTGATTTTAGAGTCAACTGTGTGTTAAGTACACGGAAATGAAAGGCTTCATACAATTAAGGTCAAGTTGAACTGCCTCATTCAAGAATACAACTAAAAACCATGGAGGCCAATCCAACCAAACCAATTTAGTACACTCAACTTTTACCCATTAAGCCCCTTCCCTCCCCACAGTGCTTAATACCATGATGCAGAGATGTAGGAAAAATCTTTACCGGTAGACTGAGCTTCTGGGGATCAACCGGCACATGGAACGGCCAGGCAAATTGGTGCTTCCACAGCGCCTTCATGACCGACTTCTGCAGGTACTGCAGCTGGTTTGTCATCCTCCCTGCTGGCCTCTTCAGCTGCTGCGCCTGCGAAGCAGAGGCCGTCTGACTGGCCTGAGGCTGTTGAGTGACAACGACTAGTGTCAACTATCTCAGGACCTTCAATTGTTATTGAAATGGGTTTTTTTAGTGGCAAAAAAGATTTATCCGAAATCAACGAACTAAAATCTGCCATGGTAATCAATGCAACAAACTCAACACCTTGTCAAGGCCACATACGCCTTGTCCACTGAATCCATTAACACCCTTCGACGAAGTGGGTAGTTACAAAAACCATGCAAACGTTTCAATGATGGGTTATGAAAATACTTTGATTCTCTCCAATACGAACCATGTCTGCTTTCATGGCAGTCGAGTCTTCGTTGTGTTGAAATACACTTGTCGTAGTCTGCGTCACGTCTTCGTCAAGACTAGGGGGTCCGCTTTCCCCTGGGACATTCACTGAAGTTGGGTGAAATGCAGTCCTGCACAAAGTGAATCACATTGATACTAGTCAATAGTTTTGTATGTAAACAAAATATACTATGAAACAGCATCTACTTTAAATACTGCAACATGTAATTAGTTGGAGAACAAAGGTGGTACTAAAACTGTTTTCAATTCATTTGCGGGCTTTATAAACATTTGTGATTTGGTGCTGAACATTGCACGAAATTAGAAATGCTTTCAACTAATGAGGGCCTATAGTTTCACAACATGCACAGACGCCTCAATTTCCCTCATCTAGATCGAGTACTCAAAAGCTTCAGTACGTAATTAATTTTAAGAAAGCACCTTTTTCAACAGGGGGAAAAAAGCCTTGCTCTTTTAAGAAACAACTCCATGATTGATACACTTATGAACGCACTTGAAAAGAATGCTTACTTCGTCAAAAACTAACTTCTGAAAATTAGATGTTAACACGTTGACTGCCGACTACCGGATTCTGCCACTACGAGTATACTCGTAGTGAACCAAACGCTATTGTTATGGTAATTAAATACTCTGGCATCACAGAAGACGCATCAAATACGCTGCTGGCAGTATGAGTACATCCATGTATGGAATGGTTGTGATCGATAGAGACAGCTTGAAAGCACCTCATCAGTATGGACGCATGCGCTGTATGTCCAGATTGCACAATGGCAATGTGGTGGCGCCCTATAAATTATGGCTGGCAGTCAACGTGTTAAACCATCTACAGAGCTGCAGCCTATACAGAACAGAAATTGCCACAACAATTTCACGAGAAAGCACAGCGAAGCAATAAATGCAGTATAATTTTTTTCATTTACAGATGATGTATACTATTGGTAATGTGATTGTGAATGGCCGGTAAACTTCACAGAAAAGGCATGTAAGTGGGGAAAACCAATGCTGGCAGTTTAGTGGATAAATTCAAACATTTTTTATTTTTCATTGTTAAATGTATAACACTTTACCATTATCACACAATTGTGGATTGGTATTTGGGTGGCTAGGGGTCAGTTGAGATTCAACAAGTTTTCATGGCTTTGTGATGCTCTACCACCAATGCCTCAAGATAAAAAAAATTAAGGGATACACCCATTAACCAAGCACTGTAAAGAAAGTCTGCACTGTTACAGGCAATACCTAAAACATCCTCTTTTTATTTTAATTACAAGTTCTTAAAAGGGTATAACAACTTACAGATGCTGTTAAAATTTGCGATACTAAAATACTGCAATAAAGCTTATTGGCTATGAAAAACATCATAAAAGTTTAGTAAAAAACAAAAATTGCAACAGTTAGGGGTTGCTTCTGGTTTTCAAATGCTTCTGGTTTAAACAAGGTCTGTAGGAAATTCTCCTTTAAAAAATGAATCTACAAGGAGCTTTTGTCATGCCCAAAGGGACGGCGAAAAGGTTATGTGCACCAGTATCCACAGTGAATAATAGTCCGACAATGATCTGTATTGAATTGCAAAGAAAGATGTACACATGGGTCATGGGGTCCACAGTCCGCAATCTGACCACAACTTCACGCATTTCTATGGTGGACGACAAACTGATAATTCAAATTTTCTATATTTGAACTTCTTATTCCTTCTTGGATTTTATTCAATTTGATGCCGCGATGTTTAGTTTCCAACATTTGGTTAAAATTTGACAAAATCATGAGCAACAGCATGAATGTGGATTGAATGATACTGAGGGTAATTATAGAACTATACACTATTTACTTCTTAAATATTTTTGTACTCGCAATACATGTATGAATCATTTGATTATCGTATTGTGACAAAAGTATGTCTTCCATCCGTACAGTCAAAAGTGGGTATCGTTACACCTGTAATGTTACACGGGTAATTTTTTTACTTGCCTGGGAAAGAAGGGGTAATATTGTATGGTCTCCAGCACTTTATGCGTTGCAAGGCAATCTGGACATTGAGATACAAAGGAAAACAACAAAATCAGCATACAGTGTCCCGAACTGCATGCCAAGCTGGCCGTCACATTGAAAATGCTGTGGCATTTCATCAGGATACATAGAATCAAACCATGATTTAGATTTTAGATTTGTTCTGCATGACATCTTACTACCCTGTTTGCAGATATTACCTACATGTATACTTACTTTGTTGGGGCCAAAAAAAGCGACAGACTTTTCTATTTTGACAAATAAAAATTTGTGTTTCAAATGCAATTTTTTTATACATTTAAATTGCCTTTTTATTATTTTTAAAATCATTTTTGGGGAATGCCTGATCATGTGTATTTTGTGACAAAAGGGGACACTGGACAGCAATACACACGTGGCATTACTGCTACTGTACACTTCTGTACGCACTATTTGTACTAAATTGTGCACACATACAATGTATGGTAAAACAAACAGCTCCTGTCAAAACCTACAATAAGCTCATCAAGTTCAACAGATGATAATTTCAATCAGCAAAATGCTTGTGATAACGGCTCTTTTATGCAAAATGTTCACACTGAACACTGTCAACAAAGCTTGAAATTTTGCAATATACAAGTACTCGATCAATGGATCGCTTTCTCCGCATTGATCTCCATGATCGCGTAAATATTATTTAATGTTGCTTTGCTTTTGGAAATTGGAGAATATATACATGTATATTATACTGTGGGTGAACTAAAATTTGTCTCAACTGAATACATGTATGACTGCTAATTTCCTACAAACAGTGCACATGGCGCAAGTAATTTGAAAGGATAATACATTATTTTGATTGCAAGGGTTACCATTGCTATCGGAAAATGATATCGAACACTCTACATACTTAAAATGAGACAATCTTCTCTTCCTGGATAATGATTTCTTTAGTTAGGTTAACAGCTAGTAGAGGATCTCATACACTTTTCAAAAACACATTCCTTTATCTGGAAATCTTTATTCATCGGGCCAAGAAACGATCAGTCAGCAACCCTCCACACATATGCACCATCTCAAAAACATTCCTCCATGCGATTTCAAAATAGATTGGGCATTGCACGAACTAATGTATGCATTTACATGTATGTGAGCATGCTGGTACAATAATATGAATAAACATGTCATCTTTTGTGACCTCCTGTTATCACGCATACACACGGCATAAAGTACATGCCACATCACCCACGACAACACAAGATTTCCGGATAAGGAACGGATAAGGTACGAGTTCCTCTACGAGCTGGTACCTTGACTTTAGAAATCACTATCCTGATAGAGATTATCCCGCTTAAAATATGTAGAGGATTCAATACCATTATTTTTCGATAGCTATGGTATGCTTGCCACTCTGTGAGTCATACACCGTCAACTGTCAACGACCATCAACAACTGTAAAAGTACATGTTTTAACATGCAAAATAGCTTGACACAGGCCTAGTAAATCTACTGTAAACAATCATTAGCACCTTTGCAGACCTTCACCTTCTTTTTACAAGAAAACTACAATTTATTGCAGCAAACTAGCCGCATACAATACATGTGCAGAATGCAACCTTACAGATGCAAGCAAGATTGTAGCCATTGCTACCTTATTCAAGAAATCATAATTTTTGCCTAAAAAACTACTTTTTGCACACTGTTTAACTTGAATAAAGGTGCTAATGATGATTATTTATAGCAAATTTTCTATATCAAGATATTTGGGATGCTAAAGGGTATATTTTTTAGTTGTTGACGGTTGTTGACTGTCCTTGACGGTTGTTGACAGTCGTCAATGGTTGTTGACGGTATTCAGTACTAGAGACTCTTGCTGTACCAGAGATCTTTGTGATAGCCTAGTTGTACAGCCAGAGGCAGTCACTCGGGCTTGTCTGGTGCAACATCTTCACATGCTTTTACAAAATAAAATTTAAAACAAAGCAAATAAACATGCAAATAGTCCATCAGTAGGCATAGGCACAAAAAAAACAACAACAGATTTATTCAACTCTTCTTTAACCCCTTGAGTACGGTATTTTATGGAAGACGTCGGTTCTGGCAGCCATGCGAACCGCTACAATGTGTTTGTGCAGTCAAGCGTAACATAAACAATATAAATCCAACAATGGATTGAAACTGCACAAACGGCGGCAAATGGCGTCATTTAAAAAAAAAATGTTTAAGTTGTTGAGTCCCAACAAATTCGCTGCCGGTGTGTTTTGCGCACTCACGTATCATACCATGAAACAGTCGTTGATAAAGCGTGACTTGTTTGTATTCGATGGCGACTGTGACGTAACACGCGCCCTCCTAGGGTATTGTATACGTTATGCTTGGCTGCACCAGCCTCCTCTTTCCATTTCACTTGGCTGCATAACCCGGCCTGGCGCCCCCATGTAATACCCGCCGGGATGCCCGGGTTAAAAAGAAGAAAATGACATTACACAGAAATGCTCCTAGTCCTACTCGCAGTCTAAAAAATGTAAAAATCGAAAAAAGGAAGACATTGACAGAAGACTGAAGAATGTCAGCTAGCCTATGAGTTATTGAAAACAGTAGCGTTTTGTGTAACTTGTTACAATTGTGCTAGGGGCAAACATAACAAAATATTATTCACAGCAAAATCACCCTTAAAATTAAAATGTACACAAATTTTTAGGGCCAATATATTATTACAAAATTTTTCCTCAGAACACGCAAGTCCCTAGACGAGACTCTCCAGACATTAAAAACACATACACACGGCATCTGCTGTACAATGGAAAATCCCGCAATTGATTCAATAAAGTGACACGTGCCCATGCGTCACAAATTTAGCCGCGAATACCGGCAATTTAACCCCAACTTTGCGACACCGTACCTTAAACATTTATGTAGCAGTCATAACAAATTAGCAACCACTTTCTGCTATAACTCATAAACAATCATATTAAATATTTTTAAATTAAAAATACAGCGTGCAAAATGTGAAATTTTGAGAACAAATGTTAGCGTCTGCTCATTTTTCCAGCTTTCCACGAAAAGAAAAGCCATTCGTTCTCGAATGTTCTCAACAGAGGAAAAATTACACAATTTGGGGTCTCATATTTTGGCTAATAAAGCATTTTGGATGTAAACTAAAGTTCTGTACCCTTACACGGTGTTCTGTACTGACTGCTGATAACCCTGCAGCGTCGGATGGCCCTTGGAGTCCATTCCGTCAGCAGGATTACAGATTACACCAACGAGCTTTCAGAACTCTGTAATGGCGGACCAGCAAATATTACAGCTTCTTTATGTGAAAATGCTTTTCTCTCATTGGCTAAAACGGTGTCACATGATACATTCCTTGTCGTTCGTGACAAGGTTGAACCGTAATTTTCCCCGTTTTCTACCATATTTAACACAAATATCCATATCCTACTATAACCATAGTGAAATTTAATATTTTATTTATACAATTATGGTGAGATACTACGAATATGTAAGGCGATTTGTCTGAAAAATGAACGATTTTCTTCGTTGAAGCCGACAACTTTCAGATGGCGTTACATCAGGCCCAAACCGCGTTGATTTCATTGGTCAATGCGAGGTCATGTGATCTATTTCCATGAAACGAAACCTATTTTTGAAGGCTATTTCTCAATATTATCATGTGTTGGATTGTACATAAGCTCTGTATGTGTTTTCATTCCCGATCCAGGGGTTCTTTATTCTCTAATCAACCCAAAAACAGGTTAAAATTACTTTTTTACAGTCGGATGTAAACGACCCAACCACGACCTCACCCGCTTTTCAGCGAGTGATTGCGCATGCGCATCAACCTTTTTAGCGCCATGTCTTTTTTGGCCTCATTACGATCGTACGCGAGGGGCGGTCCCTCTAACAGTTACAGTGGGGTGCAAACGGTACATGGTAGAGCAAAATCAAAACAACCGACTCATAACATTTGGATATGAACAAATACAATGAGTTTCAAGTAATAATTGATCCAAATTTGTTTAAAAGTACTTGATTTTGTCATTTCCTTGCTTTTCAAACATTTTTATCTTTTCGATCTACTTTTACAAGGTATTCAAATGAATGTCTTGAGTTCATAATTACGACAAATTAATGATCGACCCGAGGAATGTAAAAAGCACACACTAGAAAAATTGAATATTAAATAAATTGAAGGGGGAAAAAAGCACAATACCACTGGTAATAAAACACAGCTGATAGTAGTCGCACTTTTTATGTATTTTTATTTTGATATACTCACTTGAAAAATATGTTTTCCCTTTAATATAAATCTGTCAATTAAAAATTATCTAAAATAAATCTAATGACTATTTGGTTTACGGTGATTTAGCCTTGATATATTTACAACACATTTTGTTTTCCAACAAAGGTCCCCATGTTTAAAACATAAATTTTTAAACCCTTTCCACGACAGCTTTACAATGTGTGCCAAATAGTTCTTCCCTATCGACCCAAACTTGCTAAGCATAGAAAGGTTTGCTATGTAAACCCGAGCCTACAACTACAAGTCACAGCCCAAATTTCACACACTGTATGTTGCTTCTGACCAATTCTCAAATGAATTATGTTTAGCACGTAAATATGCTAAGCAAAATTTTCTGCTTGGCAGCTCCGTGAATTTCGGTCTTGGATAATTTTTTTACAATCAGGGGTGAGATTTGATGGAAAATAGAAAAATCTATGAAACATTCTGAGGCATTTGATTTGTATGGCATTGCTGAAAAAATGCATAAGAAATTTACATATTCTACCAAAAGATGCGGTTCGAAATTGCAAAAATAAGGTCATCAGAATTAAAAAAAGATTTTTTTCAGGTTGCAGAGGTCATTTTGGAGTGATTGATTAAAAACAATTTCACGACTAAAAAAATCTTCTAAAATCTAAAAACTGAGTAATCTCACACCTGTACAGTAGATATAAACTAATTTATCAAACAATAACACTAGTTTTTAAAGCATTTTCCAACACAAATACAGGGACATTTCTGTTGGGACGTGCTGTAGGAATTAAACAAAATGGCAATAAATCAAATACCCCAAAAATTAAAATATAACTATTCATCACCAAGTCATCATCCAACAAATATCTTATACTTTTACTCTTATCCAAAAATGTTGTAGAAATGTGTTTACATAAAAATATTGAAATAGTAAACAGCCTTCGTTTTTACAGTTTGTGTGTGTGTGAGTTTGTATATGCCGGCAATCGTGGACCTAGGACAAAAGAATTCGAGCGTAGACAAAGGGGTCCACGTTTGACCTAACGTCCACGATTAAAAATCGTGTACAAAACCAATGGGAGGCCTTCCGAAAAAGTTAGAGTATAAACAAAAGAGAAACAATGGGAGGTCCACGATTGCACCCGTTTACATGACTGTGTGTGTGTGTGTGTGTGTGTAGCCTATACAATTTCATTTAATATTGAAACATTTTATGGAATTACAAATTGAATTAAAATATAGTATTTATCAGAGGTGAGATTGGCCAAAAATGAAAAATCCACGAAATCTGCGGTGTTTGGGGGATGCTGAGGACCCCAGAGCAACGTAGGGTCTACGGTTTGTATTTGCCTGGAGGCACTCCCTAAATTACCCATTTTAATTGTCTATACCCACTTTTACAGGTAAAAACACTTTTAGGGTAACGCCTCAGGAATTCCAGATTTCAAAAGAGATTCTTTCATTCTGAAATCAGTAAAAAAAAATCCTGACAAAAAAATTCTGACAAATCTCACCTTTGATTTGTGTGTGATAAACATGCTGTTTATGAATTAGGTTTTCTACATGGCATACATTGGCAACAGGCATGTACATGGCTCAAAGATTATATAAAATCATGGCATAGATGGATAGCAGACACAAGGCAAAAACCAAGTTATTGCAAGTTTGCCATCTTGGTGGGCAAAATAACCCACTACACGTGTCAACAAGATATAATTATCTGTCTCATTGTCACACACGTTGTGTGTGTACACTGTGCACGGTACGTGCGGAACTTCAGCTCACTTCCACCAAGATGGTGCTTGCAGGAGTTGTGATATCATCTGCAAACCTTCTAAAACAAATTGAAATACAGCTTACTGATCAAACAAAAGCCAACATTTTACACTGTAATTTTTAAACTCAAATTTTAAGCAATTTCAAGCTTGGTTAATCTAGGTTCTGGAGCCAAGGGGAGCAAAATTGTAAAATTGTGTTAAAAAAATTGTGTTAAAATTTCATGTTGTCCACTCCCCCACCCCCACCCCCACCTTGGCAATACTTTCCATATCATTTTTGCAGAGCTACATTAACCCTTTGCGTACGGAAGATGCCATATGGCGTCAAAAAAAAAGTGCCGCCAGGCCGGATGACGCCATTTCCCGCTGTTTGTGCAGTTTCAATCCATTGTTGGATTATTGTTTATATTATGCTTGACTGCACAAACACATTGTAGCGGTTCGCTTGGCTGCCAGAACCGCCGAGACACCCCGACGTCTCCCGTAAAGAAACGTACTCAAGGGGTTAACACCCTAACCCTCAGGTATGTTCCTACAACTTTCTTAAAAAGTTGGACATCAAGCCCCATGTGAAGTAATACATTTTATAGAGCTTGTGCATACAGCCATTTTGGGAGTCAAATGGCATTCAAATTTTTTACATGACTGCATATTATACGCTGTCACGCGAAAATGTACGCAGCGTAAACGTGTTCTAAACACGCATATATGTGCTGCTCAAAATTTGTTTGAAATACAGGGCGGCCGATGCACGTCATGCACATGTGACTCTCAAAATGGCAATGCACAAGCCAATCTGCAGACAGTGACGTCATTTGCACAAGCTCTATAATGCCCAAGCCCTACAGTCCTAAATCCATCAAAATCCAGTCAAAGATGGAAGTGGATCTGTGAGGATTTGGAAAGATCAGGATTAAGCATAATACTTTAGGTGTTGCAGTACTGATCATTCCACTGGCATATTATCATCCAATACAGTCCAACCTTTATGAGTACAAACATGATTGGATAATAACTGCAAGCCACCATGAATTCGTTTCCAAGTATATTATATCTTACGGATATAATTAGCATTCATACAATATACGTATATTTCAATAATAACTATAAACAGAAGTTTGGGAAGCGGCACTTCTATGTGTACATTTTCCGCAATTTCCAATACTGCAAAATCATTTGTCGAGAAACAAATACTCATTGGCAGATTTTTTTCTCCAGATTCCAGATTTTTCAGCAAGTCCATCTGTTCAACTTGCAGTATCAATGAACCTAAGCAACTACAAAGAACATCTAGAAATACAACAAGAACAACACTGCATGGGAAGGACACAGACTTCCTGTGCCTGTATAATAAAGTAAATCATCCAAAATTTTGTGTAATTCTGTCAAAACTGATTGAGTAATTATTAACATTAAAGCATGCATTTAAAAGCAAATGTTAAAACAAAATACTGATGAAAATATGTAGACAATTTATCCCATGCCCCTCAAGCCAGAGTTGTTAACCGAGTCATCACAAATCATCACAAGTCACATCACAAGTCACTTTACAATTCTGGTCTCAAGCCATGTAACAAGCTATTCAATTAACAAAAGCATTCATTTGTCATTGTTCATCCCATGTAGCTTGTGATCTGACTTGTGATCTGACTTGTGATCTGACTTGTGATCTGACTTGTGATCTGACTTGTGATCTGACTTGTGATCTGACTTGTGATCTGACTTGTGATCTGACTTGTGATCTGACTTGTGATCTGACTTGTGATCTGACTTGTGATCTGACTTGTGATCTGACTTGTGATCTGACTTGTGATCTGACTTGTGATCTGACTTGTGATCTGCCTTTTGATCTGCCTTTTGATCTGCCTTTTGATCTGCCTTTTGATCTGCCTTTTGATCTGCCTTTTGATCTGCCTTTTGATCTGCCTTTTGATCTGCCTTTTGATCTGCCTTTTGATCTGCCTTTTGATCTGCCTTTTGATCTGCCTTTTGATCTGCCTTTTGATCTGCCTTTTGATCTGCCTTTTGATCTGCCTTTTGATCTGCCTTTTGATCTGCCTTTTGATCTGCCTTTTGATCTGCCTTTTGATCTGCCTTTTGATCTGCCTTTTGATCTGCCTTTTGATCTGCCTTTTGATCTGCCTTTTGATCTGCCTTTTGATCTGCCTTTTGATCTGCCTTTTGATCTGCCTTTTGATCTGCCTTTTGATCTGCCTTTTGATCTGCCTTTTGATCTGCCTTTTGATCTGCCTTTTGATCTGCCTTTTGATCTGCCTTTTGATCTGCCTTTTGATCTGCCTTGTGATCTGCCTTGTGATCTGACTTGTGATCTGACTTGTGATCTGACTTGTGATCTGACTTGTGATCTGACTTGTGATCTGACTTGTGATCTGACTTGTGATCTGACTTGTGATCTGACTTGTGATCTGACTTGTGATCTGACTTGTGATCTGACTTGTGATCTGACTTGTGATTGACTCGATTACAACTCTGCCTCAAGCAAATGAAAAAATAACAGAACACAACTTTTATTCTCCACATGGCAAGAAAGATGAATAAGAATGAAAGTTTACCTTCTTCTGCCAGGCACACAACAAGATGTACATGACAGAAAAAGCAAATGTTGTACCTTGCCTCTTTGACAATGGCATTTTTGTTTTGTCAATACGTACTCATGTACAGTGCAAGTCAACAAAAGTATACCAGAATATAGGGGTGTATACACACACACTGATCACCAGTCAACATCACTCAATTCCGCATTCACTCACATAAAGTTTTGACTTGATTTGAGTAGATACTAGATACCTGAAGCTCAGTAATTCGTGACCTGACATGTGTGGCTGACTTATTTTCCTTGTCTACGTATTCGTATTGGTACCAACTTGATGATCAATACCAGTTTGACTCACATGTGATTTGTATGGGGATCTATCTCGGTATAATTTGCTTTGACTCACAGTGTATAACGTACTGGCCCGTGGGAAAATATGGAAAAATACTTGGTTGACTTGCGTCCGTCTGTGCAGACCACACTGACTGTACCACTCTTTGGTGCTTGCTCTCAAATTTCTTCGGTCATAAAACAAGGCGTGCGTACTATACTCATGAATTGTCAATCGTACTTGTCCAGTGAATGTTGCAACAGCGTTTCATCCACCAATGGCAATGGGACTGAAACAAAATGGCAGTTAATTGACAATTTCATGATATCCATCCCACGCAAAGGATCAATCTTTGCTTTCCGAGACAAGGACCGCACGGAGTCACATCAAAGTGTAAGTCTTCCAAACTTTTTTAAAAGCCATCTCGGCTCTGATGACAAGACATCACAATTTACTCTCATCACTGTGTAGTAGGAGTATAGAACAAGAGCCTTCACCTAAAATCCCAAATCCTTTCTTGTGGTGAAAACAACGATGGCATATCATGACGATGCTGAAAATTGCAACTGTGCATGTAGTACTGTGATGCACGTTCAACACGAATGTAGAAAGATGGACTGCTAGAGGTATTTCCGGAGCTCTTCGGCTTTCATGAGTAAAACATTGATGTCTATGTTGGGATAGTTCTGGAATTAGAGGGTAAAGACGACAGCAATGAAAATGAACATTCTGATTGAATTTAACACGTGGGTGTTGTGCGACCACCTTTTGCGTTCACACACGCGCGTGTTAGTTCACGTGGGTCATTCGGGATAAAATGTCATTGTGCACATGCGCAGTTGATTCACCGAACTGGCTTATTGAATGCTGATTATTCTATGGAGCCTCTCCATTTTTCAGCGATATCTATGAAATGTACACATGTTCGAGGACCGAAACTCATTATCAAACAGCTCATATGCATCTCCGGCCCTTTGGTACAAAATCTGACATAATGCAAAAAAACATTAACTCCTTGCGTACGGATGCCACAAATATGCGCAAAAAAAGCAGTGCCACCAGGCCGGATGACGCCATTGGCCGCCGTTTGTGCAGTTTCAATCCATTGTTGGATTAAACAGTGCCACCAGGCCGGATGATGCCATTGGCCGCTGTTTGTGCAGTTTCAATCCATTGTTGGATTATTGTGTATAGGTTACGCTTGACTGCACAAACACATTGTAGCGGTTCGCTTGGCTGCCAGAGCCACCGTGGCACCCCGACGTCTCCCGCAAAATACCGTACTCAAGGGGTTAACCATGACACCCAACTCTTTTACGACACAAGAATACTGGTATTCATTACCTGAAGAAGCTTCATATTGCAGGCAAAGTCTCGAGTCAAAATAATCTCTTTCTGTAATCTGCACAAAAGGAGACAATTTGTGAAAATTTGATAGGAATAATTGTTGAGTTGTACAAACAATGAAGCAGTGTACCAAGCGTGTAAAACAGAATTTACTTCGCAGATTACTAGCTTTTATAGCTTACTGGACCAATGTAAATTTGACCTGAACCATCTGAGTTTCTGATGAGCGAATGTTTGTCGCGAGCATACAATAGCGCAGCATGATCTCCCAATTGTTTTGATCGCACAGGGCAGTTTTGTCCCATCCACCAATTGCACAGGGAACTTGCGCGATTAGCCCATCAAGCAAACTGTTCCTGCTTTGACTTTTGCTCCATCAATAGATCGCACAAAATCTTTGCATAATCGGCAAATGCTTGCACAATTGACCAATACTGGGCACGAACAATACGTCACCAACACCACGAACTGACACTCTCTAGCGCGTGAGTGCCAGGGCGCGCGCGTATTTTACAGAACAGAGTAATTTTCGTTTTCACGAACTGACACCCAAGTAGGGGAGCGCGCGCTAACCACATTTTCATTTTCACGAACAGAAACCATTCTTAATTTCACGAGTTTAGAGGTTTTCGGTTCAATGTTTCTGTAAACCCACAGGTATACAGATGGAGTAGATTCGTGTCAAAGCTATTAAAGCATTTTTCTTTGAATGGTATGTCCGATACATGCTTGCGTGTCAATTCGTGAAAACGAAGTCTTCTCTAGCGAGTCAGTGTCCGATGTGCGGGCGCACACCTGGGTGTCAGTTCGTGAAACCGAAATTTACTCAGTACGCGGTTTCACGAACTGACACCCAGGTGCGCGTGAGTGTCAGTTCGTGAAAACGGTGACGAATAGATCACATGAGACTTTTGAGATGCTGGTGGCAGTAGACATATACCGGTCCTTTTGACTAATTCTGAGCATGCGCACAATTGGTGAGAACAATGGAAAGGGACCGGTATGTCTGCTGCCACCAAGCATCTCAAAAGTCTCGCCACCAGTGTACATGTACGAGTGTTACATACTCTATGTGGACCTGTAAACAAAAGAGTTGGGTGTGAACAATAGATGAGAGACCTTATGTGGACCTGACCCAGGTCCACACAAGGTTTTGCACTTTTGGAAAAAGAGGTCTAGAGGTAAAATTGGGGTAGGGTTACATTTGAAAAAGTGAAGGGTGACACTTGAGGGGACCATAGTCACGAATTTGGGTTGGAAATATTTCCTGGTTGTGAGAATAATTAGTATCTTGCCCGACAATTCTTAACTACACGAATACAAAGGAATGTCCACATAAGGTATGTAATGTAGAGCTGTATGGGAAGTTTGGTGTATAGAGCTAATGAGTTCAGAAGCACGTCCAAACTTACATGTGCAGTATGAAACTTACAAGTGTCATGCTTAAGGACATCGTCATGACCATGGATAATTATCCACTTTCCAAAGAACAACTACTCACTATTCAATGTACAGTCACATTTTTAATTCAGGCTTGGTGTATCCAGAGCTGTATTAGATGAATAAAGAAACTTACACAATCATGGCACAGCACACACAAATCAGGAAATCGGGTCTCCTCTCATCAGCAAACAGCGAATCCCATAACCTGATCACATCTATAAACAATTGATAACATCAAACAATCATTAACCTTAACCCATTGTGTCCAGCTGTTATTGATAAGGGGGGGCTGGTATGCCAAGAACGGGCTGTGCAGACAAGTGTAAATGCAAACAATGAATGGTCCTATTCATCGCACTTGGAGCCCCCTTTCGTGTGAATAAAAAACTTTGTTTGAAAAAAGCTCGTAATATTCATTACACTTCCATTCAAGAACAATATAGTCTAAACATGAATGGATTGAGTATGCACAGGAATGCGCATACAGATGACAACCGCCAGGTTGACTTTTTCAAACCCCAGCTATGGTCTTCGTCCTTATTCAAGAGGTTAACTAAACAACAATGGTCTTAATTGGTCATGGTTCTGAAGGTGGAATTTGAACAAAAAGGGATTTGGACTAGGGACAGTAGAGGTGGAAAGGGAGGAAAATATTAGTGCCGATCCAACCGCTGCCTGAGCAATAGTCCACATTTTCCACGAACTAAGAGCGTAATGAATATATGCATTCATAGGGTTCATTGAAACTGTACCACTAATTATGCAAAGCGCCCTCTATTGTCTAGTGCACATAACCATGCGAGTGAGTTCTCTAGGTGGGCAGCCATCTTGTATGCACATAATTCATTACCGGTAGACATAATACATTACCGGTAGCTGGCTCAAATATAAGTGTATTTTGATTTAATCCAATCCATCTGATCATTACAAAGAGCACTATCCCATTAACCCTTTGCGTACGGAAGACGCCATATGGCGCAAAAAAAAACCAGTGCCACCAGGCCGGATGACGCCATTTGCCGCTGTTTGTGCAGTTTCAATCCATTGTTGGATTATTGTGTATGTTACACTTGACTGCACAAACACATTGTGGCTGTTTCGCTTGGCTGCCCGGGCCGCCGTGACACCCAGACGTCTCCCGTAAATAACCGTACTCAAGGGGTTAAACTCTGGAGTCAACATGGAGTTCAGGATAAGGTTACCAACGACGTGAATTTACTTCAATAAAAGTGTATTTATTAGTTGGTACTCCCAAAGCAGCGTGACAAACAGCATCCTCAGGAGGTCAAAATATAGCTCCAGTTCTGCATTGAATAGAGGCTGCATTCAATTATTTGTCAGAGCGTAACTGGTTTTTAAGAACCTCATTTAAAGAACATTTTAGAAATCTAAGCATGTTTTAGCAAATTATCATAAACTTTCAGAAATTCTTGGAAAACTGTTTCCTAGAAACAAGAAGGATAACTTTGGGGGCCTGACCAAAAAAGAAGAGTACAAATTAACACCCAGTCTTCCTAGCATGGGATTTGGTATAACAGACCTGGAAGAGGGAATTCTTGCGACAGTAGAAGCGTCAGCCAGCGGAAGCCAAAGAACTCGGGCCTGAGCCCCTGGGTCTCAAAGACCCTGGCAATGGATGGGTCGCACTGGCCTAGCATGGCCATCAGGTGCTGCATCTTGGCATTGATGCCGTCCGGTGAGTGGTCTAGGGACTTGATAAAGTTGTCACGGATCTGGGACATGAGGTTGGTGAAGCAGAAGAAGGTGTCGGCCTCGGCGTGCTCTAGAACCCGACGTAGGAGATAAAATCAAAACATTTATATGGTGCTTTCTGTAGGTGATTTAAGGCATTCTCTACTGTGTGAATAAATTAGTCTTTAACCCCTTGAGTACGGTATTTTACGGGAGACGTCTGGGTGTCGCGGCGGCTCTGGCAGCCAAGCGAAACGGCCACAATGTGTTTGTGCAGTCAAGCGTAACATACACAATAATCCAACAATGGATTGAAACTGCGCAAACAGTGGCAACGGGCGTCATCCGGCCTGGTGGCACTGGTTCTTTTTGCGGCATAGGACGTCTTCCGTACGCAAAGGGTTAACTGAGTTTTAACCCTAACTCCCTACATCATTTTCCCCCCATGTAACCTGAATCCTCCAACATCCTCTGATTTCAAAGTGTTAAAACTCCATACAACCTGAATCCTCCAAAATCCTCTTATGGGGACCATAGCATGAATCCTCCAAAATCCTGCAGGTTCTTTTTGCATACCCCTAGTAACCTCAATCCTCCAAAATCCTCATGTATCACATTGAGCCTGATAACCTGGATCCTCCATATTCCTGCAGGGGCAAAAACCCCTAGTAACCTCAATCCTGCAAAATCCTCCGATGCATCAACTTCCAAGTGCCCTCAATCCTCCAAATTCCTCCATTTTGCAAAGAGGATTTTTGAGGATTTGGGAAGGTTAGGGTTAATTAAAGAAGTTGGTGGAAGGTTGAGTTTTGGATGTACACAGGAGCCTGTTCCGGTGTTTCCGTGCCAAAACAACAAATGCCTGTTTACCTGGGGGAGGTGAGTTGGTCTCACCATCGCCTGGGTCTGAAAATTTGAATCATTTCTTTGGTATCTATTGAAGATTTATCCTCTGTTTAGATCTCTGGACCCAGGCTAGCAACCCGTGTGCCTGTGTACTTCCCATAAGGCCAAATAAAACAACATGTGTTGCCCTTAAATGGGAAAAATCGGGATGTAGGGTCAGTCGGTCGCTTAAAATTATTATTTTGTTTTTACCATCCATGAAAACAATACTACATTGTCGGAAGTCGGGAGGAAAAAAGTAAGCTTATTTAACCCCTTGACCCCGGATTTCATATGGGGGCGTCGGGGCACCAGGCCGGCTTGTGCAGCCAAGCAAAACGGAAACAAGAGGCTTGTGCAGCCAAGCATAACGTACACAATACTCCAATAATGGATTGAAAATGCAGAAATTGACGTGCATAGACGTCAACCGGCCAGGTGGCAATTTTCAATCTGCAGGTATTTGTGACAACCGTACGCAAGGGGTTAAAAGTCAGATGGCGAAATGCACGTTTGTGCCGTCGTAGCTGCATTTAAAGACAAGATTTGAATAAAACTTGTTCATTTTGTGTGGGAAAAAATGAGATTTTGAAAATTCCTTTACAAAAAAAAGAAAATGCGACCCGACTTTTGCGACTTTTAGGGTCGGTAGCGGAGGGCAACACAACTATTTGGTTTTCTTTGGCCTAATGATGAAGGGTTCTGTACTTATAAGTACAGAACCCTTAGCATAGAATTTCTTTGCTAGCTCGGTCAGCACAGCATTCTAAGCAGTTAGCACAAAATCTAGGATTAGAATTCCATGAAAATGGGTCCTGAGCTCATGTAACCATTTATTAAATTGTACAAAGGCTCAGATTACAGAAAAGCGTACCAGAGTGCACAATTTGGCAGGAGTGTACAGGCAGGTTTTTACAATCTTAGCTGGGTTCGACTCCCGACAGTTTTTAATTCTGGACAAAAAAACCCTACCTACCCCTGTTTTCAATCTTGGAGTCGGATGCAAAGACGTAGTAGACGGGCCCGATGATTTCGTTCATGCCTTGCACGTAGTTCTGGCCGGGGTTGAGCTTGGCGTAGGTGAAGAGAATCCTCTCTACTACCTCCCAGTGGGCCTCCTGTCCCTCCGGCAGGGTCTCGTGCCCAAAGTCGTAGCTCTTGGGCTTCTTCTTCTGCGTGGTGGTCTGTTTGGGGCACATCAAATCAAAACATACATCAAAATGCACATTTTACAGAAGTCTTCGTCCACACTTCTTCACCAAATTCCACATGCCTGTGAGCATTGTACCAAGGAACATGTTTGTCTCATACTCTACTGATTACATGCAGATCCACACTGCAAAAGTTGATGAGAGCATCTTTCAGCACTGTTTTATCAATTTTCTGTCAATTGGAAATACGAGAATAAAAGCTTGAAAAAAAAAGAACCACCAGGATATGTCAATGTGAACTGGGATGATGAATTTACACATCTGGTAATAATAATAATAATAATAATGTGTACAACCTAAAGGCACACATATCCACCACTCACGGTGTCAAGATGACACACCGGTAGTATTTTTTTCATGCAGTTAGACCCAAACAAGGCTAAAAGCACTCAATTTTTTGGTGTCAAATGGCCTTACACTGATTCCAAGCTTATTCCTTGCTACATCCTCCGAGTTTAGCAACGTGTGCTCCACTCTCTTCCTCAGCGTCTCTATGTTGGTTGTTGCATCCACCAGCTCCTCACAGGGGTACTCCGTGGCTTGCTGGAAGAACCCTATGTCTGGCTGCAGTCGCCTGCAAAAAAACAGTCAAACATCGCTCTAAGAATTTTGTGACATTCGATGGTTCTCCACAAAAAGGTTCTTGTGGTGTAGCCCACCCGTTTCATTTTCTCACCAGCATTTGTTTCGTCCTGCTGCTAGGGCTGTTTATTTTCGAATAATTTAGTATTTGATTATTCGAAACTGGGTTTGACCGAATATTTGAATATTCAATAACTCGCCGATCAATTTTTGTATGCGTCAGCTGCAACTGCATGCAAAATAGTTGTGCGCAATGCATGATCGACATTTTTGCATGCGCCTGTTGCATCAAGATTATTACGGGTACGTATGACATTCTGATAAAAAAACAAATTCCAGCCTGCGTTTTTGCAATAATTATTTATAAGTGTCAAGGGTTTTACGGACGGGAGCAATAAACCTCCGTCCATAAAAAAAGTGTCTTTTCTATTAAAATAGCATCGTAGTCGTATCTGTATGTGCGTATAGAATGTATATTTTTTCCCACTATTCGAACCGGCAAAAATATATCTGAATATTTGGTTGACGATCAAATATTTGGTGTATTCGGGACAGCCCTACCTGCTGCCCCTTGTCCTAAATCTTCATTCTGAATCTTACTCTTTTTTTGGGGGGGGGGGGGACAAACCATCTTTCTGAACATGTCCTGTTTTCATTAATTATCCAATATTTCATCGCACTGAACATGTACACGAGGCCAGGTCAGCCAAACACAAGCTAGCAATTTTTTTAATAATTTAGTTATTTTATGTAGCACCAAATCCATCAAAATCGAGGCACTTTACAATCATTAACAAATCGACTAAAAACCTTAAATCCATTAAAAAACCCAAATTATTACAAAATTAACACAAACATTTTACACTAAAAATTAAGATCGAAACAAATTAAAACAGAATGTTAAGCCCACTGTTAAATCCATGCAATACCATTACAGCATTTAAGAATCCTAAGAGGCAGAGTTGTATTCAATTCCCTGCAAGTCCTTTCACAAGTTCCTGCAAGTCCCTGCAAGTCCATCACAAGCCCTCCAATCCTAATTCCAATCACAAGCTATTCAAATGAGCTTTGCCAAAGGCATTCCTTTGTCATTGTTCATCCAGCAGAATTGACACAGCTAAAATCCGGCAGATAACCTTTTTTTGGCACAACGTGCTTCTGTCCCGCTTCGTCTGACCGAAACAAATGTGACCCGCTCTACAAAAAAGGGTATTATGTCGCACTATGTGAAAACACACACAGGGCTCTTCTATGTGAAGCAGGCGAAAAATCTTTACATACGTGATTTTATTTTCGGTTTGTTGGCTTTATTTTCATAATTTATTTTCAGAAACATTAATATTAATGAATAAAGATAAGATGAAAAAAATTAATGTTGATAGAAATTACCTCTATGTCATTTCTTTGCACTTTTTGTGTTTAAAGGGCTATATCTCTAAACACACTTCTGTTAAATTGGAAAATATGAGTATACAAATGTCAAGATATCTCAAGAACACAAAATGCCACAGGGGTCAAACTTACACTAAATTAAAGCTCAGGATGTGATGAATTCAACTATGTATATAACTCATTTTTCAAATTTTGCGACATAATACCCATTTTTGTAGAGCCGGTCACAAATGTGAATAGAGACTTTACATTTGTTTCGGTCAGATGAAGCATGACAGAAGCACGTAGTGCCAAAAAAGTTATCCTAAATAAAAAAAAAAACATAATTCTGCAATTGCCAGGGACTTGCATCCCTGATGTTGTAACTCCTATACAATGTGCCTGGGAGCCCACCGTTTGCACAAAATCTCCCTAGTATCTGCAAGCTCCAAAATACATTTACAAATGGGAATGCAAAGATGATCGTTTTGTGTGGCTACCTTGGATTTTTATAATGCAGCATTCCACTCTACATATTCCCCTTCTTCCTATCTCACCAACCTTGTGTCTTTGTCAATTTGGAGAAGTATGTCATTGTCTTTGAAGAACTGTGACCACTGGCTGTTTGGATTTGGGTTCAGTGGCTGTAAAAAAAACATTGAGAAAAAGTCACAACATTTGCAGTGGGTAAACAAAAATGACAAATGTTCTGTGCATAAAAATAAAGTGGAACATTTTCATTCTGTGTTCAATGATTTACAAGTGCAATCACGAAAATGTGACCTTTTCTATTTATTTAACAAACATGGATCTTCCCTTTTCGGATGTAGTGCGCTTTCCCCGAGAGCCACGTTTGTTTTTGAAGTATTTGGCTTAGGACCTATAGGACAATGCTCCTGAAAATTGCAACTCATTGAGTTGGAAAATTCTTTTACTGAAGACAGCTGAGGTTTAGTACAATGGCCTGTGTGGGATGAAACAAGTGGAGACAAATCCTATTGTGATGGGCTTATCCAATACTATTGATTATTACTGTCATGGTGCCTCCTATTTTATACAATCCAGGTAGTCCAAAAATAAAAAGGGACCGGCATATCGAGTTGAATCCACTATAATCAGTCTGATTCTTGCCCACAGGTTCCACTGTATGGCGATTTTGTTCTTCACCCCTTGACCCCAGGTTTCATATGGGAGCGCCGGGGCGCCATGCCGGCTTGTGCAGCTAAGCAAAACGGAAACAAGAGGCTTGTGCAGCCAAGCACAACGTACACAATACCCCAATAATGGATTGAACTGCAGAGATTGGCACAAATAGACTTTAACCAACCAGGTGGCAATTTTCAATCCGTCGCTATTTGGGGCAACCGGTGGCAAGGGGTTAAATGCCATATCTGATTAAAAAGGATGATATTCCTTGACACATTAACCATAAAGCTCTGGTAAATTTCAGGCCCACAATATCGACTACCATCTAATGCCAATAAATGACAAGTCCAAAATTCTGGTTTGAGACGACGCCGACTAACCAAAAAAACGTAGACCAATACTCCTGTGTCATATTCTTCAGATATTATCCTTGTGAAGACGATAAGAGATTTCTTACATGATCATCAAATGTGACATCGGCTCGACTGATGCCTTCGTAGTGCCTGCCGGGTTGTATAATCATCTCCTGCAGAAACTGTCGGTACAACGATCTGAACCAAAATAATCACAACACAAGCCTTTTGGTTTGCAATTTAGTTTAGATACAAGTAATTCTATGTTTGATAATGTAAAATGTAACCATCGCATAAGGTGGAGACTGAGTTCT
Organism: Hippasteria phrygiana; assembly: GCA_037893225.1. Classification (NCBI taxonomy): domain Eukaryota; kingdom Metazoa; phylum Echinodermata; class Asteroidea; order Valvatida; family Goniasteridae; genus Hippasteria; species Hippasteria phrygiana. The sequence goes on along the minus strand of JAZGUH010000972.1, from coordinate 77,273 downwards.
GTTAAAACTAGGCAAACTGGAGGCCTAACTACTCCAAGCCTTACAAACCCCAACAGCGGGTTTTGTCTAATTTTGATGGGGTTATCAGTACTGCAGGGCCTTGGCACCATTACTTTACATGGAGCTATGATGCCCCAATTTGTCCAAGTCCAAAGAATGTACCATAGGTATACTGCACAGTGTTGGATTTTGACAGGTTGAGGACACTTCCTAGTAAAAATGCCTAGGGGGGTTAGGGTTAAAGGTCACAGAAATCAAAGTAGAAAAATGCTATCCAAATATGAAACATACAAAAATAAAGATTTTGATGTATTTTTGTGTTTTACTCATTTGTGGAGACTTAGGAGGAAACAAATTATGGGGGCGTGCCCCTGCCCATAAAAAAATAACCCTTTCTGGTGATAAAAACATAGCTTGCCTGATTTCCAATGCACAAAACTCAAGGGGTATGCATGTGTGACGATGAGGCGAGCAAGTCTCCATACATTTACTAAAATACAAACATCTTTGTTATTTTTTTCCAAATCAGATATTTTGCGAATCTTTAAGTCAAGTTTACCGTCCCATTTGTCCAAAACCATTCCACAATGGGCCAGTGTCATGACATCACTATCTTTGGTAAATTTGACGTATCGAGTGTTGCTGTAGCTCATTCCTAGCCCATGCTGTAACCTTCTGAAATTTGTACAGTATTAAATGTCAATGAACTGGGAAAATCGTACTCTTGCTGCAGAATAAAATCACCCGAAAATAATATTTTGAGATGGAATTTAGTTACAAACTTTGGGATGCGATAAAGAAGGGTTTTTCAAAACAAAACAAAAATCACAAACTTCCGTGTGAAAATTTGCTTCCAGTATTAAAGTCCAAATGCCATGGTGCAACCTTCAGCCCCAATTTTCTTCAGCCAGGTCACAATTATAAGGCAGCACTACACAACCACAATCATTCTTCTGTCATAAACTGTACCTTTGTGACTGATGAACCTTGGGCCATTCCTCGGTGTTTGGTGGTAGGTAATTCAACAGTAACTACAGAGAAAAACACAGAAAAAAATAGATGAAACCAAGGAAAACAAGGGAAAAAAGGCCAGATAGATGAGCCAAGGTACAGTAAGTACCCAGATGAACCTCATCAAATAAAAATGTAAATTAAATCTTTGTTAAAGTTGGGCAGATTTCGTGAACATTTTAAGTTGCTTCAATTCTCGTAAACATTATATCACTGGAAAGAGTAAACAATTAGAGACAAAATGATGGTCAATGGTCATGGTAGCTTAACCCATTGCAAAGTTATGGAATTTTTGTTGATTTAAATTTTTGGTCATTTTGGAGGACAATTTCAGTTAAAAAGTTGTGACCATATTGCTAAATTGCAAATTTTTAAAAATCCTACATGTCAGATGTAACAGGGGCACCGAAATTGGACCCCTAATTTATAGAATGATCCATTACACAAAATGTTAAACAATTTGATACTACAAATGTCCTCCAAATATTATTTCAGCCACCTAAATAACTAACATCTATTTTTCATTAACCCTAACAGTACAGTGTACCCTAACCTATTTGTAGATAAGGCAGATGAGAAAATTGCTTGTTTGCATTTGCACAGGCTCTGATATCACCAAAAAAAAGGCTTTTTGCACACTGCATTGTTGTGCCTCAGTTTGCAGAAACTAAATTATTGGCGGACCTCCAATAATTCAAAATTTGTAAGGTATTTATTTGATAACTAAACGTAGGGGGGTAACTTTGTTAACTCTGGTAATTCTAGAAAATACGCATTTAAAATTAAAAATGTATTTTCATGGTTCCATCCTTAAAATAAATGGACATAGCGACTTTAAATCCTAACCAGATTTGTGAAAACTTACTTTCCAGCAACTTGACCTCAGCCCAGGACTCTCTGGGATACCTACAACACAGAGTAAGGAAAGTAATGATTGGGTGAGAATGACAATTACACAAAACATGGTCCAACTCCAAATTTTTTTTGTAAAACCGCTTTGTAAGAATAAATTCCTTGAATTTCTTTTTTCCTTTTTTCGGACATCTGGCTGAAATTTAGGCAAAATTAAAGATATGTTTAACATACTGGTTGCTTCCTTTTTGAGGCCACCTCCTTTTCTGCCATTTTGCCCTTTCTCAAAAATTATTTAGTGCAGAACGAAGTGGGGAAAAAAATGCCTCCAAGATGATCTACTGCATGTTTTGAATTGATTTTGCGGACTTCGCTTTCAGCAGAAGCCATCTCAAGAAAAATGTGCTCTTTTTTTTTAAAGAAATGTTTGTACATTGCCTTCCATCACAAAATTGTCAGGTGTGAGTATCCATTTCGAAATACAACATGTTAACTTGTCATTCGACTTGTTCTCGGGGGGTAACCTGGAGTGCATAAATTATCGCTATTCATTCCACTAGTACTGTACCTGAACTTTTGCATTTTATTCCAACATAAATACTTTTGTTTAAAATAGCACATTATACACACCTCACACAAGATAAGCAAACAAAGAATTTAAGGAAATAATGGAATGGACAAAGCAAGTGCAGTGAGTACAAATTAAAGTCCAATACATGTGAAACCAATTTTTTTTCCCCCTATTTTTCTTTCCACTTGTACGGTTCATGACATTTCCTTCTTGCTTCACTCGGGAGGATGCAATTGACAGTATATGTACATAATAAATTGATAAAGTAAAATCCTAAGGCTTGTGTTTAACCAAATCAGAAACACGCAGTCGTACTTTCCCAATACTGCCGAGGACAATGCTTTGTGTTTCCTATTGTTCCTTTTAATAATATAACCCAACCCCATAGACTAAGCACGTACTTCTACTTGCGAGGACCGATTTCAACAAAAGACTTGACTTGCGAGGACTGAAAGGTTTCTTTGTATTTCCTTTCTCCTCTTGTCCTCAGAAGTATATACAGAACCTGTACACAAACACTTATACATGTAAACACATGTGTACATTTCCTTATCATTAAAGTGAGCTCATTTCCATTTGCAAAACAAACTTTAGTGTCAGACATACACAGACTGGCGTGACCAAAATTTTGACAATAATGTAGTTTAGGACCACTTCCTATTTAAGACAATGAAAATCCACTTTCATAACAGGACGCACCTAAATAGCTGGTGATGATATCCTCTTAAATATCAGCAGGATTATTATCAGCAAGATTATTTTGGTGAAAAGAGAGTAAGGTTTTGATTTTTTTAGGGAAATTATGGGGTAAAACAAAGAAGACAAACAAACACATAACATGATTTTCAAAAACTGTTTGACGTTCACAAAATGAAGATTTACAATGAAGAACCTGGTTTGGAACCGCGTCACTGAAAAGCATATGGGAAGTTACATTTTCATAACCTGATCTCTGATTGGTCAAGATGAGAGTAGAAGGGGGAGAGTAAAGATTAGTAAACACAATGGCCAAAACAGAGACTTAGCCCCACAAGTATGGCAAAAGCTACTCACCACACTATATTCTTAGCCACATGTGTATGTGTAAAGACTGAGCAACTAAAACTTGGCGCAAGCAAGGTGAGGATGTAAATGCGGCATATTATTATTTTTGGGGGCAGCCATGAAGTAATTCACGGCGAAAAATGTAGAAACGTGTTGCATGGGAATGACGTTCTTATTCTTGCTGTACTAGCCTATGGGAAAAATCGGCGTCTTCCTATGGGGTTAAGGGTTCCTGTCCGAACCCCATAGTTCTAGGGGTAAGTCCTGCTAACGTAAGTTCCTAAATAAACGTTAGGCCCTACCTTTTGAACACATTTGATGCAACTTTTTGAAGTCAATTTTAGGGCCTTTCAAGAGCTCCTCAAACTGGGAGACCCTGTAGAGAAAGATATATTAATTCCAATGTTGAAATTATTAAAAGAAAAGGCCAACAAACAATGTTATTGCAACCAAATAAGAAGACCGAAAGTTCACAAACCTTGCTCTGTAGGCCGCCATTTTATTTGTGTGACCTTTGACTTCAAAACTTTGCGTTGAGCGCGCGGGCGTGATGCACAATTATTGTATGGCGTGCAAATGGCACAATACTAGAAACAAAACTAAAAAGCGTTCAAAATTCAAAGACGGATCCCAAGGGGACAACGGGTGCCATGCCCGCCAAAAAAATATATAATAATAAATAAACAAACAAACAAACAAACACACTCACAAACAAAACAAAAAACAAGAACCAAAAACAAAATAGCAATAATTGAGAAGCCAGAAACTATTGCGTAAATCGCCATTTAGCCTATATCCCAGCCCACCCAGCACTCAAAGATAATAATCATATTGTAGATTTGTACTTGTAAAGCGCACATGCATCCCACCATGATCACGGGGCTCAAGACGCTACATTATTACCCCTCCTCATCAGGCCTACTACTTTCAGTCCTCCTGCAGAAACCTCATGCATCTTCCTCTATACGGCCCCCAAGTGATGAGGCGCATCTAACGTATAACCATCACTTCCTTCACAGGTACGGTAGGCCTACCCATTTACTCCTTGGTGGTGAAAAGCATCTTGTGACAAAGTGTCTTGCTCAAGGACACTAGAACTCACAATCTGTAGTATCACTGACTGAGATCTTGAGCCGGACACGCTAGACCATCAGAGCCACCAATGTCATAAGAGTACTTAACAAATTATTTTGCTGACGGGTCCTTTTTTTATGTGTTAAGATGTGTTAAGCCCCCACCCCCCCCCCCCCCCCTCCGCCCCCCCCCCCCCCCCCAAAAAAAAACCTATCGGGATCCCATCGGTTATTAAAGGGCATGTAACGCGACATTGAAGTGGCATCTTCTTGTTACAGTATCATAAGTTCCCGAAAACGTTTTAACATCGTATACACTAAATCCAGTGAACAAAATTACTACTACTTGGGCGGTATTTGAGAGAGGAGCATGTTTATTTTTGCAATCCTGTTGGTCAAAGGAGCATTGAGTGCGCGCGTATGAAGAGCACCGCCCGATTGGGTACCCAAAAATGGCTTCTAATTTTGTTCACTGGATCTGGATTAGTCTATAGGAAATAAACTCCAGTTTTGTTATCCTCCGCAAGGTGATGTCTTTGTTTTGCAGCTCGTATGTAATAAGGGGCAGACAATCCCTTAGTATAGCGTGTTCAATAAGTTTGTGACAAAATTCGCGACATGAACTATTAGGGGAAATTATTGCGACAAAATTAAAAATATCGCGGATAAAATTATAGCAAATATTTTTGATTTTGGATGTCCAAAACCTGCGACAAAATTTTTTCCCTTTGCGTAAACTTTTGGCGAACATTTTTTGCGACAAAATGAACGATCACCCACTTCTTTTGGGATATTTTTTGGCGGAATCTAGAGCTCAATGGGATTTTGGGCGGCGCCAAGGTTTTTTCGGGGGGGGGGGGGGGGTCTGGCAAGGATCTTGGATTAAATTTCTTGCTCTGGTATTATAATAAGATTATGAAATCTCCGAAATTGGTCTTTGAACTTGTACTTCATGGAGATAAAAAGGGAACTCGTTAAAGTGGCGTATGGTGTGTATATTTTTTCAAGCTTACAACTTGTACTTTCAGGAAATACCATAATATAAGTTTTCCATTTTTGGTACATGAGTTTGTGGCGCTGTCACAGTTTAATGAGATGGCACTTCTAGAGCTCCGTACCTTTGTGCACTGGCGATTTAAATTAAAGTCCGTGTCCGATCGCGGGTACTGTACTTCGTACCTGCGCCTGCGCCTGCGCCTATGGCTTCGGTCTTTAAAAACGGCAGTTTTGGACACCGCCTTAGTCTTGGTTCAAGACGTTATGTTATGCCGGTAATGTGATCAAGATAAGAACAAATGAAGCAACAGGCGCACACAGGCTACTATGAAGACTAACTGCCTATATTGCATGCGTATTTGGTATGGCCGGTATTATGCACACAATTGCCATTTAAACCACAACTACGTATGTATAGGGCCATGGCAGTCTATATATTTGGCGTATTTTTCTCGACATTTCCGTCGAGTTTACTTCGAAGAGGTTTGTTGAAGCATGATTTTTAGTGCGTTTAAATGGATAGTAATATTGTGAATGCAGATTAGAAAGTGAAATTCCCCATTTTTATTGAAAGGATTGTGAAACCCTTCTGTGTTTTTACGTTACTTACTCATTTTACTGGCCCTACGCTACGGGTTGGTTTTCAATTCCTTGACTTGTGTTTGTCGTGTTTGTATTTGGGACCTGTCCAAATTGGGAAAGATTTTACTTAAATGCCCCCACCAAAATGGGTCAGGAACAGCGAAATATCGGAAGATAACCAACCCTCCTTGATAGCAACTGTCTACAAATGTGGGACACTGTTTTAGTTTCAGATTTATCAGCAATTAGTGAAAATGATGAGGCCGAAATGAACATGATGATGTAGGCCTACAGTACAACATGAGTGCAATTATGCAATGGCCCAGAACATCTAACACTAGTAATAACAGGTGACACTTCTGTAACTGTATTGCACGAAAATTGCTTGACAGAAGTCTTAAATGTAGTAGGCTATACATCATTTGCAAACATAAAAAAAAAACTACTGAATTATTACGAAATACTGTACTAGACTGTCACTTAATTAAACCATGGAGGAAGGAACACTTCCTTCCTCCATGCTTAAACTAAGGAAAGATTGTACTTTAATACCCCCACCAAAATCGGTATAAAGGAACAGCAAATCCTGGAAAATAACCATCCATTTGTGTTCATAAGTGTATAAACACTTGGCACAACCTTTAAATTTGAGAACTTTGGAAAATGTTCGTACAATATGGGAATAATGTTTGTGTTTTCTGTGTTGGATGTTCTTGGCACAGTGTATGGTCACTCAAAGCATGGAGAAATAAGACACATTTCTCCATGCTCAAAGTGTGCACATACATATGTTAATTTCTGCCTCATTTCTACAGATCCTCATGACATAAATCTTGAAATAAGTTCAAATAACGGATTGTGCCTCCAGTGTTATCAAGAAGAGTTAAATATTTTCCCAAGATTTTGCTGTTCCTGACCAATTTTTGTGGGGGTATTAAAGTAAAATCTTTCCCTTCATTTTATAATAGACATTTAAATATTAATCAATTGACGAATTTCACATTAGCCCCATCTATATAGTTCCGGGTTGAAAGCGAGGCCCTCAGTGCTAAATGAACACAGCACTATTCAACAAATTCATTCCTGCATGAATGAAACGCACCATAAATGGCAGTGCAGTTCACGATCAGCATAGGTTTGGACGCCTGTCACTGATGATACATGTAGGTTGTTATATTTTATAACCTGATCTCTGATTGGTCAAAAGTGACATGGAGAGTTGGGATCAACTGACGACAGTGATTCTCCAACTTGCATGGCTACAGCGGCAAAAGCATGTATGAAAGGGGTATGAAAGTTACATTGTTCTCACCATAATATTGGTGAAAATCATAAAAATCTAGAATTAAAACCAATTTTAAAAGATGGGTTGAGGCTGATAAGTCATTTTGGAATGTTGCCCTTAAATGGGAAAAATCGGGAGGGAGGGTTGGTCGGTCAATTTTTTGTTTGTTTGTTTTTACCATCCATGAAAACAACACGACATGTCGTGTAACTTGGAAGTCAGGAGGCTTATTTAAATGCACAATTGTGCCGTCGTAGCTGTTAAAGACCATGATTTTATTTAAACCTGTTCATGTGCGGAAAAAGGTGAGATTTTGAAAATTCCTTTAAAAATAAATAAAAGAAAACCAACAAACGCAACACGACTTTTGTGACTTTTAGGGTCGGTCGCGGAGGGCAACACAACTATTTCTTTGGAGGGGCCTAATTGTAATCCAAGCGTAACAACTCGGTGGTGAATGGGGAAGGGTAATGAAAATTGAACCCCATGGAGTATATAATACGTGACCACCCACTGTCCTATTTTCTGTATATTTTCAGATGGTAACATTCATGATGGCATAGTCTTGGGGATGTGATTAGATTAGGAGTCAGTATGGCTGTCAGTGCCCCACCCCTCACTGCCCCTCCCAGACTGCTGGACCTCCTCACAGAATTTTGCATCACTCACTTGGAGACATTCTGCAAGATGAGCGTCAACGGTGAAAAGCCTGAGGCCATCCGCCCGGACGTGATCATTCCGGCCAACATGTCAGACCTGATGCTCTCCCGACTTGGCCGGATGGGCCTGGAGGGAGACAGACTGGACAATCTGGTAAGGGTGTTCTGCAACACCGACCAGGCCTCCCTGCAACGGGTCAACCTGAGCCGGACAAGCATCTCCAACCTCTCCGTGGCCAACCTGGCCCGCCAACGACTCCAGGAGCTCAACCTCTCGGACTGCCCTAATCTGGAAGCCAAGTGCCTGCCCGACCTGCTCAAGCAGACCTGCCTCAAGCTGTTGGACATGAGTGGCAATGCCGCTATCCTGGCGGCGTATGGACACTCGGACTTTGAGTTCCCACTGCAGAACCTGCGGGTGCTGAGCATTGCATTCACCGACCTCAGCAGCTTGCAGATTCACTGCTTGCTTAAACAGCTGGTGAATCTGGTGTCGCTGGACGTGTCGGGGATTGTGCAGAACGGTGACTTGCTGTTTTTGAGGCCGTTGTGTGGACAGTTGCGATCCTTGGTGCTGCATGACTGTATGCTGGTTGAGAGCAGTCTGGAATATCTGTGTAATCTTACTAAGCTAAGGTACTGCTTCTGCTGCGTCATTCTAACACATTTTATTAACCTTGTGATACGTAGTTCTACATGCAGATTTGAAACAGTAATGTCTCCGATCCCTAGCTTCAAAATTCAGTCAATGCCAGTAGAGGGTGGACTATGACTGACAGGCTTGGTAGATTTTGGAATTATGGTCAACAAGATCATTTCGGCACAGCTCCCAGGAAGATTCTGAGCATGCCTCACACAAATGCGCATTCTGATTTTAAGCACCAATAATGTGCACGTACTGTGGACCCAGTTCAGAGTATGGTCACAGATTTAAAGACTTTTGAAGCTGTGATGGCTGCTTGCTGGGTAGGCGAATGTGTGTGCATGAGATGTGCTCAGAATTTTCTGGGGAGATTTTCTGAAATGGTCAAGTCTGATTTGAATTCAACCAAGCAAAGTCGGTTAAATTAACACCACGCTCTCTATTGGTAAGGGATTGAGAATGGTCTTGAATTACCGTCTTGAATCAAGACTACCTGGTATATTGGGTTTTAGTCCAGTAGACCAATTCATTAAGCCTATGGCCCCATGCATTGTCCAATCACAGCTGTGATTTACGGTCTGACAAATGTCTGACAGGTGTGTGTGTACCTTTGGAACATGCACCTGGCATTGGTCAATGCATCACGGCGCAAGGCTTAATCGATGGGTATATTCAAAGGGATTTAAGCAGACATAAAATGCCAGGAACAGCAAAACCTTGCATCTGTAAACAATGAGGCAGAAATCAACATGTATGTGAACACTGAGTGACCATACATCAAGAACATCTAACATAGTAAACACAAACTTTCTTCCTCTATATTATTGCACACAAACTTTGCTGACTAAAGTCTCAAAATTAAAGGAGGTGTCAAGTGCTTCACTGCTTATACAATTCTGAACACAAATGGATAGTTATTTTCCAAGATTTTGCTGTTCCTGTCTGATTTTGGTGGGGTATTAACGTATTGTCTTTCCCCTTTTCTCTTCACTTGGCCAAAGCTGTCAGACTTTCACAACTCAAAGCTGTTTTAAGTTTTCGGGACATTGCTGACGTTGCAGTTTACAATTTTCTCCCCAAAAAATTGTAAATCCCATTAGAAATAATTTATGCATTTGGTTTCTTATTCTAGGCATTTGGACATTTCTGTAGTGGATAGCAAGCAGAGAATCACACTGACAAATAAATACCTGCGGCGATTAGTCAAAAGTTTACCGCACCTGTCATCGCTGGACATTTCTGGTAATGCCTACGAGAATAGAAAGACAGAACGACAGCGGTGAGCTCAAAATTTTCTTGTTGGAAAGCCGGATTGCAAAAGGCCCAACCCTAATGCCTCAGGCCTCAATATATATTTCACTGTCTTTTGTCTAGTGTGCCATACTGTATGGCACATATGTTGGCCATCGGCAGCTGGGCTAAGTGAGTGTTGAACGAGTACAATCTTGACTGAACAGTCATTTCAATATGTGTCAGTCTCAAACATTTTTTTCCACTTGCTTTTCATGTAATGATATCAAACATTTGCAAGGTTAATGTAAAACATATGAAAACTACGAGGTTGACCTTGGCCAAAGTTGCCAAAATCAAAAATTTAGAATTTCTTCTGGAAAATAGTTGCAGTAATTATTGAACAAAACTCAAATTTTCTCTGGACAAAATATTCAAAATTTATCATCTTAACATTTAAAGTTATGATAAGTTTATCATCTTAACATTTAAAGTTATGGTAATTTTCAATTTTTAGGTGTAAAGTATGATGGTTTTAATGCCATAATAGTATAGTGCCTAAAGTAAGAGCTGCCTCCGTGGAGCTAACTTTTCAATTGGTTTCAATTGGTTTTCCAGTCATTTGCTTTGCAAAGTAAAATGGTGGTATGTAGTAATGGTGTTTCAGCCAACCACGAGCCACAGTCTATCCAACCCTAACCCCCCCCCCCCCCTCCGGTGACACTGGGAAGTGTCCTGAATCCATCAAAATCCAACACTGTGCAGTAAACCTATGGCATTGGCACATTCTTGGTACTTGGACAAATTAGCTCCATGTAAAGTAATGGTGCCAAGGCTCTACAGTCCGGAACCCATCAAAATTCATCACTTGATGTTGGATTTTTGTGGTTTTTGGATGGTTAGGGTTAATGAAGAAGACTACTGTATGTAGCAGTATTTAATGGGTGTTCAGCATGGTCCACCACTCCTTTTCGAGATAGTTTTGTTGGAATTTTAGGAGGAACCTTTGAGGCTGGTTCGAATCCCACTCTTGCCATTTGTTTTCTTCACTTTGGAAAAAAGATACTGTACTTTGTGTAATATTTCCAGGTTTAAATTACCTACCAGTTTTGCAGGGATAGTATGGATTAAAACCATATCGGTTTTCTGTTTTTCCTCCTACTTTTAGTGTTGAACTTCCACCGCCAGAAACTCCCTCATCGACCAGCAACAAATTTGACAGCAAAAAAAGGGCAACCACAAGCATTACAAGCGTTGAAGCCAAGACGGAACAGGCTGTAGAAGCCATGGACACGACGGAGAGTGTGCCGCACCGGGGGGCAGAGGGGGACACGCATAAGGTGAAAAGCTGCATCGCGGGGCTGAGGGGATTACCTAAGCCGCTAGAGTTCCTGGGGATTCTAGGATTGGATGGGTTGGAGGAGAGGGAAGCTGACCATCTGCCTGCCGTTAAGGTTGGTATCATTTAGCCCTAGAAGGACGCCATGATATGGCATGCTAGCGCGCAAGGCTGCACAACAGTCCTATGCTAGAAACCGAGGTTAAAAAATCACACTTTACCTGCATAAATATTCTTGGCATCATCACTGTCCCACAGTTCAACAGCCCATCTCCACGGTAGGATAGAAATATTCCTCCAAGAATGTCAAGAACAGGAGATATTTGCGGCGCAAAATCGTCTCCACGCGACGCTGACTTCACAAACACGAGGAGTAATACCTTGTCCGCACGTCTTGAACGTTTATCAACAACAGAGGGCACAATTTACAGGCGGCGCGTGCGCCACGGCGGTGCTTGGCGACTGTAAATTGCGCCCTCTGTTGATGAACGTTCTAGGTATTGCTTCTCTTGTTTGTGAAGTCAGTGTCGCGTGGAGACAATTTTGCGACACAAATATCTCCTGTTCTTGACATTCTTAGAGGAATATTTCTATCCTACCGGGGAGATGGGCTGTTGAACTGTGGGACAGTGATGATGCCAAGAATATTTATGCAGGTAAAGTGTGATTTTTGAACCTCTTTTTCTAGCATAGGACTGTTGTGCAGCCTTGCGCGCTAGGACGCCATATCATGGCGTCCTTCTAGGGCTAGGTATCATTATGCTCCCGTAGAGAATAATATACAAATAATGAATGTTTATAAGTGCAATGGTAAGAATAAATTCATGAGGTGACAGATTGAATGTTCCATTCCATGAGGTGAAGCCGAATGGAATGGGACATTCCATCTGTCACCGAATGAAATTATTCTTACCCTTGCACGAAGGTGAAACATTCAATATTTGTTTTATACAATGCCTGAATAAATCCTCGTCGGATTGCATGCATGCATGCATTTTTTGTGTACAACGTGCCATTTTCCCTTCTCAGTCCCTCGACAAAAAGTTGTCCAGTTCCGATTCAGTTAAAGCTCAATTTTTGGTCCTGCATGTCTTGTAAATTCATCTAATCGTTTGACTGCGTATTTAATTTGTTTCTTTGTGTTAGCAGCATCAGCATTACCTACGAGTTCCTATATTTCATTGTCTGTTTGGAGAACAAACGTTGATTCGCGAACATCGTCCTCCATTTTGTGTAAATGACAGCCGCGGTGTAGCGTCACCAATACTGTGACCGTGGAATTATGGAAGTTCTATTCAATGCGTACCATTGAATAGAACTTCTATTTTTGCGGTGCCGTGCGTTGGTACGAATAATTCAATGCGCGTGATGGACGATCCACTAATAATCAGATGGCGGGGATTTATCCAGGTGTTGTATAATTAACAATTGTTGACTGCTGGGATGTGGGATGTCACGTTTTTAACACCTGAGAGACGCAAATTTTAATTTGTCTTCAAACAAACCACAAGGGAAACCGACTAGGTAAATTTGAATAAATCTTCTAAGTGAACAAAGAAAACTGGCAGGAGCGGGATTCGAACCTGCGACCTCAAGAATACCGTACCGGCTCTCTGCCAACTATCTTGCCCTATGTTGGCGGTCTCCTTCTTTAAGATTTCTACTTGGTATCTGTTTGAAGTGCCATTTTTAGTGAAGTTTTGCTTTGAATGTTCACTTTTAAATTATTCATTTTTAGGTTGCTGGGACATTTACCGAAGACCAAATACTGAATGCCATTGATGTCTATCTGAAACGGAAACACTTTCTCCTGGAAGGATTGAATAGCTACTTTGATCAACTTCGTGCTGTTGAATGCTTGAATCCAACAAAAGCAGTTGAGGTTAGTCACAGCATAGTGTTGGGTTGGGTTGGGTTGGGTTGGGTTGGGTTGGGTTGGGTTGGGTTGAGTTTGTATATGCCGGCAATTGTGGACCTAGGACAAAAGAATTCGGGCGCAGACAAAGGGGTCCACGTTTGACCTAACGTCCACGATTGAAAATCGTGTACAAAACCAATGGGAGGCCTTCCGAAAAAGTTAGAGCATAAACAAAAGAGGAACAATGGGAGGTCCACGATTGCACCCGTTTACATGACTGGGTTGGGTTGGGTTGGGTTGGGTTGGGTTGGGTTGGGTTGGGTTGGGTTGGGTTGGGTTGGGTTGGGTTGGGTTGGGTTGGGTTGGGTTGGGTTGGGTTGGGTTGGGTTGGGTTGGGTTGGGTTGGGTTGGGTTGGGTTGGGTTGGGTTGGGTTGGGTTGGGTTGGGTTGGGTTGGGTTGGGTTGGGTTGGGTTGGGTTGGGTTGGGTTGGGTTGGGTTGGGTTGGGTTGGGTTGGGTTGGGTTGGGTTGGGTTGGGTTGGGTTGGGTTGGGTTGGGTTGGGTTGGGTTGGGTTGGGTTGGGTTGGGTTGGGTTGGGTTGGGTTGGGTTGGGTTGGGTTGGGTTGGGTTTGTATATGCCGGCAATCGTGGACCTAGGACAAAAGAATTCGGGCGCAGACAAAGGGGTGCCTTCCAAAAAAGTTAGAGTATAAACAAAAGAGGAACAATGGGAGGTCCACGATTGCACCCGTTTACATGACTGTGTGGGTTGGGTTGGGTTGGGTTTTTGTTTGTTTGTTTGTTTGTTTGTGTTTGTTTGTTTGTTTGTTTGTTTGTTTGTTTGTTTGTTTGTTTGTTTGTTTGTTTGTTTGTTTGTTGGGGTGTTTGTTTGTTTGTTTGTTTGGTTTTTTTTTTTGGTTTTTTTTTGGTTTTTTTTTGGTTTTTTGGTTTTTTGGTTTTTTGGTTTTTTTTGTTTTTTGTTTGTTTTTTGTTTGTTTTTTGTTTGTTTTTTGTTTGTTTTTGTTTTTTGGTTTAAAAAATCCTTTACCTGTAAAGAAGTAGTATTTGATGATCAACATTAAAGATTTGAACTGTTGGGGAGGTGGCATTTAGATTTTCCATATTGGGGAAAAAAGATCAATGTTAATATTAAATTGTTTTAAAACAGTCAAAGCCATCTTGTATTTCTTGGTCGTCAACTTTTATTTCTATGCCCACGATGTACTGGTTAATGTCACACTCCTTTATGTCAGGCACCCTTGTACTCAAATTATGTTGGATCTATAGGTCAACTGTGTATGAACTATATGGCACTAAAATGTTGTATAAGTGCATTTGCTTCACAAAACTGCTTTCAATATGTAACTTGTACTTTGTTTATACCTGTGATCTTTGTAGCGAGTGGAAAAATCTGCAATTTATTTTATTTTCTTTGCTGTTTTTAACAAAACACTTAGGCTTTTAGTTGTAGAAACTACTCGTACTTGAACTCAAGTATTTGTACTTGCTGCTACATTGGATTCGAATCAGCCAGCCGACCCTGGCAAGCTCGGTGGTCGAGTGGTTAAGACGTCCGCACTAGTAAGCAGGAGGTCGTGGGTTCGAATCCCACCCGAGTAAGCCTGTGAATTTTTTTCACACAGGCTCTCAGATAGCACTGAGCATGCAGTGCTTCATACACTTAATTACGTCAGGAAAGGACAAAAATCCCCGATGCAAATGCCATCTTCACACTACAATTTGTTTGTTAGTAAACCAAACTTGTTTTTTAAACCAACCGTGGTAATTGTTGTCTTCTTAGCTGATACTGACTGCAATGCGGTACCACCCGAGTGATAACCAAATACAAGTTTCTGGCAGGTAAGATTAAAAAAATTTAAAAGGTGATACAGGCTATGTTGACAGGCAAGAAAGCAGATTTGAAGCTTTAGGTAAAACAGGCATAAACGCAGAATTGAAGAAACGTGTACAAAAATGCTCATAGATATGAAAGACATTCAGACCCCACAAGAAAATACCTGTGGGTTGACCGGTAGATATACACAACTACAAGCAGAAAAACTCAGATGGTATAAATTTATGTAGACCTGTGTAGAATAAAGTGTGGGCTCTAAGCACTAAGCAGCCTTGTCTGTGTAAACTGCATGCAGTGTCAGAAATTTGAAAGCAAACTCATTACACAGTCTCGGGTTTTTATCTGTTATTTGATATGACTAACATCTCGGTTGAAAATTTGAAGACCGTTTGACAGGATGGAAGTTGTCTTTCTTTCAGTGCGTCGCTGTATCATCTTACCCGTGGAACGTACAATGACCGCCTCAGCATACACCACAAACAGTGAGTACAGAGATAGATTCAAAGCGCAAGCGTGATGTCGCAGAGGCATGAAAATGACACTTTGTATAGTCGGCAAAATTTCACAAAAGAATTCGGGATTCTAAAAGAAATTGAAGATCTTCAAAGATTGCTAATAAGGTTTTTAGAAATTGTGATGTCTGGGAAAACCCTTCACTTGGTGAAATGTATTATTCCTGTGTTATATGCATAACATTAATGAAGGCACTGTCTTGTTTTCAGAACTGTTTTATTCATGATTCTAGGATGTCTGTTAATTGAGTTATGCTGTCAGGAATTTAAGAAACCCAGCTGACTTCATTTTGAGAAATCAAGCTTTAAACTTCTGCCTAACTCATTGAGCTTGCACAAAAAGTGACTGAAAGATTGCAAATTGTTACATTTAAAATGATGGAATTTTTAGTTCATATTTTCAGGAATGATAATTTAGATATTAATCATTTAATTGGTAGCAGAAACTCAAATTGTCAACAACAAAAAATCTAGGGGACCATTGTGCAATTATCTTCAATGCAGGTTTGGCGACATGTGAAGGGTTTTCCCAGACCACATCACAATTGGTTAATACTTAAAATAATTAACATTGCCTCCTCCATCCGAATTGTTGGTCTAGAACCATGCCTGTGACATTGTCATCGTTTCCGTTATCGGTGCCATTGTTGTGACAAGCACCCAGAATCCTCGTGAAGGATTTGACCATAGATTTCAATTCTAATGTAAAACTGCTGGATGTGATTTTTTCATTAGAAATGGAAAGGGAGATCAGGATGATGTGATTTTTAAAATTAGTGTCAAATGTCACAAAATCACATTTTCGAAACCACCTCTGAAGCCTTCAAACTATTGTCCAACCTTAACCAAAAGTTTAACAGCTCAAACCTCATTGTGATTCTGGGATCTGGATGTGATTTTGGACCCTCATTGTTAAAATCACACCCACCCAATTCTCCCTGCCCATTTTGAATAGAAAAGTGCATCCAGGGAGGTGATGTAGTCGAGACCATCACAAGACCACACACGACCCTGCAAGACCAGCACAAGACCAGCACAAGACCTTCAGTCTTAATTCAAGTCTTAAGCTATTCAAATGAACTGTATTCCTTTGTCATGGTTTATGCCTGTTACAAGCTGGTCTTGTGCCTGGTCTTGTGATGGTCTCGACTACATCACTGATCCAGGGGTTTCACAGCCCTCATGCCGATGATAATCTAGGCAGTATTTATCAGCAGCGTCCTTGTCACATTCACAGAGCAATCATCACGTGCCTGCTGGACGCGATCGAGACCATCACAGACAGCATCACTCTCTTGCAGAACTGCGGCCTGACTCTGTTCAACTTCCGCATCCCCGAGGAGTTCCGCTGGCAGTTCAAGCGGGTAGTGACGAACCTGGTGAAACTAGCCCTGACGGAGGACCCCCGGGGCCTGCTGCAGCGCATCTATGTACACATGTGCAACTCCATTGTGTGCCACGTGGAGGGGGAGCAGAAACTGCTGGTTGGGAAGCTAGGCATCATCAAGGTTGGCATGATCGTGCATCTTGGAGGGTCAAAGGTCACTCGAGACAAAAATCAGTCTTAATTTGTGCAAGTGAGAAAATAAAGAATTGGTGTGAAATTGTCGCCGTCGGATTTGTGAGAAAACAATGTTCAAAAATGGTAAAGTGATCAATTCTAATGCTGACATAGTTACACTTTTTCTGCTCATTTTAATACTCCGACAGGCAAAGTCACTACAGCAAAATGCAGTCTTAACTTGTCACATGTCTGACAAAGTGAAAAATATAGTTTATAATTTCCCCATGAAATAAAGATGATTCGCATCATCATAGTCAATATCAATATGGAGGGGTGGAGGGGGTTGATGCCGATTCCTGTTGTTCAATAGATTGATGTTAATAATAAACAAGAAAGTCATCATTTTAACCACGTCTTTTATTTTGCTCTTTTTTCTCTTTCCTAGTGTATGCTGCAACTGATCACAGATCGTCTGGAGAAGCATAGGTGTGATGAAGTCATGGAAACAGCATGGAGCACGCTATGGAATGTTACAGGTGCGTAGGCCTCCCCTCTTCACCCCCCCCCCCCCCCCCCCCCCCCCGATCACCACCATTCCCGCCACCGCTGCCACTGCCGCCACCACCACCACCTCCACCACCTCTGCTGCCATTACTTTAGGTCCATAGCTATACACATAGCTGTTTGTACATTAACCCTAACTACCCCAAGCCTTGCAAAATCCAACAGCAGGTTTTGTCTAATTTTGATGGGTTCGGTACTGCAGGGCCTTGGCACCATTACTTTACATGGAGCTATGATGCCCCAATTTGTGCAAATTCAAAGAATATGCCATAGGTATACTGCACAGTGTTGGATTTTGACAGGTTGAGGAAGCCTCCTAGTAAAAATGCCCAGGGGGTTAGGGTTGAAGGAAGGGTGTGATCAAGTCTGAAACAATATTCTAAACCTTCAGGATTATTGGACCCAAGTGTTAACGGTCCATGGAACGTTAACTCGTGAAAGTAGTCTTTAAAACGGCCGTATTGCCGCCTCATCCAGAAAGCACCATCAATTTGTGCAGCGTGCGGTAACTCTCATGTTTATTGTTGTATTGCACAGATGAGACCGGAGATAATTGCAAGATGTTTCTTGATGGTCACGGCATGGAACTGTTCCTGAGGTGCAGAGATGTAAGTCGCATTTTCTTCTGTCACCGTATAATCTAGCGTTGAAAATTAATCCATGTCCGAGTACGGATGTGAGTTAAAGAAATTAAAAATAAAGTATGGGCTGTCGTCTGGGCTTAAATCAGGTTTTAACTTCAGTCTAAACTTTAGCGTGTTTTTTTTTTTTTTTTCAGATTTAGTACACATTTGTCTAGATTTTGCTGTTATTGCCCCAAACTGGGATGTGGACTTGACAACACTGGAAACCTCACACTGACATGCTCTCATGAATATTATGGTTGTATGCAAAGTGGGAGACTCATATTTACCTTTATTGAAACTGATCATTACTGTACTATAGCTGTAGTCGGCTCAATGGGTGTGGATGCAGGCATGCATGCTAGGGGGAGGATCCAGGACTACATTCATTGTGTTCTTTTTTTGTTACCTGTAAAAGAAAAAAAACAGGTTGTCGATTGGGCCTTGTCTGGGACTATGAGCTTAAAAAAACAAAACAACAACAACAACAAAACACAGGAAAGTTACAAGAAAACAAACCCAAGATGATTGTTTTGACCAAAAAAAAGGAGGGGGAAGACGGGGAAGACGGGGGAGGGGGAAGACGGGTGAGGGGGAAGGAAGGCTGGTTGTATTGGTGGTTTTGACCCCAATCAGCCCTGCGCAGGGGTGGATCCAGGATTGTTTGCAGGGGGGGGGGGGGGGGTCTCTGATTTGTTCTCGTACATTTGTCCAAAAAGGTGACTCACAAAATGTTTCGCCTGCGAACAAAAAGGGGGACACACTTTCTCAACGTTGGTGGGGGCCATTTAACTTCTTTGTTTTGTTCTTACCCGTACACACAAAATCAGACCTTTACAGGGTTTTGCTTTTCTTTTCTGGTTTGCTACTTTAGGCATAGACCCTTACAAGCAAAACAAAAATTAACAAATTGGCTACGAGCGGGTGGGGGGGGGGGGGTCGTTCGTTTTACGCCCAAAACCCCCCTCTGCATGCATTATAAGTCTCTCTAGCTCTTGAGCGTGGTGGCTCTGCCAGCTTTTGTTTTTATTGAACAACTGAAGAAAGGTTTCCTTTTGGTGTGCGAAAATCCTTTTAATGGTTGATTATTTCTACATCAGACCTTTCCAGACAAGCCGGAGTTACTGCGGAACATGATGGGGTTGATTGGCAATGTTGCCGAGGTGCAGGAACTCCGACCACAACTCCTACAGTATGCATCAGTCTTTATGTGAGTAGACTAAGCTTATCTATGGCTGGTGAGGCTCAGCAGGGCCACTGGCAGATCCATGGGAGGGGGCTTCAAAGGGGCCATCCCCTCCCCACCAAAAATCTTTAAACAATTGCAATGATAAGGACAAGGCCAGAATCTTTTGTGCAGAATGCTGAATGGCGTAATGTAGGAAATGTGCCAAATGAAATACGTCACCAACAAAGATTACTGTCCCCCCCCCCCCCCAGCACAGCTTTTCTTCAGAAAATTGTGACCAAGCCTGTGTTGTTGGCCCCCTCGAAATTGCTGCTGTGAATCTGCTGGTAATCAGAACCAAATCCATCTTGGGTACGATGGAGCCCAAAATGGGATAAATTCTTTTATGGTGTTGTCACGGCTAGCGACAAAGATACTGCCATTCCTAATCTGGAAACCGATTCTGAACAATTTACCGATTAATCCTAAAATTAATTGTAAATAATGTACACTAACTACCCCTTTGGGCCATTTTGAAAGATGTTTTCCTCAAATATTTTCTTTGTATTAACCCTTGCTCTTATTTACACTCCAACGCACTTCAATATTTGCCCAAAAAATGCCTATGTTTATTCCATGGTCCTCTAATAACTGTCACATTATTTCAATGGGGAGTCCTTGTACACTCCAAGGAATGCCAAAGGAAACCGGAGGATAACTTGGTCATGCCGTGAGTAAACAGTGTATTACACTGATGAGCAAAGCCAATCCTCTGGAGTGAGATGGAGGGTATGTCTAATCGGCTGTGAAGTAAAACAATCTGTACTTTTAGAACACCAGGTAGATGTTATGTAATGTTAAGTAATGTTATGTTATATAATGTTATAATAATTCAAATTTATATTTAACATTTAAAAAAATACTAAAAATAAATACAATGGCAATTTCCATCAAGACTTGCTGGTCAAGTGAGCAACAACAATGACCAGCAACCCCCCCAAGTGCCCTCCAATGCACTCCAGTGGGAGCTTTGAAACGAATTGTCTGGTAAAGCAAAGAATCCTCCAATGCACTGCAGCTGGAGTGCATTGGCATGTACCACTAACTTGCAATAAACAACACTCATAGAGCAAGGGTTAATGTTCTCTGCATTATCTACTTGAAATAATACTGGTCGAGGAAGAGTTATCAAGAATGTTTAAGTAGTTGATACAAAGATTAAGCCCATTTTGTGGAGAGTGGCCTATTTGGAAGAAATTTGCACGTTATTAATTGACATTGTAAGTGATTTATCCATTTCGTCCACGTCAAATATTTCCGTTTTCCTGCGCAACCAGGGAGCTACTGGAAAATTGGAGTGACGGGATTGAGGTCAGCTACAACGCGGCCGGTACTCTGGCTCACATTGCAGCCGACGGCTCAGCGGCGTGGACTGTAGATCATCCTGAACGAGCCGAGGTCCTGCGGCACATGAGCAGAGCAATCTCCTCTTGGGAGCTGACTACGCAGAGAAATATCAACTACAGGTTAGCAGGGATCCAATTTTGCACTGCTGGATCGAGTCTAGTCAAGTGCCAGTCTAGTGGTTTCTTTTATTATGTGCTAATCTTGGAAATTTGTTACTGGTCAAGTAGATTTTGTGAGGTGCTAGCCCTGTGCTTTAGCAGACCCCCCCCCCCCCCCCAAATTCAATCCTTTGACAGAGAGGCAACTAGTTCACATTGCTGGCATCAGTCAAAGAGTTGAGTCATTGACTCGTGACTTCTGCTCAGATTTGAGTCCTGTTAAGTCACATTTTTGGAGACTCGGACTAGTACCCAAGTCTTGATGGTAATGTCCCAGCTTTGAAATCGGACTTGACCCATCCGACTCGGACTGTGGCTCGTCCTAACATGTGGGTTAATTTTGATCTTGTAATTTAGTAACTCTGTAAAACTGGCCCCTGGTAATCATCAAATTATAATTTCTTTTCATTGTGTCAGATCCTTTGGCCCGATTTTAAAGCTGTTGGGTGTCTTCCACACTCCCGAGGTCCAACAGTGGGCAGCGTGGGCTCTGGCCAATTTGTGTACGGTCGTACGTAAGTTAACAAGCATGAAATACACTGCGATAGTCGTCTTGCTCATGGGGGCAAATAAATATATAAAACAAGTGCCTGATGAAATGCTTGCTTGAAACGTTAAAGTGTAACAGTATTGACCTTTCTCATCTAAGTCTTGTAACTAAAATGTTGTTAAGACATTTATAGCGCATACGTATTTAATGGAATGCAAGAATATGAATATTATTATCTTGTATATTCTGACATTTATTCAATACAACCCAAAAAAATAAAAAATTGGGCGAGTTTTGTAATAAGAAGAAAAAACAAAAACAATAAGAAAAGATGGCCCTTTTCCATTTTTTTCTGTCGTAAAACATTTGCATATTTGAATGCTCCAACTTGTGTCAACAATGGAAAAAGGAATCAGGTGTACCTGCTATATAAAGCATTCTCCAAATCTTCCTCGGCTTCATTGAATGTTTCACCTCGGAGATTCTTATGCCCTAAGCAGGTGCAATTTGTAATGAAGTCTCGCCCCCCCCTCCCTTTGTACAGCATCAAAATATTGCAAGCTCGTGGTGAAAGAGGGCGGTGTCCAACTCCTCCAGAAGATTGAGAGCGACCCTAGAGCCACACCCGGCGTCAAGGAGCTAATACAGAAGACGCTACGACTCATTGAGGAGTACCAGGAAGAGCAACAACATGACGTGCATGTGGTCTGACAAGTGAGCAAAATGGACATTAAAGGAGGCCTCCCGTCGGCCTTGAAAAATAAGGAGGATTTTATATGGCCTCCGGACCGGTGCCAATTTCTGGGAGTAGCTCAAGCAGAAAACATTTCTTGGCAAAATTTGTTTGGTGAATGAAAACCAGTTACAAGATGTTTTTGGCTGATAACCTGTTTTTACTCAAGGAAAAAGCTGTCCATTGCTTCTGTGCTTAATATCTGCATTAAATTTGCCTCGGGTCACGGTCTTAAATTTTATGTCAGGATCGGACTGACTGAGACTGCCGGAATTGGCATTGAGGATGTAAATTTTACAGTGATCATGAAAAGAAATGCACAGAATGTTCAAAATAATGTTGCTGATCTTGGAGCTTGTAAATCTTAAATTAATTGTAAACGTGTAGTGAACCAGAATGAAGGAAAAACAGAGAAGACTTGGTTTATTGGGGGGGGGGGTGCACAATCCCTGAAACACCCTTTGCCTTTCCTGCATCCGCCTTTGTTCTTGAACCGCATCTCATCACCCTGGAGAGTACATTACTATACCCTTCTTTTCTTGTTCTCAAGACCCTGTTTTTGCCCGAGATCAAGCTTCAAGAACAGTCATTTAAAGTTGTCCATTTTTCAGTGGTAGACATTAACAAGGATGCTTAATCTAGAGCCAAACTTGAGAAAATTTTGTCAAAAAATGTGTAAGTCTGAAATGACCTAGTGGATTGAATTGCCTTTAGGTTTTAAGCAGTTAAAGACATGTAAGTGCAAAGTACCATGTGCCCTCTGTGGGTCCAATAACCCTCCCTTTTCAGATGAAATTATTTCACAAATGGGTAACAGTTGAGTCACATGATTTTAATTAGGGAAGACTTTTCATGAAGCTCCCATGGCGGATATGCCTGGTTTTACACTGTAAGGGCGAATGTATAGGATCAATATACACGAGCACAGTTTAAAGAGAAATTAAGTCAAGCTTCGGATTCACAATCATAAAAGGGAGTTATTCTTCACTTGAATAGTCTGTTGGTATTTGGTTTAAACTCTTTTGAAGATGTCTTAAAGATGTTTTTTATTGATTATACCTTTCATTCTTTGTCAGAACAAGTATACATTGTAACAACCCTTATTGAACAAAAAATTGTTATACTGAATAATTGCACTACTTTATAAACGTGATCTACTGCATGCACTGTGTGTAAATGAAAGATATCTGTAGCTGACATCTTACTCGTGAATTATATGATTTTCCTCAAAAAGAATAAGAATGAAAAATATACACGAGACTCATGAATCGGTATGTTAATTTGTTATTTGTGTGGATATCTCGTAGATATTAATGGTTACTGATTGCCATGCGTAATATTTAGTATACTTGCCGTTGAACATGAAACGCGAATGGATTGTGAAAATGTCAGCTTGTCTTTATTAACCCTAACCCCTTGGGTAACTTTACTAGAAAGTATCCTGAATCCGCCAAAATCCACCTATTTTGTCATGCACAAAAAGTTGGTTTTGGTGACTGCTAGGCCCCAGTTTTCAATATGGAGGTATCCTAAATCCGCCGAAATCCTCCAAAACAGGGGTATGGATTTTGATGGATTCAGGTAGGTTAGGGTTAATCAGGCTAGGTCAGTGGCTATCTAGTGCGTGCAAGTGGCATTAGGGACCCCCCCCCCCCCCCCCCCCACCCCAACATGGGTTTCTTTTTTTTCCAGATTTAAAAGAACACCACTTCACCACTGGTACTAAACGCTTTCCCCCATCCCACTTTTCAAAATATTTTTAATGGTGAAAAAAATATTGAAAATTTACCGTTTCGTCTCCCGCTCCTTGAACCAAAAACCAAGATAGCCACTGTGCTAGCTGAAATCTTAAAGAGTTTCCTGTTATAGTATATACATGTAGTGCAGAGTGGGCGTGGCAACCCTTATTAATGAGGTGTTACCCCAAGGGAAGGGGTAAGTAGTTCCTGGCTTATTAATAATAAGTTTGATCTATGTTACTTATATAGACTATAAAAACACTACTTTTAGCTTGTGGACTGTTTGACGAATTACTACTTATAACTGTTTGATTTTGATCATCAGGGCTAGTAATCATTTAATTTAGTTTATTATTAATGCAAGCTATAAATACATGAAATAAGTAAGGTTTTTGCTTGTTTTATTATATTATTAGAATTTTTTTTTTTTTTTTAACTATTTCCTTTAGCATTGTGGATTCAGGAATTTTTGAAGGGGGTGACCCGACCGAGTGTTTCATCACCCCATCCGCCCCTGCAAAGGCTTTATGAGAAATCCCATAGTTCGTCAAGAAAATATGAGTTTATCAAGAAATGAGTTTATCAAAAACAAATCTTATTTCATATAATATGGGTTGTCTCATCTACAGTGGCTCAATACGTGCACCTCGTATGCATGCTATATGCACAGTTCAAAGGATATCAATGTGTATGGTGAAATCCATACCATCTATAATTTGTTTTTGCAGACCATTCAGTTCATGTATTATGGGAATTTCACAAATCAATGTCTTACAATCGCACCCGAGCCAAAATCAATATTCACCAATCCATGACTAATTTGATCCAATGATTTGGTACGAGGCTATCTCCCTTACATTTCGATTGCGGGCGGATTTGTGATGCACACACCGCCCACATCCCCGCTATCCGTGACGACTGATTTAAATCAGCCCGTGGGAACATTTTTTTTGCCGGTGCCTGTACTCGGATCGTGTGCGATGCGATGATTGACATAAAATGATGAATTGTGGCCCTGCTTTGGCGCCGTGTTGAATGTATGATGGGCCTGTCTTTGTTGATTAATCATCTGGGTCCATGTAGTCGCACCTGGGTGCGGCATTCGGCCTTGCTTCGAGGATAAATGTGGGAATTATTAATGATTTCCCTTCCTTCCTCCATGGTTTCCCATATTAAAGCCTTATCGCAAATACCACCAGGTGGAGACGTCACAGTGGTCAAAAGACATTGTGGGAAGGAAAAGGGAGCAACGTTTGCTGCTTTTCCCTTCCCACAATCCCTGTTGACCATTGTGACGTCTCAACTTAGCGGGATTTGGGATAATGTCTATATCGGCGTTTGTCTGTAGTGTGTACCATCGGTAGGATTCGAACCCACACCCGCTGAATTCATTCTTTTCGATTTGTAAATAGGCTACTTATCTGCCATGAGCCGACGTGAAACAACGCACTTTGGAAAAAAGTTTTCAACGTTAACTAAAATCTGGTATTCGGGCCACTGGGCGACTTTTGAGAGACGCTGGTGGCAGCAGACGTACCATAATCCGGCGACCAAAATTAGAAGCATTTACTGCGGTGGTGAGGCGCTCGCGTGCGTGTTAGACGCACGCGCTCGACGCAGCTTCGACCAACAGGGTGTTTACAACTTGCCAAAATGCGCACGCGACTCAAATTAAAGAACGCGCGCATCCTGCACGCGAGCGCGGCTCCACTGTAAAAATGGCGTCGGCGAATTCCTGTATAGACTAATCCGGCGACCAAAATTAGAAGCATTTACTGCGGTGGCGAGGCGCTCGCGTGCGTGTTAGACGCACGCGCTCGACGCAGCTTCGACCAACAGGGTGTTTACAACTTGCCAAAATGCGCACGCGACTCAAATTAAAGAACGCGGGCAGCCTGCACGCGAGCGCGGCACCACTGTAAAAATGGCGTCAGCGAATTCCTGTATATATATATATATATATTTTTTGCTAGTTCTGAGCACGCGCGCATAGTTCTAAGCATGCGCACGACTGGTGGGAACCGATGAAAAAGGACCGGTATGTCTGCTGCCACCACGAGTCTCACAAGTCTCACATAGAGATGATAAAAAAGGACACTTGCTCATTTCTCTCAAGTTCTTCAAGCACTAGGTGCTTTTTGGGGGAAAAAGAATGAGGAAAGTGCTTGTATGCAATTGCAAAATATGACATTTCACTTTTTTCAAATGGAATCACAAAGCCATCAACTAAAAAAGTTACCGGTACCTGCTTGAGATAACCTTGTTTAAAATGTTAATTCAACGGATCTGCTTTTATTGATGTTTTGTTATTAGCAACAGTGATCGAGTGGTTTGCAGTAATAAGAAAGGGGTCAACCGTTCAAATCCTGTCGTCGGAGTAAGACGTTTTGTCTTACCGTCTGAGCCTCTCGAAACGGACCCTGCGTGTACAGTGTCAGTGATAACACGGATTTTCAGGGGAGAAATAATTGTTCGAATGTCTGCAAGTGGGCTAATACATTGGTCAACTTTGAAAAGGATGTGGTGCGAAATTTATGCCCCCTAATTGCTCAATGCGTTTTAGTCCTACAGGCTATGTCACATAGGACCTATACGAGACTTTGCTTTGCCGATGTCAGACATTGTACTGCTTTTAACCTCTTATAGGCACGGTATTTTACGGGAGACGTCAGGGTGTCGCGGCGGTTCTGGCAGCCAAGCGAACCGCTACAATGTGTTTGTGCAGTCAAGCGTAACATATACACAATAATCCAACAATGGATTGAAACTGCACAAACAGTGGCCAATGGTGTCATCCGGCCTGGTGGCACTGTTTAATCCAAAAATTGATTGAAACTGCACAAACGGCGGCCAGTGGCGTCATCTGGCCTGGTGGCACTTTTCTTTTGCGTCCACAGACGTCATCCGTACGCAAAGGTTTTAAACCACAAGGTAGCAGGGCACTTGTATAGCACTTGTTCCGTGTTTTAGTTCAAATTTCACAACTTATGGCCTGCAGTATTGCAGTATGAAAGCGTACATGTTTTGAACTTTGTCCACATATTGAGCCACTTGAAACCATCAGGAAATAAACGCGTTAAAAAAGGAATTGTTCTACATGTATTTTAAAATCGAGGGGAAAATTATGCATTTCGTTTTAACAAAAATACAAAACCCTCCAAAATAAAACGGTGAAAATGTATAGACGCAATACAACAAAACCAAAACTGAAAACTGTACAGATAATGAATACAAACAAACAAACAAACAAACAAACAAACACCCCAACACCCCAACAAACAAAAAAACAAACACCCCAACAAACAAACAAACAAACATAACTAAGACACACGAAATTGTGAAGTTAATTTACATAAAATAGGATTAAATCCCCACGAGACATAATCAGGATTTTGAATGCATTAATTCCACCTCTCCTTCCCGAGACCACTTTGCCAGTTTGCCTGCAGAGTAATAATAATGCTGATGCATATTTAATATTATGTCTTCCATCATTTTCTTCCATATCCATCAACTGGGTCGACGCCAGGATCACGTGTACGGTAAAAAGGCTGTAGTACATCCACCCTCCGAGCGAAT
This sequence comes from Hippasteria phrygiana, assembly GCA_037893225.1. NCBI lineage: Eukaryota > Metazoa > Echinodermata > Asteroidea > Valvatida > Goniasteridae > Hippasteria > Hippasteria phrygiana. Next base: position 49,799 of record JAZGUH010000972.1, on the reverse strand, counting down.
CATTAATAATTAACAAACAACCCTCGCAATGATTCATCAAGTACATGTAGATCAACACCATGTACCATCTATCTGGCGAAAAATGTATCACAGAAATCAACAACATCAGGCTTACATGTGGATCGATAACCTTTTCTAAACGGTTTAATACGAACGATGAATGGCTTGTTATTCCTACAGAAAAGATGGGTATTACGACACGTCTGCATGTATTTATGGGCAGGTGGAGATTTTCCAGAATAGTATTTTCTGTTGAGACAGCGCATGCAGCATCAGATAGTGCGTGGGGCACATCGTAGTGATGGTATACCCGTCTCGTGTACAGTATCACATCCTCTTCTTCATCACCCCCCCCCCCCCCCCCCGCCCAATCTCATAATGCGCGTTGCTACTGGCAACGGAGGCTGCAAGCAGTGACGGCTGTCTCCCGCGTTTTCCTTCCTCAATTTCATATCCTCGATCCTCGCTGCTCGTGTTTGACGGCATTTCCAGTGGAAGATTGAATCGTCATTATCAGTGAATGGGAAGCTTGGAGGCCCGCGGTGATTAAAATGAAATACACCGACGCTGCATAAAACGGAAAGTGAAACGAAATTATGTGAGATGGCAACCACGCCACAATGACGTGTTAAGCGTTGGGCGGGCTATATTGACAGCACCACACAGAGCGGAAATACACGTGCATCATCGGTGAATTTCGACCATGGATGCTGCAGGGATGGACGGGGATGTCGCGGCGACTGTTTCCGGTGTAGCCCCGGTAACACTCATCGCCCAAATATCTGTGGCTCTCATCGCGGTGGCTGTGACCGCGGTGTACATCTTGAAACACCTGCCTGATCCGGGAGAGAACACCGGGCCGAGTAGCGGTGCTGCTCGCCGGGACTCGCCCCGACGGGACGCACCGGGCTTCGCAACATCGGAGGGGGATGCACGGGGGAGAACCACGAGAGATCCCGGCGGTGATGATGTTGATGGCGGAGCAAGCAGTAGCCAGGGACTGAGGGAGGATTGGGAGTCGGTGACCAGACCATCCACCAGCTCCCGCGGGGAGTACCGTGACATCATCTCGCACGATGAATACCAAGATCTCTGCAGCAGCCCGACCGAGGAGAAACCGAGATCTTCCCGGAAGAAGGTTTCGCTGTCTGGTCAGTCCAAGGAGTGGCCGACGTCATTGGAGAGTATAGACGAGGAAGACGAGGAAGAGGAGGATGCCAAGACGGGGAGAGGTAATCAAGGAAATGAAGATGTACAAAAACCTAAGCAGAGTCCTAAGCGAGGATCCCGAGTCCCAAGCTGGTATTTCTCCAGATCATCGAGCGGGATTCCATCCTTGCCCAAGGACCGGGATCTAGATGCTCAGTTCGATCAGTTGACAACCCAGAGCACCGTCGGTAATCAATGTTTATCTGACGATATCGTGTATTCATATGAAGATCTTAGCCATATAGATGATGCTCGCAAAAGAGCAATCACTGGATTTTCTGGCTCGCCGATTGGTGTTCTGCAACGCAAACCGTGGCCCCAACACTATACTACGCCATCATCTGACGATCATGAATATTCAATTCCAGGGCAAACTTCCAGCCAACCACATGCCGTGGAATCAGATCACGCCAAGATGGCGCGCATGAATTTCATGCTGAAAGGGCGGGTCAACACCTTCAGTAATTCAGCAACACTGGATTACGATAATGGGATGTCTGTTCCTGAAATACAGATACATGAAACAAACGTAAGTGAACTTTCAGCTACTTGTGGCCTTGACGAGGTGGATTCTGGGGTGGTGATAGGCCCCACAGAGTGGGTCGAAACACTAGCCTCTACAGTCCTCTTGCCAGAAAAATGCAAGGAAGAGCTGACAGCAGAGATAGTCCGGTTAGATGTTGACGACGAAGATGATGAGGAGAGAGAGGAGGCACCATTGGAGGAGTTGCCTAGCCCGGTCAGGTCAAGACCGATACCACTCCCCCGCACCAGCCTCGACGGTGTCAGTCTTCAAGCCCAGGGGACCACTGCTGTTCCCTTGACATCGATGAGTGCGCCACCACTGTTTACAAACGGGCCAAGCGATGGGGTGTCGAAGCCGAAAACTGACATTGACCGGCCGGCAGTGAAGGAGCGTGCCCCGTACATGGGTGCCGAGCAACCCCTGACAAATGCCAACGAGGGATTACATCAACAGACCAAACACGGCGATTTGGGGGACATAAAGACCGACGCGGCTCTTCAGCTTGAGGTACAAACAAGAACAGGTTTTATAAAGAAGGAAAATATTGACTCAGCAGATAATGGCCACAATAGGTTGCCGTCAGTCGCCCGTTATGGTGATGAAGCTCAAGTTACTATTACACCCGACGCTCGTGTCTTCACGGTAGTGGGTAGCACACCAGGCCCCATTGGCTCTTTTCACGCAAAAGGTGATTTAAGTGAAAACGTTGTGGAGGAGGTTAAGATCAATTCCACACCTGACAGTGATATCATTGTTACTTCTCCAGACAACAAGGGCACCCTGGGAGGCGACCCGATATGTAGAGACCAACCAGTAACAAGGCGATCACCTTACGAAATTGGAACACCAAGTTTATCAACAGAACTATCGTCTGATGAAGGCGACTTGCAACATGACAGGGGAACAAAAACTGTTACACAACAGAATGAAAACACGCAAACTGCTCACTCATGGACAGAGCATGAAACACCATGTGTGGCAGTTGAACTTTTAATTGCAGGGAATGAACCAGATTGTATTAATTCAGAGACACGCCGCATTAACAGTACTGAGCAGAATTCAATTGATGCAGATAATTTGGGAAACGATGCAAATATTGATTTCCCTCACACCGAAGAAGAAAACAAGTGCGCTGGTCTGGACGCGATAAGAGCTACTCTAAACCAGAGACTTCCCTTACAAAGACCCAAGGAGTTACAGCTGAACGAGTCATCTAAGAGCCGAGATTTTAAGGTAAACTCTCTTAAAGATTCAAACAGCAAAAGGGTCTACCCGCACCAAGATCCATCTGATTCAGAGCTCTCATCCGTAACAAGTCCGAGTGACGTGATTGCACAGCAGCGAGAACGCGTCCGAAGAAGCCTTGAGAAACTCAACCCGCCCGATTGGTACAAGAAGTCTGACCACTACAAACGAGTTGTGAGCGATAACCATGACCACACGGACTCCCAGTCGGAGTCAGAGCCTCGCATGACAAGGAGCCCCTCTTCTTGTCTGAGCGACTGCTGGAGTGTGACGTCACCTGAGGAGGTCGCCAACCGCCCGGCCGTCTCGACGAAACTCGCTTTCCAATCAGAGGCGAGATATCGACGAGATTTCCCCAAGAGGCTACTGTATGAGCCTATCCGTAATGCATACTCGTGCGTGGAGCTGCCGACTCAAAGTTCGATAGGGTTGACGGAGGGTGACGCTCCAAACCACACGAGTGTGATTGATGACGCTGAAATTAGCCATAGTGCAGATAATACCCTGCATGGCCAAACACTTAATCAAACATCATCATCACTAAATGATATAAACGCTGGCTCCACTCCAAGCCAATCATCTCCCTCGCACGGTTTGCACCTGCGCAGCAAGTCCGAGGGGGACAATCTTGATCAGATTGCATACTTTGACTCGCTGGCCGTGAAACGCCTGGAGCGTTACATGTACGATTCTGTGTTCTTCGTCACTGGCTACATCAACTACTCGGAAGACAACTTGGACGACGCCCAGTCTGACAGGAACAGCCTCTTTGCCAGCGGGAGCCTACCGGATGAATCTGTAGAAGACATGGAGTACCGTAGGCAGATGTATGAACTGAGGAAGTCATTTGAACGGGACTGTATTTTTTCTGATTCGCAACAAGAGCAGACAGATTTTCAGAGCGATAGTTCGGCGCACCAAAACGGCTACATAAACAGACGGATAGACACATACAGTCTGCCTAACAACCGGGAACTCGAAAGCAAATACAGTCCAACAGCAATAGGCGGCATGGGTACATCTTCCTTTACAACGAGTTTACATGATGATCATCAAGAGAGCAGATCCATGGAAAATCGGAAACAGTGGGCACCAACACCAGCCCCGAGGAGAAGCATTGGGGTGAGTCCGCCAATGCAAGGTCATTCCTCCCCCACCCTGACTGGAACTTACCCAAGCGAGGAATTGAAACCAGATCCCCGGTACAATCCGGACGGCAGCAGAAATGTCAAACTCTCTCCGAGGTTTGCAATGGTTGCTCCCCGGTCTGAAGGTGAACCAGACTGGTCCAAGAGCTCGTCAAGAAACACAAATCCTCGAAAAACGACCGTTAGGATTATGGTCACCGACACGTCACTCGAAGACGACGACAGTGTCCCGTCAGAGGGACACCGCAGCGACCAGGACCCGGTATCGGCGTCATCTTCCGACCAAGAGACAGTAGTTGACGGCACGACAAATTTATGGACCCCACTGGATCTGGAGAAGTTGAAAGATTCGGAATTTGCTGCCGTGCTTTCTGTCATTACATCCAGACACATGAGGCCAGGTACTAGATCAGGACTATATCTTCCTGGGAGTGAGTTCATCCCTCCCAAAGAGGTCACAATGGAGGAGATTGTAGATAGCTTGTTGGGCCTGCCGTATCAGAGGGCAACGAGTGTTGTTGATCTTAACAGTAGTGGATATCGGGGCAGCAGCTCCACATCTACACCCCTGACATGTTCCACACCAGACCTGTGTTCTTCCTGGAGCCATAGTCGAGGAAGCACTCCAGTCTCCTCATCAGACAAGAGCCACAGTGCTGAGAGTCTGTACAGCGAAGATGGTAATGTCTTAAACTCCATCATTGTCGGCAGGAGAGGAAATTATGAGGGTGGTTATGACAACAGTTTCGAGGAGGGAGGAAGTGATGCGATAGGCGAGGAGATCATCATGGTGAAGTGCAGCTATAAGAAGTGCGCCAAAACCAAAGAACTCGCAGTGGCCAGGAAGTCCTTCAAGACGTGCCACAACTGCTACACCTACTACTGTTCAAGACAGTGCCGAAAACTACACTGGCCTCGCCATAAGAAGCGCTGCCTCTTCAGCCGCGTAAACAGTGCCTGCAAACATGTCATCTACCACAGCAGGTATAACGGGCAGCTGCAGTCTGATCTCACCCGCGTGGCTCGCACAGGGTATCTCTCACGCGGTCGTGGGGCCATCCTCCTCATCTTCCCGGACACGGAGTCGGCAGAGAATTACACCGAGAAAGGTTTCGATGCTCTGCCAAGCGCGCCTACCTACTCAACCGTACGCGAGCTGGAAACTTCCGACCTGTTTGGCGACCACATGAAGTATCTCCTGGAGATGTGTCGCTCGTATGATCCTGAGAGGAAGTTTGTGTTGAACGTGGCCATCATGGCGAATGCTGAACAGCACCGCGGGAACAGAACGAGACGAACGGACATGGCTGTCAAGAAGTGTGCCAAGCTTAGCCTACTATCCCCTCATGCAGATCCTTCTTCCAAGAAACTGGATCCAGTCCCCGATACTCTTATCATCACCTCACCATCCGGCCCGCAAGGAGATGGGGAATTAGACCGGAAATCCAGACAGGTGTGTTTTGTGCACATTCAGCGTCAGCTGCGTCAGCGGGGCGTCAATCTGCGTCACCAGCACTCCGAGATTTACGACAAACTCTGCCGCTGGGTGGAAGACCACGAGCATTTCACTCCTACCACCATCTATCCCTTGGACGAGCGGACTGGTAAGCGGTTCATGTGCGTGCTGATGCCGGAGGCGGAGCCAGACGAGTTGGGATGGATCAACAACCCAGAACTCCTTGAAGACATTGACCTGGATGCGGAACTCGAAAAGCTGGAGAACGTCGCAGGGATGGTGGTGACCGACCTTTGATAATAAGGTGAATACTAGTCAACATAACTGCAAATTTGACACCAAAAACACCCTTTTCCTCGATTTTTATCATGTACAGTTAATTTTATCTCCGCAAATTTTAACTGGTCATTTTTAAATGTACTTTAAATCGAAGCTATTTTCGAGCAGAAACGGTTTTTTAATTTCTACAATTGCTCCATCGCAAACCTTGGAATTGAAAAAAAGTAGTGTGCAGCAATTTTCGTTATTCGTATTTGTTTCAAAAAATAACTGATCTTGCAATCTATCTGTCAACTTGAATCAAGCTTGGCAAATTGAAAGATATAAAGCCGGCAGCAGGATGTTTGTACGGTTCGTGTAGACCTGCTGTGGGATTTCAAAAGTAGTGGAACGCCTGCTCGGATTCTGAGACTTTCATCACCATGGAGACAGCAATCTGCTCCACAGTCCTCCGAGGTGTGTTGGAGTTTACGGAAAGATGCCAGAGTACCGGTACTGTGAACGTGAATGGAAGAGGCTGAACAAACTACTCGAATTCCTGGTCGTATAGCATCGACATATCCAGGACAATGGTTCTAAGAAGCAACTTGCGACAGCATCTGATGGTAAGTTTTCGCCCTATCTCACCCCAAAACATTACCAAATTAAGAACACATCAGGCGCGGTTCTAGTTTGAGGAGAGTAAAAATAGGCTATTGTTTTGTTTTATAAGTCAACAGAATATTTCATGAATGTATACGAAATTTCGACGCCAAAAGTCGGAGATTTCAAAAAGTTTCCAAAAACGTATGGATTTTAGATCCTTAAAAACTGATAACAGCCTGACAAAGTCTTGTTACCCACCCCCCCCCCCCAAAAAAAAGATATTTTATTCGGTTTTAAACCGCGCCTGTAAAATTTAAATTGCAACTGTACATTTCAAAAGTATCAGAAATGGGATTAACGCAAAACATTGCAGCTAATCGATTTTCAGTCAAATCTTTTAAAATTTTACTGAAAGGGGACTTCATTGTGCTTTTAATATTTTCCAACCAAAATGGCAGAAATTAAAATGGACACTTACAAATGAAAGTGTTAAAGGTCCAAATGAATGGCAGATGCAAATATTCACCGTTGTTGTTTCACGTCGCAGTCGTACAATTTTGTAGGTGTTGTTATTTGTTGTGTGTTCCTATAAAAAGCAATTTCCCTTCGCAACTGTTATGGATTTTTCACTATTGACATGAAGTTGTCCTTCAAACACTAGCACTCATTCCAATAATTTTAATTTCCTTTGCTGCCTAACTTCTAATTACAGACCTCGTTGCATCCAGTTTGTTTTAAAATTCTCATTTCCCAGCTCATCAAATCTGCCCTGTGTCAAGTTAGCATAGGGAAACTAGACCTTTTTTCGGCAGATATTTACTGATCGGCAAAACTGCGCACTAACTTGCAAATATTTGGCTATTTGTAATCCACTATTATAAAAAGAGTAATGGGTGATAAACTGCACTGAGGTACTTAAGCCACAGATCAGAGGTAGTTCGCGCAGTTGTTCCTGCCGTCGTGAAGTGCTCATAAACACCACCCAGTTTTGACCGATTTACAGGCTGTCGGTGTCCCAGACAAACCAACCTTTGGCACGATGCAATTTAGCACGGGACCTTTAAACACTCGGCGGTGTCAAGTCCCAGTGTTTGTTGTGGCATGCATCTGTCATCGGCACCGCAAAACCGGCTAATTAATCGATCGAACTTCGAGCCTGTTGTTCTCGTTATTAACCAATATCTCTCTTTTTTTACCGGATTAAACGTTTTATGATAGCCGTAATCTGGAACGGCAGACACTGTAGTGATTTTGCTTTTACGTCAATAACTGGTGACAATTTTAAGAAATAACTTGGCTGAAGTCCAAGTATCTTTGACTTTATACAAAACAAGACAAATGTTTAATTAAAAAAGAATTGCCTTAGAAAATAATGGACATACAAATGGTTATGCACTGTAAAATCATGACCCACCAGCACAAAACCAGGATGAAGTATGTAACTTTGTTACTTTGTTCTAAGGTTTGTTGTTGTTGTAGCTAACAAGTTTTCTAATGCAATTTTCAATACAATTTCAATACAGTTTTTTAACACAGGTTTTTAAAAATACAATTTAGTACTTCGATCTCATCCAAAGTACAATGTTTTGTGCAAAAGCTATGGCGAATGTTTCCTCACAGAGCTGTGTAATTTGTGTTGCTTAAAGGTTATAAATCATAATAGCTTATAAATAGGATTGTTTCTGGTGACTTCAGCCTTGTTTAGGGACAATGGGTCACATACAAACACAAATAATATTCTTAAAAAGTTTAAGTGAGTTTTAAAGGTACCGGTACAGTACCGCCATCATTGCCACCACCATCACTCATGGGGTATCAGTTAGGCTTGTTAAAATCATCTTAAAAACTGATACGAATTATACACAAAATTATCTTTTGAATTTGGAAAAACAAACAAAAAAGCATTGCATTCAGTACGGCAACAAGAGTGGTTCTGTGGTGGCGGGGGCTGGGAAATATCCCAACCCCACCCCACCCCAACCACTTCCCAAAATGTTTTCCTTTTTTGATTGAGTGAAATAATTTTAATGTGTTGGAAAATTTGCGAAAATGTTCGAAAATCGCCAATCGTGATTTGTTTGCGTCAAATAGGTTCCCCAAATCGACGGTTACCTTCCAAAAACAATATAGCCCTAAAAATGTTCGATCTATAACCGGATTTTACATAACCAATCACTACTTGCATTCTCAACATCACAATCAACCATGCCATAATGTGAATGATTTTATAAACATTATTATGTTATCCTTGGCAACATCCCCTGCATCAATCTCTAGCTAATTTCGAATCGCAGTGGGCCAGACTCTCTGACAAAATCCTAATTTTAGTGACTCTCCAGAGGCGAGGGAATCCTGTTTTAATATAATTGCCGGACATTATGCAGATGGTCCTCGGCCCTCGGGTCAAGATAGAGTTTCTTCTGTCGTTTCACTCTGCGCAGTCCTTCGGTATTATGCGCGCTCGAACAAGAAATCTAAACCGTACACTTAAACCGACAAACAACCCGTCTTTTTATCGCAGCATGCTCGGCGTAATGCTGGGGACAATTCGATTGCCTTAGATTTTCATGAAACGGTATTTCATGTGAGGATATCGATTTCGACAAAACATGATGTTCGACTTTGTCTCGGTCTTTTTCTTCCTCGGAGAAAAGCAAAGAAAATTGATAGTATGTCAAAAACTAAAACAAAGTTCAACACTTCATAAATAAAGTTTCATATTTAACTTAAAAAAACGGGAATGCCTTAAAGCTTAAGTTTCTCCCAAAGTTGTTGAAAAATTTGTAAACCATAATTAGGCTTAGCTAAAGTTGTTATTAATTACTAATTATTTTGGTGTCAGTGATTCAACGAGAAAAGCAGCACGTATTTCCCACGCCCATTTGTGGAATTTCGTAGTTTATGAACATTTAAAAATATAATTGGCTGCAATTGATATTATTACAGAATAAGTTCCTTTGTACCGTCTTTTTCAGATCGGTCACTTTCAAATGGAAAGTTAGTCATGGTTTTGCATGCATGTACAATGTATTATCTGTGGTCAAATCGGGGCTAAATTGGAGGTACACTTCATACATTGCAAAAACTGTGGTGTTAAATTTACACCATGTGATGTTTATACTGGGCGAATGGTTCAATATAAACACCACATGGTGTTAATTTAACACCACAGTTTTTGCAGTGTAATGAACATTATGGGATCCACTAACAATGGTCGTTCGGTATTATGAAATGTAAAAAAAAAATTAGGATCCCGAATCGAAAAGAGGGTATTCCAATAGTCAAATCTTCGGCATAGTGGTGTTCGTTATGGCGAAGTTCTTTATTGATTTTAAGCCAAAATGTTAAATGTTTACTAAAACTTTATACAAAACAAGACAAATGTTTAATTAAAAAGAATTGCCTTAGAAAATAATGGACAGACAAATGGTTATGCACTGTAAAATCATGACCCACCAGCACAAAACCAGGATGAAGTATGTAACTTTGTTACTTTGTTCTAAGGTTTGTTGTTGTTGTAGCTAACAAGTTTTCTAATGCAATTTTCAATACAATTTCAATACAGTTTTTTAACACAGGTTTTTAAAAATACAATTTAGTACTTCGATCTCATCCAAAGTACAATGTTTTGTGCAAAAGCTATGGCGAATGTTTCCTCACAGAGCTGTGTAATTTGTGTTGCTTAAAGGTTATAAATCATAATAGCTTATAAATAGGATTGTTTCTGGTGACTTCAGCCTTGTTTAGGGACAATGGGTCACATACAAACACAAATAATATTCTTAAAAAGTTTAAGTGAGTTTTAAAAGCACCGGTACAGTAGCGCCATCATTGCCACCACCATCACTCATGGGGTATCTGTTAGGCTTGTTAAAATCATCTTAAAAACTTATACGAATTATACACAAAATTATCATTTGAATTTGGAAAAAACAAACAAAAAAGCATTGCATTCAGTACGGCAACAAGAGTGGTTCTGTGGTGGCGGGGGCTGGGGAATATCCCAACCCCACCCCACCCTAACCCCTTCCCAAAATGTTTTCCTTTTTTGATTGAGTGAAATAATTTTAATGTGTTGGAAAATTTGCGAACATTTTCGAAAATCGCCAATCGTGATTTTTTGTGGTCAAATAGGTTCCCCAAATCGACGGTTACCTTCCAAAAACAATATAGCCCTAAACATTTTCGATCTATAACCGTATTTTACATAACCAATCACTACTTGCATTCTCAACATCACAATCAACCGTGCCATAATGTGAATGATTTTATAAACATTATTATGTTATCCTTGGCAACATCCCCTGCATCAATCTCTAGCTAATTTCGAATCGCAGTGGGCCAGACTCTCTGACAAAATCCAGAGGCGAGGGAATCCTGTTGTAATATAATTGCTGGACATTATGCAGATGCCTCGGGTCAAGATAGAGTTTCTTCTGTCGTTTCACTCTGCGCAGTCCTTCGGTATATGCGCGCTCGAACAAGAAATCTAAACCGTACACTTAAACCGACAAACAACCTGTCTTTTTATCGCAGCATGCTCGGCGTAATGCTGGGGACAATTCAATTGCCTTAGATTTTCATGAAACGGTATTTCATGTGAGGATATCGATTTCGACAAAACATGATGTTCGACTTTGTCTCGGTCTTTTTCTTCCTCGGAGAAAAGCAAAGAAAATTGATAGTATGTCAAAAACTAAAAACAAAGTTCAAGACGTTCATAAATAAAGTTTCATATTTAACTTTAAAAACGGGAATGCCTTAAAGCTTAAGTTTCTCCCAAATTTTGTGAAAAATTTGTAAACCATAATTAGGCTTAGCTAAAGTTGTTATTAATTACTAATTATTTTGGTGTCAGTGATTCAACGAGAAAAGCAGCACGTATTTCCCACGCCCATTTGTGGAATTTCGTAGTTTATGAACATTTAACAAAAAATTGGCTGCCAAAAATATTTTGATATTATTACAGAATAAGTTCCTTTGTAACCGTACTTTTTAGATCGGTCACTTTCAAATGGAAAGTTAGTCATGGTTTTGCATGCATGTACAATGTATTATCTGTGGTCAAATCGGGGCTAAATTGGAGGTACACTTCAATACATTGCAAAAACTGTGGTGTTAAATTAACACCATGTGATGTTTATACTGGGCGAATGGTTCAATATAAACACCACATGGTGTTAATTTAACACCACAGTTTTTGCAGTGTAATGAACATTATAGGATCCACTAACAATGGTCGTTCGGTATTATGAAATGTAAAAAAAAATAAAAATTAGGATCCCGAATCGAAAAGAGGGTTTTCCAATAGTCAAATCTTCGGCATAGTGCATGGTGTTCGTTATGGCGAAGTTCTTTATTGATTTTAAGCTAAAATGTAAAATGTTTACTAAAACAATGTACCCACATTGTCCTCTAAAAAATGAAAACTGACTTTACACTGCTTGGTTTAAAAACAAAAATTAACAAGGCTTTATATGCGGAAATTGGTTAACATGCGCACACAGACCGATTTAACAATTACGGTAGTTTTTAGCAGCTAAAGGCAGTTGTAGTTCATGATAGACTTATAGCACTTCCTGTTAAAATTGCAATACCATTGGAGGAAACAACTCTGCACATCATGCCCTCTATATATCCCGTATAAATCATGGCCACAAAAATATAGATCATAAAAGAAGTCAATGACTGTGGCAAGCTATACAAAATATACACACACTTGTGTCGAGTCCTTTGCGACTACATCTAACTGTTATCAGTTCGGGTTTCTCGTTCCATACGAAACCATAAAAATTTTGTTTTTGTCTGACAAACTTGGACTTTGTGCAGTTGTGATACTGAGCTGGTAATGCGAGTTGAAATCAGTCTTTATCAAGGCAGTCCAAATGATTATGGTGATCGTATATGAACACTGGAAAGATAGTGGAGGTTCATAATTGTGCCGTGTGTACGTGTGTTGGCTTTGTATACGGCCGTTCATTAAGACAACACGATCGGTGTACTTTTCCTTGTATTTGCTATCTGTGGGATATCTGATGTTTTTTGGGGGTCATAAATTGGTGTTCGGTCAGCGTTAAAGTAGTATATACCGAGACAGGTTTAACTTTTTATTCAGTTACTCCAACTTAATGTTAAAGTCAACACTTCTGTGTTGAATCCCATTATTGCTACCAATGCTAGGTTGGGGCGACACAAATTGCTACATGAGAGTGGGTTTGGGCGACTTGCTCGGTTAGGGCGACAAAAGTGGTGTCGCCCAAATGTGAAAGTCGCCCCAATGGAGTATTTTTTAGTATTAAAGGCAAGTGGGGAAATTTTTTAGGAAAGTGCTATAATAGGGCGACACCGCAGTCTCCCTATTGGAGTTGCTTATTATTAGCAGCGTCGCCCTATATAGCAGTAAGATAAATTATTATTATTATGACAAAAGTACCCTTAAGGAGACAATTTGTCATCATTTTTTACGCCTTAGGGAGACAAGTGGAATTAGGGAGACATTTCAATGTCTCCCTAATGCTATTTAGAGGCAGAATTTTAGTGTCGAAAGTAAGTTAAATCGATATATAGAATGGTCCAAAACATAAATATACAAAAATTCGTGGGGCTAGGATAAGGGAAAATGGGGTTAGGCTTCATGAAAGTTGAAACAAATTTGTGCACGCGTTAGCAAACACTTTTCGATCGTGATTTAACACTTTTTTCTTTCCCTGAGAACATGTCATTATTGGTTTTAAAACTTACGCTGTCATTCACAAAAGATTTGTCAACAAGGCGTTGGCCATTTGGGTCATTCCTGAAAGTTAGACAGATTTGGGCAAGTTTTGTACCAGTTGAACATTAGTTGCCTGAGGAATAAGTTGACATTTCATGACAAAAATAGGACTCGGATGTAACAAGGACACCATGTCTCTTTTACATCTTTTTGTCGTGTTGTACATATACAAACCGCGTCTCTGCATACTAAGAACTGACCACAAAATGGAACCAAAACGGTATTTTTATAAGGTTATTGCATATACCGGTATAAATTACAAGGGATATGTCGAAAAATAAGTGTTGACGGAGCAAATGTCACGTTCACTTTTTTTCCACGTAAGAGTAACTTAAAACTATACACATTTCTATTCATGTCAATTGTGTATTATAGACATTTGATCGTGCTCCATGCGCTATAAAAACGGTTGAAATAACCATAGATTAGTCAAACAACTTATATTGGTAGATATGTGTCCAACCAATTCGGTTTGTTGACACGTATCTACCAATATTGGTTATTTCAACCAATCTGTTTTAGTCTCATACTTGGGCTAAATTTATAACAACAAAAGAATGAATCATTACAATCATTGTTCTAACAAATATATAACGCGTGAATCGTGAACGCATCGTGTATCACAGCTGGCTATAGCTGCTGGCAAGCCTGTAAGAACAAATATATAGAAAAATCCATGTGACAGCTGGGACTGAGTGGGACACCTTTCAATCCATATAACAAACACTAGACTTTCCAAAGGTCGCTTTGGATCAGTGGATCGATTTGTTGCACATTTCGAAATGTTACAGTCCTTCTGCAAACACTGAGGTTTATTTTACCACAAACATGTGCTTGCACACTCATGTTACCAGCCAGAAGGCTGTGTGATGTGTGTTGCGAGTGACTGTTTTTTTGCTTAGTGAATAATTTCCTAAGCAATACTTTTTGTTAAGCAGGTCCATGGAATTGCAAGCATTATCTAAAGCAAAATAATGCAAGGACCTAATTAGTAATGCGACCGCAATAAGCTCACTAGATCTCCATGACAACGCTTCGTTTACGTTAATGCCTTGCCTTATACCGGAAAGAGTCCGTCAGGTATACGTCAGGTTACGTAAGTAACCTCGATGGAACTTTCAATTTTTGTCGCTGGAATATAAGCCTATCATGTGCCAAACAGATATTGCTGTTTATTTTGTCTGTACACGTTAAATAAAAGAAATTACATGGTTTTCCTAGAAATGTTGGTGAATCTATTTAATTAAAATGTTCAAATATTTAAATGTATGTTTAACTGTCTGTTTGTTTTGTTTTTGTTTGTGTTTTAAAATGGTGTTTCAGAGTGTTTAGGTGTTTGTTTGTTTGTTTGTTTGTTGGGGTGTTTGTTTGTTTGTTTGTTTGTTTGTTGGGGTGTTTGTTGGGGTGTTTGTTGGGGTGTTTTGTTTTGTTTGCTCGTTTGACTTTAAGATACTTAAATAATTTTAGGGGTTTGCAATGGGAATTAAAGATGCGAAATTTGACGGAAATACTCTATTGATGCAGTTTTCATTTTTTTTCTTACAGAATTCTTTATTTGCCACAAATTCCTCAGAGGTAGACTGAATCATGCTGGAGGCATTCTTCCCCTGCCGGAAATCTTTCAGTAAGTGTACCATTACTGAGCAGAGTCCAAGCAAAGAACAATCATCAAACTCCCCGCCCTCGACAAATCCTAAAAAGAAAGACACTTCTTCGACGCCCAGGACGCGTTTTGCTTCGAGTGCAGTTTGCCTGTCATCTCACAAGTCTCTTTATTTTGTCTCACGCTGTGAATCCCAGGAGTCAGCCGGGCAGACTAAATCCCTAGAAGGAATATCCCGGAGGAATCTACATTTTATGCAATGCACACTTATTGATACTTCCTACGAAC
Source organism: Hippasteria phrygiana (assembly GCA_037893225.1). Lineage (NCBI taxonomy): Eukaryota > Metazoa > Echinodermata > Asteroidea > Valvatida > Goniasteridae > Hippasteria > Hippasteria phrygiana. Next base: position 34,688 of record JAZGUH010000972.1, on the reverse strand, counting down.
AAGTTCATTTCTAGCTATCATTTTGCACCAGTCAGTTTCAATTAGCAAGTTACTCATGGTTTTGCATGCATGATTTTTATTAATTTTTTTACAGAAAATTATTCACCTTGCGTTATATTTTAAACATGCATGGCAACAATGAAAATTGACAGTTAAACGAACGTGTTCGTGACTACATGTTCGTCATACTCGTGGGAGCACATCGAGTATAGCATGTGTCATTTTACACTGGGAGTGGAGGCCGACGAAGACTTACAGAAGATTTGTCATCAATTTTGAACATCGGTTGACATTTTCTGGTGTGATTGACGGGCGACAGTTTTGCCGGCAACGACACCGATTTATGAATCGCGTTGCACGCACATCGAGCCAGCAAGAATCATGAAGTGGACTGCGTCTGGATTGTTTATCTGCATTATTCAAGGCTGATTGGTGATTCTGGGAAATTTTTGACCGACAATTTGGAAAGGGATAAACTTTTGAGTGCCAGATTTTCAGAAATTCAGTAGATGGGGAACAAAATGAAATGCTTTGAAATGTTTGATTGTTGGGGGGGGGGGGTCTGAATGTGTCTGGGTTAGTATGTAAATACCGACAATCGTGGACTTGGGACAAAAGGGTTAGGGGTTAGGGCATAAACAAAGTGTCCACAATTGACCGAACGTCCACGATTGAAAATCGTGTACAAAACATAATAGGAGGCCTTCCGAAAAAGTTAGAGTATAAACAAAAGAGGGGCAATAGGGAGTCCGCGATTGCCGGTATTTACACACTTGTGTGTGTGGGTGGGGGGGGGGGGGGGGGTGGGTGTGTTCAACCCCACCCCCACCACCCAGTAAGACCCATGCCAGGATTGAAGAGACGATGATAGTTTTTAGCCCCTCGAGTGTGACCTGTGTGCTCGCTGCGCTGTATCATTAGCCACATATAACCGCAGATAGAGTCTACACATGGATATTACATTAGGCGCCCGTTTGGGACCCGTTTTGGCCTTTTGGATGTGTCTTGTGACATCTGCACTTCCCTGTCGCACATTCACTTATGGTGTTTGAATTTTTAAGAAACTTTGTCACAAATTTGGACTCCATTCCACAGATGCACAGACTGGCTGGATGTGTGGCAAACGATATAGCGCAAGAAGTTATCGTGCCATGGGGTAACCCCAAAATGTATCACAAATAGGGGAAAACGAACAGGAAAACGTATCGTAACAGATCTTAAAAACAGATTTAGCTTACACCCTTACATCTTCGCCGCAGTCGGCGTCCTGAAATTTCACTTGAGTTCCAAAACGGCGGAGAAGACATCTTCCAATTTGTCTTGTTGTGTTGTTTGCTGTGCACAACATGAATCCATATTAAAAATGGCGTCAGGTTTCTTTTGTAAAAGGTGACGTGTTTGTCAGCGCGTCTTCGAACTACCCGCCTAAACAGTGCAAAACGTGCAAGAAAATCTAGTTGTGATTGGTCTTGAGCTTTTCCGCGCGAAGTAGATTTTCATTGGTCAAAAGTGCCTCGCGTGACATTACTGTTTCCATCATTTATTTCTGGCGCGTGGTAATTTGCATAACAAAGGCAACAGGTGTTGCGTGCAGAGTGACGAAAATGATTGTAACTGCCTGTCGAATATCCAAAATGGGCGTGTACAAGAATCTTGATTTGTAACGTGTATTTGACCATTCCTCCATGATTTGACTGAGCCGCAAGACCATATATATCGGCTAAAATTCGACTGCTGTGATAATGTGTTCTGATTCTGAATGTTATTGTCTTTAAACAGTCAAAGCTGTATGAAAGCTATTTCCATTAGTATGTTTACATAGGGCCTACCATTATTTCCTTTCATAAAATGTGGTAATAGGGTTTTATTGATGCATAATTTCAAAAGTGAAAATTAACATTGCAGAAGTTGAAAATAGAAGACAAGTGACGCATTACGCTTTTATGAAGGACGTTAAAATCTCCCCACTCCCTGAAATGTGCGTGGTTTTTAGAGCTCCAATTTTGCTCGATTAAAAATTCCTTACACCCTGCTCGCATAATGCCCACTGACTGAAATATGTCAGGAAATGCAGGAACTGTGGAGTTGTTTTGAGAAAGCAATTTCACATACATGTATTGGGAATTCTTACTGATTGAGAAAAAAATTATTGAAGGGGGAATCAGCGGTTAGGTGAGGCATGTTTAATTTCGTATGCATAGCTGATGCTAATGATACGGAAATGAGTGATGCAAATGGTAATTTTTGCCCGCTGGATATTTTTGTATTGACAATGTTGTTTGACCGGACCTCAGTGGAAATATTTATATACGGGCAAAATACGTAGGTCTGCCTACGTGTAATAGTATGAGGTATTTCAAACGATATGTACGAGATATATATAATCCCGTTCATTTTTAGCTGTCGTTTTCATCAGTCACTTGCTTTTGTATAAAGTTATTCGTTGTTTTGCATACATGTCATATTTTGTGGCAAAATAGGAACTATACTGCTGTTACATGCAATTGATTTGTAGCCAAGATTTTTAATTGTTTGACCTCCTCCTCCTGAAAAAGAGCTACATTGCGCTCCTATATTTTTTAACAATTGGCAAAAATCGAAATCGACATTTAATAAGGAACGTGCTGTACATGAGGTACCGGTACCGTATTTCAGACGCGTTGTTGACTGAGAATTGTGTTTCCCCTTAAAGGCACACATTGCTCTGAAATCCCACACAATCTCTTTGGTTAGTTACCTATTTCCAAGGTCCGAGTGTAACATTTCTAAACATTTATATACGCATAAATGAGGAAAAAACGGAAGCTTTGACATCCGGACATTGAGACCATAACTGGCGCCGCACAGCCTGTACGCAACCAAAGCACATCACTCTGGACAGCACTAAATTCCAGCGGAAGTCACTATAGTGACTTTTCCGAGCCAAACTGGCGTCCCCGAAATTATTTTCGTCAAATATTTTCAGACAAACGGCGCATTTTCAAGGAATGGTCGACGTGTACATTACTATAAATTATACTTTTAATTGATCTTTCTAACCATAGCAAGTTTAGGACGGACGCATTTTGTAGTCCAATTAAGAGTTTATAAGAGTTTGTTCTACACTTTGAAGTGTGGTTTTGTTTGTAATATCAGGTGAATTTGTATGTATACTGAATATACATAAAATAAGCTAGCGTTTGAGCAGGGTTTTAAAGTTGTTCTTCTTTCAAATAATCAATTGTGTTCACAATGTGTAACAGTTGGTAAACAGAAAACCTTGAAAGAATTCGGTCTGTGATTTTATACCAAAGCAACGAATAATTTTGTCAGGTGAAACAATTATTGCCGTATCTACACAGTGACAATAGAATATTGATTGGAAAGAGCTGTACGGTTCATTTTATCTGTACATAAATGTTATGAATTTTACAAAGGCATATTTCAGCTGTCTCTTTACAATTTTGTAGCTGAATTAGGATACCGTTTTTTCTTGTCATTTTTTTAAGTTTGAGTACTTTTGTACAATAATATTTATTTCAGAGCTAAGAAGGATTTATGTTGCCAACACTTGCCTGTTCAGTCTGTTTTTATTGATGAAAACAAGTTCCAGTAAAAACCTGCAGGCATGGTGTATGTTTACGTTTGCAGTGGCTGTGACTTGGAATGAAGGGTTTCTGCTCTTAAAAAAGCTATTTTGCATGTATACAAATCAATGTCAAAATGTATATGTTCAAGTATTGTGTTGTTCACCTTTTTGGTGTTGAATTATTTTCGATTAGTAATTCTATTTATTCGATGCAAGCTGGGTTACAATGGTATATGTTGTATACTTGAAATGATTACATCCATTCCATCCTTTTTAATACATATAATTTACAGTATAGTAAGACATATTGCGTATTTAAATTAATCTGTATCCTACATTTTAAAAGAATCTATATTTTTTATCGCTGTAATTTTATTTGGCATTTTAAAAAGTCTAATATACAGTACAGCTCTGACGGTGATTCGTAGTTAAAAGAAAATAATTACCATTCAGCTGTAGAAATGGTCTATGCATTACTTTGTAGTTTAACAGAAAGGCGTATGGCAGACGTTTGCATAATGAACCATTAACTGGTAACCCTGGCAACGCAACCCCCCGCGCCACTCCACTGAATCTGATAAAATATTGAAAGCGGCAAAGATCTTGATGAAATAGAATTAAAACATCATGGTTCTTTCTCTTTCTCTCGTGGATGATCGTCAAGATAAGGTGTTGAATACAAGATTTTGATTCTGAGCTGGGGAAAAGAAATCGATCGAGTGAGACGATATGCATCGTATGCGAGATTATACGGCCCTTGGCTCTCGGCTTTCGTGCACATAAATTCACCGTTTGCTTTCTGAATTTCCCTAATAACTATTCGGTGCTTTCTTTGAAGGCTATACCCATGGACAAAAAGAAAAGACTCGTTTGGACTCGGTTTTTACTGAGAATATAATGTTTCCTTCCAAAATGTGAATGGCTTTTTAAATTAATTTGATTCCAGTAAATGTAAACAATTTCAATTGGTTATTATTATTATTTAGATAATTTTTAATTGGTTATTATTATTTATTCGGCTGGCTGGGGTAGATTCCACTAAGAGGTGATTCTTTGTTAATTGCTATACAGAAAAAAATAGCTTCTGACATAAACATTTGTTTTTGCAGTTTTATCACTAGTATATATAGCCTTTACACGAGATTCAAAACTCATGAGTCAGTGCATCGCAAAATATGAATATTAAGCAAATACAAAAAAGTCTGATTTCATATACAAAGGGTAAACAAATTCTGGTATATCTTCATTTTTGACAGTTGTAACTACATCATCATCTTCTATGTCCCATTTGCCAATTTTTCCTACCGAAAAATGGCAAGGGGGACCCCTTGTGCTGTTTTTATTTTGGGGCCAAAAATTACATTTTACGAAGTTGATTGAAAATGCCTCTAAGGTGTGACAGAAATGTATTTTAAGAGTCGTAACTGGACATATTCTGTATTTGGAGAAATATTGGCAATTTTGAACAATAATTTAGAAAAGGTGAACATCTTTGAAAATCATAAAAAATGCAATCTCAACTTTGGACAGCTGTAACTTCAGACTCATATTCTTCATCCCCTTGGCCATCTTTGCTGAAATTTTGAGGACAACTTTTTTCTGATCCCCCAATATTATATAAATGGCAAGGGGTACCCCTTATGATTTTTTTTCCCCATTTCTTATTTGCCAAAAAATTACATTTTTCAAAGTTAACTGAAAAAGACTGTAGAGAGATATTCTGTATTTGAAGAAATATTGGCAATTAAGACAATTAAGAAATCTCGACAAATTAAAACAAAACTGAAAATCTTCTAGCTATAGAATTATCTTCTACATCCCATTTGTCATCTTTGCTGTCGATTGTAGGAAACAAATTTCTGACAAAAAAATGGCAAAAATGGCAAAAGGTATTTTTTGTTCCATTCACAAATTTAACTGAAAATACTTAAGAGACATGTCGATGTGCCAGAAACATATTTTTGAGAGTTGCAACTGCACGTTTTTTTGTAATAACCCTCACGACATCAGCATTTTGAGTTTGTGTGTGTGTATTTTACGTGTGAAAACTAAGTGCTTATTTTTTGTTGAGGAATTTGGAATTTTGTTTCTTGCCCTTTGTCAGAGAGTTTGGAATTTTCTCAGAACATTTGTCCCAGTCAAAATCCAAGCACAATTTGTTGTTATGAATGTGTTAAAGAATAGGGTATGAAGTATTCAAATTGTGAACCGTACCACGAATGCTACGCATGTTCGAAGGTTCATACAAATTATTTGACTTCAAGATTCAAAATTCAAAACATCACATCCCACTATAGAGTACCGAAGTGATGACGTCAATCAATGCAATGTTTGAAACCAGAATACATTCTAAACTGCATGTGTTTGGAACCAGTTGCCACGGCAACGACATCAGACTTTGGTAATATCCCACTTATTAATCATGTATAGTCTGTAGGCACGTACTTTTGTGTCCTTCGCGTGCGATTGCAATGTGCTTGCCTTTTACTCTGAATGGTCGTGTCTTGACGACATTTGAAGTGCACTTAGATTTTGCAGCATCGCCTATGACTAAGAGCAAGTTCGGGTGCTGCTGACCTAGTCCTTTTTGTCAATTTGCTATTTAAAAAACGCATGCGTGGTCTGTCCTTCACTCGAACGCATCTAGTCGATCGACTACGTCAAATCTAGTTAGTGTGCAGCAACAACAAACTGCAAAGAATGTCGTCTGCTAAAGTGCTAGTTGTTAACGAAGCAAATGTTTGCATGTCATTTCTATTTTCTATTATTTATTTAGTCTATTATTTTCTCTACTTAACTTTGGTGCAATAAATAATTCATTATCTTATTGCAAAGAGTTATTATCATTGGACAAAACCAACAAATTATCGTAAAACTTTTGCAAAACTTGCCCAGTTTACCGATCCTCCATCTTGAAACCGTGACGTAACTCGCGAGTGACTAGAGAAACCATGGTCCGGAGCTAGGTTGATCCAGTTGCACTAGCTAGTCAAACCGCGCAGCGTTCGGGTGACATCTAGATCGACTATGATTAAGTCTAGTCACTCTAGTCGCCCAACCGAACTTGCTCCATGCTGTCACCGTGTATTGTAACGAGCGTACTAATTGGATTAAAATATTCCCTGGGTGTTTGCATTTGCAAAGTGAAGGGTCATCTGTTTTTAGCTTTATTTTGTCTGAATTTCCTTGCCTAATTCGCTGGAGTAAATTTGATGCTTTGAAGTTGGCCAGTTTCGAGGAATATTTTGACCGCCAGTATGAACACGTTCGTTTTTAACTGTCTGTTTTCATTATTTGCCCCTTTTTTTACATTACAAGAATATATTTGGCCATTTTCAGGAAATCATGGCCGATAATGACCTGAAATATAGCCCCAATTTAGCCGCAACTATAAGACACACTTGCAGATCCATGAGTGAATTTCAGTGACAGCTATGCAAAACGAGTACGAGTTGAAAATAAGTGTTTTTGGCTTTATGCTTCCATGCCAACAGCAGACAGCATAAGTTTCTCACTATTTACACTTAAAATACATACCACAAATTTCTTGTGTATACAGTTGCTCAGTTCGTTTTTCTGCCAGTCACTGTTTCACTGATACCAGTAGAGGGCGCCACTGCCATCAACCACAATGTCATCAAAAGGCAAAAGCGTAACCGAGGTAACATAAACAAGCATCACGAAGCATAGGAAGTGCACGTACACAAAACATGAAGCCATTTAATTATTAAACACACACGATAATAAAACATTTCTATATTGGTCACACATTAACTTTCTAATACAAGGTTAGTTTCAGGATTACACATGCCTTGGTCAATAATCTACAGTTACGTATTTACATTGGCCCGTCATGGGAAATGGGAGGGGAAAAAATAATATTTACAGATTGGTGTTTGCATTAACCCTTGTCAAAGTGGAGACCAAAATGTCAAGTGATGTGGTTGACTGTGTGAAATATACAGTAGCGACCCAAGTACAAAATGACTGGCAATGAGGAGACTTTTGGAACAGAATTTAAGAAATAAGGTAAATTTAATGTTCAGTACACCTGGTCCTGATTACGAATAAGCAAATTTTTATGAATTTGATTTTGGGAGTAGACATTCAAAATTTGCAAAAACTAGAAAAACGCAATTATCTTACAGTAATACAAATTTCCAAAGGAAAACAAGCAGAATTCGTTGTGGTGAAATTGACAAATTACATTTCTGTGTTCAAAATGACAATTTTATCTTCATAAAAAAAAATGGGAAAATATGATATTATTCCGAGATATTCTCAAACATGTTGTGAGAAAAAGGTAAATGCAAATTCCAACCAATCACACGATTACATCGTATTTAGATATTTTCCACTTTTGGGTTTATAAATTATGCAGCGCTTCAAAAATATGGAGAAAAATCAAAAGGAATCAACATAAAGGGGAATCGAAGAACAGTAGGAAAAATGGTTAACATCGTCAAGAAGTGATTTTCATTACAAACGATATTTAGCATTCGGTGAAAGCTCAACTTATATTTTAATCGACCTGCGAGCTTCAACAGCTATACACTGCCACTGAGAATAATTACAACCTCACAGGAAATCTTCAAGCTGAATTTCCCCAGCGCGCAAGAAGACTTTACTGTACCTCTGCACAATATTCTCCAATCAAGGCTATTCTGGGGATTGGTTGTCCAGGGGTGAGTGTGTTGTGGCTGATATTGGCCGAATTGATTAGATTATACAGCACAATGAGATCTAATACCGGTCCAACATGGATGGCATAGTGTGCTGTTGAGCTGGGGTATTCTTCTGACAACTAGATTTTGAGGGTAAACAGAGCAGGAAATATTTCTGGCAATGCTTTTCTTTGTTTTAAATTTATAACTGGGAGCATTTGTATTATTTGTTAATCAGATGTTTTGCTGGCGTCAATTATTTTGTGCAAAATTTGAGGAAAGAATTTGACTTGACTGCTTTTAGAGACAGTATATACCACTGATATTGGCAATGACAAGAGCTGTTGAAATACTTGTACATCTCATTTATCACAACAATTATTGTGGAGAGCTGTTGCCTAACAGATAGGGAGTCATATTGTTCTTGTGGCAGAGGCTTTAAAAATGTAGTTTCTGAATATGAATGGCAGTCTCTTCAGGTTTGAACCCAGTCAGGGACAATCCTGCAGTAAAGATAATATATAAATACTTAATGATTCAACATTGCAAATAGGTTTCAATTTAATTATACAGTGATCTTCTTTTTTACAATACTTGACAGGAGTCTCAGCATCAATCTCAAGGACTGCATGAGAGACAGCAGGATTTCTTGTAGCTGTCGTAGCGACACAAGTTGGCCCGTCGAATCAGGTTGCAATCGGCTATCGGGCTGTCAGAACATGCTGCAAAAAAAGAAAAAAAGAAATGTGATCAATATATTCAGAGCCTCACAACAGAGTGAGCCAGCTGTGAGTGAGTTTGAGCAGGGACTAGTCAAGTACTGTTAGACCGACCTTGCCTGAAACTGTTTAGTCAAGCACGTCTAGTCGGCCATCTGGAACCATGGTTGAACTGGTTATCAATGCTATTGAAAGAATACTGTAACACAAACCACAAGGAAAACTCACTCGGTAATTTTTGAAAGATTTTTCAAAGTGAACACAGAAAACTGGCGCTCTACCAACTGAGCTATCTTGCCCTGTGTTGGACCCTCGGGTGGGCACTAGTCAGAAGTCATAAACCCATAGTGTTGTATATAACCAGGGATCATATCCAACTTTATGATACTTTTTGGCTTCCAACTGTGAGTATTTCGGATGAAACTGCCCCAAAAAAATTATTTTCCTAAGTAATGGAGAGATTTTTCAGGTGGCTGCTTTTCAGCACAGGTTTTCAGGAAGGTCTTCTTTGGAGAGGAATATCACAACAATTATATCACATACCACCTAAAAAAATAAAGGAAAAGTGAAAGGTGATCATTAATTTTGGTGTGTTACAAGAGTTGTAAAATATGGAACTTTATGTCTTATTTAACAATTAACATTTATTTAATTTCTTTTCCAGGAATAATTGGCTCTCTATATGGTATTTTTTGAGTGGACTATTTGAAATTCGTAATTTTCAAGAATGTTCGTATTTATTTCATAAATTCCTAATTACGATTTTGTTTTAACAGTTGGCAGCTGTATTCACAAATTGCTTGCCCAGGTTGGGAAATGCAAGTATATTTCATAAATTACATGTGCCAATCAGGAATTGAGTGCACCAGTTGGGTATTCTGTGTGTTGGTCAGATTGGATTGTGCATGCTGGTCAGGAACAAGTGGGTTTTTATTCATTCAAAAATACAGTTCTCTAGTGTAGATAGATCCATTAAATGGAATTTTGCAGTCAGAAGACAGACATGCGAAATTTAACCTCTTTAATATGGACAACGTCCATAGTCGTTGTTTGAAAATTACAACCTGGCCGGTTTTCGTCTATACGCACATTACTGCGCGTACTCAATCCATTCGTGTTTCAACTATATTATTCTCGAATGGCTGTGTAATATACAGATGGAGCCTTTTCAAACAAAGGTTTCATTCACACAAAAGGGGGGAAAAGTGTGATCAATAAGACCAGTCTATTCAGTGTGGTGCCTATTATTTGCATTTACGCTTGGCTGCACAGCCTGTTCTTGGCATACCAATCCCCCATCAATAACAGCCAGACACAAGGGGTTAACCCCTTGCGTACGGTTGACACAAATACGTGCAGATTGAAATTGCCACCTGGCCGGGTGACGTCTATACACGTCAATTTCTGCATTTTCAATCCATTATTGGGCTATTGTGTACGTTATGCTTGGCTGCACAAGCCTCTTGTTTCCGTTTCGCTTGGCTGCATAACCCGGCCTGGTGCCCCGGCGCCACCCGGTGGCAAGGGGTTAAGGGAAGGAATTAGACAAACTAAATATTTGTCTTCCTACCTGGATTGAATGCTGGGCACTCGCCCATGGTACAGGGCTCTGAGATGCGCGGTTTCTTGTTCTCGTTGCAGTTCAGATGCGGATGGTTCCTCCTGCGGTTACAGGAGATCTGTCTGGTCCGCTGGCCACTGCCGCAGGACACTGAACACTGGGAAGTGGAGCAGAGAAAAACAGTATAACGGTGGGGCAGCTGGATGTGCAAATTCATTGTCAGAGGTTCGAATCCCGTGGTTTCAGGTAATCTCTCTGATTTGTGGTCATCAGTGTGGTGGTTCGGGTGTGGAACACGGAAAAACAGTTTAATGGTAGGGCAACTGGACTTGCAAAAGTGTTGTCAGAGGTTCAAATCTTGCAGCTATGTCTATTATATCAGGTTCCATGACTGCTTTGAGGGTCACTGTGCACTGATGTAGATTGGTGTTGATAACAAGTAACATGCGTGGTTGGCAAACTTGACATGCAACGGTACTGTCAGAATTTCCATTCAAATTCGGAATCTTCATGCATTATAAACAGTGTCTCATTAAAACACTAGTAACAGGTTGACATCTTACTGGCGTTCACAATGGCCCAAAACACACAGTACTTTGAATGAATAAAAAAATAAACGAAAGTGCAACTGGACTTGCAAATCTTGTCCAATGCTGTAACCCCACTCGTTATCAAAATGCATTCCAACATCAGTGCCATATAGGACATTGAGCGAAGAGGACGAATAGAGAGGCAAATCAAATGCTGATTAATGGCTGGGCAACTGAGCTTGCAAAACTGAAATCTACGAGTTATCATCCAACTATTATGAAGGCGCAGACCGGTCACTTACCACAGACCAAGGAGTGGTCAGCCACTGAGGACTCTGGCGCCGATGTCGGGTGACCTGTGGTTGGCAGCTGACCAGCTGACAGCTGGACTCTGTGTTTGGCTTTTGAGACGGTTCACAGACCGAGTCGGCCAGTACCTGCATGTGACCAGTGATGGGGCTCGTCGCAGCACAGACAACCTTCCGCCGACGTACTGTAGAGCCACACTCTCCCCGACACTGTCATTTTGAGAGAGGAATAGCATTGTAAGAAATAGTTTGGGTTGGAGTGCCTTTTTACATCATATAATCATTATCAAAGAGAGAAAATAAATCAGACATCTTACATAACAGAAATCTATTGGAAGCTGTCTTCACACAATTTTTGTATATATTTAGTTGGGTTTTTTTTTTGGGGGGGGGCAAACATTTGTTTTCAAGGCACCCGGAAAAATTTCCCCTCCGCAAAAACAATTAGGGTGGGGTGTGTTATGTTGGTAATGCTATTTTTATACTGCATTCCGAGCACTTGAATTAATTAATTAATAGGCCTAATTAATGGTAGTGTACGCAACAGTTTCTGCCATTCTCAATTATTACCAATAACAAAATTTTGGGGTTCGTTTTTTGGGGGGGTGTGGCCTCTTTCCCCCCCCCCCCACCAATCCGACCTTGTGTCATCAGCAACAAAAAGTCCATATTCATCAGGACATGAAACTGACTGACACTATACCAAACTAAAGAGCTGAGCGTGTCAGTGAGTTCTTTCTAATGCATATAAAAATTACTAAGTAAAAAAAAAGTGTCCATCAGTCTCAATTTGTAGGATTTGGTCACACATTTCCTCCTCCTAAGCAAAACACATGAAAGAGGCCGTGATGAGATTGTACTTACTGGATCAAAGCTCTGAGCCACCCACTGGGCCGGGCAGCCTTTGCCGCATAGGGAATGGGATAGCGGTTTACCACTGGCCGGACAAGCACTATCTGTAACTATGATACCGTCTGGGTTGACGCAGTCAACACGACGGTGCTGCATTATTGTGCAGTGGCCTCGACACTGCAAGAAGGAAAAAAAGGTGGCAGGATTAGGCAGTTGTTTCATATTTTACAGAAAAGTAAAGATAGAAGGTACCTGAGGGAGGTATATCGTCAGCTCACCATTGGAAGTCTTCCATTAAGTGAAACCTGGTGAAAAATTCTGGATGTATTTGGACGGTCTAGTGGTGGATGGAATAATAAAATAACACGAGAAAAAAAAACACACAAAAAAAAAAACACCAAGAAATCTTTTCAACTCACTGCTGTCCACTGAGAGGTGGTCCATTGGCTAGGGCATGTCTGTACCATGCAGCGTTTTGTTGCGGGAGGTTTTAGGCCTGAATTGCAGGTTCCATCCTCCACTGAGCAGCGAACTTCCCTGGTCTGTACTCCTTCCCCACACTGCACTGAACACTGCAAACAAAATGTTCATGTGTACGTCATTTTTACAGGTTAGGCTGCGTCAGAATCGCTTGTCTAGGGCTATTGTCTAGGTGTTCGTCCATTACAACTACGCGTGACGTAGCTGTAGCTCTAGACGCCCATTTCGGACACGGCCTCAGACTATAATCAGATATTCTGCTTTTCGGAATAACATGAGACTTATAAATTGCAGAAAGAGTTTACTGCAACGCACTAATACATTCGGATCCTTCTGTAAAAGAGAATTACAATTTTAAATTCTTAAAGCTCTACATCTATTATCTGCAGGTGCTTTTTTTTTGTAAAGAAGGTACATTTTCATTATAGGATTCAATACCTATTAACATACACACATTGTGAGTGTCAGAAGACGGAATAATTCGCTTTAGAATTCATTTTCATTTCACAAAATGTAAAACAAAAATTCCACAGTAAGAAAATATTTTCACGACTTTTCACACAAGTGGGAAAATATTTTCACACCTTTTCTCAAAAGTTGTGAAAATAATTTCCCACTTGAATTCACAGGGGAAAAAGTTATGTGGGAAAGGTGAAATATAATTATGAAATGTGAAATATGAATGGGAATGTGAATGGGAATTCTTTTCGCAAAATTTCCCATTCCAATTCACAGTGTTAACTTTAAATTGCAATGCACTGTACCTCTGACCAGTCTGACGTCTGCCACTGTGGGCCGCATGGGCTGAGACTACAGGAGCGCACGCTGTCCGGTACATTGGACTGGTTGCAGTAGGTGTTACTGATGCTTGTGTCCAGCCCAGGCCCAATCATGAGCCAGCAGTGGACGGTGCGATAGATGGAGCCCGTCCCGCAGGACACCGTGCACTGGCTCCAGCTTCCTACTGCCCACCTAATGGGGGAGGACGGGTACAAGATTGTCATAATGTGGTGGCCATCTTGTTTTCTTCTGTGGGTTTCAATGAGGCTCAGAGTGAGGCTTATGTTGAAAATAGGCCGGTGCCTTTGGCGCTGTGACCCAAATTATTATCAAAACGTTCACAGCATGTGGAATATCAACATATTCAAACATAACAAACTTGAATACAAACATTTTAAATAGATTTGACAAATTGCATTTACATTTTATACACTACTTTACACTAAAGTCTATCCCATTAAAGAATGCTTATAATTACATCAAGATATATTTAATATTGTGAGTTATAAGGTTTGAAAATATTGCACCTTTTTTCAAAACAATGACATTGGGTGATGAGGAAAGAATACAAAGGATACAATGGGTATGTCAGAGAAGGGGTCCCGCCCACCACTTTCAGGTTTTTAAAATTATATTTTTAATATTTTTTTAATAGAAGTTCCCCAATCCAAGGCTAAATCTAGGTAAAAGGTAGTAAACAGAGGTGGTAGGGATGGCCACATTTTGGGTTGCCAATTTTACAACCCCTTGAAGAGGAAGAGTTTCAAGTTATCAAGTGTGCTTTCAAATTAAAAGAAAGGGAAAAAACGGGCAACAAAGTGCCAGGAGGGACTTGCTTCTCCCCTTTTGCCAGATACAGTGGAACGCCGCTATAACGAATACCGCTATACCGAACATTTGGCTATACCAAACACCATCCTTGGCTCCCAAATTGTGTGTACAAAACTAACCGAACATTGTTGTTAAAAAAAAAAAGGCAACGGATTAAAAAAATGTACTGGGCATTTGGGCTGTTTGTAATTCCAAAACGGCCGCATGATGTTGAAGAGTGACAGGCGGCTATTATTTCCCCAAGGAATAGAAGGGAAAAGCCAACTGTTGCTTTAGAATTCGGTAAGCTTAGATAGTATGAACATGTTATTACATAATTCAATGGCCGGCACATGTTTAAAGTCGTCCGTAAGTAACCGGCGGCTGAGAATCGCTATACCGAACGATTGCTATACCGAACAAAATCTGTGGATCTTGCGATGTTCGTTATAGCGGCGTTCCACTGTATATGCCCCTGATGATCATCAGTGTTTTGACTGTACCTTGGTTGACAAATCCTCCCTCCACACTCTCTCTCTACAACTTCAGGCTTGGAGGCTGGGTCACACAAGTTGTCAGGGACCTGCTCACCTTGGAGAGTGCAGTATGCATACGAACGACTCATTCCTGTAGAGATATGAAATGAACAACGTTAATTCTCTGGTCAAGTAAGAACAAGTTCTACAATCTAATGCAGGGGGGGGGGGGAGACATTTGGAAGGTATCTTTATTATGGAGGCATTGCAGGCAAAGTTGGGACACTCTCAACATTAGACTGCCTGCAGTAATAATACTAAATTAGCTCTTAAAACACTGATTATAGCTGAAAGAAATCTCAAGTTCATCTCTTAAGGTATAGCTATAACCTTCTCGACCCGATGACAGCAAGCAAGATGGTCAGTTAGATAAACTGGCATTATCCATCAGAAACCACTTCAGATGATTTCTCCCAATACTTATATGCTATATATTTTTTGCACAAGATAGATCATTGTATTGGGATTATCCTAATCAACAGATCATCTGGCATTATTGGAAACTGAATAGGTCATTGAAGCAAGTATGACTTCTAGCTAGTGCCCCATAAAGATATTGACAAATTGAGACTAGCAACAAAAGGGCCAGGTAGCTCAGTTCGTACAGCACCGATATGATATTCTGGAGGTCACAGGTTCAAGTCTCACTCTTGGTAATTTTCTTTGTTCATTCTAAAAAGTGGTCTTCTAAAGGCTTTTAAAAAGCTGTTTCAAGTAAGAGGCATGTCTTGGAATGAAGAGATTGATACCTCTTGAGCATGTCGCACTGCATGGAGCCACACCTGTCTTGGCCCAAAGGTAGTGCAGTTTGGCCTGCCAGTCTTCTACAGGCACATCCCCTCTAGAGATGACGACTGAGGTAGCTGCGGCGACTGAGGGTTGCACAGCCGGGTCTCGAGTCTCCATGGACGGGTTGATCAGCTCCATGATCTGTGGCACCTCCCCAAACAGCAGTTCGGAAGAGTCCCCAATACCGGGGTGATACTCAAAGGGCAAGTCTTGGAAATCGTCCAGCTCTGCTGCTTTTACCGTTCTCTGCGTAGGCGTACGAGCTGTGCTGATAGGCGATACAGACGTTAAAATGCTGGATTCATCCCGACTGGTTGCGACAGAGGTGTGCCTGTCGTCAACAAGCAGGTCGTTTTCATGATAATGTGATGACTCGTTGGTAGAGGAAGGGCGTGGGCTACTGCCCGCCATAGTAGAGTTTGTTGGCTCTTCTGGTTCCAGGGGAATGTGAGGCGCCGTACCAGGAGTAGGTGGTTTGCTGACTTCAGGAACAAAGTGGCTGTAACTGTTGGTGTTTACCATTATGGGTTCTAAAGTAGTCCGCCCCCACCCATCTTCAAGATCGCCAGATATTTGTGTTATATCTTGTCTAACATCAGGGTTATCAGTTTCGTCTCTTCGGACATTATCTTGGCTGGATATTTTCCCTGTATTCTGATACTGATTTTCCACAGCTTCTGCAAACCAATCTATTGGTGCAGCTGGTACTAATGGCATTTCTTGGGGTAGACTTGAATTTTGGATCTGGGACAGCAATTTCTCTTGCAACTCCTCCAAGGTTTGTGCATCCTGCATCTCTATAGGGTCCTGGGTTGAATTCAGTACGTCAATAAACATTTCTGATTTTTCCACTCCGATTGGTTTTGTGACCGATGATGTGTTCTGCTTTGTTTCTGACGTGTTGTGCTCCGAGTCTGATATTCCGTCAGCGTCTGGGAGAAGATCTGGTAGCTGATCAGCAGTACCCTGCGTTACAAAATCAGCATCAGTATCCCTGCTGTTATCATATGGCAGTGTGTTGATGGCAATGACATTTGGCAAGTCGTGGCGATCCTCTACTCTGGATGTCACGGCAGTTGGATCAACCTTTTCAGTCTTTGGTGTGGTCAGTGATTCTGTGGTGTCTGGCTGGCTCGGTGTCACAGGCGTGGGTGTGGCCGTTATACGAGGTGTTTGCTGCGTTGGAAGTGGGAGACTGTACTGGTAGGCCACGTTGGCCTGTGAGTCTTTCTGTGCGCTTGCAATCTGTCAGAGAAGGCAGCAATGAAATATCAAAAATTGAGGACTGAGATTCATTCAGTGGCAATACTGAAACCAACCCAATACAGATATCGAGCGTTCACATACACCACAGTCCTGCAAACAAATTCTCAAATCATCCCAAAGCCAAGTCCAAATGATTTTACATGCATCAGGAAAGACTTTTAAAACAATATTTTAAGGACAGACCAAGACATTACGGTAGAAAAATTGCAAGACAACAGAACAACCTCAGGAATAAATGAAGGAACAATTTCCATGTAAACTTTCGACTGCAAATTTATGTACAGGTAAATTTATATTCAACAGTGTTATAGTCAATTCTGGAGCCTAGTCCAAGGCTAAGCCAGTCATAAAGTAGACTTGAGGTTCACTTGACTCCAAAACTAAAAAAGAAAAAAGAAAAAAAAGACTTAAATCCAGACTTGACTTGAAGCCCTCACTCCACTCCAGTCCAGTCTTAACCTCTCTTAACCCTAACCCTCCAGGGTATTTTGGCTAGAAACCCTGCCAGACGCATCAGATTGCATACTTTGTCACATTGACTTGTGTGCAGAGTGCAGCAAGGTCAAGCTGTCACCACAGATGCACTGTGCTACGTCTGGCAGGGTTAGGGTTAATAGGAATGTCTTTACAGAAAGTTCAGAAACAGATTCACATCTTGATTTGGCAAGTCTGGGTTGAGTCCAGACTTAAGAGTCCAGACTTAAGAGTCCGGGAAATATGAACTCATTAAAAAGTCCTTTGGAATCCAGAATCAAGTATAAATTCTAGAATGGGCACAAGTCAAATCTGGACTTTGCAATATGTACCACTTTAGTTCAGGCACGAGCCTGGTAGCAGTATTTTCAAAAGCGATTTCAAGCCCAATTTCAGAGTCGCTATTTACATAGTTTTCTCTAACACTCAATTATTTCATGGCGGACTGAACACATCTAACTCTTCATTTGAAGGATCACTCAGGTCATCATGTCAAAGGATGGGGATAAAAGTCTTTGACAACTCCTACCCTTAAAAAAAAAAGAGAGAGAAACCACTCTCACCCAAATGAGGATCTTGACACTCGTAGCTGCTTGGATGGTGATCTCCTCATAGTGGCCAGGACTGTATCGACTCGCTCCACAACGCTTGTAGTTGGCTGTGGTGCCTGCGACATCATAGCGGCCTGGGCTCCCGATCTGATACAGGCCGTTTAAAATAGGGTTCTCTGAATCATCTGTAATGGCTGCAAGTTATAAAGGGTATTAAAACCAGACAGGTGCCATTTCTTATCCTCCTACTTCAACAAAAAGTACTGTTTTATTTTTATTAATGTCTATACAGATTAGGAATTTTCCTAATTTGTCTTGTTTGGCCTAATCATATCATTAACCCTAACCCTCATCAATCCTCCAAAATCCTCATGGTGGTTTTGGATGATTTTGAAAGATTGAGGAGGAATAGTGATTGAAGCACCGGAGGATTTTGGAGGATTGAGGAGGAATGGTGATTGAAGCACGGAGGATTTTGGAGGATTTTGGAGGATTTTGGAGGATTTTGGAGGAATGGTGATTGAATGGTGATTGAAGCAAAGGATTTTGGAGGATTGAGGATGAATGGTGATTGAAGCACAGGAGGATTTTGGAGGATTGAGGATGGTTCCTAGCAATAAGGGCCTAGGGGGTTAGGATTAAGGGAAAGAATTAGATAAACTTGTTTGAAGGTTTGGTTGGGTGTTGCTACACACAATAACCCTCCTACTGTTATAACTATCATAACCTATCAAAAAAGCAACTAAGCCCTTCCTCTCCAACAGCTTGTGTGTTTCAACCTGAAACTCGATAGGTTTTGATAGGTAGGGTAGTTGGCTCCATTGTGGCACCGAGAGAGGGAGGGTTAAAGGTACAAGTACTATTTTTACAGAGAGACAATACCTTCAGTTCCCAACCTCTCATAACCAAACAATAAGTTCTATATGCTGTTGGATATGAGTCAATTTCTGCACTAATTCAACATTTTCTGAAGAATTAAACATCAACCGATGAATGCCATTAACTTTAGGAAATATAATATTTTCATTTATAAGCAGGGTGTACGTACCAAGGTGGTTACTGCTTTTCTCCACTTCATACACTTTGATGTTGTGGGCACCGGCTGGTATTTCAACTACTTCTGTGTAACCTGCAGAGATATAAATGCTCCTGAAAATCTGGCATACAGATTGCTTT
The DNA here is from genome assembly GCA_037893225.1 of Hippasteria phrygiana. Lineage (NCBI taxonomy): Eukaryota > Metazoa > Echinodermata > Asteroidea > Valvatida > Goniasteridae > Hippasteria > Hippasteria phrygiana. The sequence goes on along the minus strand of JAZGUH010000972.1, from coordinate 15,624 downwards.
CTTCAGATTAATCTAATATGAAACAAATATATTATGAATATTATGAATATTCATTAGCAGCTGAATTTCAATTGCCCAATTCACCACCATATTCCAGCCGCTACTATTCGCTATACAATAAAGTCACAATGGAAACAAAAAAATACAAATGGCATGTCATGGCACAACCACACAGAGTCTCACCCTGTCACAGGGAAATACAAAATATATAAATATATACACAATAGAACTTGACTACAATGAATAATTATAATAATCTGGATTTATAGAGTGCATATTCTAATAACATTACTCATGGTGCTATTATTACTACCCCTGCTCATCAGGCCCATTCATCATTCCTGAAACCTTCTCAGCTCCCTGGGGAGTATACAGCTCTGGCCACAAGTTAAGCGCACATGGGCTCATCAAACACAATCACTGCTCTCACAGTATACCCAATTACTCCCTGGGTGGAGAGAAGCAATTTGTGCCAAAGTGCCTTGCTCAAGGACACAAGCACCATGACCCCCCAGCCGGTCTCGAACTCACAATCAGCAGTATCACCGAGATCTTGAGTCACTAAGCCATGAAGCCACAGCACTCCACAGACCAAATACCGCCATACCAAACATTTGGCTATACCGAACATCCTCTATGGCTCCTAATGTTACGTATTCAATACATACCAATATATTATATAACGAATGACCAGAATACTGAACATTTTCTGTGGATCCCACGATGATCGTTATAATGGTATTCTACTGTATGAACTATTTTAAAAGAAATGTCTTACCTACTTGCAGAATATCTGTGAATCTGGCAGAGAGAACTTGGCAGCTGGATCCATCCCCTCCGCAGACACCGCAAGAGTCATGAACCTTGGTGGAGTTAAGAATTCCATCACAGCCGAAATCCTATCAACAAACATTGATGGACACAAATTGGAGTGGTAGTCGGATTTGCAAGGTGTGTAATACCCACTGAACCATTGGACAGAGTCAAGTAATGAAAGTGCTGGTCTTGTGGATTCCATGATCAATACATCCGGTGATCTAGTAATTTTGTTTTTTGCAAGTTGCATTAAAGCAGAGAGAGAGCTAAAATGTTCCACAGCAATTTCTTCAAATTTCAGTTTTCAATTTTACTCTGTGACATACCAATTTAAGGCCAAAAGTAGCTCCTCGTCTTTATATGTTTATAGTGCTTCGGCCCTGGAAATTCCTTTCTGGTTTAGCATATTTCTGGAACTCTACATGTATAAGCCCCATGGTATACAAGATTTTTTCCCAAATATTCAAGCCCTACGATCCGAAATATTGTCACTGTTAGAGGGGGGGAGGATCTACTAGGGACCAAGTCTTGAACCAAGGGAAATATTTTCCTCATGTGACACTTGCAATTGGCTCCTGTGAGCCTAGATCAACTAACCACACACTGTCCCTGTAGACAGACACCCTTTGATGGACTGACACGGTTCCACCAATCACAGCCCCTGTAACTGGAGCACAGCATGCCATTGGGCAGCAATTGGTCAAGCACTCTGGATACTCGTCCCGTCCGTGACTGGGTATAACATGCCACCTGGCATGCACCCACTGGAAACGAAAGAAATAAAATTATACATTCCATTAGGAGTGTGCATTTGTGGGTAGTACGGGAATCAGGTACCCGATTAGAAAACAAGCATGGGTACCTGGGTACCCGTTAATAAACCTTTTCGACATTCTCAAAGCATCAACATGGGAACTGCATCAGCCGTAACTGGCATTAGAAGAGCAAGCACATTAGAACGGACGTGATTGGTCGCATTGGTCACATGTTCGTTGTCATGCTTGCAAAAATCCTCTTCTGATTGGCTAATAATGTGACATTATTACCTGTTCTAATTCCAGAAATTTGCATTCATCAGTAACTGGTACCCTGAGAGGGATTCCCCAATTATTTCCTTTATTTTTATTGCCATTTAATTTTAAAATTGATTTTTCTGGTTATTATTTTCCTTATGTTCCGACCATGCAAAGATATGTAAAAAGGGTATCGCTCAACTCATGACAGATATTTAGCATAAAATCAATTAATATTTAGACTGGTTCACAGAGTGCCATAGGTTTGTGTATAAATTACATGCTTTGTTTGGCCTCCAAACCCACAATGCATTGAGAATGTCGAAAAGGTTTATTAAAGAGGATTTCAGTTTTCCCAGGCTGAATGGGTTTATCTTCAAAGGTGAGGTGAAATTTGTTATGTTTGGTAGCGATTCCATGATCATGATGGCCGGATACGAAACTCTTGCCCCCTAAAAATAAAAGGCGCCCCTTTTTAAACTTGTTGGAGTTTATAAAAACCTCAAAATAGTGATGGCCGTATATACGGCCAACGCGTATACGGAACTCTTTCCCAATTACAAATGATGACAGCATTTCAGATGGAAATATTTCTCAGAAAGATTTCATATTGAAATGAAACTAATCAATTTTATTTTTGGTCAAAGCTATAACCATTCTTCCTCCATGCTATAACAGATCCCGTATTTTTGCAAAATATGGCGACCTCTCATCTGCAAAAATGGAAAGATTTTACTTTATTACCCCCTACCAAAATCGGTCAGGAACAGCAAATTTTGGAAAATAACCATCCATCTGTGTTCAGAATTGTATAAACACTTGGCACAACCTTTAAATTTGAGAATTTATTTGGGAAATCTTTGTGCAATTATCAGATATAGGGGAAGAAAGTTTGTGTTTTTTGTGTTAGATGTTTTTTTTGCTGTTCCTGACCGATTTTGGTGGGGGGTATAAAGTAAAATCTTTTCCCTGGATGCTGTGTTGTGTAGCCCTTTACTCTGCCTCTACTTCATATTGTGTTTAAGCCACTTACCGTCTTAAATGTCATGTTTTCAATGTACATGAACAATTAAATGGAAACTTCAATTTCAGCTGTCGGACCTTCACAAAGAATCACATCTCAGACATGTCAAAAATCAGTGTCGTCTGCTACGAGGCATACTCCTGCATGCTACATAGCGCGCTACGCATATATGCAGGCGACATCAATTTCCTGCAGGGCGCCCTCAATTGACAAGGCAAACAGGAATTGTGTTTATAAAAAGTTCCCTGGCCTCAGAAGATATACGAATTCGTCGTCTGCAATCCACTTTTGGATATGCAAATATCCAGTGCCACTACCAGGGCGAAAGAGCGGCTTGTGGTAGAATATGATGATGATCGCCATGGGGACGAGGTTGGGACAGGTGCAGCGAAACATTTTTGAAGTGGGGGGGGGGGGGGGTCCTTTTCTATGTTTTTCTTGTGAACTGCCAAAAGTGGAGGCCATTTCCCCCAAGGGGGAAAGTGGGGGGGGGGGGAGGGTGGGGGGATGGGGGTGGGGGGGGGGGGGGAATACCCCCCTCTTCCGCCGCGCCGCCTGTAGGTTGGGACTACGAGTATACGTATATAGTCAGATTCGTCAGGTCTACCATGGAGGAATATGTTATTCCTCCATAGGTCTACTAACCAGGATAATAGCACCATGGAGTGTTCTATTTCTCCATGATAGCACGGGCTTTACGAGGATTTGTCTGGAAGCTTTGAAACGATGCATTCGATAAGTTGATGTCAACTAATTGTATACAACTTACCAGAATGACCTATATAGGGCTTCCAGAATAGACCCAACTCGTTGTGTGCAGAACATTGCTGAACTCTGAAACCAGTATAACTTGGACACTGGAAAATAGAAACATCACATGTAAGAAGAAGCCTGGATATATCGGGATTTTCGTCTGCATGTTGAGGATTACTACTTTTGCTTACGGCTACCCCCCCCCCCCCCCCCCCCCCCCCCCCCAACTAGAATCCAGTCTCGCGTTTGTAAAAGGTCTATTAAAGACGTGTTGGAAGATCTTTCATTTTTTCATAATTCAGAGTTATTTCTCCTTTCCAAGAATACAAAAAGGATGAAGAAAATCCCCTGTTTTAAGACATGTTTCAGTATTATCCCACCGGATTCTTTTTAAGATCCACATGCACCAACCTGCACATCTGTTGTGCAGACTTTGTACTGCCTTGTAGAACCCGAACAGAAGCTTGCGTCTATGTATTCATTTCTGTAAAAAAAACAAATAGAAATAGACGAACAGTAAACCAAAAAGGATCTTTAAAAAAAGTGCCGATCATTACCAGATCAAACGCACACTTCCGAATCTAATTCGAAGGAGGCCGTGTATATACCAACCAAGACGATATGCAAGGAAAAGGGGAACTTGCCTGGGCAAGTAGCCAAGGGGCGGGGCAAAGGTGCTTGTCCCTTTTCTTCTTTGAACTATTGCCCTGCTCAAAAAGTGATGTGCACCCCTTTTTCGCCCCCCCCCCCCCCAAGTGAGGGCCTTTGTTTCATAATGTTTTCGTCATTCACGACTAAGAAACCATTGTCTAAAGTGATACGACTTATTTTGGTTTGAATGGACTTTGTTGAGCACGGGTATTATAATGACAGCACGTAAAATATAGAGAAAAAATTAACGCCTAATCATGAAGCAAAATAGGCAACAAGAATAATAAGCGGCTATACCTTTCATTTAAACAATTCCGGTCTCTATGTTGTATGCCGTAGCCACACGTGGTACTGCAGGCGGTCCAAAGACCGTACTCGCTCCAATGAGACACGATGCTGGCTGTGGTCTGTACCGGAATTCCGAACGAGTACATGTACATTTAAATAAAGACAGTGATGGCAGGCAAAATTAATGGAAAACACGTAAACAATTCTGGAAGGCCATTCAAATCAAGGGTCACGGTTAAAGTCAAGGAAAGACCTTATAGGTGAGGCACGGTTGGAAAAGGTTCCAGGGAAAGGGGGGGGGGCGCAAGTAGACAAATCTCGCTAACCCCCCCCCCCCCTGAAAAACAACAAAAACCACAACAACAACAACAACCACAACAACAACAACAACAACAACAACAACAACAACAACAAAAACAACTCCCGAAACTAAGGACATTTTCCAACTATACATGTTAACCCCGCCCATTCCCACCCGGCACTTTCCGCACAGAACCGCATCTGGTCTTGACCTATACCGGTACTGACTTCAATTTGCTATAAGATCATGTTCTTATAAGCGCTTTCCGATATATAATTAAGGATGGATTAGAATAGGAAGAATTATTTTTTCTTTTAATATGCGTTGGTTTTCAGTTTGCACAGTGCGCGGACCATACTTCAATTGTGCAATGTACGGAGCGGCAACTGTCATAAGTTAATGTCCTAGCAATATAATATCAAGGCGCTCCGAAGTTCAGGATCGCCTCAACCCGTCAAAGTATTTTCGAGGCAAACAATTCGGGGTCACTTTTGGTGCGATTAAAAAAAGGGGGCGGGGCGAGCTGCTGTTATGGGGGCGTCACTTGTTACCCAGATCTGTTCCCAGTGCTGAGAAAACGTGACCTTCAGGAGGTGTGACCTGTCTCCGAATCCACAACAATTTTATTAATCTAATCATTATTTATTAATTCTAATCATTATTTTTTACAAGTTGATTGTAACAATGTATCATCGATCGTTTATCGAAAACCACAGCAAATTGGAAGCTCATTAATCCCATAGAAACTCAACAAAGACTCAACTCAGACTCAATTGTTTTGTCGTTTTTAGGATTTTTGGATTTTCGAAAACAAAAACGACAATCAAACTTTTGGCCGTTTAGTCGTTTTACATTTTTGTGAAAATGGTAAATAATATCAAATTGCAATACCGGGGTTTGATTACTCTCATTTCACGCAACTTTGTTTTTTTGCGATGTCAGGACATTAATTTTTTTTCTGGCTATCAACCGGCAGGGGGTATGCAATTATACCGCTAATAAAGCGTAGAATACGGGCCGCTGGTGCAAGCACGCGGAATGGCATGCCGGCCCCAGAGACTCCCGGACGGCCAAACGGTGCCACAAGTTACGCCAAACTCAGGTAAAGTCTGTTTCCAGGTATTTATATAGCACAGAAAAGGTAGCTTGATCTCAGAGCACTAAATGTGCAGGTTTAAATGCGTGAACAGATGTATTTATTGTTTTTGGTCTAGGTCGGGGGTTTATTGCCTGAAAGGTGGTCGTTTTTGGAACGCAGAAATTAAAGAGGTGGTTTCGTTGGGTTTTTTGGCACCGTGAATCTGATTGTCTGCATTTTGTGTTTGGTATTTCATTTGTTTCACTGAGTCCGATTTTAGATGAGTCAAATGAGAATTGTTCTCATTATTTTTTATTATATTTCTGAATTTTCTCAACGGCGATAAAAGCTCACGATAAAACGTCTTTAAAATCTGCAAAGCAAGATGGGAAAGGGAGAGGTATTCTGGAAAACACGCATGATATAATAATTTTGAATACATCGTGACGACAGGAACAAAAATATATTTTACGGATAATGGTCGAGCGTTACTGACAAATATTTGTTATAGGTTATCTACTTAGGTTTTCATTTAACAAAACCGAAAAATAATTTTTCTTTCTCCTTTTGTAAACAAACGGAAAACAAGACACATTCTGTATAGGCGCCACGGAACAGCACAGGCGCTACATTGAGACTGCCATTCAAGTTCGTCATTGGTACATAGTGTTCGTATTATTCTATAATGTAGGCTACTGGATCAGCATAATCATGTATGTGAATGTTCCAAGGGACAAAGTTAATTTGTACGCTATACCGATGTTCCTTCCTCTTGTAAATTCCCACGGTCTTTTCACTAGGTGAAAAGCTGGTATAAATAGGATATCATTACGTCACCGGATGGCAACCGTGGTGGAAGGAAACAGTCTGGGCCGCCATGGCCAGGCCACGGACCCGTTACCACCTTTCGTATGGAACGCCGTGTGTACAACACAAACAATCTTGAACAAATAATTTGAGAGGAGGTTCCAGCTCCATGGCTATAGAATACAGCTGGGGTTGCAGCCATCAATGCGACTACAATTTCCAATTCTAGATGAGGAAAACGACAATTAATTTTCCCTTTAAAATATCTCGGTAAGATATCCGATACAGTAAGACCACTAAAGCGATCCAAACGACTGTAAAATAAGTTCTTGTACATCGTAGAACTTAAAGGAATGATACGGCATTGGTAGGATCATGGAGGTAGTTCCTACCTCCATGGTAGGACTGATAACACGGGAGAACACGGTTGCAGACAGTGCTCATACTTTGTGTGATTCATCATAGGACCTATGAAACAACAAACCTGTACAAGTTTGAGCTCTCAGGAGGATTGGTGTAAGTGTTACCAATTTGTGAAATGTAAGCTTTCAGATTGAAACTAATAATATTGTATTTGATCATTACCAATGCAATATACCTTTAAAAAAATTGAATATGTGAGTGCCTGTTATAGCTTATTATCCGTAAATAAATCTATGTTTCTCCACTATCGTAGTAACAATTAACTTCAAAATCTAAGGAAACTATCAAAATCAAAGGAAATTTTCAGTTGATATTCGACATGCTTCCGTGTTCAGTCTGTCAGTAAGATTTGAATAACTATATTTAGAACAGAAGGTATGGAAGTGCTGATCAAGGAAAAACGATAATTGATTGTTTCTTGAAAGCATTACCGTGTTTACTCCTGCGTCCATCTGCTGATGCCGCAACTGTGACAAACCTTCCGTGGAATACATGTGGGACAGTAAAATAATCCATTTGAGAATAACACGCGGTAAACCGCGGCTGACCGCTGACCACTGCCCGCAGCGTGTTTTGCTGCCGGCCCTCACCGGCACTGTCCCGGTGTTGCCGCCGGCTGGAAACGGTGATCCTTGCGGTTGCTGTGCCGCTACCGAAGATCTCTTCGTTGAAGAAGTCATTTCTTGTTTGTGTGATGAGCATGTGGTCAACCGCCACCTACTATTAGAGCTGTAGACGGTGAGTGCGTCTTGTGGTGGATGCGGAGAGGTCCGCAGTGCAGTGAAGCAGCGAGCACAGCGGTGTACAGGGAAAACAAAACAACTTGCCCGAAGCGCAAGCTCAGGTAACCGTGACTGAATCAACTTGAGAAGCTCCTGATCCAGCGTATAGGTGCAGCATGTGATTTCAATTCAAAATTCAGTTTTTCCAGCTGGTCCAGTGTGCAAGCGTTTGTACAATCCCTCATAGACACACAGTTATTCCCAGGCACAAGTGGTTCTAAACATACACCACATATACCGTGTTTGATCCGTTTGGGACCACCGTGTGTTTCTTTCCAGCCAAAAGCCGGGTTCACGATCTGGGTATGTACACAACAGATTTTCTAAGACCGCTCAGCTGTGCGTATTTATATCGATAAATCCTTGATCATGGCCACCGTGACACAAATGCTGTATGATGTCCATGACCCAGACATCTCGTCATGCGCTTGAGCGTTTATCAAAGCATCAATCTGCGAAATCACAACTTGCCGACAAGGTGTAATTCCTTTCCCGGAATAGAGTGCGTACGTACGTGCGAATACTCGAAATTGGAAGATAAATTATTTTCAATCCCGTTTCAGACGTGTTTGAAAATAAGAACTTCCCAGCTAATTCTTGCAGATTGTCGAAGCGTCTGTTTCACCTTTGCGGTACATACAGCATGGTCATGGGCAAGGACACAAAGTGCCAAAATGTCCCACAGTTTTGTAACAAACAAGCTAATGGTAGGTCTTACGGCACAACTTGACTGATTCATTAATACCGAGTCTTCAACATTAACAAGTGCGCTAACAGGTGCCGTATAGCTGCTGCTGTTCAAGTTGCTGCTCCTGATTCCCGGCGCAAGACTGTTTAGATGGTTGCCAGTTGATGCCGTGCTCGCTGCTGATAAACCATTCGTCCTTTCTCCGGATGTGGACACGTGTGACTGCGGAATCCGATTTTGCGGTGAGAACTTGCGCTGGTGGGAGGCCTTGAAATACCAACACTATAATACACGAAACATGAAATAAAAGTTCAAATAAACACCGTTGCAGAATAAACTATAAAAGTGAACTGAAAGTTAAACACCAGGTATATATGGTGAGCCCATTGCAACAAATTTGTATAACGGAGTTCATCTCATTATTTGGCAAAGCCTTAATTTTTTATTTTTTTTTATCTGATCGGGAAACCAGTTGTCAAACTTAATTCAATTTTAACTTTCAGAAAGTGCAAAAGGGAAATGCACTTTTTGGAAACCGCTTTGTTTGGATTTGTGGGTGGCTTTATTGCAGACGTATGGGGAGGAGGCTTTTTTGGAGGGGCTGCGCCTTCCCAAAAAGTTCGTGCACGCTCCTGAAAAGTTCCAAAAGAATATTATCAAAAAGTTAAAAGAAGACTTATGACTTGAAAATACATTTGGCGATACCAGGGAAGTTGACACCCGGCACCACGTGACACCTCACCTCCCTTAATTTAAGATACTTGCAATGAAAATCCACTGTACATAGTTTAATCATTTATTTTAATTCTTTCTGGTATAGTGAAACCAAGGATTCCTCCGATCCGAAAGCGCATACCGCACTATATCTCAAAAGCCTGAAGAAACCTGTAGGAAGACGAGGATAAAATGTTCAGTTTTAGAAGTGAGAGGAAAACCCCAGAATGAGATTCTGGGGGAAACTCACGGAAAACCCAATCCATATGTCGGCCCTGGTGGGATTCGAACCCAGGTACCAGCGGTGGAAGGCGAGAAAGAGTACCTGAAAAGAGTACGGAGTACATCCCACTGTTTTCCAGCGGAGCCAAACTTTTCTTCTGACAGAGCTAAGAGGCAAGCGAGTGTCTGTCACTCTATCGGACCGCTGCATGCACTGCGCTGTGATATGTACATGAGCAGCCACGCGCGTGATGCGGATTGCCCCCCACAGAGGGTTCAGGTTCGTGTTTTTAATTTGTATACAAAGGGCATATCAAAATGCGCATTATGTTGGCCTTGAGGTAACGAAAATAAAATGGGTATCAGAGGGCGTGACTTGAGCTAATTATGTATGAAAGGAATTTAAGAAAAAACAAACCCAAATACATTGACATAAAAGGTTGGACACAAATTGTTACTGTGTTGTACACTCATGAAACAAGATGAATGATGTTTTTGTTTCTTTTATTTTATGTGCACATTTTATATTTGACCGAAAATTTATGTTCGCTCGAAAAAATATTTTTAATTATTGGTTGCGAAGTGGTGTCACTTTCAATTGTCTTTTAGTATGTTGTTCCCATGTTAAATGTATAATATTTTTTTTTACAAATAACGGGGACTTTACAAAAATGCATAAAGGAACAACAAAGTTGGCAATATGTCGCCGCGGGGGGCGTTCACTCGTCTCTGAAAACAATCCTACAAACCAAGAAAGAAAATAGCCCTTAATAACTTTAATGTCAATTATCACATCATTCTGAATTTTAAGGAATTGTTTTTTTAAACAAACATTTCTTTCGTCTATTTGAATTGCTTTGCCATCGAAAAAGTATAAAGATTGTTGAATAAACCTAAACAATTTTTTTTTAATGTAGATACTTACCGGTGTCATATGAATATCCGACCCATGAATATCCGATTTCTTTTCCCTATTATTGGTTAAACCCTCTCACGTGACCGGCCACGCTCCCAATTATCGATTTATCGATCACTTAGGCATGTGCAATACTACCGTATTTCATGGTGACTAATTTCACGCTACACGTGTCGACGTCGTTGATCAAATTGTCTAAGTTCTGATTAGCGGTCCTCCCTATATTTACAGCCAGCCACGTTGCATGGAATTGATTTGTGAGTGTATTTTTGTCCACTGCATCTTTACAGTTTTTGCTGATCGCGTACTTACAATGATCTTGGCGTCAACTCAGACGTGAAACCTACGATTACTATGGACTATTATGTCATTCATCTCGACTATGTCCTCATGTCAACCCTCACTTCAGACTGGCAAACAGCCACTATGACTTAACGCACGCGGAATCACCTTGCAATCTCGATACTTTATCGGGTCAAATAGTCATGCGGACCGGTTAGCTAGTCTACACTGACTTACGCCAAGGGAATGTCAATGGCCTGTCAGCAGCCTGTGACTTCTTCCTCGTATTTGGACTTGGCCAATCGTGTTAATGTTTCGGCATAGATTTTATGAATGACATGTGACGTAGGGCTTTAGTCGGTATAGGTCTTATTTGGATTGGCCACTGACGTGCGAGTTTGGTAATACGTCTGATGACGTTTACATATTAACTGTCCAATGAAAATAGTCTAGTTTTATATGCAAAATTACGATCATGGTATAAGGCACTTTTCGTCATAATTTTAAAAGATGATGCTGTTTCAGTACATAAATCCACAGTAAAGTTGGTTATGAGTATCGCCCAAACACAGAGCCAAAAGGCCACTCAAGGTGTTGGCTACAAAATACAATACAGGGATGGAAATCTAGCCTATTCACATGAATTGTGAAAGATTATATTTGGAATGGAAGCAGGGTTATACAGATAAGGAGTTCCAAAGAGAGGCAGAACGAGGGAAAAATCTTCAAGAGTATCTCACACTGCCGGTACAACCTTTGAAACAACAGTGAAAGGATGTGATGGACAGGGAAACCAATGCATGATGAAAGGCCACTGGAGTACCTTCCATGATATCGATATAAGAGGCTCAATGAAGCAACAGAGTGTCGGACACAAAGGGGTTCCAGGGAAGATATAGGTCCTGACCAACCAGATTTGAAACACGCCGCTAATCTGAAAGTCTAAGTGACGATGAAAAAATCAGAAATTCACGTGAAGTCATACGGTCTTAAAGTTAAAGGGACATCCGTTATCCCCGGTTATGTGATGGCAGCAGCGTCGCCAGACCTTTTGCTGTTTTTAACTTTTACATCAATTGCTGTAGATTATTTTTGCAAGATTTGCGTAAAATAAATAGAAACTTAATTCGCAAAATTACTTTCGTCTGTAAGAAAATTCTGTTATTGGTTTCCAGATTGCAAATATACAGAAATGAATGAAGTGAGAACCATACTAAATAGAAGTAACTTATTCAACTATACCCAGCACGATATGGGGGCAGAGGGGTACCCGCCCCTTTTGTCCCTAACCCTACACTCTCCAGACTATTGTTACCTAACACACCCCCTAGAGATCTGAAACGAATTTCCGGGAACCGTGACAATGACGAACACAAAAGGGGGGGGGGGGGGTTCCCTCTGTCCCATATCGTGCATCATATGTATTACACGTTCTATGGGTAGAGTGTACAAATGCTACGATGATCTACAAAACACTACAAACTGGATATTGTGATTTAGCTTTATATTCAGCTTTCCCGCCATGATGAAGTCATGCATGGTTTCACACGAACAATTTCAATCTTTGAATAAGAAAGGAGATGTAATGGGATTCTTCGCCTATTTTTGTAAAACAAATCTAAATTTTATGTGTGGAATTGTTTGAATAATTAGGCCTACACATTATGGTCGAGAAAATGTGTTTTTGGACTAAACACCACAATTTAACATGACTTTTGTAAACATGACTTTTGTGACTGTGGTCAGTTGCTGCGTAATTATATTCCTGTAGGACAACAGTAGATTCTCTGTAAATAAACAACACTTCTACAGAAAATATATTTTGACAAAGTGGCCTTGTAAATGTATATCCTCTTTGTATAAATTAACGTTAAAACACGAAAACTACGTACGCGTGATATTTTCTAGGTCACAGTACCGCAATTTTACGTCCAAAGCTCGTTAAAACTAAACTTACGGCGATCGTTTGGTTTTTTTTTTACAGAGGGAAAAACCTGTTATTTTACAGAACATTTTTTTACAGTGCACCCTTCTTTGCTCACTCTTGACCAGGTGTCCCTATAATTGCGTTTTTCGTTCCGCGGGAACAAACAACGAGCTTCGCTATGCAATGAGGGTGCGGGCAGGCTGGAATAGAATTGTACCGATTATTTAAGTATTAAATGACATTATTTATTGATCCACCTTGGAAATATCCCCCTTGGAAATATCCCCCAAGTCGGTGGCGCACCCAAAACAGGCTGTTGGGAGGCATGTGGTCAAGTACTTGTGGTTCCTTATACCATAATTATTACATGCGATCAGCATTCCATACACGAACAAAGAATTGAGGGGGTAGGGTTAATAAACAGGTACCGGTACCGTGCTCCACAACGTGGTATAGGCCTATTCATTTTTTTTCTCATTTTACATGATTTTCAGTTTTGGTAAAACGTGTTTAGGCTAAAATGTTCTGAATATAGCGAAGTCGGCCAAAAACCATAGGATTGTGATGCTAATCCCATCCCATGATTAGACAGATTTAATCCGCGTCAATTTTGGAGTCCTGCCAGGTTACGCGATTAAACCAAAAAGCTATGGGCGTAAACCCACAGGGGGTGGGGATTATGTATCCCTCCCTTACTTAATAAAAATAAAAAAGTGAAGTTGACAATTAGGGCATACATGTATGATGTTGGTTAGGAGAGGAATTGAAATCAGTGGGATTTGTGTAATAAATTATGTGTTAGGCCCTATACATTCTGATCCCTGGCTATACGGCATTATAGGTGTATGACTTCTAACTAGGGCTATTGTCGTTGGCGATTTGTCTTGTCGACATGTCGGCAAAATAAAACTCCGACGTCATATTTCAAGATAGCTCAGTTGGTAGAGCACCGGTACGGTATTCCTGAGGTCGCGGGTTCAAATCCCCCCACTCGCCATACCCCATCCCTAAACCCCCCCCCCCCCCCCCCCCCCCTTCGCCGACACGGACTTACGCCACTCCCTTGGCATGATTAGATTAGTTGACCTTATACTAACCACCCGAATTCCTGTTCCTAGAAAAATAAAAAATTCAGAGGTCATTAGAGTCATCGTTATTGCCACCTTATGTAAGCCTGCACGGACCAAACCGGTTAAAAACAGGATGAAACAAAATGCGTACCGGTATTGAGAAACACAGATCACGCAACCTTACAATAAAACCACACAAACAATAATGATTGGGGTATATTTTTTCCTTCCCAAGGCGGAAAGAGGTCATAAAAATTGGTCTAGGAAAACTAATCCGAGGTATCAAAAAATAAGAAACATTATTTCGACACCATCACCGTATATACCCGTTAAGGCCGCTATGTTCGTGCTCTGACAAGCATTGAATTTAATAGATTTCCTCAACTAACGAGTTATGGAATACAACTGTAATTTTAAACACTTTACGGGTACCCGGGTACCTGTTAAAGAAAGCCAATCCCAAAAAAAGTTAATTTTGTAAATTGCTGTTCATATTGTTCGTAAATGTCCACACGTTAATACTACCACACGGTGCATCAATGCAACAAAATGCAAGTACATGTATGTGCAGTGAGCTCTGTAGCTTTACCGTGTAAATTGCATTTTCTCAAGCGTTGTCAACGTTAATCTGTTTTGGTTTTTCCATGTACCCTGGTTTTCAATTTGAAAATTCCCCACAAATGACATTCCAAAATTTTCTTTTTCATTGTCTGAGAAACTATTAAGTATTTTCAAAGTAAACAAAGAAACTGGCAGGAGCGGGATTCGAACCTGCGACCTCCGGGTTACCGTACCGGCGCTCTACCAACTGAGCTATATTTTGCCCTATGTTGGCGGTCTCCCAAATTGTCAGTATCTTTGTTCGGGTGGGCGCTAGTCAGAAGTCATAAACCCAGAATGCCGTATAGCCAGGGATCACACCCAATTTTACGATACAACCTGGGAAGCGACATTGTGGGGATCACTCAATGAGGATACGACTTTTTAACTTATAATTCGTCAAACAATCCACAAGGGAAACTGACTAGGTAAATTTGAATACATTTTCAAAGTGAACAAAGAAACTGGCAGGAGCGGGATTCGAACCTGCGACCTCTGGAAAGTAATAATTATGTTATTTCAGTTACGGGTACTCAATTCCATAATCGGGAACCGGTTCCTGACATTAGCGGTCGGGTACTCGGGTACCTGATTCTATATGCTAGGCGTGAAGACTGATGTGCATAAATACTGTGAAATTACGAGCCCCCCCCCCCCCCCCCCTCCAAAGTCAAATTTCAAACTGAGTAAATCTGTTACTCATCCTCGGTAGTTTTTGTCTACTTGTGTGTGTGTAATGTCTTAAACGTATCTCACAGCTCATAACTTATGTGATGCTACCAAATTAGCAATTCAATTTGAAAATTTATTTTTCACCCCAATGCCTTTACTGCAGCTGCTGCCCAATGGACGAATTTCACATTACCCCGTCTGCAGACTTCCATAAATGTATAGGGTCCAAAAGTGTGACATTTGTTGGTGTCCCTGTTACACCTGATCTGTGTAATTTCCCATCAAGTATCTTTAAAATTGACTTCACAGTTTCACACTATGTTTTACTTGTTTGGCAGGTACTTTGCTTTACATAATCACTCGTGGAGATAGAAGGCATTAAAGAATGTGTCCTGAATTGCAAAATCTTATACATGTCACTATGTAACAGGGACACCAAAAAATGTCACACTTTTGGACCCCAAATTTATGGAATGACCCATATAGAAAATGCCCATAGTTAATCAAGGATATAAGGTGCGTGTACCGTCCAACTCGGATCGCCTCTCATTCCATTATTCATGTGAATACCAAGTGGCTGTTCTTACCGAGACCAAC